>OY804605.1:24157097-24768860 GCA_963680895.1 Fragum sueziense
CGGCCGGGAGATATTACTCGTATAATTAGATTCTGAAATGTACCATCTTACGATATGATATCAATTATGTAAAGAAATGTGTTAGTCCCCGTGGCTTTTCGTGGACTTTTATAAGATATACTTAGGCTATTTTCCCCTATATTATTATGATTCATCGCCAAACAATTCTTAGTTTTGCCTACCTAGCAAGTAAGAACTTAAAGAATATGAGAAACACGGAAATGGCTGATCTAGATGGGAACTCGCCTATGAAGCCCGATTATTTCATTTATATACAGAAATTCAGTCAAAACTGTGTAATACTAGGAAGACGACCCTTCTATTTGTATGTTTAATCCGCTTCACATAGATCCTGAATCAGCGCAAGTAGGGGCTGCTAATAAGGTGTTAAAAAGACACGTTTCTTATATGCCGTAAATGATCAGGGTTATAATATGCAATCTCTTTCTATCAACTTTTTGGCACATTTTGATTCTGGCTACTCTAAACTGTGGTTTGCGAAAGGATTAAGCCAAGCTACGAACGCGCTCATTTAACTCCCACGATGTACGATTAAGGTGCGAAAGTACCAGTTAATTGTCACTGTCTAATTAAGTGATTTTTTTTCTAGGAATTGCCTCGAAGGAATTACGAGCTGCTGATTACGAGAACGTGCTATCATGGCCACTTTTTGCAGCTTCTTTTCTCTGGATTTTAATCTATAGCTATGTACATGTATAATAGTGCTTAAAGGTTTTTTTGCAAATTAAGGTGTGGACCCATTCAAAAGTACTCTCCAAAGCCGAGGCCTATATTGATTAAACCATCAAATATGACCTCTGCAGTTTTCGGTACGCCAACAGCCTATTTGGTCGTCATAATCTAATTATAGCACATCATTTGAATTATCGAATCAAAATCATTCAGTTTTATCTTGCATGATCATTACGTATACATTACGTCGCTTCTATTTTTGGCTAAAGCCGGTAACATTTGAATTATCGAATCAAAGTTATTCAGTTTGATCTGGTTTGATTACGTATACATTACGTCGCTTCTATTTTTGGCTGAAGCCGGTAATTTGAAGCGTCAGCCAATGAAAGTTTGGATCAGCTTTTTAAATTGTTTTGTTGTGTATGGCCAACGATTGGATACTGAAATCCCGCCAAGGCCCCGAGATTAGACGTGAAATGACCCCGCGAGAACAGAGCTCATTCTATCGAAATGGAATGTAGAGATAATGTGCTCTGTTCCTAAGAGAGTAATTCAAAAGTTGTTTGAGATAGAAAATGGATGTTGATACAGATATCGTTTGTGTTTGATATAGCACAGAAAATATTAAGACAAAAGGAGAAAATGCTGGTTATCAGTATTTTCTTCTTTTGTCTCAATATTTGTCCAAATCTTTTTATTATGGACGCCAAATCCAGGTCTTATTTGGGGAAGGGTTTATTCGGGTTTTTTTTTTCTAGGCACTGCCCAGAAGGATTTAAGAGTTGTTGATTATGAGAACGTGTTATCATGGACACGTTCTAAACTGAATGCCGTCAAAAATGCCTCGCAGAAATGTGTCTATAACTTTATCAATTTCGAGCACAATTTAGTACATCATCGCTGTTATTGCAAAACCTCGTAACTCCAGCTTAACTAAGGCTGGAGTTACAAGGTTTTTTGCATAAACACCGACGACACGTCTGTATCAACCATGGATTTCTGTCGTTTCTCTCATTGTTACTACCGCAACATCCTTTGCGATACTCTCTTAAAACAGAGCACATTATCTCTTCATTCCATTACCGCATAATGATACTCTTTTCTCACGGGGTCATTTCACGTCTAATCTGGGGGCCTTGGCGGGATTTCTGTATCCAATCGTTGGCTCGAAGGAGCAAAACATTTGAAAAATCTGATACAAATTTTCATTGGCTGACGCTTCAAATTACCGGCTTCAGCCAAAAACAGAAGCGACGTAATGCATACGTAATCATACAAAATAAAACTGAATGATTTTGATTCGATAATTCAAATTTTACCGGCTTCAGCCAAAAATAGAAGCGTTGTAATGTATACGTAATGATCATACAAGATAAAACCGAATGGTTTTGATTCGATAATTCAAATGCTGTGCTATAATTAGATTATGACGACCAAATAGGCTGTTGGTGTATCAAAAACTGCAGAGGTCATATTTGATAGTTTAATCAATAGACCTCGGCTTTGGAGAGTACCTTTGCGAGCATTCAGCTGCGATGACGAGGTTACGATTATCCAATCATTGACGATGGACAAAATAATTAATGTCAGAATAGATGCTTGCCGTGGCCGAAGATCGAACCCTAGAACTCATGTGGGAGGGTCCGGTGCGCTACCAATTGCGATATGGTGGATGTCTTGAGGAGCGACCATTTTGAGCACCACGGACAATTCTGTCGAATCATACCTTGGATGCAAGTCGTAGAACTACTTTCAGACTATGAATAGAATAGAATAGAACAACAATTCAAAACGTTCGTCTGTGACTAATGTCGACAATGAAGCGACAATGATACTGAAATGCATTGTTTGTAGTTCCAGTGTCCTCTCTTTTTAGAATGATTACAACCTGCAAGTCCCGCAAGTTGCCATGGTTGTTCATTTTGATGATATCGAAAACTACTTTATGAAGTGTAGCTACTTCCGGCTAAGAAATGCGTTTTTTAACATTTCTTCATACACACACTTCCGAGTCGATGATTCGATCTTTGATCGACATTATCCGAGGATGTCCGAACGGAGGAGCGACATTAAACATTTAAGTGCTTGTCTCAGAGAAAATCATGCAAACAGTCCACAAGCACTTTTCACCGATCTTGATGATTTTTGGCATGGTGAACCACCTATAGGCGAAATGTCCATTTGCAAAATATTTTGTCGATATCTCCATGGATACCTGATTTATGGAGCGCCATCTATGTTAGGCACCTTGAATTTAAGGACCCAGAATTTTGACTAAAATTCCTATCATTTTTAGCCATTTTCAGCCGAGGAAGTCAGACTTATCCCTATATGACAGTATAATATTATACCATTTACTAAAAGTAACTACTCCCTTCTTCTAATTAAAAGAAACAAATCAAGAAAAGTGCCTAATATACTCGAGTTATGTCCCCTTTGTTGTAGGTACCCAATGCAATTTTGCTGAATAAGCACTTTTTGGCCTTTTTCAAGGCCTTAAATCTTCTAAGGTAGTGTTAATTGATAGTATTTTTTTACATTAATGGATAGTCCTGCCTTCGGTTAACAAGTTATAAAAATGTCTAGCTTGGCCCGCCATAATCGTTACCATGGCAACGCATAGAATAGGGGCATTGTGGGGAAATTTTGAAAATCATTTTATTTCCTCACAAAACCCCCCAAATATTGTAACAAAATATTTAACTATCAATTTTGACAGTCAATGATGTGTTTTATCACTTACAAAAAAGTTAGCACAAATTTGATGTACACAAACCGGTAATTTCCAAGATGGCCGCCAAAATGGCCGCCAAAAGCATTGAATTTGCCATAACTTTTGTACTGATAGCACCAGCAGAGTAAATTTGGTGTCTAACCCTATGTTTTTGAGGTCAAGGAATTTAATTCAGACATCCTTAATGGGATGAAACAAATGTTTATTTAAATAAAGTGAGAACAAGAGGTCTATGATGGCCTTCGGTTGCTCAACTGAGTGAGAAAAGTTAAATTATTTGCCTTATTTAGCCATTTTTAGCCAAGGAAATCAGTATTATCCATATAAGACAGTATAATACCATACCGATTTCTGAAATTAACTACTCCCTTCTCCTTATTAAAAGAAACAAACCAAGAAAATTACCTGATATACTCGAGTGATGTCCCTATGTTGTAGGTACCCAATGTAATATTGCTGAATAAGCACTTTTTTGGCTGTTTTCAAGGCCTTAAATCTTTTAAGGTAGGGTTAATTGACAGTATTTATTTACATTTATGGATATTCCTGCTTTTGTGTACCAAGTTTAAAAGAATATCTAGATTGGCCCGCCATAATGGTTACCATGGCAACGCATAGAATAGGGGTAGTGTTGGGATATTTTGAAATTCATTTTATTTCCTCACAAAACCACCCAAATATTGTAACAAAATATTTCACAATCAATTATGACAGAAAATGACGTGTTCTATCACATAAAAAATAGCCCAGTATGATGTACAAAAACTGGTTATTTCCAAGATGGCCGCCAAAATGGCCGCCAAAATCACTGAATTTCCCATAACTTTTGTACTGATAGTACCAGCAGAGTAAATTTGGTGTCTAACCCTATGTTTTTTGGGTCTAGGAATCTAATTCAAACATTTTAAATGATATAAAACAAAGATTTATCAAAATAAAATGAGAACAAGAGGTCTTTGATGGCCTTCGGTTTCTCACCTAGGTGAGAAAAGTCAAGTTATTTTGCCTTAATTAGCCATTTTCAACCAAGGATGTCAGACTTTTTCCTATATAACAGTATAATTTCATACCTTTTTTGAAAGTAACTACTCCCATCTTTTATTTGATCAAGCAAAGAGCCTAACATACTAGAATGGTGTCCCCTATGTTGTAGGTACCCTCTGCAATATTGCTGAATAATGACTTTTGGCTGTTTTCAATGCCTTAACTTCAGGCTTAGGTCTTCAATGGTAGCGTTATTTGATAGTGTTTTTTTTTAATTTATGGATAGCCCTTCCCTCGAATACCAAGTTCAAAATATCTAGCTTGGTCTGTAATAATTGTTACCATGGCAACGGATGAATGGTCACATGGGAAATATTGAAATATCTGTTATTTCTGCAAAACACCTCACAAAAGCATATACATACTGTGACAAAATGTTTACAATCAATTATGGCAACCAATTCTGTACTGTAACACAACTTTATGCAGAAAAGGTGGCCAAATTTGACACACAAAAATGAGTTAATTCCAAGATGGCCGCCAAGATGGATGTCAAAAAACACTGATTTTTCCATCACTTTTGTACTGATTGTACCAGCAGACTAAATTTGGGCCGAGCCCGGATAGCTCAGTCGGTTACGTCGGAGTCTGTCAATCCAGGGGTCTCGAGTTCGAACCCCGGCTCGGCCAGTATCCATTCTGACATTTGACATAAGTCATTTGTCTCTCACCACTGGGTGTGAATCATCTATGTGAGAGAGCAGCTGGAGGCTCGGTTTGGATATTGTGGTTGTACTGGTGCGAGAAATACCAGGAACCCACGGTTAGGTGCTCCAGCCGCCGCGATATGACCCTGGTAGTTGAAAAACGGCGTAAAACCCTAATAAACTAAACTAAATTTGGATTGAAAAAGGGTACTGTGGAGAAATATTGAAATATATATTATTTTGGGAAAAGCCCTCGCAAAACCACCAACATTTTGTAACAAATGTTTTACAATCACTTATTATAGTAATTGATGTACATTAAGCGTAAACATAAAAGTTAGCTCAATATAATGCACAACTAGACAGCCCTGGTGGTCTGGACACGCTCCACAGGCCTGATTGTTTGATTTTGTTGAATGCAATTTCAAAGGTTCAGGCTGCGCAAACAAGCACATGCATGACCAAGCTGAAAATTACAAGCAAGTATGATCATATGGTCAGTAAGATTCTGTGAAAGTTCTGTATTGACTACTTAATACTAATTGTTGTAAAAGTGCAAATAAAGCCGAAAATAGCAATTAGCTCATGAGGTAAAATTCAGATCAAGCTGAAAATCATACCGAGGCAGATCTCATAATCACCAACATTCTGTCTTAGTTTTGTCGTGATTGGTCAATATTTGTAGTTGCTACAGTGAAAACAAAGTCAAAATAGAGCCGAAAATGGCAATTTTGTCAATTTCAAGGGCACATAACTCATGATATAAACTTAGATCAAGCTGAAAATTATACCAAAGCAAGATCTTATGGTCACCAACATTCAGTACAAGTTTTGTCTTGATTGGTCAATATTTGTAGTTGCTAGAGTGAAAACAATGTCAAACTAGAGCCGAAAATGGCAATTTTGTCAATTTCAAGGGCACATAACTCATGATGTGAAATTCAGATCAAGCTGAAAATTACACCAAAGCAAGATCTTATAGTCACCAACATTCGGTACAAGTTTAGTCTTGATTGATTAATATTTGTAGTTGCTAGAGTGAAAACAATGTCAAAATAGAACCGAAAACGGCAATTTTGTCAATTTCAAGGGCACATAACTCGTGATGTAAAATTCAGATCAAGCTGAAAATTTTACTTAATCAAGATCTTATGGTCACCAACATTCTGTACAAGTTTTGTCTTGATTGGGTAATATTTGTAGATTTTAGAGTAAAAATAAAGTCAAAACCAGCTATTTTTGATATTCAAGGGCAGATAACTCAGGTTATTCTTATTCAATCCAAATTCTTTGAAGGAATATGAGAGAGGGTCACTCAAGGATCATTCCTGTGAAGTTTAGTTGAAATCCATCTAGTAGTTTCTGAGAAGAAGATTTTTAAAGAAAAAGTTTACGGACGGACGCACGGACGGACGGACGCACGACGGACACACCGCCATGACAATAGCCCGCTGGCCTGACGGCCAGTGGAGCTAAAAACGGGTTATTTCTCTTTATATAAAACAACTTTTCTATCAGTTGCCCTCAAAATAAATATTGTGTGCAAAGCCAGATATTTTAAAACCTGGTGAAATGAGACGGAACAACACCCAAATCTAAATAAACAAATTCCTCCTTTTGACTATTTCAACCCTTAAAAACAGTAAAAAAATGATTTTCGGCAATATTTGCCAGAGTACCTATATACAGCATAGGGGACCTCACTTGAGTATGCCAAACATGTTTCTTGATTTGTTTCTTTTGATCAGATGAATGTAGATGTAGTCTTCACTACATGGTATGTTTTCTTTCTTTTATAAGCGCCTTTGGGTGAAAAAATAGCATTTTATTGATCGAAAATCGCTAAAAATGCAAAATGGTTCACTTGCAGGTTAGCAGCCGCAGGCCATCAATGACCTCTCATTCTCACTCAATATTGGTCAAACGTCGTTAAGGATATATGCATTGGATTCCCAGACCCTTGAAACATGGGGATAGACACCAAATTTATTCTGCTGGCACTATCAATACAAAAGTTATGGCAAATTTTGTGTTTTTTGGCGGCCATCTTGACGGCCATCTTGGTAATAACCCGTTTCTGTACATCATATTGGGCTATTTTCTGGTATGTGATAAAATACATCATTTGTTGTCATAATTGATAGTGAAATATTTTGTTACAATATTTGGGTGGTTTTGTGAGGAAATAAAATGAATTTCACAATTTCCCCACGATACCGCTTTTCCATGCGTTGCCATGGTAACAATTCTGGTAGGCCAGGCTAGATATTCTTTTGAACTTGGTAACCGAAGGCAGGACTATCCATAAATGTAAATAAACTCTGTCAATTAACTCTACCTTAGAAGATTTATGGCCATGAAAACAGCCAAAAAGTGCTTATTCAGCGATATTGCATTGGGTACCTACAACATAGGGGCATCACTCGAGTATATCAGGTAATTTTCTTGATTTGTTTCTTTCAATAAGGAGAAGGGAGTAGTTAATTTCAGAAATCGGTATGGTATTATACTGTCTTATATGGATAATACTGATTTCCTTGGCTAAAAATGGCTTAATAATGCAAATAATTTAACTTTTCTCACTCAGTTGAGCAACCGAAGGCCATCATAGACCTCTTGTTCTCACTTTATTTAAATAAACATTTGTTTCATCTCATTAAGGATGTCTGAATTAAATTCCTTGACCCCAAAAACATAGGGTTAGACACCAAATTTACTCTGCTGGTGCTATCAGTACAAAAGTTATGGCAAATTCAATGCTTTTGGCGGCCATTTTGGCGGCCATCTTGGAAATTACCGGTTTGTGTACATCAAATTTGAGCTAACTTTTTTGTAAGTGATAAAACACATCATTGGCTGTCAAAATTGATAGTTAAATATTTTGTTACAATATTTGGGGGGTTTTGTGAGGAAATAAAATGATTTTCAAAATTTCCCCACAATGCCCCTATTCTATGCGTTGCCATGGTAACGATTATGGCGGGCCAAGCTAGACATTTTTATAACTTGTTAACCGAAGGCAGAACTATCCATAAATGTAAAAAAATACTATCAATTAACACTACCTTAGAAGATTTAGGGCCTTGAAAAAGGCCAAAAAGTGCTTATTCAGCAAAATTGCATTGGGTACCTACAACAAAGGGGGCATAACTCGAGTATATTAGGCACTTTTCTTGATTTGTTTCTTTTAATTAGAAGAAGGGAGTAGTTACTTTTAGTAAATGGTATAATATTATACTGTCATATAGGGATAAGTCTGACTTCCTCGGCTGAAAATGGCTAAAAATGATAGGAATTTTAGTCAAAATTCTGGGTCTTTAAATTCAAGGTGCCTGACATAGATGGCGCTCCATAAAACAGGTATCCATGGAGATATCGACAAAATATTTTGCAAATGGACATTTCGCCTATAGGTGGTTCACCATGCCAAAAATCATCAAGATCGGTGAAAAGTGATTGTGGACTGTTTGCATGATTTTCTCTGAGACAAGCACTTAAACGCATGAGCGCCAACATGGTGGTACGACCCACAGGCGTCCGTAATTTGAGCCTTGGCACTATCTAAACTATTCTTTTTCTTCAAAGAAAATGCAATTGTTTGGGGGTGGGTAACGAAGTCTGACTGCTACAATGGCTCAAAGTTGAAATTTTCATCGAGGTTTTGCTTCATTGACACTCTCAAGTTCAGTCGATTTCAAGATATGAACACGCTTGAGATCAAACAGAACGTCATTCTAACTGCGTGAACACCTAAAGCAAGTTTACATCAAACACTGACCTGTCACAGTCGTCTTCTACAAACGCAAACAACTGAGAATTCGGTAAGCCAATCTGGGTCAGATTTAACGATGGGTAATTTCGTTGGATAATCGACGTCACGTTTTTGGAGACGTAATTAGCGGCGAATGATTTTATTGGCCGACTATCGTTTTGACAGTCTCGCGCGAGATTGACACTCGATTTCTAAAGCTATTTTTAAACAGTTTCATGATGTAAGAACGGGAACCAGAGGGTATTTAATCATTTAGCTTACGCAGACAAAGGAAAGTTAGAAAAGTTCGCTCATGTTATTTTTTCAGCAGTAAAGAGAAGATTATAAGAATGTAGATGATTTTAAACACATTTAGTCAAGCTATTGGTGCTAGCGATAGTAGCGGTGCCTCGATTTTCGGGGGAATGTAGGGGGGGGGGGGGGGCTATGAACAAGTTAAAAGAAACGAGTCGACCAATGAAATTATTCGTCGCCAATTACGTCACTTTTTCAATATGTCTACTTTCATGTCAATACTTTAGCTGAACGGAAAAATCGTGAAATGTTTGATTCTAACCCATTAGAGAAAACGAATGTGGCAGGTTAGTGTTATATTTAGACTTGCTTTTGGTGTTCATGCAGTTTAAAGGGCGCTCTGTTCGATCTCAAGCGTGCTTATATCTTAAAATCGACTGAACTTGAGAGTGTCAATGAAGCAAAACCTCGATGGAAATTTCAACTTTGAGCCATTGTAGCAGTCAGACTTCGTTACCCACCCCCAAACAATTGCATTTTCTTTGAAGAAAAATATGTTGGCTCTCGGTTAACGAAAGATTGGACAGATTATCTGTTAATTTGAAAAAGTTCCACCGTATTTTGTGAGAGAGGGGTGACGATCAGATTGAACGTAGAAAAATGCCTTATGATAAAGAATAGTCTTGATGGTGCCAAGGCTCAAATTACGGACGCCTGTGGTACGACCATGGCCATACCGTATACGACGTCGGTGTGTAGCTTGCATGGTTCTGAGAAGAGCGCGGTACACATCGTCTGTGTTGTAGCAAAACCTCGTAACTACAGCTTGATCAAAGCTGGAAGTTACGAGGTTTTGTATCAACACAGTCGAAATGAAAGTGTTACCCTACTGTACTTCAGTTCTACGATAATCAGCGATTGTTGTTTTGCAGACAATCATGGCGGATTTCAGCAGCGTAAAAATATGCTTCAGAGGAACAATTCGTCGGCGTTTAACGTTAAATTTTCAGTTTGTGAAATTACTATTGTTGGCGCAAGATCGTATGACACATGTTTTCGTTTTGTTCAAATGTAAACAAAACATTTTTCGATAAAACGCAGAAAACTCTGAACAGTGAACAGACCGCTCTATCACTGTACCTAAATTTTCAACATGTCTACGTCACTACTTATAATGAATTTATTCATCTTTTATACAACACTGTTTTGTTTACATTTAGACAAAATGTAAACATGTGTCATACGATCTTGCGCCAACAATACAAGTGTGTATTGGAAGACAAGTTAATGTTGTCACTCAATTAACATTTAGCCCTTTCCAAAACATTAAAGAAATTATCTGTTCCGATTTGAAATATGCTGCAAATGACAAAATGTGTGGGGGGAATTCAACTAGTTTAACCCTTTCCCAAACAAGACCTGGTTTTGACGTCCCTGTGAAAATAGGCTTGGGAAAACATTGAGGCAAAAGAAGAAACTGCTGATAACCAGCAGTTTCTCCTTTTGCCTCAATATTTTCTGAGCTATATTTTACACAAACACTATCCTTAAAAGAACCTATTTTTTCGTCTGCATCAGTTTTCAAATTGAGCCACCCTAAATTTTTTGTTGTTTGGGAAAGGGTTAAAATAGCACAGAAAGTATTGACGTAAAGCGAGAAATTGCAAATATTCATCATGATCATCTTTTGATAAGATAATTCCAAATCCATTTCTTTTAGGAACGTCAAAGCCAGATCTTATTTGGGGATTGAAATATCTTGTTGGAAACGATTCTAGTTCGTTAATCTTTTCCTAAACAAGCCATATTTTTACCCCCATCGCTTTTTGAGCTTTTGAATACATTGAGACGATATCATTCGCTAAAATTGCTTTCAAAGTTATATTACAAATTTCATACAAAAATTTGTCCATTCGTGTTTAAAAGGATTTGAAAATCGTACATCCTTGCGAAATATTTCTGAGCAATATTAAATATCTAGTTGACAAACAAGTGTCTGTTAAAGGTCACCTATCTTCTTTCGTATAACCTTAACCCTTTCCCAAACAAGACCTGGTTTTGACGTCCCTAATAGAAAAGGCTTGGGAAAACATTGAAACAAAAGAAGAAACTGCTGATAACCAGCAGTTTCTCCTTTTGTCTCAATATTTTCTATCCCATATTTTACACAAATTCTACCTTAAATAAATCACATTCTGTCATTTGTGGAAGTTTTTTAAGTAGGACCACCGTTAAATTTTGTCGTTTGTGAAAGGGTTAAAGTATTCTCGAAATTGATTTCCATCACGGAAATCTTAAACGTGACTTGACATTTATTGTTTTTACTAGAAAATTACCAGAGACGAGTCTTTTAACGACAGTATAATGAAACAAAAAATGATTTTCTAAAATGACGAAGAATATAGCGGGGTTTTCTCCTTTTTTGAACTGGTTCGTAAAAAGGACCCGTTCTCAATGCCAAACAGGGAATTTGGAAATAAAATTGCCAATGCAAAAGTAGGCCTAATTCCTTCTTTTTGAATGAACATTTAATTATTCTCTTTTCATATGTTGAGAAAAAAATATTCAGAAGCAAACAGAAAGTCCCATCAGTTCAGCTCATATAGTTAATTATACACAACATCCAATTTTTTGTGCAGTCTGTGATGAAAATAACTCCCATTTTTGACGAAACAACCCATTTTCTTAATTTGTCTGGTTTAAGACCCGTTACCAAAACAATTAGAAAAAACACCAGAAGACCATCGATATTCTTGATTGCTAAACATGACGCTTAGTTCCATAATGTCGTGACGAAATGGGAAACATTTGCATTGTAATATAACACAGGCCCGTAGGAACAGGGGGGGGGGGGGGGGGGGGGGGGGGCTAAGATTCCCCCAATGTTGGCCAAATACCGGTATGCTGAATTTTCTTAATTCTACACTGAAAATTTTGGAAAAATCCAAATTAGCCCGCCCAATATTCAGGACAAGGGCTTTAGCCCCCAATATGAAATTGCTTCCTACGGGCCTGTTAAACACAGTGAAGGTCAATGTTGGCAACATCATAAACTGAGACTCGATTGCATTGCAACATGATATAATTAGTAGTACAACATGATAAAATTATCAGTACAACAAGACGTAGTGAAACAGTTTCCCAAACGGCAAAATTTTCCGATGGTCCACTTCAAAATTGCCACAAATGACAAAATTGGTTTTATTAAAGAAAGTATTTGTGTAAAATATGGCACAGAAAATATTGAGACAAAGGGAGAAACTGCTGGTTATCAGCAGTTTCTTCTTTTGTTTCAATGTTTTCCCAAGCCTTTTCTATTTGGGACGTCAAAACCAGGTCTTGTTTGGGAAAGGGTTAAGAAAATGAGACTCATTTCGGTTGTAATGCGACAAAATGAGGTATATTAGCATTGCGACATGACAAAATTAGACACATTAACACGGCTACATAAAATAAAGTAGACAAATCTGCGATGCAACATGACCAAGTTATATACATCTGCAAAACGGCATGACACAATTGCCAAGTTAACATAAGAATTTTGGTACCAAAGAATCATGGATATTACGACAAAAATGTGACTTATGTTTACCCATCAGTAGATACAAAACACTGTATGCAATCTCGTCTGCAAAATCGATGCTATCCTCGACAACGGAAATTGGCGGGGTTATCCGTATTTCAAAAATCCGGATAACCTTGGAAATTTCCGTTGCGATGAATGACCGCACAATTGCACGAAATATTCGATATGTTATGATATGTGAAATCCCTAAAGATGAATGCTGACAATAATAATATTTCATCAAATTAAGAGCAGCACTACAAACTAAATATTACATGTAAACCATACCTGATGCGCTAAAATAATAGATAAAATCCCCATTAATTCCTGTAGCGACAATACCATCTGATAATATACGTTTCCAATAATCTAGCCAATAACAAGCTAACTTGACTGTTGACAACTGGTGTTGAGCAAACAATTGTTACCTATAAGTGAATTCCGTTATTATATTAGAGTTGGGGAAATATCTACTGATAAGAGATGATAGCATATGATGGGTTTTAAAAGTGCACAAATGTTCAAACCATTTTACATTTAAACCATACCTGGTGCGCTCAAATCGAAGATATATTCTCCATTAATTCCAATAGCGACACCACCATCTGATAATATACGTTTCCAATAACCTAGCCAATAACAAGCTAAGTTGACTGTTGAGAACTGATGTTTAGCAAACAATTGTTACTCATAAGTCTATTCCGATATTACAATATTGTGTGGGAAGATCTACTGGTAAGAGACGATAGAATTCGGTGGTATTCAAGAATGCGCAAATGTTCAACCCATCTTTTATATTTAAACCATACCTGGTGCTAATCCGAGTTTTCTCTGATGAAATTCGCTCTTTGGTATGTTGATGTCGCTCGTAAATGAGCGACATCAACATATCAAAGAGCGAATTTCATAAGAGAAAACTCGGATTAACCCGATGCTTTCAAATCCAAGATAAAATCCCCATCAATTCCTATAGCGACGCTACATCTGATAATATATGTTTCCAATAACATAGCCAATAAGCTTAGTTGACTTTTGACAACTGATGTTGAGCAAACAATTGTAACTCGTAAGTGAATTCCAATATTACAATAATGTGGGAGAAATATCTACTGATAAGAGATGATAGAATTTGATGGTGTTTAAGAATGCACAAAATGTTCAAACCATTTTACATGTAAACCTTGCCTGAAGCGTTCAAATCCAAGATAAAATCCTCATTAATTCATATAGCGACAATACCATCTAATAATATACGTTTCCAATAACCTAGCCAATAACAAGCTAAGTTGACTGTTGACAACTGGTGTTGAGCAAACAATCGTTCCTCATAAGTGAATTCCGATAGTATTGTTTAACCGAAGTAAACTTGCGCTCATTATTATCAATATTGCAGACGATTACGTTTATTTATAAATATTCACAGCGCACAGTCACTTCGGTTTAACAATACAATATTGAGCGCAGATTTATAGATAATAGAAGAGGGATTGTGATGGTATTTAAAGGGACCCATGCTAGGTTTTCGGAGGTAAAAAATATATTCAAGAAGTATCGCATGGAATGGCCAACCTGCATAGCTAGATTAGTTCTGTCCAAGGAAATTTCAAATGATGTATATTTAGTCCTTGTAGATCAAATATGTATATACTCATAATCGGCCGACCCGCCATTTGCATTTATAGCAACACTAATGGGAAACTGGACTTTGCTTGATAATGAAGAATTTGGCATCAACCCTTAAACTTCTTTCCTTTTGATCGAAGATGATGCAATGCACCACACTAAAAATCACAAACACTGACTGTCCCCATGTTGTTCTGATCCCTGAAAAACATAGCATGGGCCCCTTTAAGAATGCATCAATGATCAAACACTATAAAGAGCTACAGATAAGATGCGGTTAAGGATTTTCAAAACGCATTTTTTTTATTTATTGTTCATCAAACCTTATGGTGTGTGTTCTCATTTGAATCGGCTCATCGAGACGATTCAAACGAGTACCCTCAACATAGGGCTTGGAATTGAAGTAACAAAGTTAGAATTATTATAATAATCCACACTTATTTGTAGCTGTGTCTATGATTTCAATGCGTAAGTACTCACGACATGGGTATTAATAAAAACTTTATAAATGGACGGTGTTATCTCTTAATATAGAGCTATGATTCGAGTAAATCGGAAACAATCTAGCGAGTAAGGTCCAAAAATCCTCTTTGGGCATTTGGTCCGATTTGGTGCAAAAATAGTAGTAATGAACAGGTAATGTATAAATGAAATAAATACCTATTCAGTAGACGATAAATCCTATCAATTCCTAAACCATCTTCAGTGTTGCAGTATCAGCTAATAATTTCTCCAATAACGAACTCAGTTGACAATGGATGTTAAGCAAACAAATGTTATCCAGAACTGAATTCCAATATTTTTAACATATTCCCACACAATGACATATTTTGACTCCATAGAAGATATGGCTTTAGAAAACATTGTGGAAAATAAAGAAATTGCTTGTGACAAGCAATTTCTTTATTTTCCACAATGTTTACTTCCATAAAAGGACAAAACATGTAAATCTTAGTTTACCAAAAAGCAAAATCTTTGAATTGAGACAATTTAAGTCTCAAATTTCTCAAATTGAACAACCCTCGTATACCATACATGTACTTCTTTTCTACGTTTTATCTTTTCATTTCGTCATAATAGACATTCATAATAGGAATAATTATTACTGCATCATTAAATACCTGGTCTGTTTAAGTCCATTCCATATATCCAATTTTGATTAGTAGCGGTATCACCCAATAAAATCCGCAAAAATGGCTTTGAAAATGGTCAACTGGTGTTGGGCAAACATATGTTACCAAGCACTAAATTCCTATATCATAACAATCACGAGGCTTCTTCTTCTTCAATTGACCAAACGTCAGTTGACAGATCGCTCCGCCCTATATAGAATTTAAGACAAACAATGGGATGTGATCGTTAATTGGCATGTCGATTGTTTTGATTGTCAGTCGATAGATCGATACAATATCACGTGCATCGAAGAATTCAAGACAAACAATTGAGGCGTGACATTTTTCTGATCGTCCATTGGCTTATCGATGTGTTTTTTAATTGACAGTCGGCGTTTGGTCAATGACAGTAAGTTCTAACAGTGAAAATCAATTCATACCTGGTTTTGTCAAGTCCGTTCCATGTTTCAAATCTTTTTTTTATAGAACGAAAACACCATTGACCAATAGCAGTGGTATCAACCAAAATCATTATATAACCGTTAACGATATCAGTTGACAATTGGTGCTGATTAAATCCTTTTCCCAATAACACCATTTTATAGTTCTTCAATTCAAAATCTGATACAGACAACAAAATTGGTGTTAAACAAGATTGGAGTACTTAGTGTATAACTTAGTCAAGAAAATATTGAGACAAAAGGAGAAAATGCTGGTTATCAGCATTTTCTTCTTTTGTCGCAATGTTTTCTCAAGCCTATTCTATAAGAGACGTCAAAACCAGGCCTTGTTTTGGAAATGGTTAAACAAATGTTGCTAATTAATGAATTCCAATAGATTAATGCTTGTTGAGGTTATACAGAGTGTCCCAATAAAAACCGAACCCATTTTTGAAAGTGAATTGCTCATGTTTCAAGCAATATTTCTCCACCAAATTTAGATAGGCAATATAAACGACAGTTTTCTAGTAGCAGTCAAAATTTGATTGAAAAATATTTATTACCATTGTAAATATCGGCATTCAAATAAATGTATCCAAAAGCCCATTTAAACACGATTTTGATCTTTCCGTATGAAGCGCGTGTCCACTAATTAAATAAATTGACGCTTCACAATTGGTTAATATTTTCAATACAACACAAAAGTGATGTTGAATCACTCTTTTCACAAAAGTGCATTTTCATTTCATCTTTTCTGCTTATAAATAATTTGTTCTAGTAGAGCTGAGATGTAACCAAGATGAATACAAACAAAATATCAAATTGTATCGCAGATTCTCGTAAACGAGTGCCTATAACCTAACTGGACGAAAAATAACAATTTTGATTTAACAAATAAATAACGAGTGCTTTACAATCATTTCAGATAACCACAATATGGACTCAATTTGCATTTGCAGCACGTGTATACATCAAATTTTGAGAAAATCGGTATGTACATGTGCAACAGTAAAGAATTCAACAGCTGACCGCAAGTGCGCTTTTACGAACAAACAAGACGCAAAAATCAGTATCATGTTAAAGCTGTTTTTGGTGCCATTATTAAATTGAATATAACTTTTGAACCAATACATATTTTGAAGTGAAATTTGGAACTCAAATGCAATAATGATGTACCTTTAGTACTGCAAATTCAAAAATTAGATTTTTTGCTTACGCTTTAAAATATTTGACTTTGAATTAGGGTTCCGTTTTTTTTTTTTTTTTTTTGGGGGGGGGGGGGGACACCCTGTAGTGTACAAAGTTACCTGCTGTTAAGTTGGCGTTATGGTGGTGTTTCGGGGGAAAAAAGATCAACCCATTCCCAAACGACAAAATTTTAGGATATTCCAATTTGAAAGCTGCTACAGACGACAAAATGCATGTTTATTATGAGAATATTTTGTACAAAATGGCACAGAAAATATTGAGGCAAATGGAGAAATCATCAACATTTTCTTCTTTTGCCTCAATGTTTTCCCAAACCTTTTTAAATAGAGACTTCAAAACCAGGTCTTGTTTGGAAAAGGGTTAAACAAAATAAGAATAAAATGCATTAGTTGTTGTTAAAAAACCAAATGAATTGAGACGGTAAAAGGCATTCTAAATAATTTACTTTATCTATTAATATCGTCTTTATTTTTCTACCTACGAATGCTTATTTTTTTATCACCAACCAGACCAAATGTCAAAAGAAATATTGAATCCCATTCAGTCAAAAATTACAGATATAGTTTGTCCTGATACTTCCGTTTGCACAAAGATTGACGCAATAAATCTCTTACTATAATACAAAATCTAATTAGTAACACTTGATCTTTACTAACATTTATATGACATCTACTGGTATTATGAAATGTTTTTCCTTCAAAGGATTTTTTTCTCAAAAAACAAATTAATTTAAACGAAAACCGTTCGATTTTTTTTTTTTTTTTTTTTTTTTTTTTTTTTTTTTTTTTTCAAATATGCCACAAAACATTTTAGGATGGACTTCAATTGGTTTTGATGCCCTGGAAGTATGAATTCTGTTGGAAGCGCCATTGCTTCCGATGAAACAGTGTTAACTAAAGGTAGAATACCAGTAATGTGGCCATTTTGAGATTCGTGAACAAAACATCGATTTTTTTCGAGCATCATCGTTATGTATTCGAACTTATTCGGGCGCGGACATAAACATTGGGCGGTGGAAAGTTCCACAGCCGAAAGGTTTCGTCGTCGCCCGAATAATTCCGACGTCGCGCGATACTCATTAAGGATGGACTATCCTAAATCGTAAGTATATCGATGCCGTTTTTACTGTATCACTGGATAGATCTAGTATATTGGTAACAAACTTAGTATGACCATGTGTCCATTCTCAAAAAGTGTAAATAGTGTAAATAGTCTCCTCTAATGTTGTTAATGCTGCACAGACAACACAATGGATGTTGATAAAAACAGGATATATATAGGCCTTTACAGACTTGAAATGAAAATATTGAGACAAGAGCGATATCGATTATTATCAACATTTTCTTCTGATACTCATAGATATTTTCTAAGCCTATTCTATTTAGCACGTCTAAAAGAGGTCCTACTTGGTTAAGGATCACATTATCAATCCGAACATGTTATCGTCGCTTTTCAACAAAAACCTCGTAACTGCAGCTTGGTTTAAGCTGCAGTTACGAGGTTTTTGTTCAAAAGCATCGTTATTCTACTCACATCTGCTCCTCGGTCATTCGTCTGACAGCTTTTCTGTGCTTCTCTTCAAGTGGTCTCAGTGCTGTATTGATCACCTTATTCTCTAATCCCTCTGATTCCAACACCTCGCGTACACGATTCGGCATCATAAAATCAGCATCAAAAGTCTCCTCACGTGACCACAGAGGGCGTGGCCTCGGTGGTTGAGCCTCATCCGGAACACCTCGCAGATTAATGCTAGGAAAATTCGAAAAACTCCAGCGTAGTTTTGGGAATTGTTCAACTTCGACGGGTTTGTCCTTTTGTTTGTTTTTGTTTCTTCGTTTGGCTTTCCCGCCAAGTTTTGATTCGATATCTTTTGACGTCACCAGGAAGCTGTGAGGAATGCTGGGTAACTCAATGAGGCTGACTCGTTTGGACTTCCGCTCTGATTTCAAGTTCATCGGTTAGAGAGTTAATGTTGTTCGTTTTACTTATGCATAGAACCCTGTTGTCTTTTTCTCACCACCATGTCTGAAAGGTAGATACAAACCATAAACATAATCACGGTGGGGATTGTGCATGCTGGGATGGATAACGAATACGGACAAAAATAATCTCGAATCTTGTCAAATATTTTGCAATAACTCCTTTATTTCTTTGTCGATTTTCAAAAGGTCTGTTGCATGTACCCCGCCTTGAAAATCTCTTTCTCATACATGGATTATTTGTGGTATCCTTTTAATTTTTCCAAGAATTGATCCCAACTGACCAGAAAACGAAATGATAACGACTACGGCAAAATAAGCCACGCTTCAGGTAGGAAATTGTGCAATAATTTTCTTATTTCTGTGTCAATTTTCAAGCGGTTTGTTGCATGTACCCCGCCTTACTGAGCGCTTTCCTCACGTGTATTACTTATTTGAAAACTCCCCATATTTTCCCAAAAAAAATTGATCCCAACTGACCTGAAAAACGATCAGATTTTTTGTCGTTTTTCTGGTCGGTTGGGATCACTTTCCGCAAAAAATGCAAAAAGGTTTCGTGTAAAGCATACATCGGAGAAAAGAGCTCAGTAAGGCGGGGTACATGCAACAAACCGTTTTTGAATTGACGCAGAAATAAGGAAGTTATTGCAAAATGTCTTACCTGAAGCGAGGCAAATTTGTCCGTAGATTTACCCATCCCAGCATGCACACTCCCCACCGTGATAATGCCATTAAGCGATTGAAATGTCATACAATCGACACGGCTATGGTATTATGAGGTCCCTATTAACCCTTTCCGAAACAACACATTTTAGTGTGGTCCAATTTGAAAGCAGTTGCAGTGGACAAATTACATGTGAAAAAAGATAGGATTTGTGTACAATATAGCGAGAAAATCTTGAGACAAAAGGAGAAACTGCTGGTTATGAGCAGTTTCTTCTTTTCTCTCAAAGCTTTCCAAAGCCATTTCTAATAGGGACGTCAAAACTAGTTTTTGTTTGGGAAAGGGTTAAAAAAAGCCTATATATTCGGTTTTATTGCCAAACATGGTAACTCAAGCTTTAAAGCTGGAGTTAAGATGTTTTGCAATAGCATCAAAGATAAAGAATTTGCGACAAGCATGTGTCTAGATCAAGATCCAAAAAGCTCTCAAATTGCTTCATAATTGCCTGTAGCAACTCTGAGAGAGCAGCAAAGATCCTGCTCAGATATCATTTTCGCACAGGCTGATCTACATAAATGATGATCTGATATGCTTTAATGGCCATTTTTCCAGATCCTGGCTCATATCTATTTTGGAGCAGAGATATTTTTGATAGATATGCCTTCTAGCCATCTGGCTAATTGTATCCAGAATGTATCATCCTCAATAATTCATGCCAGTTCATGCATAATTGTAAAAATAATGTCACGTTCACCACAAAAGTGAGATTCCCATTTACGCCTCGGTATTAACTAAGGTGATGTTATTCTCTAGATCCTTTTCCCAAGATCGGTCAAAATACAAATTTAAGAGCTATACGTCTGGATTCTTTGTTTTGATCATTATAGAGAAAAAAAACAATCGAAAAGTTTGTAAAATATATCATCACTAACTTTCAATATTAATTTTGCTATCGTATACTTACCCATTTAATATATTCCATCCATTATTACTCGTAGATACCAAACACTTCATGCAACTTGGGACGTCATCCGTGGCAAAGGAAACTGACGATGGTATACCCTCGCCAATTTCCAGGGATCATCCGTACCAACGGAAATTGTCGAGAGATATCCTCGTCAAATTCCGTTGCCACGGATGACACAGAGGTTGTACGACTTGATTGGTATCTAATGATGGATGCAATACCATAATGTGTTTGGGTGAAGGATATGACATGCTTAATGAGTTCAGGTGAAGGATACGACATGCTATATAAGGGCAGATTCCAGATATATGTCAGAACGTCAGGATGACTTTCTATTGTTATAATGTGAATATCGACGCCAGTTATTGGAACTTCACAAGTACGTATAGTTCATCCCAAGGTTAAACATTTTTTTACCCTTTCCAAATTGAGAAACTTGATCAAATTCAAAAGCTAATAGAGACGACAAGATGTTCTTGATAAGGATTAAGTTTATTTACAATACAGCAAAGAAAATATTTAGACAAAACGAGAAAATGATGATTATCAGCATTTTCTTCTTTTGCCTTAATGTTTTACCAAACTGTTTTGATTAAAGAGACATTTCAGATTTTTTGTCATAAATTTTACTTTTATTTTTATCTGAAAGAGCACATTTCCTTGTGAAAATTCTGAAAATTTCAAGCCAAAATATTGCGCCGTTTACGAGAAATTTATATTTTTGTGTTAAAATTGAACAAATTGTTGTGGACAACAGTTCGGATTTATATGCAATTTATCGATTATGTCTCAACTTTAAATGCGTGTTTCTCGCTTATTGGTAACAACTTCAAAAAACTAATAGTTTTAAAATATACTCATTAGAATAACCAATCTTTGCATCAAGACATACTTTAAAAAATTGAAATTGGAATGAAATGTCCCTTTATGAACGTTAAAAATCAGATCTTGTTTGGGTAAGCGTTAACCCATGGCCACACAGTGACGCTTGTCTTTATCCGTCTTATTTGTTGGTCTGTCCTATCAAGAAAAATACATGGGAAAACATTGTGGAAAATGAAGAAAATGCTTGTAACAAGGAATTTCTTCATTGTCGGCAATGTTTTCTACGCACAAAGATAAAATATACAATTTCATTCACTTGAAATTGTAGTCTGCAACATCGTTGAATTAGGTTTGGGTTTATTGAGGTTTTACGCCGTTTCAACTACCAGGGTCATATCGCGGCGGCTGGAGCACCTAACCGTGGGCTCCTGGTATTTCTCGCACCAGTACAACCACAATATCCAAACCGAGCCTCCAGCTGCTCTCTCACATAGATGATTCTCACCCATTTGTGAGAGACAAATGACTTTTGTCAAATGTCAGAATGGATACTGGCCGAGCCGGAGTTCGAACTCGAGACCCCTGGATTGACAGACTCCGACGTAACCGACTGAGCTATCCGGGCTCGGCTCGTTGAATTAGGACCATGAGTCATAAAATAATGTTTTTGGTTTCAACAAATCTTTCTTTTGACGATCCTGCAAAATTTTACACCAAAACCCCACAAGAGAACGGAAGGAAATGTTGATGATCTACCTTAATTTTTCTCATTTTTCTATCAATTCTGCTATGAGCATATTTCCAAATGTGCTTGTGTATGCATGTCTCTTTTAACAGATTTCAGTTTTAGGACACTTATTCTTATTCATTGAAAGTAGATATCCTTAATAACGCCATATATCCGCGTCTTTTTAATAATTTAACCATCTTCATGTGCTCATCAAATACTTGCACAATCAATTTGAAAAATAGAAACATATTTAATTTAGTTTCAACACATTTACAGCATTACTGAAAGTACTCTAGTCAGTGCAGATAATCACCTTCTCTGCTTCAAACCGAATTCGAAGTGGTGAAGTATTTACAACAAGAGGGCCAAGATGGCCCTAGATCACTCACCTGAGAGAAATTTGAGACACATTTCATGCAGAATTAACTAGATCATCAAAATAAGCATTTTTAACAAATCTCACAATAATTGAACGAATACACGATTTCACCCAGTTACCTAGTTTTTGACGTAGTATGACCCACTTTTTAAATGACCCAAGTTATCATCATTCAAGTAAACATTCTGAACAAGAGCAAATAGAAGGATTTAAAAACATTTGACCCAGTGACCTAGTTTTTGATATCACATGATCTAATTTTCATCAAGACTTAGGTATCCATAAGAGGAACATTATGAGCAATTTTCACAAGATTTGAGCCAAAATTGGCACTACTAGAGCAAAAGGAAGGATTTTATAACATTTGACCCAGTGACCTAGTTTCTCATCTTGCATGACCCAATTTTTTACCAGATCTAGAAATCCATAGGAGAAACATTCTGGGTAATTTTCACAAGATTTGAGGTACAAGTGGCACTACTAGAGCAAAAAGAAGGATTTTAAAACATTTGACCTAGTGACCTAGTTTTTGACCTTGATTGACCCAATTTTTCCAGACCTAGATATCTACAAGAAAGACATTCTGTGTAATTTTCAAAAGATTTGAGCCAAAATTGGCACTTCTAGAGCAAAAAGAAGGATTTTTAATCATCTGATCTAGTGACCTAGTTTTTGACCTGACATAATCTACTTTTTATGATGACCTAGATTTTATTAAGACAAAGATTCTGATCAATTTTTTCAATGATTGAGACAATACTGTGACTCCTAGAGCAAAAATAAAATTTGACCTAGTGACCTACTTTTTGACCCCATTATGACCCCGGTCCAAATTCTTTGAAGTGTTTTGATAAAGGATGACCCAAGGATTATATCTGTGAAATTTCATCCAATTCTGCCCGGTACTTTAGGATGAGAAGATTTTTTATAATTGTGGACGGACGGACGTATGGACGGACAGACAGACGGACGCCGGACAACAGACCGATCACAATACCTCACCTTGAGCAATTCGTGCTCAGGTGAGCTAAAAATAAAGATGATTTTCTGAAATTCTGAGTGAAGCGATTATTCACCGTGATAGGGATCACTATTCATGTTGAGAGCATGATTCGTTACAGTCGTATTTGTTATTTCAAACTCATTCCAACTATATTTTTTAGTTTTGAATTACAAACGATATACCCTTTCATGGTAAAAAAAAATGAAGACAGTGTATAGGAAGAGAAAATATATTCCGCGAAACATCAAAATACGTAGTTGGGCAGTTTTCTAATTGGTGAGTCACATAAATTCATTTATTTCAGGGAAAGCAAACATCTTAATTATTAACATCCACAGACAATTTGACCATATTCAAGCTCGTTTCTCGGAACAGATATGACCAATTTGTGCTTGTACGAAACACAATTCGTCGTTGTTATTGCAAAACATCTTAACTCCAGGTTAAATTAAGCTTGAGTTACAAGGTTTTGCAATAACTCCGACGAATTGGATCTATGTTGTGTAACAAATTACAAGGCAGCTGAAACTAATGAAAATGTATGAGTTGTCTAGAAAGCATTTAAGGATAAGTCTACATGCACTTATTTTCATTTGACTATGAAAGGAATTATTGAGAAGTGTAGTATATAAGAACAGTAACTCTGTGGATCATGTTTATGGAGTTTATGTCCTTTGTTGATTTCCATACTTGATAAAATACTACCATTAGACTTCTTCCATTGTTAGATGGCTAAATCAAAGGTAGACCCTTCAGGGAGGGGGCGTTTATGTGTTACAACCGTCTCTTGTTTATATATTTTAATCTGCTGGCACTTTCAAGCTATTAGCTAGGGCCCTGCCAAATGCCAAAATTTAAATAAGGCAATGTATTGAACACGTCGTGTTCAAATTTAGAATGTCTTTGACGGCTTGAGCACCCAACTATGGATTCCAGTCGCTTCTTTCACCACTACTACCACAACATCCTATCCGAGCCATTAGTTCTCCGCCCTTTTAGGTATATAATGATATTTTCTTCGACGGCGGAAAACTTCTGAGAAATACCAAATAATGCAAAACCTCTGTCACATATACTAATTGCAAGTTTTATAGTCTTCCCTTCTCGACTACAGACTAGCCTTTTCCAGAAAAACCTGACACTAATGAAAATGAATGGGCCGTCTGTAGGCATGTAAGTGTAGACACTCGCCTGACAAATAAGGCAACACTTATACATTTTATATACATAGTGCATGGCTTGCGTTCTTCAATCCGTCGAGTACGTACTAGCCTTTTCCGGAAAACCTGACACTTATGAAAATGGATGAGCTCTTGAAAATGTAGACACTACCTATAGTGACTTTATTAGGCTTTGTTTCCTGGGCCCTTTCACAAGCAAGTCCTGGTCTTGACGACGCTAGGAGAATTTCTATGATTTTCAGCGAAAACCTTGTAACTGCAGCTTGTTTTAAGGATGTTGTAGCGTTTGGAAAATCAGTAGTAATTACGGCATGTCGTAAAGTAATTTTTTTATATATTTTAAAATATTTTAAATGGTATGAATATAACAAATTTTAAAAGATTACTCTATCTCAATATTTCGGCGCAGGCGCCTTTTTCTAGAGAAAAAATGTAAAAAATTAACGCTACATTATAATATCATACAATTGTTTACGTCAACGCTTACAGTAATGGCGGTGTATAACGTTGACGTCACGTCGTCGCCGCAATTGGATCACCAAGGACAACTCTATCGAATCATACCTTGGATGCATCTCGAAGAACTACTTTCAGACTATGAATAGAATAGAATAGAACAACAATTCAAAACGTTCGTCTGTGACTAATGTCAACAATGACGCGACAATGATACTGAAATACATTGTCTGCAGTTCCAGTGTCCTCTCTTTTTAGAATGATTACAACCTGCAAGTCCCGCAAGTTGTCATGGTTGTGCATTTGGTTGACCTCGAAAACTACTTTATGAAGCGTAGCCACTTCCGGCTAAGAAATCCAATTTTTTTCAAGATTTCTTCATACACACACATCCAAGGTATGATTCGATAGAGTTGTCCTTGGTGATCCAATTGGACGTCGCCGCCAAACCAACACGACGCCATTCCCGCGTTAATCAATTCTTACGTCAAAGCGTTATACGTATCTTTGACGTTACAGCCCTGTGGACGTCCCGTTGCAAGTTTATTGATCCAAATACTTTCCCGTAATTGAAATTGAAAAGGGCAACATTCTGGCGAATTTTGAAAAGGATTAACCTTATGGTTATGGAGGAGTTCTCATTTAAAGTTCTGGTTTCTTTTCACTATTTGTTGCCATGGCAACCAGAATTCTCAATCGATTTCATTTTTTTTTTTTTTTTTTTTTTTTTTTTAAAGTTTATTAAATATAAATTGATATGGGCAACATTCTGGTGAAGTTTGAAAAAGATCAACGTTATAGTTAAGGAGGAGTTCACATTTAAATTTCTGGCTTTTCCCCACTATTTGTTGCCATAGCAACCAGCGTTCTGAATGAATTTCACTTTTGTTTGCTGTTTTGGTAGAGACCAACCCAAAGAGGGTAGCATTATTATGAAGTTTGGAGTAAATCTGCCGAATTACACACAATAAAAATAATACGGACGAAAAGTCCGTCTATAGATTGAAATTTAAACGGAAACAAAAATGTTGGAAACCCTCTGTTTTTTTTCAATGTTAATTGAATGGAAAAGTCAGAGGGTTTCCGTGAAATTTCGGGCGGGGGGGGAAGGGTAATTTCGCATTTTTGGACTCGTGTGCCCCTGGCTTTTAACGTCATTTTTACAGCAATAACTTGATAATCCCCTTCCTAAACGCCATCAAAACGACCTGTCAGACGCAGTGGATCAATTAATATCGATATAGATAATGCTTTTGAATTGTGTGTGAATTTAAGAAATACAACAACAAAGCTAAAGTTTAACTAAAGACCTAAGCGAAGTCGACCTATGCTAGCTGAGCTCACGTGTTATCGTTCTCTGTTCAATGGATAATTTATGATCAGCGGCCATCTTGTTTCGTCTGCACTAGTCGACAAATATAGGCCTACAGGTCTCCAACAATTTTGGCTACATTCACCATTGAGTAACACTGCGCGATAATATGAAGTGGTGTGACACCAACAGATATAAATTACCGGAAGCATGGGAAGTGACAGAATCAACCTACCAGACAGCAAAAAGGACCGAATATTGGTGCAAACGGCTTCGAGAACTGTGTGAACTATGTGTAAGTGTCAAAATCTATGGATTTTTAATATCTCAGTTATATTTCAAACCTGTCATATTGGTTTCCAGTAGCAAAATGAGTTTCGTACCCAATAAATTTCGACCGATCAAGTTTCTACGGGTCTTCTACGGTACCGCGGTATTCGAAAAAGTATTCATTTGCAAACGAAGCATCACCTGTCAACTGCGTGCAGTAGCAAAACTAAAGGAAATTTTAGTTACTATAATTTTCGGTGATTATTCTTAACATTTTGTCTGCATTGGATTGCTGTAGAAAAAAAAACATGGAATGTTTTCATGTCTCCATAATGGCATTCATCATTTATTTTCTAGGACGCCATTAACTACCGCGGTACCCAAGAGAACCACCCTTACATTAACAATGATAACGGAATACCTGTTCCTCGAAGCCGTTAATAGGCTTTCACCTCTATGGCCTTAATCCGAGTCTTCTCTGATGTAAATACGCTCTTTGATATTTTGATTTTTCGCTATTTACATCAGAGAGCGTTGCTCTTTGAAAACAGCGGAAAGTTTGGTAACGTTACAAGTAACTTGAAGCTTTGTTTTTGTGTATCATATCGAATCACTCGGTAAAACACTGTAGGGTATAGATCAATAAATCATTTTTTGCCATACCTGACCAAAAATTTCATTTCAAATCGGCCTGCTGGATGAGTATAATCTTTGGTTTTGAATGGAAGGTCAAGGTAAACAAAGGCTGCTCAGGTGAGGGTTGTTGCAAAACATTGCCTATTAACCTTTTAGAAATACCTTTTGGTCGTAATTTTTTCAGCAGCCATAACAATAAATGGTTCATTTATCGATATCATCAGGGGTTTTAACGATAGCGTTTAAGATCGGACGGTGAACGATACGCAACAATTTGTTGCGAACTTCTTGATTTTTTCAAAGAGCAACGCTCTCTGATGTAAATAGGGAAAAATCAAAATATCAAAGAGCGTATTTACATCAGAGAAGACTCGGATTACTATGGCCTTAGCAATTTTAATTGTATACATGAATCAGATCAAATTCTACATAATCATAACTATGATATATGTTGATGTCACTCATTTGCATCAGAGCGCATTACACTTTAAAAACAACAGGAAGTTCAACACATGTATTGGCGCTTTGTTCACCATCCGATCTTGAACGCTATCCTTATGATGTAACGGTTTGGAATTTAAAAGAAAAAGGGATAACAATATTCTAATTTTCAAAGTGGGGAGCGTTTTGGACATAGTATAACAATAACGAGTTTAAAAACTCTGATAATATTAATAAGCAAATAAATGAAATATATCAGAAACATTTGGTAAAAGTTCCAAGCTAGAATTCGCACCAATAATGTTTGCTACTAAGTTGGGTAAATTCTATAACGAGCATGGAGAACAAAATAAACAGAATTTCACAGGAAAAGCAATACATTTTCAAGTGGCGAGCTTAATAGATGGACATAAATTGATTTCCGCAACAAGAATACTCTATAATTTCTAAACAAAGGCGGTCACATGACTGGAAAGAAATTCAAAACAAAGCCGGTCATGTGACAGTAACTGATTATCTAACTTCCATTCTATTTTCAAACGAGATCTGGTCATGTGATCTACAATAACAATGTAGACGTAATTTGGGGTTGTTGTGTTTCGGAAGGTTATTCTCTTCCAGCAGGCCAATTTGAATCAGAATTTTTGGTCAGGTATGACAAAAAATGATTAATTGATCTATACCCTACAGTGTTTTGCTGAGTGATTGGATATAATACACAAAAACAAAGCGCCACAACTTGTGTCGGACTTTCCCGTTATTTTTGAAGCGTAATGCACTCTAATGTAAAAAGCGAAATATCAAAGAGTGTATTTACATCAGAGAAGACTCGGATTAAATGGTCATTGATTCTTTCCCAAATTATATGACATGGTTTTGTCATTCCCAAACTGAAAATCTTTGGTAACAATTAATTTTGTATCCAGCATCTAGAACTCTGCTCAAATGATCATAATGCCAAGATGTTTATGTTAATCTATAGCCAATAGCACAGAATATATTGAGGACAGATGAGAAATTGCATTTGTATTTGTAAATGTATTGAATTACCATGACTTAAAATGATTTCTATATTCATTTCAGCTATAAAACAAGAATCTACATGGGTTCAAGTAATTTAATACTCATTGCGAGTAGGCCTAATTGTGAGGCCAAGCACCAGACACATTTCAAGTGAGTTGATTTGTTGTTTACCATTTTAAGTTTATTTTAGTAAAAGAGTACAAAACATGGCAAAGTAAAAACTCATTACAGCAATATTGCACATATTCAGGGGTAAAAGTTTTCAGGCATATACCTGAAGTTCAGGTTTTTGAGTATTCCAAAATGCCCCATTTTCTCGATTTTTACTATATAAATGCAGACTTTTCCAGGTTTTCAGGTTTTTCAAAATTTTCAACTTTTACCCCTGCATACTTAGTTATATGGGAAAAAGACTCCCTTGTCTAAATGATTTTAGTGAGTTTGTATATGTATAGATTCTGATAATTCTGATAAAATAGCACTATGTCTATTCAATCACTGTTACTGGACTGTCTGTTAATAAATTGCTGAGTGTAACGCTGCACGCCTAGGAGGAAGTAGTGTTTGAAATGAGATATCATGTTACATAATTATGTTAAATGGACAGGTCTGTTGCTACCCACTGCAAATGCTGATCAGGGAACACTTCAGTTGTGGATACTTACTCATATAATAATCATTTTTAGCTCCACTGGCCTTCAGGCCAGCGGGCTATTGTCATGGCGCTGTGTCCGTCGTGCGTCCGTCCGTCCGTCCGTCCGGTCGTCAACTTTTTCTTTAAAAATCTTCTCCTCAGAAACCACATGATGGATTTCAATCAAACTTCACAAGAATGATCCCTAGGTGGTCCTCTATCAGATTCCTAAATTTCATTCTGATTGAACCAGAAAATCTGGAGTTATCTGCCCTTGAATTAAAAAATTTGCTGTTTTGACTTTGTTTTCACTCTAGCCACTACAAATACTTATCAATCAAGACAAAACTTGTCAGAATGTTGGTGCTGATAAGATCTTGCCCAAGTGCAATTTTCAGCTTGATCTGAATATTATGTCTTGAGTTATGTGCCCTTGAAATTGGCAAAATTACCATTTTTGACCTTATTTTTACTCAAACAACCATAAATATCCACCAATCAACACGAAACTTTCATGTAATCTTACTGGTCATAAGATCTTGCATGTTTGTAATTTTCAGCTTCATAAGAATCTTAAATCATGATTTTTCTGCCCTTGAATTTGACAAAATTGCTGTTTTCGACTTTGATTTTTCACTCTTTACATCCACAAATATTGAACAATCAAGTCAAAACTTAAACAAGATGTAGGTGAAGTTAAGATCTTGCTTTAGTGTGATTCTTAGCTAGATAGGAATATAAAATTCTCTGTTATATGCCTTTCAATTTGACAAAATTGCTAATTGTGACTTTTTTCTCACTCTAACAGCCAAACTCACTCTATTAAAGACAAAGCTTGGTAACCAATTGATCTTATACGAGTGTGTTTTCAGTTTTCTAGTTACTTTGTATTTGCTTTAAGAGCAACAAGTTTTGAAAAATTTAGTCAAAACTTGATATGACAAGAAATTCAGGTTTCATCAGCCATTTGCATTAATTTTGGAATATGTTATTTCCCCAATTCTATTTTTAGCTCAAAATCTATTTTTAGAAATATGAAATATTTTGGAGTAATCAATGGTCTGTCAATTTAGATCTGTTTGGAAGATGGAAAATTTTAATTGCTAGTATCATCCAAAGCTGGAATGTTCTACCATTTCCTTTTACCCTTTCTCAAATGGCAAACATATATTAATTTACCCGGCTGTACATTTTCCGTGGTTTCCAAGGAAAATGAGCTAGGAAAAACCTAGGAGTATTGGGACCGAGGTTTTTCCTAGCTTTCCCTGGACAGCTAGGAAAAAAAATTTGAGAGACCTGGGAACCAATACTCCGAGGTGTCCACAGAAAGCTGGGAAAATATTCTTTGATTAGCTGGGAAAAAATTACATGGAAAATTTTCTGAGACCTCGGAACCAATACTCCTAGGTGTCCACGGAAATTGCTAGGAAAGCTTGGAAAATATTCCCTGGTGACCTCGGAATATCTTTTAAGAAAACCTAGGAATAGTTTCCGAGCAGAGCATGGAATCTTTATCCCAGATAACCAAGGAAAGCAAGGAAAACTTTCCATATCAACATTACCCTATTAAAAATGTGGGTGGGGTGTTATTTGAATTTGAAAGTCAAAAGTTTACTCACCTAAATTTAGGTGTTGTCTTGCTAGGCCTTTTCAATAAGCAAACTCCTATATTCTTATTTAATTCACTGATGTACACAGGTTGAAATTATCACAAACATCATCTTAAAAAATTGCAAACAAACAAATTCATGTTCCCTCCATTTTTTAGTGACCTCATTTAGACTAGAAGACTATAACAAAAATAGACTGGAGGTCTGGCCTGCCTTGCTTTCTTTTTGTTGAGGTCTAAAACTCAGAAAGTAGATTCTATTTGAGATATTCTCTTGAAACATGGTGTGTACTTTAGCCAGCATAACACCTTTCTTTTTTCCATGACCTTTGAATAAATGACCTTGACCTTGTGGTTTGACCTAGTTTTGAAAAACTGTAAACTGACTTATATCTTACATATTATTAGGGGTACAGCCTTGAAAAAACCAAACAATGTAAAATTTTATTCACTTGAAATTATTGTCTGCATCATCTTTGAATTTGGACTAGTCTAAAATTTTGTCATCTGGTAATGGGTTAAAAAGTTTAAGTCTGATTTTCCTTGCATTTTCTTCTCCACCAAATTTACATATGCAATAGCTACGACAGTTTTCTATTAGCAGTAAAAATTTGATTGAAAAATAATGATTAGTTTTGAAAATATTGACATTCAAATGAATATACCCGGAAAACCATTTTAACACGATATCGATCTTTTCGTTTTGCATCGCGCGCCTACACTCATTGAATAAATTGACGTAATGCAATTGGTTAATTTATTCAATACAATACAAAAATGATTTTGAAACATTGTTTTCATAATAGTGCATTTTCATTTCATATTTTTTGCTAATAAAACTGTTAATGCTGCGTGCTGCGATGTAACTTAAATGAATACAAACAAAATATCGAAGTGCATCACAGACTCATGAATAATAATCATATGCACTTATTTTATTTCTGACCAACATGCCGGTCACCGCTCTATTCAAAAGTATTACGAGTTTCATTTGACCTGACAATGACCTTTATTTAAAACACAAATAACACAAAATTCACCAAAAAGAATTAAATCATAGTCCACAGAAATGTATACTGTGCAAGAAAATTAAGACTGGACTGATTTTAGGAAACATATCAAGCTTGTAATTTATGAAAATAAAAGTTAAAACTGCGCCATGTGAAATGAATCACATATTTTTTTTAATTAATTCAACCACCCTATGTACTCAATTTGAACCTACAGAACGTGTACATATTAAATTTTGAGAAAATCGGTGCATACATGTACAACGGTACAGAATTCAACAGCTGACCGTAAGTGCGCTTTCACGAACAAACAAGACAAAAAACCAATAATCATGTCAGATCGGTTTTTTAGTGTCATTATTAATTTGCTTATAACTTTTGAACCGATGCATATTTTTTAGTGAAATTTGGAACACAAATGCAAAAATGATATATCTTTAGTACTGCAAATTCTAAAAGTAGATTCTTTGCTTACGCTTTTAAATATTTGACTTTGAATTAGGGTTCCGTTTTTTTTGGGACACTCTGTAGTTTTGTAACTTTCTTTTTGCTCTATGAAACACAAGCTTTGAACAATCTAATCTAATCTTGGATTAAATATTACATGAAACTCAGGCCTGTGGAGCGACTCAAGACCTTCAGGTCTTCTAGTTTGGATAAGACATTATTTAGCTGAATCTATTTATATAGAAATTTAATTTCGAGGGTTTAGCACATTTAAAACTACATATTTTGTTTGTATTTCTGAATCTTTAGAAAATAATATGTCATGAGTTCTAATAATGAGTTTCATTTCTGTATTTATTCAAAAAGATATTTAGAACTCAAAGAGGTTTTATCTCTTAAAATTTTAGAAAGTTCTAAGTTTTTCCCTCTCCTGTAAAATTTTACAAAATTTATTTACAACAGTTTTGCACTAAGCCCTCAATTTGCCTTATGACCATCATAAGTGTTGAGATATTATATATTTATTTGACAATTTTGTCCATTTTCATGTTATGAATTTGATATGCATATAATTGTGTACATGTATATCAATAATCATTTTGCAGACATGGTGAAATCAGAAAACAGTGGTATGTTGAACTGCTGTATAAAGTCTGGTAGAATGGAATGTGTTTCAGAAAGGCCTTCAGTGGTATGCATTTATTCTTTATCCCTGAAACAATCTTGATTTCATTGTATCATGTACAAAGGTAGACTTTTCCTGAATTACAAAGTATGATGAAAAACATTACTTTCTGAATAAACTATACCTTACCATAAAGTACAAATTGTCTGCAACCTGTTTCAGCATGGATCAGTTTGAAATATTGTTGTTTAGAAAAGGTTGCACAGGTATATATTTACATGTCTAGGTCTATGCTTGATTGGAATGTGACAATTTTAATTATGAATTCACAGTTTTACATGTTGAATTACCCCGGTAGGTAATTAAGCAGCAGGTGTGCAGTATATATATTTTGTAAATAAAATGTTCTGTTCTGTATATAAGGGCACATCCCCTGCCGCTTAATGAAACCCAGACTGCATTAAAAGGGATGTTTTAAATGGGTAATTACGGCTTTTTAAAGTAATTACAAACTTTTCCAAAAGAACAAGAAGAATTTTACATTCTACAGTAAAAACAATGTAGGATATATCAATAATCAATATTTTCTACTTTTCATCCAATGTTTTGATTTTGAAAATATGCATATCCTTTTTCCTTTTGCAATACATATTGCAGAAAATTTTGTAAAAATACATTGAACATTTTTTGATGATTAAATGACTGATCTTGTCATCTCATCAGCATCACCTTTGAAATTTTTGATATTTTTCATTGCATGTATTGTTGCATTTTGACAAGGCTTCAAATATTGTTAGAAAAGTAGAAAATGCCAGGATACCAGGAGTTGTGATTTTTAGGGGTCAGTATAAGGCTGAAATGTTACACTTGTAACTTTTGTGTAATTGCAGGTTCATGAATCATGTGCATAGATGAATAAAGATGATGCTGACAATGATGATTACCGGTGTTATAACAGAAAAATTGACAATTTGTGGACATTGTTTGGTCCATACAGTGATTTGTGTACAATATCCATGTATAAACATTCAAATTTTAAATCTGACAAAACTCCATCCTGTTTCAACCAATTCCAACTTAATGACGTCTTTTGACAACCTACACGATGAAAGGTTTTGAAAACATTCTGGAAAATGAAGGAATGGTTTTGTGAAAAGCAATTTTATCATTTCCCACGATGTTTTTTAGCCAGTTAGATCAAAAAATATAAAATTTTATTCTCTTAAGATTGTCATCTGCAACATCTTTCAAATTGGGACAGTCTTAGAAAATCTTTCTGGTAATTGGTTACAAGTGATATAGTGCAGATAACCAAATACAATAGAATATCATGTTGTGACTTGTACAAACCAGCCAAAGTGTCATTCATGTTTATGAAAATTAGAATAAATTTTTAACGTTTTATTTGATTTTTGTTCTGGCTATTAGAAAACATACATATTAACCCAAATAAGTCCTGATTTTGTCATCCCTGAAAGAAAAAGCTTAAGAAAACATTGAGACAAAAGAAGAAAATGCTGATAACCAGTATTTTCTCCTTTTACCTAAATATTTTCTATGCTAAATTGTACCTAAATTCTATCTCTATCAACATTCATTTGACGTTTGCAGGATGTTTCTTATTGGATCACCTCTTAATTTTAGAGTTTGGGAAAGGGTTAAATCAGAGTAATAACTAGTATGGAGATTTGATAGACACAAGGATGTTATGCCTGTTGATAGACACAAGGATGTTATGCCTGCCAACAGCATATCTTCTGTCCTCTTTATTTCAAGTTGTGCACCGGTCCATGAGAAAACCTTCAACCAAAGTAAATCGTCGGTGTAAATGCAAAACCTCGTATGTCGATTCCTATAATTTTCAAAGTACAAACTTGTGTGCCCAGTTAAGACAATTTTCCAGGGTTTTGAGATATTTTTACTGATCAATATTAATGATACATTATCTGTGAACAATATATCCAAATTTCAAGTAAAACATTTCAGTTTGAGAAAAGTTATTACACTTTTTTCCCTCCCCTTTAAGTTATTACACTTTTTTCCCTCCCCTTTAAAATTTTCCAAAAAACGAGATTCGAGGTTTTGCATTCACAACGACGAAATACAGTTTACACTCGTTAAGTCAACATCTGATATGTCAAACTTCCGCTTAAGTCGAAATGAAAATGTGGTCCTTGCATCATCTATAGCCATAGGGTATCAATCAGGTTAGACAAATTTGATTATTTTAAAGTGAATAAATCAATTGAAATATAGTAGGAAAAGGAGATTATTTGCTCCTTTTGAGCAATTTTCCATTTTCTGCTATATTTCAATAATACACACACTTGCCCAACGACAATGAATAAATATCATTAATCAAAGCCGAAAAGAATTGGGATAAGTCATATTCACGATATCTTCAGCTAGAATGATGTTCCCTAAGACTTCGACACAACAAATATTAGGAAACGTATTGGAAAACGACTTACTGTCGTTTGAAGGCAATGCTGAAAACTGTTGAGATGAAGCGAAACATGCTAGTGATAATGAACTTTCCGAGCGTCTTCAATATATGGGAACTTTTGAGAACTATGGACTTGATGAGAGAAAATATTAAAAAACTACTATGCCTGTTTGCGGTTTATAGCTCACCTGAGCAGAAAGTGCTTAAGGTGAGCTATTGTGGTCACTCAATGTCCGTCCGTCTGTCTGTCCGTCTGTCAACAATTTGGTGTTTACACCATAAGAACTTGCATGGGTTCGAATCATTCCAATTGGACCAGAAAGTTGAGAGTTATGTGCCCTTGAATCTGACAAAATTGCCGTTTTCGAATCTAACAACTACAAATATTAAACAAACAAGACAAAACTTGGCCATAATGTTAATTATCAAGTATTGTTCGGGAAAGGTTTAAGGTAGTCCATTCCCTAATGAGATTTGCACGACGTCGGAATTATTCGGGTAAGGTCGAAATCAGTCGGCGGAGGAACCTTCCAACGCTGAATGATTACGATATCGCGTCCGGATATGTTCAGATACGTAACGACGACACTCGAAAAAAAAAAACAGATGTTTTATGAATCTCAAAATGGCCACATTACGGGTATTCTACCTTAATTACAGACAAATTACTCGTAATCTTTTCACCCAAAAAAGACAACAATATGTATATATATTCCAATGATTCATTTAAAATTATTGTGTGCAACATCTTTGTATTTGGACCAAACTCAAATTTTGACGTTTGGGAATGGGTTTATGGTGTGGATTTCAAAATTCATACAATTCGTTATGATGTCTGTGTGACAAGTCTGTCAGGTCATTGTTCTTGGTCAAAGACACATCAAGGTCATAATTACAGAACCTCATAGACCTATAGACTCTACTCCAAGTTCCAACAGGCATTTGTGCTTCACATGCACGTCTTTTAGTCTAAAACCCTTTGGATTTTGACGAGATAGATCTAGCTTTCTGGGAAACGTTAAGGTTGACGTCGACATCCTTTCGTCCGTTTCTAGGCTTTGCCTACTTTCATATTACCTACTAAAATATCAAAGGTTATATAGTTTTGCTTGATATTTGTGGTTTTTCTCTTTGTTTTGAGCGAAATGTCGTACCTTTCTGACCATATTGTGAAAAAATTTTCCACGGTGACCTCTCAATTTCTTCGCTTTATTTTGTTGTTACTATCATTATCAAGATCACAGTAGAAGATAGTGTAGAAAAAAATACTTTAACAACGAAAATAAAATAAATCAAAGAATGTAACCCATGTCTTTAACAAGTACAAAGTAAAGTTCACGAACAAAAAATACTAATCTGAATATAATGATCAAAATAGACGGTTATTGTTCGTTCAAAGTTTGTTTTAAGGGGGAATGCTCCAGTTTTTCGGAACACTCGGTCATTACTGTAGGAAATTAAATGTTTCGTACCAATATGTTTCGCTACCATATTTTCACTAATATAACATATCATTACAATTTACCATTTTCGACAGTAAAAGTGTATTTATTATGCGAAACTGATTTCCTCAAGATGGAAATCGATTATTTAGAGCAAAACAGTCGTAAGTGTGTATGCACTTACCACTGTTTTGCGTCATTATATTCATGTGTAGCTGATAAAAATCGCTGTAATTCACTAATAAGTGCGCTGACCTATACATTTTCTTTTTGAATTATTACCAGGACATGTTGCTTAATACAACGAGGGAGTTTTATCAAATTCTATTATGTAGAACTTGAAATATTTCCAAAAATATGCAAATTTTGACACAAAACACTCCAGTTTCGTTGATCTAACAGAACACATGAGCATGCTGTTTTATACATTTATGTGTTTATAACAGCACATATTTTGGGTTTTCTGTTCTTATTAAATGTAAGACGTTCCTTTAAATCCGTTTTTGGGACTAAACGATGAATATACAGCATTTCATTAGCATTTTAGTGACCTTGGACAGGTGCAAAAAATTGTGCATTTTTTCGATGTAGGGGTATGTGATACGAATGCCTATAAAATTCAAACAAGATCGCTGACCATCCATTTTTATTTTATTTTTCAATTGGTTATAACATGTAATTTCAATATAAAAAATATAAATAAATTCTATTATTGGGAACAAATTTAGGAAACTGGAGCATTCCCCCTTAATGTATTATTAGTCACAAACAATGTGTTAAGCTGCAAAATAAATATTTTTTTCATTTCTTTTATAATAGTTTACTTATTTTAATACGAAATAATGATACCTAGCCCATTTTGCAAATTTTCCAAAACCAGAGATATTGTTGTTATGGTTACATTAGAAAAACTGCATTTATCAAAAAAACTTCCACGGTTACCCCAATTTTTGTCAACATTTTCATTTTCGCCATATAATTACCTTTCTGCATGAGAAGTTTGAAAGCCAAAAAAAATTTTGATCAAAACGCTACCACATCCTTAAGGCAAGACCTGGGTAATGCACTTTCTGTATAATCATTATATTTCGACTTAATTCGTGACGTCCGTAAGTCCTTGCATTTTTAAAGTACCGTTAGATGCAAGATCGCCTGTTTTCGTAACAATAGAAATAATTGAGCCTTCTTAGATTTCCTAGAAATATTCTATACATTTTTTTCAAATGTTTCTTAATTGCATGAAGAGTAGGCAAAAAAAAACAACAAAAGTAAAAAAAATTCAAAGAGAAACGAAAATTACTTCCCTAGAAAACGTCTATTCGCACCATACAGATTTCGTTCCAAGACTGGTCACATAGCCCATTACCCAGATCTTACCTTAAGCTGCATTTACGAGGTTTTAGTTCAAAAGTGACGATTTATGATACTTCGATGATACCTCGAGCATTTATGCTACACATGATAGTTGAATAATTCTTATTGATACATTTGAGCTAGGATTTGGAAAAACGTCCCTTATAGCATTTGAGAACCCCATGATATGGGCAGGCTACGCAGGCTGATCTGGAACCATGTTGTTCTCAAATGCTATAAGGGACGTTTTTCCAGATCCTGACTCATTTATTTTCGACGGGAAACTTCTGAAAAATACCAAATTAAGGCAAGGCTTATGTTACAAACATAGTGTATATTTTGTATTCTTGCCTGACACTAATGAAAATAGATGAGCCGTCTGCTAGGCATGTACGAGTAAATGTAGACTCTACAAGTGGCTTTATTAGGCGTTGTTTCCTTAACCCTTTCAAAAAGAAGACCTGGCCTTGACGGCGCTAGGAGAATGTCGATGCTTTTCAGCGAAAACCTCGTAACTGCAGCTTAATTAAGCTGTAGTTACGAGGTTTTAGTTGAAAAGCGACGATTTATGATACTTTATGGCACATCAGCCATTTCGATACACAATCATACTTGTTGCATAATTCTTATTGATAATTTCATCAAGGACAGGAAACTTCTGTCAAATACCAAATAATGCAAATCTTCTGTTACAAACACAGTGCATGCATGTATTTTGTATTCTTCCCTAATCGAGTACTGACTAGCTAATTCCAGAAAAAAACTGACACTAATGAAAATGGATTGAGTGTCTGCCAGGCATGTAAGTATAGACGCTACTAGTGGCTTTATTATGCTTTGTTTCCTGAACCCTTTCACAAACAAGCCATGGCTTTGACGTCACTAAGAGAATATCTATGCTTTTCAACGAAAACCTCGTAACTGCAGCTTAATTAAGCTGCAGTTACGAGATTTTAGTTGAAAAGCGACTATTTAAGATACTCCTAAGGTACCTCGAGCAATTATGATACACTTGTTGAATAGATCTTATTGACGAGAAACTTCTGAAAAATACCAAATAATGCAAACTTTCTGCCACATACACTAATTGCAAGTTTTATAGCCTTCCCTAATCGACTACAGATTGGCCTTTTCCAGAAAAAAAAACTGACACTAATGAAAATGGATGAGCCGTCTGCTCGGCAAGTAAGTGTAGACACTACTAGTGGCTTTATTATGCGTTGTTTCCTGAAACCTTTAAGAGAACAAGCGTTGACCTTGGCGACACTTAGAGAATATCTATGCTTTTTCAACGAAAACCTCGTAACTGCAGCTTGTTTTAATCTGCAGTTATGAAGTTTTAGTTGAAAAGCGACAATTTATGATACTTTCATGGCACATTGGCCATTTTGATACAAATAATTGTTGATCATTTTCTCTTGATAATTTCACCAACGACAGGAATCTTCTGCCAAATACCAAATAATGCAAAACCTCTGTTACATACACTAATTGCAAGTTGTATAGTCTTCCCTAATCGACTTCAGACTAGCCTTTTCCAGAAAAAACCTGACACTAATGAAAATGGACGAGCCGTCTGTAGGCATGTAAGTGTAGACGCTACTAGTGGCTTTATTATGCTTTGTTTCCCGAACCCTTTCACAAACAAGCCCTTTTGACGAAAACAACAGAAAATGACACTTCTATGGCATTTTCGGTACACATAATAGTCGAATAGTTCTTCATCGACGACGTGATATTTCTGAGAACTGCCAAACAAAGCAAATCCCGTGTTACATACGCTGATTGCAAGTTTTATAGTCTCCCCTAGTTGACTATCCTTTTCCAGAAAAAAAAACCTGACACTAATGAAAATGGATGAGCCGTCTGCTAAGCATGTAAGTGTAGACACTACTAGTGGCTTTATTAGGCGTTGTTTCCTGAACCCTTCCAAATGAAACAATCCCTTGCCTTAACGACACACGTAAACAGAATATATATGTTTTTCAACAAAACCTCGTAACTGCAGCTTAATTAAGCTGCAGTTACGAGGCTTTTGTTGAAATTCGACGATTTATGATACTTCTATGGCACATCGGCCATTTTGATACACATAATTGTTGAATATTTCTTACTGGTGATTTCATCAACGGCAGGAAACTTCTGCCAAATACCAAATAAGACAAAACTTATGTTACATACATATTGCATGTTTTATGTTCTTCCCTAGTCAACTACTGACGAGCGTATTCTAGAAAAACTGAAACTAATGAAAATGGACGAGCCGTCTGCTATGCATGTAAGTATAGACTCTAATTTCTTTCCTAATTTGCCAATGTTTCATTACCCAACAGTGAATCGTACGAGAGGTCCCGGGTTCGATACCCGGCCGCGGCAAATACCCTTTCCGACAAAAATATCACCCATCAATGATTTGATATCTTGAACCTATAAGGGTGCAGCTGGAGGGTCGGTTCGGGTGTTGCGGTAGTACTGGTTTGAGAAACAACAGGAATCCATGGTTAGGTGCTCCAGCCGCCGCGATATGACCGTAGCAGTTGAAAGCGACGTAAAACCCCAATATGCAAAACCCAACCGTGAATGTTTAGATCGCACTAGTGTGAACGCCCCTAAAGGCTGAAACAATTGATATAAATTGAAGTGACATTGGTGTATAACACATAAAAATATTTAATTAAGAGGAGCAGCAAGCTAGTTACCATGCGGTTTCCTGGAGCATCATTTACTGAACATGCATAAACAAAGAAAAGACAGAAAAGAAAAACTCAGCCCTTTCCAAAAACAGCAAGACCTAGGTTACCCCATTTTGAAAACCGAAGACCACAATATTGATGTTTGTAGGGCTATGAATTTTTTACAATAAATCATGCAGCATTTTGATGCAAAAGGAGAAAATGCCGATTATTAGCCCCACCTCCAAGCTACGGAATTTTCACTAGATGAACATGGCTCGGGTTTTTCTCTCATAGACTCGCTTGTTCATTCCTTAATTAGGTCTATGTTAGGCGACTATTTTCACAGAAAGTGACACTAATGAAAACAGATGGAGCGTCTGCAGGCATGTAAGTAGACACTCAAGTGCTTTATAATCTGCTTCTATTTACCCCTTGTCATATGTCGGCAAAATATTAGACTGGTCCAATGTAAACAAGTAAAAAAGGTTCTCGGGAAAAATAGACTGGTGTCAGTCTGTTAAGAATTACTTTGAATTTGTTGCTCTGTGTTCGTCTGAAGGTAGTCAACCCCTAATGAAATTCGCGCGTCGTAGGAAATATTCGGGCGACATCGAAAACATTCGCAGGTGGAACTTTCCAAGGTCGAATGTTTACGACCGCGCCCGAATAAGCCTAGTCCGAAAAAGCCCCCCTTTGATTTTTCGAGAGACTTATACAAGGCCTGAAACTCATAAATACAAGGGCCTAAACCAAGCTAGAGACATCATAGACATTTGGATCGAGAGTGACTATTTTCACGGAAACTGACACTAATGAAAATAGATGGGCCGTCTGTAGGCTTGTAAGGAGACACTCAAGTGGTTCTATTAGTTCCGTCGTATTTGCTCCCATTTACAATCTTCCATTGATACTGATTCATATTGCATATTGCAACTGACTTTTGCACTGAAAAAGTATACAGCTTCTCAGGTTAAAGGGGGAATAATACTTAACATCTTGCAAATTTTCCGAGAACTTCGTACAAAATAAATATGTATTATGAAAATATGGCCTATAAATTGCATCTATGCCAAATTTTAGCTTTCTATCTTGTGTATTGGCTAGGATGTCGACGGATTTAAAACCTCATATGTTCCATTACTGTAAATATTATCCCCGGGACAAAAAATCATGGGGTTTTAAATCCGTCGACATCTAAGCCAATACACAAGGTAGAAAGCTAAGATTTGGCCTAATATATGCAATTTAAAGACCATATTTTAATAATATATATTTATTTTTTTGTACGAAGTTCTCGGAAAATTTGCAAGATGTTAAGTGTTATTCCCCCTTTAATATATCGTCGTTTACAACAAAAACCTCACAACTGCAGCTTGTTTTAAGCTTCAGTTACGAGGTTTTTGTTGAAAAGCGACGATATGGTCTTTTTTTTTCTCCTAGACTCGCTTGTTCATTCCCTAATTATGTCTATGTTGGGCGACTATTTTCACGAAAAGTGACACTAATGAAAATAGATGGGTCGTCTTTACGCATGTAAGTAGACACTCAAGTGGTTTTATTATCTGCTACTATTTACTCCATGCCATATGGCGGCAAAATATTTGACTGGTCCAATTTAAAAATGTAAAAAAGAAAGCGACTAAATCGTAGTTTTTCTCATATACTCGCTCGTTCATTCCTTAATTAGGTCTATGTTGGGCGACTATTTTCACGGAAACTGACACTAATGTAAATAGATGGGCCGTCTACAGGCATGTAAGGAGACACTCATGTGCTTTTATTAGTTCCATCGTATCAGCTTCCATTTACAATCTTACATAGAAACTGGTTAATATTGGAGAGGCACTGTTGATATTTGATATTTCACTTCATGAATGGACTAATGAAAAGTCAAAGTGTGTGCTGGGCTAAAATATCTATCATTATCTGAGACTACGTTTAAGCGCACTAAACACATTCCAAATTCTTATAATAGATTCGCTATTAAACGAGAATAATTTCAGTTGTTTTGATAAAGCAGTTCAACTGTAATTATTCTCGTTTAATTGTGAATCTATTATACGATAGAGGACTAATAAGAAAAACAATAAATATAGAGCACTTGATTAAAACACAATATAATTCAATATTTGGATAATTTACCTTTTCAAGAGGATCGAAATAAAATGGCTGCAAAAATTAACGAAATAATCATGCAGGCCAAGTGCGAAAAGGTTTTTCGATCCTGTTAAAAACGGCAATTTCCCTTCACTACAGAAGGAATAATTTTTGTGATTTGCTTTTAATTTAGAGCATATTCAGGTAAAAAAATGTTATCAAAGTCATCTGGCAAAAGGATATAATGGAACGTTTTAATTCATTTCACGTCCCTTTTCTGTCGTGACCTTGACATGTCTTGTGGATTTTGTCTTCCTCTCTGCTTGATTATGTCACTAAGCGAACAAGCCAATTTCCGGGATTTTTTGTGTCTGACTTAAGGTTTTCCACTCATCATTATTTGCCAAGCACTTCGCGCAACTTCGGCGTCATCCGTGGCAACGGAGATTGGACGAGATTATCCGGATTTTTAAAAATCCGGATATCCATCGTCAATTTCCGTTGTCACGGAATACACCGAAGGTGGGTGAACATTACACGAATAGTTTCGTATCCAATGGTGGATGTACTACAGCCCGTAGGAACATGGGAGGGGGCTTAAGGGGCTAAGCCCGACAAAGTTGGCAAAAATTGCCGAATTAGTCTATTTCCACTAAGACACACACACACAACAGCCATGAATTATGAATTTCCCATAAACCCATTGTTTGCCACCGGAAGTGTTCTGTGGGTGCGGACTAAAACTATAATGGAAAGAGGCTAGTTTCCCTATTTTACACCGAATGTAAAGGGAAAATCCAATTCACCCCCCCCCCCCCTAATTTTCAGACACTTGCCCTGACAGAGGCTTTAAATAGCCAAACTGATATTGTTTCCAGCGGGGATGTAATACATTAAAACAATACAATACATGGGCATTGTTAATCTACATTGTATTCTATAACGTGTCTATCCGACGGCTCATATATTTTCGTGAATGTCTATTTCCGTGAAAATAGTCAATCAACATAGACCTAATTACAGAAGAAACAGGCGAATAATCATAATACCATATCTCACACGAAGCAATGCATATTTCATTAGCAAACCATAAAAACCTAGAGATAACAACATGAATTTTGATCAGACTGCGCGTATGCGCAGGCTGGTCTGGATCCATGTTGTTCTCCAATGCCATTCCATCTTCTCCTAGCCCTTTCCCAAACGACAAAATTTTAGGCTGGTCCAATTCAAAAGCTGCTGCAGACAACAAAATGGGTGTTAATAAAGATTGAAATTGTGTCTGATATAGCCCAGAAAATATTGAGGCAAAAGGAGAAACTGCTGGTTATCAGCGGTTTCTTCTTTTGCCTCAATGTTTTCCCGATGCTTTTCTATTAGGGACCTCAAAACCAGGTCTTGTTTGGGAAAGAGCTAGAGCAATAAATTACAGTATAGACTTATTTACGTTGAAGTCGAGAAATCTAACAAGACGTAATGCATATTTTATAAGCAATCCAATACAAGTCTCATTTACCACGAAAGTTTAACAACTTCCTAATCAACTTTCGAGTTGCTCGACATTTGTCAGTTATGCAACCGTGTTCCGCTTTTCAATTTGCTTGATGTTGCTGTTGCAGGCCCGTAGGAACAAGGGGGCTACGGGGGGACTAAGCCCCCCAATGTTTGCCAAAAATGTCGAATTTTCCTTATTTAGACTGAAAATATACGGAAAATCCAGTTAAGCCCCCGTCCCCAATATTCAGACACAGGTGCTTAAGCCCACCCAATATGAAATAGCTTCCTATGGGCCTGTTTTGTTAGGATTTACCGAAATAAAGAGAATATGCGCCCAATGCATTTAAAAATACGTATGTTTTGATAGAATTTTCTTTCCCAAACGACAATATAAAGTAATTGTTCTAATTTGAAAGCAGTTGCAGACGAAACAATAGTTGGTGTTAGTATAAAGTGTAGACGTTTCATGCTAGACATGTAGAGCGAAATGTAGAAATTGTTCATGTTCAGCAACTTCTTTCTCTCCATTAATATTTCCCCAAAATTCGTTCAACCAGTTCTACAAGGTTTTGTTTGGGAAAGAGTTTTAACAATACTTTATAACGTTTTCCCAAACAATCTCAATATTTGATTTCCTTGGAATATACCTTTTGTATACTAGAGGAAAGAAGAAACGCAACAACTATTTTTTGTTATTTCTCTTAATTCTTATATGTTATTGAGTCAAAATTGCTACTGCTTATTGCTGAGAACCTTATATTGATATTGACATTTGTTTTTACGTTAGATCATGTCTTACGTGTGAGATAACGTCAAAATAGACGTTTACACGTTTCTCACATGCAAACCTTTAAATATCCAAACTTTACATAAAACTCTTTTCATTTGTGCAAATGCACGTCGACTCGACAAAAGGCAATAATTTCCGTTTTGATTTTACCCCTCTTATCATTTTGCGACTCATTCAAAAACGTCGTCCGTTAGCAATTGTAATGTTTACGAATGGAACATCTCAAACCGCAATTGCTGCTGACCTTGGTGTACAACGGTTGACAAAATATTGCTTGAGATAACGTCTTAAAACGAACGGAACAGCTGACAGTCGCCGGAAAAGCGGTCGTCAATGTCTAACGTCATGACGTCAGGACCATAACGTTAGCTCATTTTACCTACGGAAACGAATTCTCTTATCGAGAAAAAACTGTAGATGCTATTCATGGACAGTACAGCAATCAAATTTTAATCAGGAATCGTGAACGTCAGTTTGGATTGCGTGCAAGAACGCATCTAACGTTGACGCCACACCGCTCTGATTAACAAGCATATTTATGACACGTAGAACATGCGACCTTGATGAAATTTTGACACTAGAAAGTCAAATGATGAAGTTTTATTATGCATTGAAGAAAATACTCGAATGGGGGTGATTTTGAGAAAAACAAAAACAAAACGTATGTTCAAATGAATTTGTTGTTGCGTTTCTTTTTTCCTTTAGTATATATTATCATTATTTGATCACCGTGCGGATTAGATAATGTAAATATCCATGTTTAATGAGGCACTCACTTAAACATAAATTTATGAAAGGAAAGTGAAATAGATAGAAAAAGAGAGGAAAATGGGGAAAATATTATGAATGAAAAAAAAAACAGAGAAACAATTCGCTTATGCAGTTAACATAGATGGGTTGAAAAGCGAGAAAGAACCCTTCTAGTACCTAGTTCAATATCGTTGTTTAATTAGACACTCTCCCAAAAAAATAATCTAGCACGAAAGAAAGATAATGCAAGAAATGTAGAGAGAATGAGAAAAGAAACAAACAGAGAAAGAATGAATGAAAGACAGAAAGCATAAAAGAAGAAACGAGCGAGAGATAACACATTCATTACCTAACTGATCAATATCCATGTTTAATTAGACACTCACTCAGAGGTAATCTAGCAAGATAGAAACATAATGAAAAAAATGCACATAGTGAAAAACACGCCCAGAGAGAAAGAATGAATGAAAGACAGAGAGAAGAGAAGAATGAATGAGACTTAAAGAGCGAGAGAGAATACTTTTATTGCCTAACTGATAAATATCCATGTTTAATTAGACACTCACTCAGAGTTAATCTACCGAGACAGAAAGATAATGCATGAAATGCAGAGAGAATGAGATGCGAAACAAACAGAGAAAGAAAGAAGGAAAGACAGATAGAATAAAAGAATGAAAGATAGTTTAAGAGCGAGAAAGGTACATTTTCATTACCTAACTGATCAATATCCTTGTTTAATTAGACACTCACTCAAAGGTAATCTCACTGAACTGTTATACTTATCCTAGTTACCGTATATTGAACAATTCTCAATCACCCCACTCACCCACAGTTAGACACCTTGTCACGTTATTTTATCCAGGTGACCGTGACGTTATTCCGGACGTAATTTCGGACAAACAATAGTATAAAATTTATGTATGTGTCGTTATAAAATCTCGTAACTTCGGGTTGAATCAAGCCGCAGTTACGAGATTTTATAACAACACGCATGGTTTATCGAAACATAACGGAAAACCAAGTCTATTTGTAGCACAAAATTCATTGCTATTGGTAGGGCTTTTTAGGCGCCGTAGACGATGTTCAGCCTGCACATAAATACGTGTGGATACGCGCAGTTATAGATCTTTATCTGCTCACAATTTTCGCTTAGCTACCATATTTTGAACAATCTTCAATCACCCACTCACCCACTATTAGATATCTTGTCATGGTGAACATGAATAGGGAATTATTTATCCAGTTGACCGTGGCGTAATTTCGGACGTAATTTCGGACAAACAATAGTAGTTCTATATGTGTTGTTATAAAATCTCGTAACTGCGGCTTGAATTAAGCCGCAGTTACGGAATTTTATAACAACGCACATGGTTTATCGAAACATAACGGTAAACCAACTTTATTTTTAGCACAACATTCATTGCTATTGGTAGGGCTTTTCAGGCGCCGTAGACGTCGTTCAGTCTGCACATGTATACGTGTGATCTACGCGCAGTTAGATCTTTGGCTGCGTTACATATTCGCTTATCTACCACGTATATTGAACAATTCTCATTCAACCTTGTCACGGTGAACATGGCTTATTTTGGGTTAACATGCACCATATAGACAAGGATCAGCATGCAGATACTTGTGATACACACATTAAGATCTTTGTCTGCACCCCATGTTCGCTTAATTACCGTACATTGAACAATCTTCATTCACCCAGTCTCGCCCACTGTCAGATACCTTGTTATGATCAACATGGATTATCGTGACTTTTCAGGCTCCGTAGACAAAGATCAGCCTGAACGCGCAGTTACATCTTTGTCTGCAATACATTCTTTCTTAGCTACCGTATATTGAACAATTCTCAATCACCCAAAGTTAGACAATCTTGTCACGATGAGCATGGGCTGGTATGGCCTTTCAGGCACCGTGGACAAAGATAAGCCTGCACATACCACAATTCTCATCTTTGTCTACGGGACGCTACTTGTTTGCTTAGTTATGTCCTCCCGTACAGTTGCTTGTTACGACCAATTTCTTTCTTTTCCAAAACGTTTTCCAAAGCAGTTGCCTTGTGTCAAAAAGCGTCATTATGCGGCTATGAATTATTGTGTCTTGGACAGTGCTGGTTACCAGCATTTTCTCATTTTGTCTCAATATTTCTCTGGGCTATTATATACATTTTCGCCCGCCTTGTGATATCATTTATTTGGATGTCTGTATTTCCTTTCAAATTAGAGCAAACTAATTTTTTGTCGTTTGGAACAGGATTAAAGTCATTTTTATCACATTAGTATTAACCGTATAATGAACAAGAGGACCATGATGGTCCTATATCGCTCACCTGAACCAAAATGATATGAGCCACTGTTTTGTATTTAAGACTGAAAACAAACTTATGGTCAATAACATTTTGTCAAGTTTTGTCTTGATTAGTCACTATTTGAAGTTTTTAGAGTAAAAGTTTGAACGGCAGATAACTATTCTGATTATTCTATAATTCATTTATCCAAGATCTTATCGTAATTAACATCATAATCTAAATTTCGTCTTGATTGTTCATTCGAAACAGCAATTTTGTCAGATTTAAGGGCACATGCATGACTGACCACTTTCTCATTTGATTGCAGAAAATTCGGCTCGTGCAAGGTCTTACAATCAGCAGCATAGTGCCAAAGTATTGTCTTGGTTGATCAATAATTGTAGATTTTAGAGTGTAAACAGGGTAGAAAACAGTCAAGAACAGCAATTTTGTCAAATTCAAGGGCACATAACTCTTGACTTTCTAGTTCAATCAGACCAAAAATCAAACTTATTTGAGACTTTATGGTCTCCAACATTGTATCTAAGTTTTGTCTTGATTGGTCAATATTTGTAGATTCTAGAGTGTAAACAAGGTCGAAAACAGCAACTTTGTCAAATTAAAGGGCACATAACTCTCGGCTTTCTGAACAGATTTGACTGAAAATCAAACTCATCTGAAATTATATAGTCCCAAACAATGTGTCCAAGTTTTGTCTTGGTTGATCAATAATTGTAGATTCTAAAGTGTAAACAGGGTCGAAAACAGTCAAAAACGGCAATTTTGTCAAATTCAAGGGCACATAACTCTCGACTTTCTAGTTCAATCAAACCAAAAATCAAACTCATTTGAAATCTTATGGTCTCAAACATTGTGTCTAAGTTTTGTCTCGATTGATATATAATTGTGGATTCTAGAGTGTGAACAAGGTCAAAAACGGCCGAAAACGGCAATTTTGTCAAATTCAAGGGCACATAACTCTAGTCTTTCTGGTCAGATCAGACTGAAAATCAAACTCAACCGAAATCTTATGATCCCCAACAATGTGTTTAAGTTTTGTCTTGATTGATCAATAATTGTAGATTCTAGAGTGTAAACAAGGTCGAAAACAGTCGAAAACGGCAATTTTGTCAAATTAAAGGGCACATAACTCTCGTCTTTCTGGTCAGATCAGACTGAAAATCGAACTCATCCGAGATCTTATGGTCTCTAACATTATATCCAAGTTTTGTTTTGATTGATCAATAATTGTAGATTCTAGAGTGTAAACAAAATCAAAAACAGCATTTTTTGACATTCAAGGGCAGATAACTCAGCACATTCTGGTCCGATCAGGCCCATAATCTAACTCATCCGAGAACTTATGCCCATACTTATTTTGACCAAGTTTGATCAAGATTTGCCAACTTTTGTTGATGCTAGAGTGTAAACACCAAATTGTTGACAGACGGACGGACAGACGGACAGACAGACGGACGGACGGAAGGACGGACGACGGACATTGAGTGACCACAATAGCTCACCTTGAGCACTTCGTGCTCAGGTGAGCTAACAAACTTTATTAACCGATTCTGATAAAGTTTGTTACACTGACCTTTATTGCATACATATAGCTCAGTGGTGGTGAACTCGGCCAAAGCTTGGGACGTTTTTTCGCGAACAATGTATTCCGTCGTTGTTGTTATAAAATATCGTAACTACGGCTTCGATAAAGCCGTAGTTACGAGATTTTACAACAACACAGACGGTTTGTCAAGACATATCGGTAAAACCGATCTATTTTAGAACGAATTCATTGTTATTAGAAAAACTATCCAATCAGATCTTTAAACTCACATTTAAACGCAAAATATCTGTACCTTGTTGTAGCGAAAAACGTCCCTCGCTTTGGCCGAGTTCACCACCAGTGAGCTATATGTATGCAATAAAGTTCAGTGTAACAAACTTTATCAGAATCTGTAAATGAAGTTTGTTCATTATACGGTTAAAGGGACATTTCATTCCGATTTCATTTTTATAAAGTATGTCCTGATGCCAAGATTGGTTATTCTAATGAGTATAAATACTATTAGTTTTTTTAAGTTGTTGCCAATAAGCGAGAAACGCGCATTTAAAGTTGAGACATAATCGATAAATTGCATATAAATCCGAACTGTTGTCCACAACAATTTGTTCAATTTTAACACAAAAATATAAATTTCTCGTAAACGGCGCAATATTTTGGCTTGAAATTTTCAGAATTTTCATAAGGAAATATGCTCTTTCAAATAAAAATAAAAGTAAAATTTATGACAAAAAATTCTGAAATGTCTCTTTAATATTAATGTGATAAAAATGATTTAATTCCTGTTCCAAACGACAACATTTTAGTTTGTTTTAATTTGAAAGGAAATACAAAAACCTCGTTACTACACCTAAACAAGCTTCAGTTATGAGGAGGTTTTTTATGTAAAACGACGACAAGTAAGTATTCCGGTTTTGGCAGTCAAAAATGAGCCTTTATGAGATCCTATCTATATAAATGTCAAAACTCATGCCGAGGGGAATATCAAACACTGAAGAAAAACGAGAGAATATCACTTACTTTGCTAACATGTAATGGTCTCAAAATAAGAAAACCGTAATTAATCAAAGTACTTATAATATCGCATGCGTATTATGTTCCAAATCGATCACCCATAACTTGACTTCTAAAATGATTTTGAATAAATGCACCTGCTTATTTCGATATTTAATCCAAAATGAAAGCAGTGAAACAAGAGCTAATATCAAAAGGGTGTTGTCTCTTTTCACAGGAGACGGAATATCGTAGCTTCAGTTTAAAACAAGCTGTGGTTACGAGGTGTTTTGTTGAAAAGCAGCCATATATCCAAATAAACGATTATAAGCCACGTCCTTTCACAATGGCGAAAATAATTTGGTGCCACTGCAGATGGAAAATGAAAAATAACAAAGATAAGATTTGTGCAGTTTACAATTTGGTTTTAACCCTTTCCCAAACGACAAAATTATAGGGTGATCCATTTCAAAAACTGCCATAAATGACAAAATGGATGTTGTTACAGATAGGATTTGTGTAAAATATGGCACAGAAAATATTGAGACAAAAGGAGAAACTGCTGGTTATCAACAGTTTCTTCTTTTGTTTCAATGTTTTCCCAATTCTTTTCTAATAGGGACGTCAAAACCAGGTCTTGTTTGAGAAAGGGTTAAAAAACAAAATCAGGACTGTTAATTTTGAAAGCTACTGCAGACGACAAAACGGCATTTCGGTACCCCATCTGAAAACTTTCCCAAAAGGGCCACAAAAATTCAAAGATGTTGCAGACGATAAATTCTAGTGAACGAAATTTTATATTTTCCTCCAAATTTTTGGACGGTAAACATTGTTAGAAATGAATGCTTTCAAAGGCGGTTTCTTGCGCGGCGTTGAAAAGCGTCATAATGTGGGAACGGGTTAACATCTGATACCAAACCAAACGATTTTAAACGTCGAGGTGAGTGAGTTTTACAATACTTGTTGTCGTTGATTTGTTTAAGCCTTTCCATTAGGAATTAGGGAAAGGTTAAAAGAGGCATGTTTCATTGTACATTTTCATACAAAGAACCGAATCGATTGAGCCTGGGTCGATTTGTTTGCTCTTATCTGAAGTTTAGGACCAAAGTTCCACAATTGTCCATAATGCATCGTCAGACGCAAACAATTGCACCGTAATTATTTAATCGAACAAATCTTCCTAAACCCATTGTTATTTTCAAGACTTTGCTTTTCATGAGCTGAACAAAACGAATCTGATTATTTTCTAGGACTGTAAAAATGTGCAGCAACAGATTCGTAAGAAGATTTTATGAAAACATCTAAATGGTGTCTTCGATGCTTTGGCACACATGTACAATTTGTCAAAAATTACCACGATTAACTTGTACATAAAAGTCGTGCGGGATCTCGTGATGTTTTTAAAAAATAACCTAACACCCCCCCCCCTCCCACACACACACACACCAAAAAAAAAACCTAACTGATTACCAAGCGTCTTATATACTGTGCAAAAAAAAAGTTTAGCACACTCGAAAAATGTTGGTTCCTAGTAAAACAAGAGTGCCATGGTCACAATATACGCCGCCACTTATAAAACTTGAGACAAAAAAAATGACATTGACAAGGATTTATATATATTCACTCAAAAACCTGTAAAAAAATGTGTTCACAAAAAGGTTTTTATAAATATCCAGTCAAAAACCTGGAAGCAATTGCATTCACAAGGCTGAAATATCATTAAGCCCCAGAGACTAAGATTGAAGGGGGCATAACTCAGGCAAAAATCTATGAACCATAAAATCCTTACTTCATGCACATCTAGAAATTAAGGTAATAACATCCACAAAGTTTCATTAGGATCCAGTCAGAATCTTAGGAGGAGTTGCGTTGACAAGGCTGCAATTTCAATCAGCCGCAAAGACTAAGTTTTAAGGGGGCATAACTCTGGAAAAAATCAATGAACCATAAAATCCTTCCCACATGCACATCTACTAATTGAGGTGATAACATTGACCAAGTGACATTAAGATCTAGCCAGAAACTTAGGAGGAGTAGCGTTGACAAGGCTGCAATTTCAATAATCCCCAGAGACTAAGATTGGAGGGGGGCATAACTCTGGCAAAAATCAATGAACCATAAAATACTTCCTTCGTGCACATCTACCAATTATGGTGATAACATTGACCAAGTTTCATTAAGATCTAGCCAGAAACTTAGGAGGAATTTCAATAAGCCCCAGTTTTAAGGGGCATAACTCTCGCAGGAATCAAAATCCTTCCTTCATGCACATCTACCAATTGAGGTGATAACATTGATCAAGTTTCATTAAGATCCAGTCAGAAACTTAGGAGGAGTTGCGTTGACAAGGCTGCAATTTCAATAAGTCCCAGAGACTACATTTTTAAGGGGCATAACTCAGGCAAAAATCGACGAACCATAAAATCCTTCCTTCATGCGCATCTACCAATTGAGGTGATAACATTGACCAAGTTTCAAGAAGATCCAGCCAGAAACTTAGGAGGAGTTGCATTGACAAGAAAAGTGGACGGACGGATGGACGGACGGACAGACGGAGAAGATGACGCCAATATACGTTCGCCTCCGGCGGCGTATAAAAACTATTCCAAAATCCTTAAGAAGAAATTCTAATGTGTTTGTAAATTCAATTTTCTGGCGCTTCCTGAAAATTTTGTTTCAAAATTCTAAAGCGTTAATTGGATATTTTACGTGCACAGGGGTCAGATGTCGAAAGTCAAGCAAATTTCGATGACGCGAATGTCCAGAATTAACAGCTAGGACCGCAATTCAATGTCTTCCCATGTTGCAGACAAGTTTACTGACCACACAGTAAGGAATTTTGCCCATTCATACTGCAGATGACGCTCAAGGCCACTGACGTTACAGGCGTCATCACTTTCTCTAGTCCGACGTCCAACAAGGTTCCTCAGTTGTTCTTTTGTTGGTTATAAAGCAGGTCAGGCGTAGATCATTCTGAATGTTCCTTGGAGTAAGTGGACGGTGATTATCATACTGAAATATCACAACGTTGTGTCGTTGTAAGACGGTCCAGTAACAGGTTGGATGATTTCATTGCAGTATCCTTGCACCTTTTGGTTGCCATTAACTGAAATGAGGTCTGTTTAACCGTTGCCATCCATTCCTGCCCAATTAATGACGCTGCACTCGATGTAACAGTCTTGCTGATGACGTTATTGGTATCCAGCCTTACGCATCTTTTCCAACCACAAATCATGCCGTCAGTTAATGACACGTAAACTGATATTCATCCGGACGCCAGACCAGTGTCTCCTAAAACAATATCGATGTGTCTATGCCCACTGACGCCTTGTCTGTCGATGCTTAACGTCATTGGCGTAAGATCGGAGGACCTTGATGCAAGTTGTGCGGAGCCTGTTCCGGACAGTCCGATCACTAACGGTATACCCTGTGACGTCCTGGAGGAGTAGCTCTAAATTCTTACTAGACAGGAATATGTTACGTCGTCAGGACGTCACTGTAAAACAATCCTCCCTGAACGTCGTTTTACAAGGTCTGCAAGGTTTAGGTCTGTCGTTGGCGGTTAAAAATGCATACACCAAGTGCCGTAGGCGCGTAATTGTCAATTCGAGCCAGTTGAAATGCAAAGCGACATCTCTAACAGACATACCTGCTTGGGGCATACAAAGAGTTTTCTGACGTCGAACTTACGTCATCATTTCTCGCCTTCCCATTATCAATTTCAAAGAATTTGTAACAGTTAAATTGATTCTGCTAACAGATCTGTGTAATCGTGTGTTTTTGGACAAGCTAGACATTATCGATGTCACTGCACGCGTGCCGCACGTGCCTTTTGCTAATCTGGACTTTGTCCAATACACATGCACTGTATACATGCCTAATGGTTGTCGATCGGGACAACTGAACAGCACAAAGCAATGTTCATGTAATTATCATAAACTGAAAAAATAATGTGTTTAAAAACGTGCTAAACTTTTTTGCACAGTATATTTTAGGCTAGATACAAATCGTCGGTGTAAATGCAAAAGCTCGTGTGTCGATTTTTGCGATTTTTCAATTAACAAACTTGTATGCTCAGTTAAGACAATTCACGCAGGTTTTGGGATATTTTTACTTATCAGTATTAAAGACATATTATTTGTGAACAATTATGTCCGATTTTCAAGTAAAACCTTCAGTTTCGGAAAAGCCATTAAATTCTTTTCTTCCCTACTAAAATTTTCCAAAAAAAAAAAACAGATAAGAGGTTTTGCATTTAATCCGACGAAATGTGGAAATTACTCGTAAGAACTTTAGTTAATATCTTTTTTTTATGATTGCAATTGCAATCATGGGATTCCGTTTTGATCTGTCCAATGTATCAATACAATATGCATAGGTTCTATTGTAAGGAAATGGGTGGGGTGGGGTGGGAGCAAATGGACCGTACGTGGAATATAGATATAATGTCACTACAACCAACAATATTCCAGGCCTCGGTTTCTAGAAAAAAAACTTACGTACGTTCTCAGACTTAAATCTGAGCACCGTACTCAAATCACACGATATCCCCGCGAATTTCAATCGAATACCCATCAACATTGGAGAGTATTCCATTGAAGTTACAGGATCAGAACTCTTTTCATCTATTTCCATCATTTCGTTAACACATTCCCAAACATTTATATAGGCTAACTGAATTATTGTTACAATAAAAGTGTAAAGAAACTTTTAATTGGTCAGTGTACATTCATCCAATAAGGTGTTGCACACTCGAGCATAGACAGCGAAAAATGCAAAACCTTGTATGTCGAATTTTGCGATTTTCTAAAGAAAATATCGCGTGTCCAGTTTAGACAATTCTTGCAGGTTTTGGAGTATTTTACTGATCAGTTTTAATGATACCTTATTTGTGAACAATATGTCCAAAGGGGGGGGGGTCTCATTTGCGCCCACGCACAGATTTTCTTGTAACTTTACTCATAGAATGCCTCTGACCTATGAACTACAAAACTATATTCCTTTTACTCAAAGAGTGCATATAGGCCTATATGCGGCACCTTAAAGTGTTCCCGGTTTTCATTGATACCCGTCTTACAAAAACTCAATGTTGGCTATCTAGTTTTGGTATAAATCCACAAGTTTTAATTAAAATAGCAAGAGAAGTCATTGTAGAAACTTTTGATACCAATACTGTTGGTACCAACATGCGCAAAAAATTCCTAGAAATTAATTTTGTCAGAAATTGTCAGAAAAATAGCCGAGAAATTTTCAAAACCTAAAATTCTATCACATTTTTTTGTATGTTCCCGTCTTTGTCAACCTATGAAATTGATAGCAAAGTTGGCCATATATGTCCCCTGTTTGTATGCAAAATTTGGAGAAAATTTGAAACCGGTAACATTGTCAAAAAATGAGAATTGTGAACAACGGCATCTTAAGATGCTCCCGGATTTTAATGGTTCCCGTCTAGCAAAAGCCCAATTTTGGTTACCTAGTTTTGATATCAGTCCCAAATTTTTAAATCAGAATAGCAAGGGGAGTCATTGTAGAACATTTTGGTACCACATTGTTGAAACCAACATGAACAAAAAAATTTCAGAAATTTATCTATTCAGAAAAATAGCCGAGAAATTTTGAAAACCAAAAATTCTATCATTTTTTTTTGTATGTTCCCGTCTTTGTCAACCTATGAAATCGATAAGAAAATTTGCATAATATGTCCCCCGTTTGTAAACAAAATTTGGTGAAAATTTGAAACCGGTAACGTTGTCAAATAATGAGAATTGTGAACAATGGCACCTAAAGATGCTCCCGGATTTCAATGGTTCCCGTCCAGTAAAAGCCCAATTTTGCTTACCTAGTTTTGATATCAGTCCCAAATTTTAAATCCGAATAGCAAGAAGAGTTATTGTAGAACATGTAGAACATTTTCAGACCAATATTTGTAATAGCAACATGCCACATAATTTCTCAGAAATCTATTTAGTCAGAAATTGGCAGAAGAACAACCCAGAAAATTATATAAAACCTAACAGTCAATCAAACTTTCTTGTATGTTCCCGTCTTTGTCAACCTATGGAATTAACAAGAAAGTTAGCCATTTAAGTTGCCTGTTTGCATGCACAATTTGGTGAAAATTTGAAACCGGTAACATTGTCAAATTATAAAAACTGTGAACAACAGCACCTTAAAATGCTCCCGGATTTCAATGGTGCCCGTCTAGCAAAAGCCGAATTTTTCTAACATATTTTTGATATCAGTCCCAAATTTTAATTCAGAATAGCAAGAGGGGTCATTGAAGAACATTTTGGTACCAACAATGTGGCTGCCAAATTGCAAAAGAAATTCTCAGAAATTTATTTGGCCAGAAATTGTCAGAAAAACAGCCGAGAAATTTTCAAAACCTTCAATTCAAATAATTTTATTTGTATGTTCCCATCTTTGTCAACCTATGAAATCGATAAAAAGGTTAGCCATATATGTCTCCTAGTCGTATGCAGAATTTGGTGAAAATTTGAAACCGGTAACATTGTCAAATAATGAGAATTGTGAACAACGGCACCTTAAAATGCTCCCAGATTTTAATGGTACCCATCTAGCAAAAGCTTGACTTGCCTACATAATATTGATATCAGTCCCCAATTTCAAATCAAAATAGTAAGAGGAGTCATCGTACAACATTTTTGTATCAATATTGTTGATACAAACATGCCAAAATGATGCATGTTCTTCTCAAGTTTGCGATTATCAAAAAGTTAATATGTCAACAAAGTAGTGGCTAGCTCATCATTACAATAGAAATATTAGCAATTTTGCATTGAAAGGCACAATTAATGTACAATAAAAACTGTTTTGTGGGTTTGTTTTTTTTTTTATATCATTTTGAGCAGTGTAGTAAAGAAAAAAAATGTTTGTATTTTTATAAATGTGCGAAAATGCTATTGTAAGGGCCCAGCACTGTAACCAGAAGAAGAAGAAAGTAGTCTAAGTGCTGATAAGCCACAAAGGAAAGTTAAAAAGGGTGACATAATAGATGAAATATGTAACATTATGCATCTCCTTTATTTTTCATCCCCACATTTCATAATTTACTCCGCTGTTTGAGTTTTTTCTACCATTATATTATTAACAGGCCCGTAGGAACAGGGGGACTAGGGGGGCTAAGCCCCCCCCCCCCCCAATGTTGGCCAAAAATGCCGAATTTTCTTAATTTTACACTGAAATTTTTGAGAAAATCCAAATTAGCCCCCCCCCCCCCCAATATTCAGGACAAGGGCTTTACCCCCCCCCCCCCCCCAATATGGAATTGCTTCCTACGGGCCTGAATTATTGGTGGGTGGGGTACGACAATGTGCCAATTATTCTTTAAAATCGTGTTTTTGTGTGGCAAAAGCTGAAAATAATGCCATGTATAAGTTTTATGTTAAATAAAGACACAACAAAGCATAATGAGCTATTTACAAATGTATATGAAAATAATTAAGTAAAATCTTAGATTTTACATTCTTAGAAATCTGGACCCTTTACACTTAAATTAAAAAAAAAAACACTGTTATCGGTTTTATTTTTTCTTCATATGTTACCATAAGCATGGGCATATGTAAGGGCAATTTTAATGTAAATTTCATAGGTTGACAAAAACCGGAACTAAGTGAAATTAAGACCTGAATTTGGTCGAAATAGTTAAAAACTAAACAAAAAAATGGCGATGAGGTCATACAAAATATTTTAGAAAATTGTTTTTTGTTGAGTAATACATACGAGGGATGATCCAAAAGTAATGTCACAAACGTTGTTTTCGGTGGTGTCATGAACGTATAGTCATGCAATTTTACATATCGAAAGATTAACATTCGTATGACACATACACAAATTTTCGTAACGTTTCGTGTGATATTACAAAAATAAACCACATTTTTACATAGCCCATTGGTGTCCATCGCCGCACAAAGCACAACGTCATTGACGTCAAAGTCTATACCTTAAAACATCGCCCTCCGTATTTAATGTACTGTTCGTGGCCTTCGGCCCCCTTCATAAATGCATAAAATTTACAAATAACTTGTTCAAGCATTCCTTGAATACCGCGTACATTCTTTGAACCAACTTGTTCTCAGTTGGTTATGGTCGATGTGATGAACTTGTCTTAAATTCATCTAAAGATGTGGAAATAGCGCAAAGTCACATGGACGTTGGCGTCATTCCGCTACTCCACATGTCTTCCGGCTCATTTCTTATCTTCAAACGACTCATCCTCACTCCCAAAAACGCTTGCACTATCGGTAGACGATACTCCAATTAATAGTCCGTTCTTTTAGAATGAATTTATTGCTTCTGTTGCTTCAATCGGCTATTTTACAAGCCTTTAGCAAAAGTACAGAAATGCACGTTGTGGGCTTTTATCCGATTCTGCCATTTTCCCGAAAGCGGATGACGAATTCAGTGAGACTTATTTGGTATTTCAAAGCAATGATTTCATTGAAACATTCTGAAATGGCTTAGACATATCATGGCGTCGCGTCATTTAAAAATCAGCTAAATTGTCGCGGTTCTTCTTTAAATTTAGTGATAGAATATAAAGTAATAAGAATATAAAGTAATAACAATCTTCAAACGAATAGTCAATGGCGTGCGGCGCACATGCACGATCTGGATCATTTTTAGCATTTTATTTTCTCGGATATATAAACTATATTTAAATAATTCAGAAAAGCATGTTTCCAATAGGATAAATTTGAATGATAATTCTTTATTTGTACAAGAATACGTCGAATAACCAAACTAAAGGCACTCTGACATTACTTTTGGATCACCCCTCGTACTATTCTGGTTTATACACGATGAGAAATTATTAGACATTATTTTTGGGGACAATTTGGCTCGAATACAACAAAGCTGGGTGTATATGGCCTCTTTAAGTTAGGATACCCCCCCCCCCCCCCCCCCATTTTTAAGCAAAAAATCTTAAAATTCTTAGAAAATTATTTCCAGGATAGATTTTCAAAAAATATTTCGGGAATAATGCCGTAATAAGGAATACTAACTTAAGGTTTACAGACCCTGAAAAATCTACACTTTCTAGCCGTACGAAATGCATCAAATTTCACACACTTGTAAATACACTTCACATAAGTTGATTCACCGGGGCGGATTTCAAGATTATGCATCAAGAAGAAGATAATTTACAAATATTATTTTACTCTATATTCATATGCAAGGGAGGTAATTTTTAACATTTTTGTCAAATATTTTCATAAGTATGCATTAATTCAAAATTCTAAACCGTGCAAAATGCTTATATTTGTATTTGGAATGGAAATGTTACACAGTTTAGGAATTATATGGACTTTAAAATTTGGCCTCTGGCCCTTTGGTGCCTTTTGAGGGGTCGGATACCTTAATACCGAATTTCATGAAATTCCGAGCGTGGGCACAACCCTATGGGAATTCCTGATAGGGTGAAACCCCCCTTTCAAGTAAAACCTTTAATTTGGGAAAAATTATTACACCGTTTTCCTTCCCAGTTGAAATCTTCTAAAACGAGATACGAGGTTTTGCATTAACAACGACGATATAAGAATTGCTCTATATGTTTCTTTTTCTTTCTTTTTTTAATTTTTTCCCATATATTAAAGTATTAAAATATTAAGCGAAAAAGGAAAGAAAATGTGAATATCCCATACATTTTCTTTTTCCCAAATGATTACCCTTTTTCCCATAACGGAGATTACAACATGATATTCATTGAAAAAGGCTTAATTGCTATTTTAAAGCTTGACTTTCTTTTCATTTTTAATGAGAAATTTCCCAATGGCCACCATTTTACTTGATGAAAATTAACCTTTATAAATAAATACCATTAAACGTTTCTTTTACGATCTGGCCATTACTGATCTGAATTATTTTTCAAACGACCTATAATTTTGACGTGCCCTAAAGAGAACGTTTGGGAAAATATTGATGGAAAAGAAGAAAATACAGATAAACAATCTTCTGCTATCATCAAGGCATCCTGTTATATGCAATTAATTGTATGTAATATAGCAGCACTTATTTTTTTTATCTGAATGTATGTTATTATATTGAAAGGTTGAAATAAAGTCGAAATAATAATGCGAGATGTCTATATCGTCGGTGTTATAGCAAAACCTTGTATCTACAGCTTTTATAAAGCTGTAGATGCGAGGTTTGGCAATAAAGCCGACGAAATGGAGACTGCTGGAATGGAGCGACGATAAGAAATTGTAGAAAATATTATATCTTTTGTAGAAATTCTGACATTTTATTGGGCACCTCACTATGTCGCTGGGAAAACGAGAAATAAAGCATTGCTCACCTTAACAAGCGACCATTTCTAAAATCCTTTCTCTTTCACATTGAAAACAATTGAAACAATTACAAAGTCATTACCTAATTGCCCATTTAAAACAAATTCTATGTACAATAATGACAGTTGGCAAGTTTACATGCACGCGTAAGTTTGCTAAGAAGTCCGGCAGAGTTTAAGATAAGAAGGTATTTAGTACCTTTTTGAAATGGAATTCATCAGCAAGCGCTGATCAAACTCAGTGTTGTGGGTACTCAATTGAATCGACTCGTCGAGACGATTCAAATGAATACCCACGACAAATGTATTTGTGTCAGAAATAGAAAAAATAGATTGCGATTACTCTGTTTTAGTTACAGCCACAAAATCGTTTTATATCGAAAGGTTTGCTAGTACTAAATTAACGCAGTAGAATTAACGCTTTATGTATAGGCGGTCATTTGTGGGTGGTCGTTCAGTATTAATCAATCAATAAGCTGGTCGATCCGGTCGTAGCGATGGTCAAAGAAAAGAAATTCACAGGGGCCCATGCTAGGTTTCTCAGGAATCACAATCAGAATTTACATTGCTGTATGTTGCATTGCATTATCTATGACAAAAAAAAGAATTTCAGCGCATATTCCATTTTGTTACAATCTAGCAAGGTCCAGTTTTCCATAAATGTTACAACAAATAAAAATGGCGGGTCAGTGAATTATGAATTATACAAATTTGATCTAGAATGTCTAAATGAAATTCATTTGAAATTTACTAGGACAAAATTAATCTAGGTAATCTAGCTATGCAGCTTGACCATTAAATAATATATTTCTTAAACTAGCAATTTTACCCATCTCGAAATTTGACCTTTGACCTCGATGACCTTGACCTATCCGGGGCTGACCTTTGACCTCGATGACCTTGACCTATCCGGGGCTGCACTCCACCTAATCCCGTCCCGTAACCCGTAAGCAATCCCGTCCCGTAACCCGTAAGCAATCCCGTCCCGTAACTAAGCAATCCCGTCCCGTAACCCGTAAAAACGATAAATTTGACCTTAGACCTCGATGACCTTGACCTTTCAAAAAATGAACCCCTCAAGCTAATATCCGGGGCCGCCCTCCACCTTCCCTCCAAGTTTGGTGAAGATCGGCCCAAGGACCTGGGAGGAGTAGGGGAACAAACAGACAAACAGACAAACGTTGCTCAAATTATAGTATGATATATCTTTTAAGTCAAACAACCTAGCATTGGTCCCTTTAAGGAAGAGTTTGTAATGTACATAGCTCTTTTCAAAAAAATATATCCATAGCTTTTATCTTTCTGTCTAAGCGAGTTGTAATAGTAAAGATCAAATTAAGGTATGATAAATAACGCATTTATGCAGAGGCGGTCATGTATGGTAATTTGGTATCAATCAATCGATTAGATGATCGAACTTGTCACATCGATGGCTAAAGGAAAATACCATATTCACTGTTAGTTATGTTTTTACCTTTCTGATATGATCTCTGTTTTAAGGTAGAATCCCCCTAATGAGATTCGCGCAACGTCGGAATTATTCGGGCACGATCGAAAACATTCGGCGGTGGAACTCTCCACCGCCGAATGTTTACGACCGCGTCCGAATATGTTCGGATACGTACAACGACGCCGCTCGAAAAAAGCCGATGATTTATAAATCTGAAAATGGCGACATTACGGGTATTCTACCTTAAGTCCCTGACATAGAATGCTTGGAATGTACAAGCAACACCCAGATAGCGCAGTGAAATTAACGGTTCATGAAGAGGCCATGTGTGGTCATTTAGTGGTCAATCAATCGATTTGTCGAGCGACCGTTTCTTGGACATCTTGAATGTTTGCAATGTTACCAAATATTCCCGGTTTTTACAATTATTATAGTCTGATCAAACATTTTGAGTTTATGCTTTTAATTAAACGCTTTTAATGTAGAAGCAGTCATACTTGGTCAAGATGTACGTTAGTCAACAACATGAGCTAGCGATGATGAAAGGATTATAATTCACCTTGAACAACAAGATCTAAATTTGTTAATTTACATTTTTATTCATTGAAAGATGGAGAGTTCTCGTTCGCAATTATCTTTCGTAATACAGAAAGAACTGCAATTTATCAATAATTGATCGTCATACATTAAAGGTAAGACCTGGATAATGGGCTGTTGTGACTAGTTATGGAACGAAATATGTATGGTGCGAATAGACGATTTCAAGGGAAGTAATTTTCATTGCTCTTAAATTTTGAATTTTTGACGGTACTTTGAAAGTGCTCTGTGTTACGGACATCACGGAATTGACCAAACGCCAATCGACAGATCGCTCCGCCCAACATAGAATTTAAGACAAACAATGGGGATGTGATCGTTAACAGTTAAACGTGACGAAAATTCGGGCAAACAAAATAGTATTTCGTAGGTGATGTTATAAAATCTCGTATAATCGATTCACAATTAAACGAGAATAATTACAGTTGAACTGCTTTATCAAAACAATTGAAATTATTCTCGTTTAATTGTGAATCTATTATAACTACGGCTTTATTTAAGCCGTAGAACTTTACGAGATTTTATAACAGCACCGACGGTTTATCAAAACATAACGGTAAACCTAGTCTATTGTTAGCACAAAACTCTTTGCCATTGGCATGTCGATTGTTTTGATTGTCAGTCGATAAATCGATACAATGACACTTGCAACGAAGAACAATTGGGGCATAACATTTTTCTGATCGTCCATTGGCTAATCGATGTGTTTGATTGACAGTCGGTGTTTGGTCAATTAGTCGAAATATAACGTTTATACCGGAAGTGCATTACACAGGTCTTACCTTAAGGCGCCACTGTAAGTATCATTTTTCTGAATCAGAAGTCGTGCTATCGGAGGTATTGAAATAAAGGATGTTGGGACAATGAAATCTAATTTAAAAAGGGAAAGAAAAATAAACTACAACATAGACGAATAAATATTCAAGATTCTCTAGGGTAGAGACACAGATCAAAAACATGACAATTCGAAATAAATATCTAAACATATAATGGAATAAAAGTTTTAAAGCCGTAACACGAATCAGATATTATACAATTAATTGATATATATATATCGGAAACTTTTGACTTCTTAAACGAGGACTATTTAAAAAAAAGAAAAAAGAAAAAAAAAAAAACACCTAAATCTTCTTTCATCGGTACTTGAAAATTTATCAACGTTTTCTCAAACAGTTAAAATTTAGATTGGTTCAACTGAAAAGCTGCTCTAGATGACAAATGAATATGAATAAAGATATGATTTTTATGCTATGTAGCACAGAAAATATCGAGGAAAAAGGAGAAATACTGATTATCAGCATTTTCTTCTTTGTTCTCAATATTTTCCAACCCGTTTCTGTTAGGTAGGTCGAAAGTAAGCTTTGGACAACAAATAAATGTCATAAAGAAAGACCTCGTTCAAAATATTAAAGCGCTGACAAGTTTGGGGCAATTTTAATTAAGTGAAATTTGTTTATCATTAACATTGATTTTTTTCTCATGTTATCCTGCCCTTTATCAAAACCAGAGCCTGTTTAGGTAAGGCTTAAAGCATCTAACGGGACTCGGTATTTCACTTTATCATCATTGAAATCTAAGAATCACGTTTCATTTAAAAGGCGAACACGAACCCACAACTTAAAGAATAATTGATGTAAGTAGGGGCCTATTGGAAACTTTGACTTTTAAATCGTGTTCTGTGGTTGATGTTCATAAATCATGTAAATGTTTAATCGGTATATTCTTTTTATTTAGATAAATTTTTCACGTATGCGTTACAAAGAATTCGAGTCACCCGACACCCCCCACCCCACAACCTAGTCTGGTTCCCGTACCTGAAATCTACTACGGATTTAAGTACGGTAATAGCTAATATCTGACGGTCACTCAGACGGCCTGGACAGGTGACGCTTTCCATACACCGAGCCGTTTCATTGGTCTATCGATTATATCGATTGACCAATCAAAGGACAGAATGCAGTACCTGTTCCCAGTCGTAAATTCAGTTATTTACACGAATGAGTACCAGTCTACCCACAACCATACACACACACTTCCAAAAAAAAAAAGCACTGCTTTACCGTCCTTGGTGAAAACCCGAAAAAGTTTTATGAAATAAAAGAGAAGAATGCCCAACATAATTTATTTTTTTCGTTTCTCCTAAACATCTCATATCGTTTTTCAAAAATGTTCTTTGTTTGGGCATTTGTATTTTTCATTTTAACTCCTTTGAATTTCAACAACAAGATAGGCTAAGCATCGTTTCTCCCTCACTACAAACTTTGGCGTGATTTAGTTTGAAAGCTGCGGCAGGCGACAAAATGGGTGTTGATAAAGATATGATTTGTTTATATATATAGCACTGAAAATATTGCGACGAAAGAGGAAAAATGCTTGTTATCAGTTTCTTCTTTTGGCTCAATATATTCCATGCAGAGACATTTAGGTTAATGACGTCAAAACCAGTACTTGTTTTGGAATTCAAAGGGTTAATCCTTGACCCTGTAAAAATTTTGATAAAGGCGTTTGAACCCTTACCCAAAAAAGTTACATCATGACTTCCCTCGGATAAGAAAAGACAAGGGAAACATTTAGACCAATAAATGGAGAAAATGCTGATAATTAGCGAGTCCTTGACTTGATTTGCCTAATTTCTTTCTGTGCTAAATTGTGCCCACTGTTTTATCTGTATCAACACTTATGTTGTCGTCAGCTTCAAAACGTTTTTGTCCACTAGTTTGCTGTTTTGGAGTCTTATTTTACAGTAGTGTTTCTGCAACTCGTCGCTTTTCAACGAAAACCTCGTAACTGCAGCTTAAAACAAGCTGCAGTTACGAGGTTTTCGTTGAAAATCAGCGAAATATTAGTGCAGTGATTTTGCTGCTTATTTGTGTGGTCTGATTTGTCTTCTACACATCTCAAACCTAGTTAAGTTAGAATTGGTTTGATTGCATTCTTAAGACTATATAGATTTGCATGATTTAAAGAGTAAGGTGAAAATAAATTGGCGTTTTAACAATTTCCCAAACAGCATTGTCTTAGTGTGGTCCAATTTCAAAACTTCTATAGACCGCAAAAATAGGTGTTGATAAAGATTTCATTTGTTTAAAATATAGCACAGAAAATATCATCAGCATTTTCTTCTGTTACCTCATTGGTTTCCTAAGGATTTTCCATAATGGAGGTCAAAACCAGGTCTAGTTTGGGAAATCGTAAACCATTTTCCAAACGGCAGAGTTTTGGACTGTTCCAATTTGAAAGCTGCTGTAGACGACATATATGATGATAATTAAGCTATGATTTGTGTGCAATATAGCCAAGAAAATATTGAAGCAAAAGGAGAAAACTCTAATAATCAGCATTTATTTCTCTTGTCTCAATGTTTTTCCTAAGCATTTTCAATGATGGACGTCAAAACAAGCTCTTATTTAGGAAAGCCTTAAGTGTTACAATACAAATGGTGTGTTTACATGGTTTGTGATCGCTTTGTTTAAAAAGAAATTATATAGCTTAACATAGTTTGTGAGAAAAGATCCAGTTGCGTGTAGCATTGTGCCATTTTACTCGATATTTAAAGTGACATTTCACATTCATTTTTTCGTAATTTCTACTTTTATTTTTATCTGAAAGAGCATGTTTTCTTAGGAAAATTCTGAAAATTTCAAGCCAAAATATTGAACCGTTTACGAGAAATATATTTTTTGTGCTAGAATTTAACAAATTGGTGTGGACAACAGTTCAGATTTATATGGAATTTGTCATTTCTGTCTCAACTTTAAAGGCGCATTTTTCGCTTATGAATAACATCTGCAAAAAAAGAAATTCTAGGCATTGGAATAACCAATCTTTGCATCAAGACATTCTTTTAAAAGAAATGAAATTGGAATATTATATCCCATTAACCACCGGCGGTAATTAGCTTACCTGACTTAGGACAAAAAGCCTGCTTTTGTTGATATAAGCCAAGAATGCAGTGGCGGATCCAGAGGGGGTTCATGGGGTTCAAACGAACCCCATTCTATAGCCAGATTATTTCATTTTCATACAGAAATTCAGTCACAAATGTGTAATACTAGGAAAATGACCCCCCTATTTGTATATTCGATTTGAATTTGTACATTTGGGGGTTCTGGGGCTTCTAGTCCTTTCCCAAACAAGACCTGGTTTTGACATTCCTAATAGAAAAGGCTTGGGAAAACATTGAAACAAAAGAAGAAACTGCTGATAACCAGCAATTTCTACTTTTGTCTCAATATTTTCTGTGCCATATTTTACACAAATCATTATCTTTTATAACATCCATTTTGTCATATTTAACAGTTTTTGAAGTGGATCACCCTAAAATTTTGTCGTTTGGGAAAGGGCTAGTGGTCTCTTATTTTCCACAATTTTCCTTAGAAAGACCACTGGGCATACTTGAAAAGATAATAATGTTGAAGCCAGAGGCGCGTTCTTTAGAGCGAGATTTTTTTAAGATTTCTTAAGATGTTTTTGATAAGGCGTTTTTAAGACCGAGATTATAAGCGAGCTGTTCCGAATGTTCCATACTTCATACAAATGACGTCATCATGACGTCATTTGTATGAAGTATGGAGCATTCGGAACTCCGCGGTTTATGAATCATGGGGCATTCAGAACAACTCGGTCAATTCTATCCCATATAGATTCTACAGAGTTTACCGAGGGGTTCCGAAAGAATTATAGAGCAATATCGGCTCCCAGTGATCGTCTTAAAAGTCTTGCTCAGAGGAACGCTTTATCCTAAAACATCTTAAGAAATCTCAAGAATTCTCGCTCTAAAGAACGCACCTCAGGCCTCCGCATAGATACGCGCCTATGAAGTGCGCAAAAACTATAACTTTGTTTATCATGTTCATGAATGGAGTTCATTGCTGAAAGTTGATTCTCATACTTAAATTTTTGTCCGCAGCATATTCCAAAAACTAGAAAAAGTGCGCACCTGAAAATTCATAAGTGGACATGTAATCCGAGTCTCCTCTGATGAAAATTCGCTCTTTGATATTTGGATTTTCACCAGAGAAAACTTGGATACGTGGACATGTAGCCTACTTGTAGGTCTACCTTCTATCGAGAAGTGCAGTGTTTAAGATTCAAGAACCATAACTATGCCGATCATAGCCTATTTGGTGTCAGTGGTGTATCCAGGATATCTGTTAGAGGGTTCGAAAATACGAATGGGGGTTCGTTTTCTTAAATGTCGCACGTCATTTGACTGAATTTCTGCATGGGAATGAAATAGACTATCTAAATTAGGCCTATGTGCATGGGATTGGTTGAATATGGATCCACCGAATGTCAGTCGTTTCACTATTGAGACGTTTCCTACTTGAGACTTTTCACTATTGAGACGTTTCACTATGGGACGTTTCACTACTGTTTGTATTTTGTTGAGACGTTTCACTACCGATTTTTATTGTGGTTATTTAAGGTCATGTTTTAGATTATTTTTATGTTTTTTTTTTTTTTTTTTTTTTTTTTTTTCTTTAAAAAAGATTATATGAATATTAATTACTTTATAATTCTTTTTTTTTGTTTTTGTTTTACAAATTATTATAGGATATTTAACCCTTAAAAAAGAGAAGAATATGTGTGGATGTTTCACTTCTCATGTTCAATTTAGGGGTATTTTTTGTTGTTGTAAAATGTCAGTATCATTATTTTATGATTCATGTTAATATCATGTTGCTATATGCATGTATAATGCTTTTAAATGCAATAAAATATTTAATTGATTGGATTGATTTTAGGATCTTTATCTGCATTCCACCTGCAGACAACGTTTTAAAGGCACTGAATTAATAAGTTAAATCCATTCCCAGTGGCAAAATTCTGGGTTTGTTAAATTTGGAAGCAGCTGCAGAAGACCGAATTGATATCTGAATGAGTAAAAAAAAATTGTGTACAGACATGGCGAAATCCGTCAGACAATCGGGCATATCTGATAAAATTTTCCTTGGCCTGATGATTTTTTGCTCCTGTCAGTCCAAATGTCTGACACTCCTTTTGATTTGTCAAGATAGTGAATAAAAGTTCTGTCTGACAAAATTTAATTCGGTCTGACAGATTATTTGGTACTGTCAGTCCGAATGTCTGACAAAGATTTCTCGTATTTCACCAAGTATGTTGTGCACAATATAGCAAATAAACTATTGATGCAAAGAAAATAAATGCTGATTACCAGCATTTTCTTCTTTTGCATCAATGTTTCTGGGTCTTGTTTGGGAAATTGTTAAAGTATGAATTGTAATAGAAATATTGCATTTAATCTATTACATGTACATATTTTTTTTAAATTGAAAATTAAACATGATTGTAGATTTCATGAAAGTTGCTTTTTCAATAGAAGCAATATAAATTCCATGTTTTTTCTTTATAATATTCAGATAGACAAATATTATGAATGTACAACGTGTATGTGAAGAGTAGACACTAGAGGCGCTTGAAAACATTTAGTCAAGAAAAGAAAATGCAAATCAGTGTTTTTTTCTTTTGCTTCAAGATTTTCTTAGTTATGTACTTATATTGTATATATCTTAATTTTATCAAAAAAGATACTTACACAAACTTGTCAAAAAATTATTGTTAGCCCTTTCCTGGTTTCAAGGTCGTTATTAGAAAGGGACTGTCAAAAAGATGAGACAAAGTGCTGATATCATTTACTTTCTTTTTTGTCTCAACATTGCCTATGTTAAATTCTTATAATAATTCTTATAATAATATGTAAAAGCAGTAAACCCTTGTCTGAATCATTACTTTCTCATACAGTCATACGATTCAAAATAACAAAATACATATGGTCATCTGACCGTTTGGGAAAGAAAGGGTAAAGGGTAGATTAGTTATCTATAAAGCATATCACACTTATTGTCACTCTATTAATGTGTGGCACACTTATTACAGTTACCAAATACAGTAGTCCCAGCCGAAAATAACAGTGACGTAGGCTGATGTTTACTGCTGTAAAACCAATCAATTCGTCTGATTTGCACCGTTACAAATACGAACAGAGTTGATTGGTTGTCAAGTAGTAAACATTAGCCCACGTCACTGTCATTTTCGGTCGGTACTATTGTAACTCCTTGACAAACCAGTGTTTTTGTCTTAGATCTATACGGTGTCAATTAACCCTTTCCAAAACGGTTTAATCCCATTTGGTCTACTCCCAATTCGTCTACTCCCAATTCGTCTACTATTTTTGACAAAAGTCCCATTTCGTCTACTTTTCTATACTTTGCATATCAATATGATATTTTATTATTTATATTAAATTGTTTGCATTTTTATTGTCTTTGTGAATATATTGACTTAATTTCTTATCTTAAAACAAAAATAATGTTGTTTATTGATGATTTGACATGAAAGTAGACGAGTTGGGACAGTAGACGAATTGGGACTCAATGCACTTAAATAACAGTAGACGAAATGGGAGTAGACCAATTGGGATGTTACCTCCAAAACACCCCGATTTTAAATTGTTTAAATTCGGTGGTTCTTTATATGATAAATGAATGACCTTTAAGACGGAATGAATGTACACAATAACATACAATTATTGAGTCAAAATGAGAAAATGCTTGGTATTCATGAGCAGTTTCTTCCCTTGTCTCAATATTTTCCCAATTCTGTTTTAATAGTCAGTTTAACAAATAATAAAAAAAAAGCAAATTATGTATACATTTGTATGTTGTCTATTACCACAAGCAAACTTTTAGAATGGTTCAAATTCAAAGATAATTCGGTGTTCTAGATCATAAATTATATTTTTGTAAGGTGAAGGTAAAAAGCCCCCAACCCATTCCCGAAACAATTCCTTCCCCTAATAAAAAAGTTTTGGGTAAATATCGGAACAATTTCAAAAGAAGCCAACATTTTCTTCTTTCGTCTCAATATTTTATGTGTTGCATTATATTGAAATCCTATCTAAAGTTCTTTACTAAAAATCCACAATTATAGTTGTCTTATCAGCTTTTAAAATTTGCCACCCTATAATGTTGCTGTTTGGGAAAGGTTCAAACAACAACAAAAACAAATGAATAAAACAAAATAGAAATTGAATTCATATTACAATAATTTGTAGTTATTAAAACATGATTCTCACAATTTTGAAATAAATATTAGATCTATAGCCATTAGGTCTAGGCAGTTAACAGTTACCTCTTATATAGGATCAATCTTAATGGGATTAAACTATGTTTAAATAATATTATATTAATATAACACTTAAGAAAGAAGTTGTGTGTTCTTCAAAAATATGAAAACTGCTAAAAAGTAATAAAAATATGAAAATAACAATGAAAATCATGTATAAAGATGAAATAAAATTGTTGAGACGTTTCACTACCAAAAAGTAGTGAAACGTCCCATAGTACTCTCTTACGAACAGAGCGTATTCTCCCTACATTCCATTTCGATAGAATACTCTCTGTTATCGCGGGGTCGTTTCACGTCTAATCTCGGGGCCTTGGCGGGATTTCGGTATCCAATCGTCGCCAATATACTCATAAACAATCGAAATTTCTGATACAAGAAATGATTGGCTAACGCTTCAAATTACCATCTTCCGCCAAAAATAGAAGCGACGTAATGTATACGTAATCAAACCAGATCAAACTGAAAGATTTTGATTCGATAATATTCAAATGTTACCGGCTTCAGCCAAAAATAGAAGCGACGTAATGTATACGTAATGATCATGCAAGATAAAACTGAATGATTTTGATTCGATAATTCAAATGGTGTGCTATAATTAGATTATGACGACCAAATAGGCTGTTGGCGTACCGAAAACTGCAGAGGTCATATTTGATGGTTTAATCAATAGAGCTCGGCATGGAGAGTATCCCATAGTGAAACGTCTCAATAGTGAAAAGACCGACACCCGGATCCACCATTGGGTACATTGTCCTTTGTTGAATGGTGGTAATTTTCAGCTCGATTAAAATACAGAGTAAACGAGATGAAATGCCCGTTTCTAAATTACTTCTTTCCTTTTCAATGGAAGCGGGTGTCATTCTATAGAATGTAAATCTCACGGGAACCTTCCAAATGATCGACCACCGCTTAGATCGAAGATGTAGTTTTCAAACACAAATCTTATCCAAAGAGAATTAGTTGAAGAACCATTGTATTGATGTAAGTGGTTAAAAATTCCTGATTTTGTCATGCTTGTGTAAGAAGCAGTTCATGCGTTTTCCTAACACAAACAGTGGATTATAGACAATTGTAATGGGTTTTCGTGACCTGTCAAAATTCAACTTCTAGGCTGACTTCGATTGGCACTATAGCTCGCGAGGACGGGAACCATTATTGGGAACCAGCGCTGTTCCGTCAATTGAATTCCTCCCCGTTCTGAGTCAGCCAATCAAAATCTTTGTTTACCTCGACACTGATTGGTTCGCTGATATCCGAGGCGTTCCGAATGACGAAATGGCGGGAATGGTCGGACCACACTTTTTCCGGTGGTCGGACTATAGCTCGGGCCATTGCTGTTCGATTGGAGCTATAGCTGCGGAAATGACGTCAATAGCTCGCACTATCGGTGTTCGGTTGGAGCTATCTTCTGAATGACTCGAGCTATAGTCCCAATCGAAGTCGGCCCTAGTAAGCCGCGTGCGATTTAGGCCAGAAGTGGTCTTCTGGAAGAGGTAGACCTTAAATTCTGTTCGTTTTACCTCTTCTAAAATCAGAAGAGTCACGTGAAAAGCACTTCCGACTAAATCAAGGGGCCTCTTCTTTTTTCTGGAAGCTCTAGTCTTGCAATTTTGAGCAGAAGATGGTTTTGATTTTATTAGGGTTTTACAGCGTTTTAACTTCTATGGTCATATCGCGGCGGCTAGAGCACCTAACCGTGGGTTCCTGGTATTTCTCGCACCAGTACAACCACAATATCCAAACCGAGCCTCCAGCTGCTCTCTCACATAGGCAGTGATTTTGTTACAAATTTATGCGGAAGAGTCCTTGGACCCACTTGTTCCCAAAACAATGAGTCCAATATTGAAACGTATGAGTCTTTCAAAGACAACATAAATTACACATTGAAAATGTTAGCATTCTGGGACTCACTGAATATTTTTCAATGAGTCCTGAGAAAAAAATGTGAGTCAGGGACTCGGGACTCGCAGGTAACAAAATCTCTGCATAGGTGATTCACACCCATTGGTGAGAGACAAATGACTTATGTCAAATGTCAGAATGGATACTGGCCGAGCCCGGGTTTGAACTGGAGACCCCTGGATTGATAGACTCTGACGTAACCGACTGAGCTATCTGGGCTCGGCAGAGCAGAAGACGGAACGTCGGAAGTGGTCATGTGACGATTTTCATCTTGATTTTGATTACAAACCAATACCTATCATTAAGTTTGTGGCTACGATATAGCAGCTAAATGTAGTAGTGTCAGAAACGGTATCCAGTCTACCGAATTGGAGCTGGACATTCTAATTTCCTCCTTTTTGAAGAGCTTTCTGATAGATAAGCCACTTCCGTTTTCAAGACATGTTTGATTTATTTTTTAGCTCCACTGGCCTTTCAGGCCAGCAAGCAATTGTCATGGCGCTGTGTCCGTCGTGCGTGCGTGCGTCCGGTGGTCAACTTTTTTCTTTAAATATCTTCTTCTCATAAAGTACTGGATGGATTTCAACCAAACATCACAGGAATGATTCTTAGGTGACCCTCTTTCAGATTCCTTCAAATAGTTCTGATTGAACCAGAAAGTTTGGAGTTATCTGCCCTTGCATGTCAAAAATGACATTTTTACCATAACAACTTGGAATATTGACAAATGATGACAAAACTTGTGCAGAATGTTGGTGGCTGTTAGATCTTGATTGTGTGTATATTTCAGCTTTATCGGAATTTTACTTCCTGAGTTATGTGCTCATTTATAGGGATAATGATATGAAGCTAATGCTAAAAATGAGTAAAGTGTGAAATGGGTGAAAGGGTTACAGGTTTATGGTTAGTTAGAGTTACAGATTGCAGTATATAATTATCTCTTAGACAGGGCTTCAGATAAGTGGGGCTAGACATTATAACTTCATTATTTCAATTCCAAACTCTATGTTCAGCGGCGGATCCAGGATTTCTGTGAAGGGGGTTCGAATATACAAAATTGAAATAGGGGGGTTCGTTTTCCTAGTTTTATACAATTGTGACTGAATTTCTGTATGAAAATGAAATAATCTGGCTACAGAGGGGGGTTCGTTTGAACCACCCGAACCCCCTCTGGATCTGCCACTGATGTTGTGGGTACTCATTTGAATCGTCTCGACGAGATGATACAAATGAGTACCCACAACATAGAGTTTGATGAACAATAACAGAAATGTAAATTGCAGTTTGAAAAGTCATCACTCCCTCTTATCTGGAGCTCTGCTTAGAGGTTATTAAGGGGTGTATTTGGAAGTGCAGAATGGAATTTCACCCTTTCCCAAATGGCAAAACATTTATTAGTAATATGGTATATTTAGGAAGATCTACAGTTCATAAGTAAATTAAGATCTATTTGGCACAAGGAAGATTTTCATTACTAGTATCGCCATAGAAGTTGAAAACAGCATAAAACCCCAATAAAACCAAATCATTAATAGTATCATCCTAAACTGGAATTATCTCCCATTTCATTTAACCCTTTCCGAAATGGCAATTATCTGGTTAGAAACGTAGGATATTAAGGAGTAATTGATAAACAAATTTAGATCTGTTTGGAAGAAGGAAAATATTCATTGCTGATATGGACCTAAGCTGGAATTTCCTTCAACCCTTTCCCAAGTAGCAAACATTTAGTTTTACATTCTTCTTGCTCTAAGAACCACAGGTATTGAACATTCTAATCAAAATTTGGATTAAATATTAAATGAAGCTCAGGCCTGTGGAGCGACTCAAGACCTTCAGGTCTTTCTAGTTGTCTTTTACATGTCTTCTATCACGTGACCTAACCTCTTCTATCACATGATATTCTGGAAATGGAAGAGCATATATAGCACAGGCATTTAGTAGCAATATCAAAGGATGGAATCAAGGGAGGCAACCAACCTTGTTAACTTTCATGACCAGGGCTTTTATTTCGGTTTGGGGGAAGACAGTTCAAGGACACCTGGTGCTGGTATAAAGCACAGGGAATTTTAGCGATTTTTATGTAGACTCTTTCTATTAAAGACAAGGGGACCAAGTTTTCATGTATAGAAAATAGTACCCATTCTTGCAAAACACCTGTTACGACGCCAATTTTGAAGATAATTACTCGAGATCTTCACTAATTAACTCCTTATATATTTATTTAGCGAAAAATCTGGTGGTCTGTACACGTAACGATCAGTTGTTTGGTTTGTTTTTGGCAGTTTTGAAGATTTCTCTGGAAGAAGGATCTCTAGTGTTGTTTGCTTTCTTTGTAATAGTGTCTTTGTAATGGTTCCATTTCAGGGTTTTGTGGACGAAAATTCAAGATCTTTTTGTAAGGCTTAGAACTGCGTCTGCTGCTGATTTGACAGTATGGTAAAGAACGCAGTCGTCTGCAAATAATCTTATTGTGGATCCAGCTGAGGTGTAGTACATTAAATCGTTTATGAATAAGAGGAATAGCAGCGGTCCCAAGACACTCCCTTGAGGTACACCTGATTGGACAGGGACAGTGTTTACTTATTCACCATCACACCCTCTACCCTACTACCAGGGCCCATGACCCTGGCTCCACTATATTTGGAGTTATGCCCCCTTTATACTAAGCAACTTAGAAAAGTCGAGCGCGCTGTCTTATGGACAGCTCTTGTTAAGTTCAGGGGGGCTAAGTCATAACTCTGGATTTAAGATTTTAATCGAACTGAAAATTACAGCCGTGCAAGATCTGGTTTAATCAATAGTTTTGTGCCCTTGAATTTGACAAAATTGCAGTTTTCGACTTTTTTTCACCCTCTTTACATCCATAAATAATAATCGGGTCAGAACTTAAATAAAGTGTAACTGAAGTTAAGATTCTGCTTTATCGTGACGCATAACATCCAGAGTTATTTGCCCTTGAATTTGACAAAATTGCTGATAGTGTCTTTGTTTTCATTCTAACAGCTTTGATCATTTCCACATATTTACCTATCAAGACTAATGTTAATGACCATGACCAATGTTAATGACCATGACCAATGTTAATGACCCTTTGAATAGAAACATCATTATATCATTGTTGTAAAAGCAGCCATGCATTTTCTTGTTTGTGCGGCCGGAACTTATGAAGTTGCATTCAACAACATAAACAATTAAGGCTGGTGGAGCGCTTCCAGCCTGTCAGGCCTGTCTAGTTTTGACTTAGTTTACACTATAGCATCTACAAATATTGCCAAACAGGACAAAATTTGGCAACAATATTAAATACTACGAGGGATGATCCAAAAGTAATGTCACAGTGCCTATAGTTTGGTAAGTCGACGTATTCTTGTACAAATAAAGATTTATCGTTCAAGCCTATCCTATTTGAAACATGATTTTCTGAATTATTTGGATATTGTTTATATATCCGAGGAAATAAAACGCTAAAAAAGATCCATATCTAGCATGTGCGCCGCACGTCCTAGACCCTTCGTTTGAATATTATTATAACTTTATGTTCTATCCTTATATTAAAGGAACTAACGCGTGAAATAATCTAATATTTAAATGACGCATCGTCGTGATATTGCTCAGCAATTTTAGAACGTTTCACTAAAATCGATGCATTGGAAGACCAAATAAGCCTCATTGAATTCATCACTCGCATTCGGGAAAATGGCAAAATCGGATAAAAGCCCTCAACGTGCAATTTTGAGCTTTTGCTAAAGGCTAGGAAAAAAGCCGATTGAAGCAACAGAAACAATAAATTCTACCTAAAAGAACGGATTGTTAATAGGAGTCTCGTCTACCTTTGATGCAAGCGTTTTACGGAGTGAGGATGAATCGTTTGAAGATGAAAAACGAGCTGGAAGACATGTTGAGTAGCGGAATGACGTCAACGTTAATGGGACTTTGCGCCATTTCCGCATCTTAAGCTGAATCAAAGAGGAATTCATCACGTCGACCTTAACCGACTGAGAATAAATTGATTCAAGGAATGCATTCGAGGAATTGCTGAACGAGTTGTTAGTAAATGCATTTATGAAGTGGGTCGAACGCCATGAACATTGCATTAAACACGGAGGGTGATTTTTTGAGAAGGAGCAGACTTTGACGTCAATGACGTTGTTTGTTGTGCGGCGCTGGATATCGATGCGCTATGTAAAAATGTTGTTTATTTTTGTAATATTTCACCAAACTTTATGGAAATTTGTGTATATATTAAACGAATGCTAATCTTTCGGCATGTGGAAGTGCATAGAGATACGTTCATGAAATCACCGAAAACAACGTTTGTGACATTACTTTCGGATCATCCCTCGTATAATATCTTGAATTAGGTCAATTTTCAGTCTGATTGAACCAAGATGTCAGGAGTCATGTGCCCTTGAATTTGACGAAATTGCCATTTTTTGACTTAATATTGACCAATAGAGACGAAATTTCGTGAAATTGTTAGTGACCATATTAAGATCTATCACATGAGTTTAATTTTCAGTTTGATCATACGTTGTACTTAAAAACCCAGAGTTATGTGCCCTTGTATTTGACAAAATTACCGTTTTTGACTTGATTATCATTTTACAACAAAAATATTGACATAGCAATACAAAATTGGTCACAGTGTTGGTGACCAGAAGAGAATAAGTTAAATTTTCAGGTTGATCGAACAAGAAAAATAGAGAAGTGTGTCCCTTATTTGGACAGAATTACCATTTACGACTTTATTTTCAGTATGATAACCACAAATATTGACCAATCAAGACATAACTTCAGGGGTTCTTTTTATGGTTGGGGGATAATTTCCAAGAAGGGAAGGGACAGATATTCGGTCCAACTTAATAACCTGAACTTGGTCACAATCTTGGATGACTTTAGTTTTGAGTTTGACCAGACTAGAAAAACACTACAGTTACTACATTGTCGGTGTAAATGCAAAACCTCGTATGTCGATTCTTGCGATTTTCAAAGTACAAACTTGTGTGCCCAGTTTACACAATTCTCGCAGGTTTTGAGACATTTTTACTGATGGGTATTAATGATACATTATTTGTGAACAATATGTCCCAAATTTCAAGTAAAACATTTCAATTTTGGAAAAGTTATTACACTTTTTTCCCTCCCTTTCAAAATTTCCAAAAACGAGATACAAGGTTTTGCATTTACAACGACGATATATTGAAAATTGCGACTTTGTTTTCACTTTAACAGCCACAAATATTGACCAATCAAAACAAAACATGGACATAATGTTGATGTCCATAAGAACTTCTATGAGACTATTTTAAGCTTGCTAGGAAATTCATGTTTTGAGTCATGTGCCCTTGACTTTGACATATTTCTGTTTTCTTCGGCTTTAATTTTAATGTTACAGCCACAAATATTTGTCCTTAAAGACTTGCAATATCATGAATGTAATTTTCAGGTTGATCGTAATCTCACATCTTTAATTATGTTGCCTTGAACTCAGCAACATTTTTCACACTATGTAGGTTCAAGTGAGCGATAAATGACCATCATAGTCCTCTAATCTTTCAAATGCAGATTCACAGGGAATGGAATTGAAAGTTTTAAAAAATGAATTAATGAGATGTTTACTTTAGTTTTTAACTAACAGCTAAGTGATTTCTTTTATAGTTTGTGCATCTTCCAGTTTCATTGCCTGTAAATATGTTAGTCCATTGTGTGCATTTCGAGAGCATATTAATACAGGAGTACTTGTCCTAATTGTTATATTGTATCATTTTAGGGCAAAATTGAAGGAAAAAAGAGCAACAAAGACAACTAATGAAGGCTTTTCCTGCATCTAAATGTAACATTTGGGACAAGAGGTTTTTATCAGCTATTCAATTATTAACTAGACATACAATAATAGATACTTGTGAGAAGCCACATGAATGTGACATTTGTGGAAAGTTTTAGATTTATATTGAATAATGGCTGATTATCTTACAATATTGTTTCATAATGATGGGTTGTCTGATTAATATGTCCTTAATGAGGGCATTTCTACGCAAACATTGACTCAGTGGAAAAGTAAGGACCAGGTACTCTACCGATGTGACATTTGTGGTCAGTGTTTTGCATGTGAATTTACCTAAACATCTCACCAAAGAATGCACACAGGTGAAAAACCAAATATATGTGATTTTTGTGGGAAAAGTTGTGCTTGTTCTAGTGATTTGGTTACACATGTAAGAATACATACTGATGAGACGCCATATAATTGTGACATTTGTGGAAAATGCTTTAAGTCGACTGGAGAATTAACAATACACACAAGAACACATACTGGCAAGAAGCTGCATAAATGTGACATTTGTGGAAAATGTTTTTCAGCGGTAAGTTGCGTAAAAAGACACAAAGGAACACATATTGATGAGAAGCCATATAAATGTGACATTTGTGGAAAATGTTTTAAGTCGAATAGTGAATCAGTAAAACACACAAGAATACATACTGGCGAGAAGTCATATGAATGTGACATTTGCGGAAAACGTTTTATACTGTCCAGTTACTTGAAAATACATACAAGAATACACACTGGTGACAAACAATTTAAATGTGACATTTGTGGAAAATGTTTTATGTCAAAGAGTGAATCAATAAAACACACAAGAATACATACTGGCGAGAAGCCATATGAATGTGACATTTGCGGAAAACATTTTATACAGTCCAGTTACTTGAAAATACATACAAGAATACACACTGGTGACAAGCAATTTAAATGTGGCTTTTGCGGAAAATGTTTTATACAGTCTGGTGACTTGATGAGACATTTAAGAATACATACTGGTGAAAAGCCATATAAATGTGACATTTGTGGAAAATGTTTCATGACAGCTAGCAACTTGACAAAACATACCAGAATACACACTGGTGTAAAGGCATATGAATGTGACATTTGTGGAAAATGTTTTACACAGTCTAGTGTTTTGGTTACACACAGAAGAACACATACTGATGAGAAACCATATAATTGTGGCATTTGTGGAAAATGTTTTACACAGTCTAGTGCTTTAGTTAGGCACAGAAGAATACACACTGGTGAGAAGCCATATAAATGTGACATTTGTGGAAAAGGTTTTACAACATCAAGTCACTTAACAACCCACACAAGAATACATACTGGTGAGAAGCCATATAAATGTGACAAATGTGGAAACTGTTTTAGATCAATCTCTGATTTAGCCAGACATACAAGAATACACACTAGTGAGAAGCCATGTTAATGTGATATTTGCGAGAATGGTTTAATCAACATCTTATTAACCCTTTCTCAAATAAGACCAGGCCCTGGTTTCTCAAAAAAATTCAGTACGTTTTCATGCTCAAATCTGAGCACCATGCTTAAATCGCATGAAATCCATGTGAACTTCAATCGAACACCCTTCAAAGTTGGAGAGTATTCCTTTGAAGGTGAGCATGAGCCATATAAATGTGACATTTGTGGAAAACGTTTTAAGTCAGCTGGAGAATTAACAATACACACAAGAACACATGCTGACAAGAAGCCGCATAAGTGTGACATTTGTGGAAAATGTTTTTCAGTGGCAAGTAGCGTAACAAGACACAAAAGAATTCATACTGGTGAGAAGCCATATAAATGTGACATTTGTGGAAAATGTTTCAAGTCGACTAGTGAATCAATAAAACACACAAGAACACATACTGGCGAGAAGCCATATAAATGTGACATTTGTGGAAAATGTTTTTCAGTGGCAGGTAGAGTAACAGAACACAAAAGAATACATACTGGTGAGAAGCCGTATGAATGTGACATTTGTGGAAAGTCTTTTTCAACGTCATGTAACTTAACGAGACACAAAAAAGGACATACGGGAGAGACTCCATTTAAATGTGGCATTTGTGGAAAAAAATTTGCCGCGTCTGGTGACTTGATGAGACATTTAAGAATACACACTGGTGAGAAGCCATATAAATGTGACATTTGTGGAAAACGTTTTATACATTCTGGTGATTTGACAAAACATACCAGAATACACACTGGTGACAAACCATATGAATGTGACATTTGTGGAAAATGTTTTACAATATCAAGTCACTTAACAGCCCACACAAGAATACATACTGGCGAGAAGCCATATTAATATGCCATTTGTGGAAAATGTTTTACAATATCAAGTCAACAGCCCACACAATAATACATACTGGTGAGAAGCCATAATGATATGGTAATTTTGGAAAATGTTTTAAGGGGGGAATGCTCCAGTTTTTCGGAACACTCGGTCTTTACTGTAGTAAATTAAATGTTTCGTACCAATATGTTTCGTACCAATATTTTCATTAATATAACACCTCATTACAATTTACCATTTTCGACGGTAAAAGTGTATTTATTATGCGAAACTGATTTCCTCAAGATTAAAATCGATTATTTAGAGCAAGACAATCGTAAGTGTGTATGCAGTTACCACTGTTTTGTGTCATTTTATTCATGTGTTGCTGATTAGAATTGCTGTAATTCACTTATAAGTGCGCTGACCTATACATTTTCTTTTAGAATTATTACCAGGACATGTTGCTTAATACAATGAGGGAGTTTGATCAAATTCTATTATGTAGAACTTGAAATATCTCCAAAAATATGCAAATTTTGACATAAAACACTCCAGCTTCGTTGATCTAACCGAACACGTGATCATGCTGTTTTATACATTTACACGTTTACACTCACCCGAACTTCTAAACGGCCACGTTTATTTTTTGAATAAATAAATCATCTCAATTCACTTGGATTGTGTGTTTGCTTTTTGTACTTAACGAAGTCAGATTCTATCTTTTCGAACAATGAACAGTAGTGTCACGTCAAAAAAGAAGCACGTGACGTCATTTTGATCGAAACTTTAATATTGCACGTGCGTATTTTGAATTACGTGATAAATATCGATTCTGTTTTGATAATTTATCCATATGGATAGCCCAGTCATAAAAACATTTAACATGACAAGACTTATTATCAAAACGCGAGAAATGACCTTCGGAATGTTTCATGTTGGGGCTCCAGTCAGAAAGGCCAATTTGATAATTTCCTTTTCTAACAAAATCTAAATGCAATCATTCGATTTCTTTTGTTTCAGGTGTAAACATATCGTTTTTATTCTTTGTCGATGGATCGAATCTGACATTTGCGGCTTTTTCACAAATAAGCAAATTTAGGATGAGTGCATGCGTACCGGAAGTGTTCATAAAACACGACGACGGCCACACTTAAGGACTACTGTTCGTCAACAAGATGGACAGCTTTATTAAGCAATCTTTAGAAATAATTCCATGCATGTACAATTAACGATAGACGAAATTTGGTTAATACTAGCCACCCAATCCACTACAAAAGGCTATGAGGCACTTTAATAAAAGCGATTCTAGGCCGCATCGTCAATGAAATGTCAAAGCCTTAGCACTGTGAAACATATTTTGAAGCCTAAACTGTTCTAAACATCCCCTATGTTATCGAAAAATGGATTGGACACAAAATACGTTTCGTGATTAATCAAGATTCACGTCTTCGACGTGTGAAACAGAGGGATTCGAGCACTGCCAATGTAAATAATTTAGAAGACCTGACTCGGCAAACCTGGTATTTCCGCACTGTACCATACCCTACAGTATCTCCAAGAATGCATATTATCGACGAGAATAGGATTCTTAGCCATGATAAATGCACACAAAGATCGCATGGGATATTAAGTTGCGATATGCGAATTTTCATTTATGGGGTAGTCCACTTCTAAACGCCACCATTTCATTATTTTCGAAGTCAGCTTCGTGAAACTTTGTCATATTTTTCAAAAATGAATGTATTTTACAAAGAACCAAAACAACATGAGTGTTCATTAGAGCTAGATTTTGATTTATAGGTGAGAGAATGAGGTGGCCGTTTAGAAGTTCGGGTGAGTGTATAATAGCACATATTTTGGGTTTTCTGTTCTTATTAAATGTAAGACATTACTTTAAATCCGTTTTCGGGACTAAACGATGAATTTTATTAGCATTTTAGTGACCTTGGACAGGTACAAGAAATTATGCATTTTTCGATGTAGGGGTATGTGATACGAATGCCTATAAAATTCAAACAAGATCGCTGACCATCCATTTTTATTCTATTTTTCAATTGGTAATATCATGTAATTTCAGCGTATAAAATATGATTAAATTCTATTATTGGGAAAAAATTTAGGAAACTGGAGCATTCCCCCTTAAATCATCCTTTGAGTTAGCCTGACATACAAGAATACACACTAGCAGGGCTACAAATAAGTGGGGGTAAAGACATTCTAATTTTGTTATTTCAATTCCAAACCCTATGTTGCGGGTACTCATTTGAATCGTCTCATCGAGACGATTCAAATGAGTACCCACAACATAGGGGTTGATAAAAAAATAAGAGAATTATTGCAGTTTGAAAATTCATCAACCCTCTTATATGTAGCTCTGCACTAGTTAGTGAGAAGCCATGTCAATTTTACATCTGTGAGAAACGTTTTCCCCCAACATCTTATGAACCCTCTTCTAAACAAGACCTGGTTTTGACGTCTCAAAAAGTTTGGCTTTCGAAAGCATTGAGACAAAAGAAGAAAATGCTGATTATAAGCTGATAATCTCCTTTTGTCTCCATGGTTGCTGTGTTATGATATTCACAAATTCTGCTTTTATTGACGCCTATTTTTAGCTCGCCAAGGACAAAAGTCTCGGAAGAGCTATTGTCATACCCTCAGATGTGGGCGACAGCGTCCGCAAAAACTTTAACCTGGCCCATATCTCATGCCCTGTTAGAGATACAGCCTTGATATTTCACCTGTGGGTACCTCTAACCAAGATCTTTCATTTGGGACCATTACCTTTGACATTGTGAACTTTACCTCGGAGTTTTACTTACTTTTTGACGGTTTTTAAAAACTTTAACCTGGCCTTTATCTTATGCCCTATTACAGATACAGCATTGATATTATACCTGAGGATAGCCTGGGTCCAGTCGTCAATATACAATTTGGTCAAGAAGATAAGGCATAAAAAATCAATACCTGTCAGATATTGTGGCACCGGTTTTTGATCGTGTTGATATTTAGACCCTGACCGGAGAAAGTTAAAGAGGGAAAAATGATCAGTCTGGAACCCAGTCTAACCTGAGGATACCTCTAACCAAGACCTTTCATTTCGGGGAAGGACATTTTACATTGTGACCTTGACCTTTGAGTTTGACCTACTTTTAAGAAACTTTCACCTGGCCTAAAAGACTTTTACCTGGCCTATATCTCATGTCCTTTTACACATGCAGTCTTGATATTCCACATGTGGACACCTCCTACCAACATCATTCATGTTTGACCTTGGACCTTGTGACCTCGACCTTTGAGTTTGACCTACTTTTAAAAACTTTAACCTGGCCTATAATTTATGTCCTTTTACACACACAGCCTTGATATTTCACACAATGACATGGACAAAGCCTACCAACAACATTCTTATTTGAACATGACATTGAACCTTGTGACCTTGGCCTTGGAGTTTGACCTACTTTTAAAAAAAACTTTATCTTGGCCTATATCTCATGTCCTTTTACACAATCAGCCTTGATGTTTCACACATGGACACCTCCAACCAAGACCTTTAACGTTTGACCATGACCTTGGACCTTGACCTTGGAGTTTGACCTACTTTTGAAAAACTTCAACCTGGCCTATATTTCATGTCGTATTAGACATACAGTCTTGATATTTCACACATTCACGCCTTCTACCAAGACCTTTCACATTTGTCCATGACCTTGGACCTTGTTACCTTGACCTTCCAGTTACGCCTACTTTTAAAAAACTTTAAACTGGCCTATATCTTGTGCCATTTTACACATACAACCTTGATATTACACGCATGGACACCTTCCTACCATCACCATTCTCATTTGACCATGGCCTTGGAGTTTGACATACTTTTCAAAACCTTTAACTTGGCCATTATCTTATACACATTGCTGCTCTGATTGATACATCCTGCCAAGGAATTTCATTTTGGACCATGACCCTTTACCTTGACCTAGGAAATGACTTTTCTTTGTGACAAGCTCTCGTTAGGGCGAGCTTTATTGTCACGGACAGTTCTTGTTTCTTCTGCAGCAGGTTTCAAATTGGACCACTCAACAATTTTGTATTTTGGGAAAGGGTTAATTCAAATTGCCTCACATGAAAATGAAGGTTTAACATTTCTGTGACACCTTTTCGTCAGTGTAAATACAAAGCCTCCTATGTTGATTTTTTTATATATTTTCAAAGTAAAATCTTGTGTGTCCAGTTAAAACAATTCTTGCAGGTTTTGAGATAATTTTTGCTGGTCAGAACTAATGACACATTATTTGTGAAAAAAAATTGTTCAAATTTCAAGTAAAACCTTTAAGTTTGGGAAAAGTTATTTCCTTTCCCTTTAAAATCTCCCAAAACAAGATCTACAAGGTTTTGCACTAACAACAACGATTTGTTTGTTTTTGTGTAATTTGATTTATGAATTATTCCAAATTGACAGTTCACTTCGCATACAAGATAATATATCGCTGCTTTTCAACGAAAAACTCGTAACTGCAGCCTAAAACAAGCTACAGTAACGAGGTTTTCGTTGAAAAGCAGCGTTATACTCTGTTCCAAAGGAAAGTACACTTGCACTTTTACGGCATACCTTTACAAGGTCGAGATTTGCATCATGGGATTGACAATGACTATGGACAAATATGCCCCACTTCATGCAAGATATTTTGCAATTACTTTCTTATTTCCGCGACAATTTTCAAGCATTTTGTTGCATGTACCGCACCTTACTCAGCTCTTTCCTCAGATATTATATGAGTTGTTTGTGGAGTCCTTGTACTTTTTCCAAAAATTGATCCCAATGGACCAGAAAAAGGAAAAAAAAAACAGATCGTTTTTAGCTCCACTGGCCGAAGGCCAGCGGGCTATTGTCATGGCGTTGTGTCCGTCGTGCGTCCGTGCGTCCGTCCGTTAACTTTTTCTTTAAACATCTTCTCCTCTTATACCAGTGGGCCAATTTTGACCAAACTTGGCAGGAATGTTCCTTGGGTGACCCTTTTCAAAACTTGTTCGTGAATTTTTGATTCGTCAAAAAATGTGGGCGTGGCAGGGCGGGGCTTATCAGACTTAGAGAAATCATAGGAAAATTCTTTAAAAATCAACCATTGGGCCAATTTGAACCAAACCTGGTAGGAATGTGCCTTGAGTCATTCTTTTCAAAATTTGTTCACAATTTTTTACTTTGGTCAAAAAATGTGGCCGTGGAAGGGAGAAAGGGGCTTATCAGACTTAAAGAAATCAATTGAACCAAACTTGGCAGGAATGTGCCTTGAGTCATTCTTTTCAAAATATGTTCACAATTTTTTACATTTGTCAAAAAATGTGGCCGTGGCAGGGAGAAAGGGGCTTATCAGACTTAAAGAAATCATAAAAATTCTTTAAAAATCAACCATTGGACCAATTTTAGCCAAACCTGGCAGGAATGTGCATTGAGTCATTCTTTTCAAAATTTGTTCAGAAATTTTACATTTGAAAAAAAAAAAACATGGCCGTGGCAGGGATAAAGGGGCTTATTAGACTTAGAGAAATCATAAGAAAATTCTTTAAAAATCAACCATTGGGCCAATTTGAACCAGACCTTGCAGGAATGTGCCTTGAGTCATTCTTTTCAAAATTTGACCACAAATCTTTTTATTTGTAAAAAATTGTGGCCTTTGCAGGGAGAAAGGGGCTTATCAGACTTGGAGAAATCATAAGAAAATTCTTTAAAAATCAACCAATGGGCCAATTTTAAACAGACTTTGCAGGAATGTTCTTTGAGTCTCTCTTTTCAAAATTTGTTCACAGTTTTTTTCATTTGTAAAAAACTGTGACTGTGGCAGGGAGAAAGGGGTTTATTAGACTTAGAGAAATCATAAGAAAATTCTTTAAAAATCAACCATTGTGCCCAATTGAAGCAGACTTTGCTGGAAGGTTCCTTGAGTGACCCTTCTCAAAACGTTTTCGTGGATTTTTGATTCTTCAAAAAATGTGGGTGTGGCAGGGAGGAAGGGGCTTATCGGACGTAAAGAAATCATAAGAAAATTCTTTAAAAATCAACCATTGTGCCCAATTGAACCAGACTTTACTGGAATGTTCCTTGAGTTACTCTTTTCAAAATGTGTTCACAAATTTTTCCATTGGTCAAAAAATGTGGGCATGGCAGGGAGGAAGGGCTTATCAGACTTAGAGAAATCATAAGAAAATTCTTTAACAATCAACCATTGTGCCAATTTTCTATTTCCCTTATCTGTTGCTCTCAGGCTGGCCCCATGTTTATCTTATGTAAACAAATAAGGGATTAGCTTTAGCTTATCAGATGGTAATCTTTCACTATATTCTATCAATCACAGACAAAATCTTGTTAATTGAGCCTATCATAAATGATCAATCTCTAACAGATCAGTATGCTTTGAAAATTAGCCCTATGTTGTATATTGCGAAATCATGAAATAATTGTTGAAAATTAACTAACTCAACAATTATGCTAATTCATACCCAACCTTACAGGATCGATTGGAACAAAATTATTTCTTAATTGTTTCCAAACAGAAAGTCCTTATAAGTTTCATGTCTTTGAATTTGACAAAATTGCCATTATCACTCTTGTCATCTTGATTCAGGTGAGCGATTTAGGACCATCATGGTCCTCTTGTAAAAAACTTTAACCTGGCCTATATCTCAGGCACTATTACAGATAGAGCCTTGATATTTCACACATAGATACCTCCTGGCAAGACCTTTCATTTGTGACCATGACCCTTGACCATGTGATCTTGACCTTGGAGTTTGACCTACTTTTAAAAAATTAGCTGTTTTTGTGACAAGCTCCCGTATAGGCGAACTACGTTGTCCGCGGACAATTCTTGTTGTCCGTCTGTCCGTCCGTACGTCAACAATTTCGTGTTTACTCTCTAGATTCTACAAATATAAGTCAATCTTGACCAAACTTGATCAAAACATGTATGACCATAAGGTCTCGGATGAGTTCGATTGTGGGTCAGATCAAACCAGAAAGTCTGGAGTTATCTGCTCTTGAACGCGAAACATAGCTAGTTTTGACATTGTTTACACTCTAGTATCTACAAATATTGATCAATCAAGAGGAAACTTTGACGCAATACTAGTGACAATTATATCTCACACGAGTTTGATTTTTGGTCTGATTGGACCAGAGTTATGTGCCCTTGAAATTGACAATATTGCCATTCTCGACTGTTTTCGACTTTGTTTTTGCACTCTAGCATTTACAATTATTAACCAATCTAGACAAAACTCTAACATCTACAATTATTAACCAATCTAGACAAAACTTGGAGACAATGACTAGTGTTAGGATTCATAAGATCTTGTATGGGTTTGATTTTCAAATTGATCGGACCAAAAAGTCATGAGTTATACTCCCTTGACTTTGACAAAATTGCTGTTTTTGACTGTTTTCGACTTTGTTTACACTCTAGCATCTACAACTATAGACCAGTCTAGACAAAACTCGGAGACATTGTTAGGGACCACAATATGTCGGATGAGTTTGACTCTCAGATTAAAAACTCATGAGTTATATGCCCTTGAATTTGACAAAATTGACTTTGCTTACACTCTAGCATCTACAATAATTGACCAATCAAAACAAAACTTTGTCACAATGATAGGGACGGTAAGATCTCGGATGAGTTAGACTTTCAGATTGATGAGATCAAAAGGTCATGAGTTATACGCCCTTGAATTTGACAAAATTCCCGTTTTTTACTGTTTTTGGACTTTGTTTGCACTCTAGAATCTACAATTATTGACCTATCAAGGCGAAACTTGGGCACAATGTTGGTGACCATTATGTTTCGGATGAGTTCGAACTTCGATCTCATCGGACCAGTAAGTCATTAGTTGTATGCCCTTGATTTTGTCAAATTTTTTTACCGTTTCGGACTTTGTTTACACTTTACATGTAGCATCTACATTTATTGACCAATCATAACGAAATTTGGACACAATGTTGCTGACTATAAGATCTTGCACCACTTTGAATTTCAGCATACTAGTAGTTAGAATTTGCTGAGTTATCTGCCCTTCAAATTGACAAATTTGCCGATTTCAACTGTTTTTACTCTAACAATGACAAATAACGACCAATCGAGACAACACTTGGAAACAATGTCGTTGACCACTAGTTTGTTTTCAGTCTTAAAGTCTCAAATATTAATTGATTTGAACAAAACTGGCTCATATCGTCTTGTTTCAGGTGAGCGATATAGGACCATCATGGTCCTTTTGTCTTTAAACATCTTCTCGAAAGAAACTGAACCAATTTCAACCAAATTTTACAGCAATGTTCCAAATTCCTTTAAAAATTTTCGCGTAGAACTTAAATTTTAATTAATTTAATTTAAGAAGAATCTTTAAAAAATCTTCTTCTCTAAAGCTATTGAACCAATTTCAACCAAACTTTCCATGAGTCTTCCATGCACGAATCTCTTCCAAATGTATGCAGAAAATTAATTCAGCGCTGAACTTCAATTTTTATTAAATTAATTAAATCAAATGTTAACAGAGTCTTTAAAATCTTCTATGAAACTACTTGACCATTTTCTTCCGAACTTCACAGGAATCTCTCCTGCATGGTCATCTTCCAAATTCCTTTTTGGATTTTCTTGTAATATAGCTTGAATGTCTAATGTATAGTTCGATTTCTAGAAAAAAATCTTTCGATTAAAAACATTGCCGCGGTATGCGGGGCTTATTTTTCGCTATATAAAACAGTGTATTTTAAGAAAACTTTTAAAATCTTCTCCGAAACCAATTATTGGATTTCATGGTACTTTAGTATTAATGTTCTTTAGATAGACCTCTATCAGATTCATTTAAGAAATTTTTATTGGATAAAAAGATGGCAGTTGTGGGCGGGGCTTATTTATATGCCCCCACATCGAGAGATCGGGGGCATATTGTTAAAATTACTTGTGTCTGTCTGTCCAGAAACATTGGTCTTTTCTCCTAAAGTATTCAACATACAAAGCTCAAATGGTATGTAATTTTCTTTCAATGATAAATATCTGTTCCATGCAATAAGGCCTTCCTTAAGCTCATTCATTTACCCTTATCAACCCTCAACCTGAAAATATAACATGAAACTGAAAATTTCGAGGGCATTCATGTTTCACACACACGCACACAAGCAGATAAACGTTTTTAGTCCCCCACCGGTTACCGGTTGGGGGACTATAGGTTTGCTTCCGTATGTCTGTCCGTCCGTCCATCTGTCTGTCCGTCACACTTTTGTCCGGGTTATATCTGCTAAACCATATGTGCTAGCAACTTCAAACTTGGTACACTTATAGATCTCATTGAGGAGAAGTGTCATGTTCAAGAACCGTTACTCTGCCATGCCCACTTTTTGAGTTATTGCCCTTTGTTGCTTTTACCCTTACATTCTTGTCCGGAACGTATCTCCTAAACTATGTGTGCTAGCAACTTTAAATTTTGTATACTTATAGATCTCATTGAGGAGAAGTGTCATGTTCAAGAACCGTTACTCTGCCACGCCCACTTTTTGAGTTATTGCCCTTTGTTGTTTTTAGCCTTACATTCTTGTCCGGAACATATCTCCTAAACTATGTGTGCTAGCAACTTCAAACTTTGTACACTTATAGATCTCATTGGGGAGAAGTGTCATGTTGAAGAACCATAACTCTGCTACGCCCACTTTTTGAGTTATTGCCCTTTGTTGTTTTTAGCCTTACATTCTTGTCCGGACATATCTCCTAAATTATAAGTGCTAGCAACTTCAAACTTTGTACACTGATAGATCTTATCGAGGACAAGTGTCATGTACAAGAACTTTTACTATGCCATGTCCACTTTTTATTATACGCCCGAAGGGTCGTATTATGTTATGGCCCCGATCGTCTGTCCGTCTGTCCGTCCGTTAGCAATTTCTTGTGTGCGCAACTCCTCCTTCAGTTTTGATCGGAATTTGATCAAACTTGCCACAACGAATCTCCATGGTGTCTAGTTGTGCACCTCGCTTACGGAATTCAGATAACTCTTTTCGTTCTTGAATTATCTGCCCTTGAATTAAAAAAAAAATGCCCATTTTCTTGTGTGCGCAACTCCTACAGTTTTGATCGGAATTTGATTAAACTTGCCACAATGAATCTCTATGGTGTCTAGTTGTGCACACCGCTTACGGAGTTTAGATAACTGCCCTTGAATTTAAGGAAAAATGCCCACTTTCTCAAAAATGCACATTTTCTCCTGTGCGCTATTTCTACAGTTTCAACCAGAATTTAATCAAACAATGAATCTCTATTGTGTCTAGTTGTGCAAACAAAATTTGATAACTTTTCATGTTTGAATTATCTGCCCTTGAATTGAAAAAATGGCCAATTTGACTGACAAGCCCCTCTCGGGCGTATATGCGCCGCTCTGCGAAGCTCTTGTTGAGTTATTGTCCTTTGTTGTTTTTAGTCTTACATTCTTGTCCGGATCATATCTCCTAAACTATAAGTGCTAGCAACTTCAAACTTTGTACACGTATAGATCTCATTGAGGACAAGTGTCATGTACATGAACTGTTACTCTGCCACACCCACTTTTTGAGTTATTGCCCTTTGTTGTTTTTACTGTTACATTTTTGTCCGGAAGATATCTTCTAAACCATAAGTGCTAGCAACTTCAAACTTGCTACGCTTATAGATATCATTGAGGACAAGTGTCATGTACAAGAACTGTCACTCTGCCATGTCCACTTTTTGAGTTATTGCCCTTTGTTGTTTCTATCCTTACATTTTTGTCCCGAACGTATCTCCTAAACCATAAGTCCTAGCAACGTCAAATTTTATACACTGGTAGATCTCATGAGAAGAAGTGTCATGTACAAGAACTGTTACTCTGCCACATCCACTTTTTTTACTTATTGTCCGTTGTTGTTTTTATGCCCCCGATAGGCAGGCATCATAAATTTGACTTGTCGGTCCGTCCGTCTGTCGGTCCGTCTGTCTGTCCGTCCGTCTGTCCGTCATTCCGTCCAAAAACTTTAACATTGGCCATAACTTCCTTATTACTTAACATATTCGCTTCATACTTTACCACAACATTCCTTGGTACATTACCTTTCTGTAGGCACATACTTTGGTGACCTTGACCCCTGGATGACCTTGACCTTGAACATAGATTGGCCATAATTTAAAATCAAAGCGGTGTCGGGGGCATTGTCATCTTACAGTGACAGCTCTTGTTTATCCTTACATTTTTGTCCGGACCATATCTCCTGAGCCATCAGTGCTAGCAACTTCAAACTTGGTACACTTATAGATCTCATTGAGGACAAGTGTCATGTACAAGAATAATTCTTCTCCGCCCACTTTTGGAGTTATTGCCCTTGGTTGTTTTCACCCTTATATTTTTGTTTGGGACATTTTGTCCAAAACCTAATGTGCTAGCAACTTCAAATTTTGTATACAGTTATAGATCTAGTACGTAGGAGATATACTATAAGAAATGATTTTTAGATTGGGCTATTTATAGCCCAATCTATTAAAACCAGTTTTTCACTCCAGACATAACTCCAGACACTACGTTCTAACCCTAACCCGCTGAGCTATGTGTTCAAGCCAAACTATGTTATTTCAAACACCACAGAAACATCCTTTATCAGTCAATATCTTCAAAGTTTTTCATCTCTTTCACTTTTGCGACAAATAAGGAGAGGGTTAATAATTACATTTGATGAAATTTTCCCTTAAATTAAATACCTATTAGTATTTTCAGCGTTTTTACAATCTTATCCGTTGAGTAAAGAGCTTGAAAGCAAAATAGTGTAACTCTCAGATAAATTCCATATAGTTACAATATTACTGCTCTGACTTTCAATGGTCGTTTACCAGTGAATGCATTACCAGGTGTTTAACTGGGTCACTGCTTGACACTGCCACTGTAGCCCACTGCCACCTTAGCCCATTCACTAGATACAATAAGTGCGCTTTACCCATTCCTATATTCTGACACCTTTAGGTTTCCATGAAATATTATGTGTTCGGAAAACATGGTAGAAAATGAAGAAATGGTTGTGAAAAGCTAGTTCTTCATTTCCCACAAAATTTTCTTCTCAGAAAGACCAAACAAAGTAACGATTTATTTGCTTGAAATTGGGTTAAGGATTTATTCTGCATTGATCGCTTTATCTTTATTGTTTTTTAACTCAGTGTGTTAAAGGCTCTTCCAAACGACAATATCTTAGAGTGGTTCAAATTAGAAAGAGTTGCAGACGACGAAACGGGTGACGATAAAGATGAAATCATGTTATGTACAATGAAGCACAGAAAACATTGGGACAAAGGAGAAATTTCCGGTTATCTTTGTATGTTTCATATTATTTGCTTCGCAACAATGTCTTGTTTGGAAAAGGACGAATGGTTCGAGTATAAACACTGTGATTTTAAATTATGTTAATCAAAGTAAAATCATCGTCTTAGTTTTGCCGTTTTGTAGAATTTTAACATTTTTACCACATATACTGTTCTTAGACTGATCATTTGATCCAATGAACAAGTGCATTCTATTTAATCGAAATATGTTTGCAGACCGAGTTGCAGATCAGAGATCAGTTAGGATAAGCCTCTATAATGGGTCCGTACTTGGTATTATTCTGATTGGCTAAGAATAAGAATAATTCAACATGTTGATTTAATGTAAAATCCGGTAAAGTGTAACATTTCCTTTTCCCAAACAGCCTCACCTTTTGGATTCACCTGGAGGGTGTACATACAACTTGTTTTTATCACCTATGCACGTTTGCCTACACATTGATTAACCATTTTCCAAACGATGACACCTTTTTACTCGCTTCATAGAAAATGCTTAAAAACCATCGAATAGAGAATGGGGCAATTTTGTAAATCAGCATATTGTCCTTTTGTCACAATATCAATTTCTCAGTGATGCCCAATCTACAGTGCTGACAGCACTTTGATTTGTTATCCGGTGGGGGACTCCTGTATTGCATCGCAATACAACATGCACTTGTTTTTTTTTTAGCTCACCTGAGCACGATAGTGCTCATGGTGAGGTATTGTGATACCGCTGTGTCCGTCGTCACTCGTCCGTCGTGCGTCGTGCGTCAACCTTTGGCTTGTGTGCACTCTAGAGGCCACATTTTTTGCCCAATCAACCTTAAATTTGCTCAGAATGATTTTCTTGATGAAATCTCGGACAAGTTTGAAATTGGGTCATCTGGGGTCAAAAACTAGGTCACGGGGTCAAATTTTAGAAAAACCTTGTGTGCACTCTAGAGGCCACATTTTTTGCCCAATCAACCTGAAAATTGATCAGAATGATTGTCTTGATCAAATCTCGGACAAGTTTGAAATTGGGTCATCTGGGGTCAAAAACTAGGTCACGGGGTCAAATCTTTGAAAAACCTTGTGTGCACTCTAGAGGCCACATTTTTTGCCCAATTAAGCTGAAATTTGCTCAGAATGATTATCTTGATTAAATCTTAGGCAAGTTTGAAATTGGGTCATCTGGGGTCAAAAACTAGGTCACAGGGTCAAATCTTAGAAAAACCTTGTGTGCACTCTAGAGGCCACATTTTTTGCCCAATCAACCTGCAATTTGCTAAAAATAATTGTCTTGATGCATTCTCAGACAAGTTTGAAATTGAGTCATCTGGGGTCAAAAACTAGGTCACGGGGTCAAATCTTAGAAAAACCTTGTGCGCACTCTAGAGGCCACATTTTTTGCCCAATCAACCTGAAAATTGATCAGAATGATTGTGTTGATGAAATCTCGGACAAGTATGAAATTAGGTCATCTGGGGTCAAAAACTAGGTCACGGGGTCAAATCTTAGAAAAACCTTGTGTGCACTCTAGAGGCCACATGTTTTGCCCAATCAACCTGAAAATTGATCAGAATGATTGTCTTGATCAAATCTCGGACAAGTTTGAAATTGGGTCATCTGGGATCATAAACTAGGTCATGAGGTAAAATCTTTGTAAAACCTTGTGTGCACTCTAGAGGCCACATTTTTTGCCCAATCAACCTGAAATTTGCTCAGAATGATTGTCTTGATCAAATCTCGGACAAGTTTGAAATTGGGTCATCTGGGGTCAAAAACTAGGTCACGGGGTCAAATCTTAGAAAAACCTTGTGTGCACTCTAGAGGCCACATTTTTTGCCCAATCAACCTGAAAATTAATTAGAATGATTGTCTTGATTAAATCTCGGACAAGTTCGAAATTGGGTCATCTGGGGTCAAAAACTAGGTCACAGGATCAAATCTTAGAAAAACCTTGTGTGCACTCTAGAGGCCACATTTTTTGCCCAATCAACCTGAAATCTGCTCAGAATGATTGTCTTGATGAAATCTCGGACAAGTTTGAAATTAGGTCATCTGGGGTCAAAAACTAGGTCACAGGGTCAATTCTTAGAAAAACCTTGTGTACACTCTAGAAGCCACATTTTTTGCTCGATCAACCTGAAATTTGATCAGAATTATTGTCTTGATCAATTCTCGGACAACATTGAAATTGGGTCATCTGGGGTCATAAACTAGGTCATGAGGTAAAATCTTTGTAAAACCATGTGTGCACCCTAGATGCCACATTTTTTGCCCAATCAACCTGAAAATTGATCAGAATGATTGTCTTGATCAATTCTAGGTCACAAGGTCAAATCTTAGTTAAACCTTATGTGCACCTTAGGGGTCACATTTTTTGTCCAATCAACCTGAAAATTGTTATACAAAAAGTTATTATATCAGGTGAGCGCTTCAGGGCCAATGGCCCTCTTGTTTTTTTTTTTTTTTTTTTTTTTTTTTTTTTTTTTTTTTTTTTTTTTCCGCACATTGTGCTCAGATTCCGATCTCACCAACTGTATGTTAGTCCATTATGTGTATTACGAGTGCATATTTCACCATAGTCACAGTAACCTTGTTAGCTCACCTCAGCATGAAGTGCTCAAGGTGAGCTATTGTGGTCGCTCAACGTCCGTCGTCCGCCCGTCCGTCTGTCTGACCGTCCGTCCGCAATTTCTTTAAACATCTTCTCCTCCACAACCATTAGGCCAATTTTTTTTACCAAACTTGGCAGGAATGTCCCTGAGGTGACCCTTTTCAAAACTTGTGAGCGAAATTTTTATTCCTTAAAGAATGTGGGCGTGGCAGGGCGGGGCTTATAAATCATAAGAAAATTACATGCAGGTGAACCTTGTTGATAATTTGAACCTTCTCGTTGATATCATGGGATAAAGGGCCTAAAAGACAAAATCCTTGTTAGCATTGTACAGGCTTTGGCCCAATGTTCATAAAAACTGGTCAAAATGTTTGTGTAGTCACAGAGAATTGGAATATTGAATATTCCGTTGGATACCACAGGAAAAGGGGCCATTATGACAAAATCCATGTTGGCACTTTAGATGCCATAATTTTGGCCTAATTTTCGTGAAACTTGATCAGAAAATTTGTCTAATCTCAAGGATAAAGCTGATCAACAATCTGAATGTTCCATTTTGATATTATGGGAAAAGGGGCCTTTATGACAAAATCCTTGTTAACACTCTAGAAGCAACAGTTTTGGCCCAATCTTCATGAGACTAAAATAATGTTTGTTTTAGTCACATGGATAAACCCTATAAAATTGGAATGTTCCAGTCAATATCATGGGAAAAGGGGCCTTAATGACAAAATCCTTGTTAGCACTTAAGGGGCAACAATTTTGGTCTAATCTTCATGAAACTTGTGTCTGTCTAGTCACAGCGATGAACTCTGAGGAAAATAGGAATGTTCTATGGGATAGCATGGGAAAAGGGGCCTTAATTACAAAATCCTTGTTAGCGCTATAGAGTCAATAATTTTGGTTCAATATTCATGAAATTTAGTCAGATTATTTGTCTATTCACAAGGATTAAGCCTGTTGACAATGGGAATGTTCTGTTGGATATCATGGGAAAAGGGGCCTTAAATACAATCCTTGTTACCATGTAGATGCTACAATTTTGTCCAATCTTCATGAAACACGTACAAAATGTTTGTCTAGTCACAAGGATGAAGACTTTTGAAAAATTGAATGTTCTTTTGGATATCATGGGACAGGGTGCAATCATTTCTCACCTTGTGAATCTCAGTTCAGGTGAGCGATTAAGGACCATCATGGTCCTCTTGTTTTAAATTACTATTTTGTATCTTTTTAGGACAGGAGTGAAAGAAGACCAGAGCATTTAACAATACTTATGAAGACTATTAGTGAAAGCGACACCATGGAAACTTTGAATGACGAACAGACTACTGGAAAAACTCCATATAATTGTGACATTTGTGGATTTCTTGTCAAACGTTTTTCAGATTTGAAACGACACATGAAAAAACATTGTGATGATAAGCCATATAAATGTAACACTTGTGGAAAGTGTTTTAGATGGGCTTTTTACTTAAGGAAACACGCAACAGTACATTCTTGTGAGAAGCCATATCAATGTAATAAATGTGGAAAATGTTTAACAAAATCTCGTAATTTAATCCGTCACAACAAAATACATACTGGTGAGAAGCCCTATAAATGTGACCTTTGTGGAAAACATTTTACATCGGCTTGTAACTTAACGAGACACTCAAGAATACATACTAGTGAGAAGCCATATGAATGTGACATTTGTGGAAAATGTTTTACACGGTCTGATGATTTAAAGACACATACAAGAATACATACTGGTGAGAAGCCCTATAAATGTGACCTTTGTGGAAAACATTTTACATCGGATAGTAACTTAACGAGACACAGGAGAATACATACTGGTGAGAATCCATATGAATGTGACATTTGTGGAAAATGTTTTACACAGTCTGGCGATTTAACCAGACACAGAAGAATACATACTGGTGAAAGGCCAAATAAATGTGACATTTGTGGAAAATGTTTTACACGGTCTGATGATTTAAAGACACATACTAGAATACATACTGGTGAGAAGCCCTATAAATGTGACCTTTGTGGAAAACATTTTACATCGGCTAGTCACTTAACGAGACACTCAAGAATACATACTAGTGAGAAGCTATATAAATGTGACATTTGTGGAAAACGTTTTGCATTATCAAGTCACTTAACAACCCACACAAGAATACATTCTGGTGAGAAGCCATATAAATGTGCCATTTGTGGAAAACGTTTTACAGTATCAAGTCACTTAACATCCCACAAACGAATACATACTGGTGAGAAGCCATATGAATGTGACATTTGCGGAAAACGTTTTACAATATCAAGTAACTTAACAGCCCACACAAGAATACATACTGGTGAGAAGTCATATAAATGTGGCCTTTGTGGAAAACGTTTTGCATTATCAAGTAACTTAACAACCCACAAACGAATACATTCTGGTGAGAAGCCATATAAATGTGGCCTTTGTGGAAAACATTTTACATCGGCTAGTCACTTAATGAGACATTCAAAGATACATACTGGTGGGAAGCCATGTTAAGGTGATATCTGTGAGAAGTTGTTTTACTCCAACATCTTTTAACCCTCTTCCAAACAAGACCTGGTTTTGACGACCCTGGCGGAATAGGCTTGGGAAAACATTGCGACAAAAGAAGAAACTGCTGATGACCAGCAGTTTCTCCTTTTGTCTATTTTCTATGCCATATTTTACACAAATTCTATCGTTAATAACTTCCATTTTGTCATTTTTGGCAGTTTTGAAGCGGATCACCCTAAAATTTTGCCGTTTGGGAAAGGAAAGGGTTAATCCTCTTCCAAACAAGACCTGATGCGCATTCTTAAATGCAAGATTTTTTAATGTATCTCGATATTTCTTGAGATTTTTTCAGATATAGCGTTCTTTACAGCAAGATTACAAGACGCTCAATGGGAAGCGTCATTACCCAATACTTCGTGCGGATCTTTGTGTTAACTCTGTGGAAACAAGATAAGAGAGAATTGACCGAGTTTTTCCAAATGTTCCATGGTACCATGGTAATGCTCCATTCTTCATACAAAGGACATCATCACGACGTCATTAGTATGAAGTATGGATCATTTCAATTTGGGATATTTCGGTCATAGTTCTTAAGGACAGATCTTCCATTTATTTCCTACGGTAAGATTTTTTTTTTTATTTTTTCTGTACTGATATTTAAATATATGAGAAGTAAAAAAATGACTTAAAAACTATAGGTCACCAAGCGAATTAAAAAGTTATTGGATTTCAAGGGAGACTACTCTTGTCTAAAATTGCAAAAATGAGTTGTCACTTAAATACCCACAAAAAAGGTGTTGGAAATGACTAGGATTACATAAATAAGTCTTTATTGTGTTCAATATGTTTTATTCTGTCTAAATGAGTACCAATTTGGGAAAATTTAGTGATGATTTTGAAATTTTTAGTAAAACATTCTTTCAAAAGTAGCTGAAATTGCTCTTTTTTCGCAACGTTTCTGATAATAAAAAATATTCCAGCGGTAAGAATTTTTTCTTTTTATACGCCCGAAGGGTCGTATTATGTTATCGCGTGCATCGTCTGTCTGTCCGTCTGTCTGTCCGTTAGCAAATTCGTGTCCGGTCCATAACTTTCAAACTATAAGGCCTATGGTCTTGAAACTTCACAGGTGTATAGATCTCATTGCTAGGGTGTGCAGAGCGCAAGAACCACAACTCTACCATTTGTAATTTTTCAGTTATTGCCCTTTGTTTGATTCAGTTAGCAAATTCGTGTCCGGTCCATAACTTTGAAACTATAAGGCCTATAGTCTTGAAACTTCACAGGTGTATAGATCTCATAGCTAGGGTGTGCAGAGCGCAAGAACCACAACTCTACCATTTGTAATTTTTGAGTTATTGCCCTTTGTTTGATTTTGTTTGATTCAGTTAGCAAATTCGTGTCCGGTCCATAACTTTGAAACTATAAGGCCTATAGTCTTGAAACTTCACAGGTGTATAGATCTCATGGCTAGGATGTGCATAGCACAATAACCCTAACTCTACCATTTATAATTTTTGACTTATTGCCCTTTGTTTGATTCAGTTTGCAAATTGGTGTCCGGTCCATAACTTTCAAAATACAGGGCCTACGATGTTGAAACTTCACATGTGTGTAGAACTCATAGCTAGGGTGTTTGATTACATTATCTCAATCTGATTAAATTTGTGAATATTTTAGTAGTACTCGGGTACTTGCAACACTTTGTGAATATTTTAGTACTTGGTGAATTTTGTTTTATCGGATACTTGCAAGAGACTTTTACAAAAGAACAGGACATCAACAAATATCACACACCCATTTAATTCTGAGCTTCGGGCGTATAATGCCACGCCCAGCGTTGCTCTTGTTTGGTATAGACATAGTGCTTGGCCATACCTACAAAAACAAAAAAAGAAAAATATATCAAACCAAGCGTTTTTAGCTCACCTGAGCACGAAGTGCTCAAGGTGAGCTATTGTGGTCGCTTTTTGTCCGTCGGCGTCCGTCTGTCCGTCCGTCCGTCCGTCTGTCCACATTTTGGTGTTACCACTCTAGCACCCACAAATATTGACCAATCTTAACCAAACTTAGTCAAAACATGTATGACCATAAGTTCTCGGATGAGTTCGATTTTGGGTCAGATCGGACCAGGGAGTCCGGAGTTATGTGCCCTTGAACGTCGAAAATGGCTAGTTTTGACTTTGTTACTACTCTAGCATCTACAAATATTGACCAATCTAAACCAAACTTGGTCAAAATATGTATGACTATAAGTTCTCGGATGAGTTTGATTTTGAGTCAGATCGAATCAGGAAGTCTGGAGTTATCTGCCCTTGAACGTCAAAAATTGCTGTTTTAGACTTTGTTACCACTCTAGCATCTACAAATATTGACCGATCAAAACAAAACTTTGCAACAATGTTGCAAACTATAAGTTCTCGGATGAGTTTGATTTTGAGTTAGATCGGACCAGAAAGTCTGGAGTTATTTGCCCTTGAATGTCAAAAATGGCTAGTTTTGACTTTGTTACCACTCTAGAATCTACCAATATTGACCGATCAGAACAAAACTTTGCAACATTGTTGGTAACTATAAGTTCTCAGATGAGTTCGATTTTTCGTCAGATCGGACATGGAAGTCCGGAGTTATGTGCCCTTGAAGGTCAAAAATGGCTAGTTTTGACTTTGTTACAACTCTAGCATCTACAAATATTGATCGATCAAGACAAATCTTTGCCACAATGTTGGTAACCATAAGATCTTGGATGACTTCAATTTACAGTGTGATTGAAGTAGGAAGTCTGGAGTTATGTGCCCTTGAATTTGACAAAATTGCTGTTTTCGACTTTGTTTACACTGTAGCATCTACATTTATTGACTAATCAAGACAAAACTTGGCCACAATGTTGGTGACCATAAGATCCTGGATGAGTGAAAATTTCAGCTTGATTTGAGTAGAAAAACCAGAGTTATTGGCCCTTGATTTTCACAAAATTACAGTTTCCAACTTTATTTTCACTCTAAACAATATATTGAACAATCAAAAAAAATTGGACATAATGCTGATGAGAATATTTTTATTAGAACAGAGTTATGTGCTCTTGACTGTGACAAAATTGTTGGTTTCTTCCACTTTGTTTTTACTGTAACAGCCACAAATATTGATCATTCAAGATTATGAAAGCAGTTTTCAGCTGGATCATAATCTCACATCTTAAATTATGTGCTCTTGAACTTGACAACATTGCGACTTTCTTTCTATCTAGGTTCAGGTGAGCGATTAAGGACCATCATGGTCCTCTTGTTCTTAGTTATGAGTAAAATTTGGTTTACTTTTTGCAGCTGTGTCCGAAATTGTTTCACTCTTTTTATCCATTTTCTTCCTTATTACCAGCTTTAGATAATAAAACATGGCATCTTTTGTGTCCATCTGAAGCGGACTAGCTCATAAAGACACCACTTTGCTTTTGTTGCTGCGTTTCCTATTGCTAACGCCACATGTTGAACGCGTAACAGAAAGCGAAATGTACCATCCGAGTACTATTACACTTTAATTGACCAAACAGAGAAAATTGAAATAACCGAAAAGGGTATTTTCATTTATCAACCAAACATTAACTTAATGTAAGAAATACATTTGCTGAAAAAGGCCAATTACTGAAACAGCTTTATTTCGTTATTTAGGATATGCGCAGTAAGTTGCGCAGTAACAACTGGAGGATCTGTCCTTAAAAACGCTTTCCCCATCTTAAAAAATCTTACTCTAAATTAAGAGCGTGCTTCTGGTTTTGACGTCCCTAAATGAATTGGCTTTTGAAAGCATTGAGACAAATGTAGAAAATGCTGATAATAAGCTGACAATCTTCTTTTGCCTCCATGGTTTCTGTGCTATGATATTCACAAATTTTTCTCGTATTGACATTTTTTTTTTCGTCTGCAGCAGGTTTCAAATTGGACCACTCAACCATTTTGTTGTATGGGAAAGGGTTAGTTGTCTCACATGAAAATGCGTCCCTTGACAGCCAGAAGTGGCTATCAGCAGTTCAATTTTAACTGCTAATAGCCACTTCTGGCTGTCAAGGGACGATTATTAGCTCACCTGAGCACGAAGTGCTCAAGGTGAGCTATTGTGGTCACTTTTTGTCCGTCGTCCGTCTGTCCGTCTGTCCGTCCGTCCGTCCACAATTTCGTGTTAACACTCTAGCATCTACAAATATAAGCCAATCTTGACCAAACCTGGTCAAAACATGTATGACCATAAGATCTCGGATGAGTTCGATTATGGGTCAGATCGAACCAGAAAGTCCGGAGTTATCTGCCCTTGAATGCGAAAAATAGCTAGTTTTGACATTGTTAACACTCTAGTATCTACAATTATTTATCAATCAAAACAAAACTTTGACACAATGTTGGTGACCATAAGATCTCGGATGAGTTTGATTTTCAGTCTGATCAGACCAGAAGGTCTTGAGTTATGTGCCCTTGAAATTGACAAAATTGACATTTTCGACTGTTTTCGACTTTGTTTACACTCTAACTTCTACAAATACTGACCAATCAAGACAAAACTTTGAGACAATGTTAGGAACCATAAGATCTTGTATGAGTATGATTTTCAGATTGATCGGATCAATAAGTCATGAGTTAAACGCCCTTGAATTTGACAAAATTGCCGTTTTCGACTGTTTTTGACTTTGTTTACACTCTAGCATCTACAATTATTGACCAATCAAGACAAAACTTGATCACAATCTTAGGGACTATAAGATCATGTATGAGTTTGATTTTCAGATTGATCAGATCAAAAGGTCATGAGTTAAACGCCCTTGAATTTGACAAAATTCCCGTTTTTGAATGTTTACGACTTTGTTTACACTTTAGAATCTACAATTATTGACCTATTAAGATGAAACTTTGACAGATGAAACTTTGACACAATGTTGGTGACCATAATTTCTTGGATGAGCTTGAACTTCAGTCTCGTCAGACTAGAAAGTCATGAGTTATATGCCCTTGAATTTGACAAAATTGATGTTTTCGATTGTTTCGGACTTTGTTTACACTTTAGCATCTACAATAATTGTTGACCAATCAAGAAGAAATTTGGACACAATGTTGCTGAACATAAGATCTTGCACCAGTTTGAATTAGCTTAATTAGAGTAGAATTTGCTGAGTTTGCTGAGCCCTTCAAATTGACAAATTTGCCGTTTTCGACTGTTTTTACTCTAACAACCACAAATAGCGACAAACCGAGACAAAATTTGGACGCAATGTTGTTAACCATAAGTTTGTTTTCAGTCTTAAAGTCACAAGTAATTGATTTGAACAAATCTGTGGCTCATATCATCTTGGTTCAGGTGAGCGATATAGGACCATCATGGTCCTCTTGTTATTATGTAGGTTTGAGATTTCTGTGACACCATTTTGTTTGTTTTTCGCAGTGGGTAACCCACGTGACTTTTGGGAAGCTTGCAAAATGAAAAATCGTCCGCTTCCAAGTATATTTTGTTGCATTTCCCAGCTTATACTTCACGGATTTTGACGAGATAAAGTGCATCGTACGCGCCTTTGAGGGTGTCATTCCCGGTTGTAACCCACTCTGCTCGAAATCCAGTGGTTTCTTCAAACATCAACTATCGTTAATAACTTCCATTTTGTCATTTTTGGCAGTTTTGAAGCGGATCACCCTAAAATTTTGCCGTTTGGGAAAGGGTTAATCCTCTTCCAAACAAGACCTGATGCGCATTCTTAAATGCAAGATTTTTTAATGTATCTCGATATTTCTTGAGATTTTTTAAGATATAGCGTTCTTTACAGCAAGATTACAAGACGCTCAATGGGAGGCGTCATTACCCAATACTTCGTGCGGATCTTTGTGTTAACTCTGTGGAAACAAGATAAGAGAGAATTGACCGAGTTTTTCCAAATGTTCCATGGTACCTTGGTAATGCTCCATACTTCATACAAAGGACATCATCATGACGTCATTAGTATGAAGTATGGATCATTTCAATTTGGGATATTTCGGTCAGAATCTAGTTCTTAAAACCACCCCCCCCCCCATCTTAAAAAATCTTGCTCTAAAGAACGTGCATCTGGTTTTGACGTCCCTAAACGAATTGGTTTTTGAAAGCATTGAGACAAATGATAATAAGCTTACAATCTCCTTTTGCCTCCTTGGTTTCTGTGCTATGATATTCTCAAATTCTACTCGTATTGACATCTTTTTTTTCGTCTGCAGCAGTTTTCAAATTTGACCACTCAACCATTTTGTTGTATGGGAAAGGGTTAATTGTCTAACATGAAAATGCGTCCCTTGACAGCCAGAAGTGGCTATCAGCAGTTAAAATTTAACTGCTGATAGTCACTTCTGGCTGTCAAGGGACGAATTATTATGTAGGTTTGAGATTTCTGTGACACCATTTTGTTTCTTTTTCACAGTGGGTAACCCAAGTGACTTTTTGGAAGCGTTCGCTATGAAATATCGTCCGCTTCCAAGCATATTTTGTTGCATTTCCAAGCTTATGCTTCACGGATTTTGACGAGATAAAGTGCATCGTACGCGCCTTTGAGAGTGTCATTCCCCGGACCCGGTTGTAACCCACTCTGCCCGAAATCCCGTGGTTTCTTCAAACATTCAAACGAAAGTAATTTCGGTGCAAAACGAAAGTGGGAAACGTTCACGTGCACCGATTTTTTTTTCGCTTGAATGTTTGAAGAAACCACTGGATTCGGAGCACAATGAGGTACAACCACAAATGACCTTCTCAAATGCGGGTTCGGTGCACTTTATCTCGTCAAAAGCCGTAGAGTATGAGCTGAGAATTGAAACAAACCCTACTTTGAAGCGGACGATTTTTTTCTGTGTAAACGCTTCCGAAGAGTCACATGGGTTACCCAATATGCTTTTGTGTAATTGGATTTATAAAGCATTCCATAATGATTGTTCACACAACTCACAAACAAGATAATATATCGCTGCTTTTCAACGGAAAACTTGTAACTGCAGCTTAAAACAAGCTGCAGTTACAAATGTACGAGGTTTTCATTGAAAAGCAGCGGTATACTTTTTCCAAAAGAAAGTACACGTGTACTTATACGACATGCCTTTACAAGGTCAAGATTTGCATCATGAGATGGACAACGACTACGGACAAATTTGCCCCACTTTATGGAAGAAATTTTGCAATTACTTTCTGCGACAATTTTCAAGCATTTTTAGAGAGCCGGGAGTCCGGGGAGCTAATGTCACAGCCCTAGTGTCGACGTCGCGTCGCATCTTCACTTGAAAAAAAAACTTTAACCTGGTCTATATATCGGGTACTACTTGAGATACAGCCATGATACTTCACACTTGGATACCTCCTGGCATGACCTTTTATTTAGAAACCATGATCTTTAACCTGGTGACTTACTTTTAACTTTTTTTACAGATACATCCTTAATACTTCACACATTGATACTTCTCAGCAAAACCTTTCATTTGGGACCATGACCTTTGACCTAGTGACTTTGACCATGGAGTTTGACCTACTTTAAATTTAAAACTTTAACCTGGCCTCTATCTCATGCACTATTATAGATAGAGCCTTGATATTTAACATATGGATACTTCATGCCTTGACCTTGCGACCATGACCTTTGATCCAATGACCTTGACCTTTGACTCTTTTCTATGACACGCTCTCATATAGGCGAGCTGCGTTGTCCGCGGACAACTCTTGTTTGTGGAGTCCTTGTACTTTTCCCAAAAATTGATCCCTACGGACCAGAAAATCGACAAAAAATCAGATCGTTTTTCTGGTCGGTTGGGATCAATTTATGAGAAAAGTATACTCAGTTCCAAAAGAAAGTGTGCACTTTTAAATTTTGAATATCTCGAGTTTACCGTCTACCGTAAAAAATTTTTGTACGACACGTCTCAAGACTACTGACAAGCGATATATTGATTAAGAAATCACATAGCGCGCACGAATTTTTGGATTGATTAATTTGATTGCGATTTTGCATTTTTAGTGCTTGACGTATGCCTCACGTGTTGGATGAGTTATCGATCAAAAATTACACTCACTGCAATCCTTTTGTCATACCTTAGCATAAAAGCACATTTTCATTACATTTGTACATAGTGCATTAGCGTGAAGCGAATTGAAATTAACGTCGGCAAACAAGACTGAACCTGGTGAAAACAAAAGCCGTCAACAAATTTGAATCTGTATGGTATTTATGTTCCAATAGCAAGTGTCCATTTGAATGGCATCTTAAAGACATACAAATTTGTTGTAGAACGTTATTGCACGGTTCAAAGACAATTTACTAGACTTCTAACGTAGCGATTACTAACGTTGACGTACACGTAACGTCTACGGGAAAGCTCAAACTTTGGCGTGGAAATTGCTTGGAGGACCTTGTCAAGCCCTACAACGGCATATAAGCGTGTAACTCTTTCCACAGAAGAAGATGCAAGGAGTGCAAATCTCAACACCATCAACACCATAATGATCTGACTGCGTGTATGCAGTATGAGCAATTCTATCGACATCTGACTGTGTTTTGATGCCAATTTTTTTTAAGGTCTAATCTCTTAAGTATGATATCACTTTTACTCCCTAAATTGACATAAATTTTATGAAAATTGTGGTAAAAGCAAAACGCGAAAGTGCACACTTTCTTTTGGAACTGAGTTTACATAGCCTATTGTCTCCAAATAATTATACATCTCAAAGAAAGAACTCAGTAAGACGAGGTACATGAAACAAACCACTTGATAATTGACGCAGAAGTAAGAAAGTTATTGCATAAATTCTTACCTGAAATGGGGGCTTATTTGACCGTAGTTGTTACCATTTCACTTCCTGGTAGGTTTGGACAAAATTTTGGAAAAAGTACCATGGATTTTCTAATATGTTGCACAATCAATGAAAGAGCTGAATAAAGCGGGGTACAAGCAACAAACGTATTGAAAATTGAGGCAGAAATGAAAAAAAGTCATTGCAAAATATCTTCGAGGCTATTTTGCCTGTAGTCTTTATCCATCCTATGATGCACAATCTCCACCGTGCTTTGGAGTATTGACAAACCGTCTTTCAGAAAGAAATCTGTAATCAGATGACTGGCAAACATTTTTGACTATATTTCTACCTTTTCTTTTGTAGTACTTTAATCATTAGATAAATGGATTACCTGAAATTGTGTTCATTATGCTACCTGAATGGCGGTCTTTTACCTGCCACTTCATATGCCCGTCATGTGTCATGAGCGGTTTCTCCACAACCGTATGCCCCCGTATCGAATGATTGGGGGCATATTGTTTTACTCATATCTGTCTGTCTGTCCGAAAACTTAAAATTGACCTTTTCTCCAAACGTAATTTACATACAAAGCTCAAATTTGGTATGTAATATTTCTATGATATCTGTTCCATGCAACATGACCTTCATCAAGGTCATTAATTAACCATTATCAACGTTTAGCATGAAAACTTAACATTGCCATTTCGGGGTCATTGGCGTTTCACAACACATTGTTTTTTACGAAACCTCCTTAAGCCATTAGCAGGTAATAACAATTTGGAATCCTCTTCATTCAAGAATGTGCACAGATGACAATTTCTATGAATCGATTTTCACATTTTTTATGCTCCCCGAAAAAAGCATATAGTCGCCACGCTGTCCGTCCGTCCGTGTGTCCGTCCGTCCACAGCTAGATCTCAGCAACCCTTGGGCCAAATTCAATGAAACTTCTCATGTGAACTCCCTGGGATAATCCCTAGGGACCTTGTTTTCCGTTTCTTGATTTGAGGCTGCGTCATGGAAAAAAGGGCCTTAATGTAAAAATTAGTTTTTCTCTAATCTCTCTTCATCGGATGGGCAGAATTTAATGAAATTTGCACTTATGTGATAAATGAGATGTCCTAGACCATATTCTATAAATAATGTGTGTACAAAAAATCTGTCATGGGAATAGGGGGCTTCATGTATGATACTTTTTATTTTGTGACAAACACTTAATCGGGGAACATAATCCGTCAATGACGGTTCTTGTTTTACCTTGGATAAAGAAATATTATGAAAAATGAAGAAATTGCTTTGTCACAAACAATTTCTTCCTTTTCCACAATGTTTTCATCTTTATGTGCGTCAAACGACGTGGGAAGTTCCAACGACGTGCTGCCAGATATCACGGTGTATAATTACGTGACTTAGAATTTCCGATAATCTTCAATAACTTTGTCAATAGAGTCTACTTGACCAATTTGAATTCGGTTTGAAGCAGAGAATGTGGAAAAATGTCAGGAATAACATGGACGTCGTAGATTTTTAAAAAATCAACTGATAAAAAAAGTTATTGAAGATAAACCAAATTTTTCAAAAATTAACCACGTCCATCTAATGTGTGACGACTGTCCACCTTCTCTTCAAACCGAATTCAAATCGGTCCCGTATTAACAAAGTTATTGAAGATATTCAGTAAATATTGTATCACGTGATTATCCACCGTGGATATGTCACCAACAGATAGAGAAACACGAGCAGTGTAACAGACATGCTTGGTCATCTTAAGTCGGAGCCATTGTCATCACGCAGGACAAAGACCAAGCTCACAATGCTAAGATCGTACACGACTTGGTAGTAATCCCAGGGCGTCAACTTCTGTCCTATATCCTATATTTGTCCTATATTTTGATGGCTGTCCTATATTGTCCTATATTTTAAAGGTGTCCGATATAGTCATCACCAATACTACAGGGTGTCCCAAAAGTAAGGTAACACTTATAAAGGGTAATAGCTCTGCTATTTCCTAGCCGATTTCTTTCGGAAAACTATCGTTATCTGCGGAATTCATTGAAATTATGTTTGCCATACACTTCAATGTTACACACAAATTAAAATGGCCTCGTTTTGCGTCATTTGTTCCCCTATCAAAATGACGTCACGACCTACGTTCTCATAGTGTATGTGTATGATGTAAAGCATATCATTAATCTATATCTCCAATATGTTTTCAAAGAAAGTTTCAATCTTAATTTAAAAAGGAAGATCCACAAAGAAGAAAACTCATCTACTCTATAGTCGATTTTGAACGATCTCGGTCATATTTTGATGAACATAGAAGCAAAAGACCGAAAACATCCCGCAGCGCAGAAAACATCTCAGCTTTGAATGAGACTGCATATCAAAGTCTAGGACAGTCAACGAGAGGAATTTTGTCAGTACAAGATTCATTGAAATCTTTCGAACAATGCATTTTGATTTTTTTTTTAAATATTTTCCCATACCATATTTAAATTACGAAATCACAGTCTTTTTTGGGAGATATGTCAAACATTTAGACTATTGTAGGTGGACACATGTCAGATTTGGATTCCATGGACTATTTTCTGTGGAGAAACATGTGGTCAAAAGTGTAATTCTCAAACCAAGAACATGTTAAATTGAACATGTACAATGTTGCTATCAAACATTTAAAGAGAATGTATGCAACTTTCTATGGACACATGTTAGGCAAACATTAAAAGCTTTAGCGCAAGAATAAATCAAGGAAAGCGACAGAAGGGACGTAATCTAGAGAACGTCATTTACTATCAAATCGACGTCATTGATAAAATAGGGTGTGTTTGATTTATCATAGATAAAATATACAAATTTTATGATAACATGATGAAATTTCTTTTATTCATTTCTGCACATAACCCTCTGTACTGTCAGCGATATTAGGAATACACAAATTATATATTAGCCGAGATATATTAGATTTACAGTGTTACCTTACTTTTGGGACACCCTGTATATTTTCATTGGAAAATATAGTGTGCAAAAGAAATTGAAGAAATAAAGATATTTTTAGACTTAAAAGAGGTGCAGATTAAAATGATTTAGTATCATATTCAGATCATAGATGCTATGTCTTTTTACTAACCAATGTAAAGTAATTGCTGGATGAATACATGTATCAGCAACATGAATTTTGATTCAAAATATAAGCTGGTGCTTTTTAGTTGACCTAGGCATAAATTGCTAAGTTTGAGACATTGTATTGGATCACCAGCTGTCTGTCCAGCCTCTGTGTGTACACACTTACAAAAACTTCTTGTCACAAACCACTAGCTTTAAAGTTTTGCATTGCACAACATTTTTGGATTCCTTGTATCAGTATATTTAAAATTATATCCATGAATTGAAATTTAGTCCAGTATTAATGGTGTCCAGATTTGATGAAGAAGGAAATTTTATAGATCTACCATATTATTCTATTCTACCATTTAGAGCTTTGAAATTTTGTGAGTAGAACTATCACATAGAACTATGAATACTAACAGAAATTATGATTACTTCAAATTATCACTATGCATTGAAAATTAGCAATCATGTTGTGGGTTCCCTGATTTTAACATAGGAAAAAATAGAGAGATCTTTGACACTCTTCCTCTCCAAAATCATTAGGCACAGAGCTTTCAAATTGTGGTTGTAGCATCAACTTATAGCTCCTTACCAGAATACTTAAAATTATTACTTATTATACCCCCCACAACAAAGTTATGGGGGTATACTGGAATCAGGTTGTCCGTCTGTCCGTCCGTCAGTCCGTGGACATAATCTTGTGTCCTCTTCTCCTCCCACAGTTTTTGACCAATTTTTCTGAAATTTTATCAGGATGTTCCCTATCATATGAAGTTGTGCACCTGCAATTTTCATCTTGATCCAGTCATTAGTTTCAGAGTTATGCCGCTTTGAAGTTTTTAAGGGGGGGGTGGACATAATCTTGTGTCCTCTTCTCCTCCCACAGTTTTTGACCAATTTTTCTGAAATTTTATCAGGATGTTTCATATCATATGAAGTTGTGCACCTGCAATTTTCATCTTGATCCAGTCATTAGTTTCAGAGTTATGCCACTTTGAAGTTTTTAATGAAGGGGGGGGGGGGTGGAGTAGTCAAAATTTACAATTTCGTTTCCGTGTTCTTACTTGAGAACCGTTTGACCTAGGATCATGAAACTTTACACAGTTGTTGCCCATGACCAATGGAGGTGCCCTATTGTTTTGGGGTCACCAAGGTCAAGGTCACAGTTGGACTTTGTTTAAAATCCGTTTCCATGCTCTAAGTCAAGAACATTTTGACCGATAGCACTTTTTCAGTGACAAGGCCCTAGTGGGGGGTATTCGTCCGCTTTGCGACAGTTCTAGTTACTTTTGAAAAAATAGCCCTATGTTGCGTGCTCCTGAATTTCATGAACAGGACAGTTATTCCTCCCCAGCTATTTAAACTTTGTCTAATATTGTCTCATGGAAGTCTACCAGGAAATGTAAAATTTCATTTATGTTTTGATTAAAATCCTATATTGTGAGTTCCCAGATTTTACGGAGATAGAGGATAATCTTCCAAACCCTCAGGCCTACACTCACTGTCTCCCAGGTTTCATAGGAGGCATTGTCCACATCTGTGAGACCCCCTCCAGCTATCTTGCTGTCCCCTTTCACAATCTCCTTCTGTCTTTCTTTTGAGAGTGTATGTCTAATAAGTAACAAGTTCCATTCTCTGCAGTCCCTTCCTGATAGTTGCCTCAATACATCAATCATTGTGGGCTTTCCTGGTCCGCCAATGCAAGTGATCTGCGCTATAAAATCTATTTTAATTGACCAATTTGATCTCTCCACAATGTCCATACCACCTAAACCTCCTTTCCTGTAAGCTCTGTTCCATGTCCTAGAGGCCAATCTGTTGGTGGAGCTTGCTTGATATGGTATTGGAGATCATGTGGTGGTCTTTTGCATTCTGTCTGATCAGCGCTGGATCACTATGCTGCAGACATTGTTATTTCAGATTAGATTGGGGCTATGTCTTACTTGCATAAATTATCAGCTACAGACAGGGTTAAAGATATTTGGCCTGGTGTTAAGTATTGAGATGGGGTGATGTGAGGATTGGCATCTGCTCTTTTAAAGTTCTTCCATGCAGATTTGACTCTGGACATTGTGGCTAAGTCACACCCACTGGCTGCAGAAAGTGTGCATCCAACATAGCAAAATGATACCACCTCTGGCTTATCTTGCCCAAATTGCATCTCAGACTAGAGTCTTCTGTCAAACTGGTGCATCTAAAGTTTGGATCCTCTATGAGCTTTTTAATACCAATGCATTTCTTAGGGGCCCACTTTCTGCAACCACTGCATAGGATGTTACTGCCAACACCAGTGCAACATACAAGGCAAAGAAACTTTCAAAGCTCTCCAGAATATCCAGCCAAGAGGCAGGAAATTTTGTGTGTATGATGGTCTAAAAGATGCCTCAAATTATCAAGATTGGTCCTATGTTGTAGGTTCCTGGGATTTACATAGAGATAAAAAACGATGTTTGTGACAAACTTTCCTTTGCCTTACTAAATCAAACTGAAGTTTAACTAAAGTTTATTCATGTAGCATTACCTAATGGGCCTCTGCTGGAACACTTAAAATATTACTTTGCAATGAAGTTAGCCCATTTCATAGGTTTCAAGGTTTCAGTGAGAAATTAAGATGGAAATCATTGACAAATTCACAATATTCTCTTTCCTAGAAACATGTGTGTAAGGCCCATAATGGCATTTAGCCATTGGCAGTAACCATAATTACCAGACTCATGAGAAATTTAACTGTTTTTGTTTGTAACATGTCTTGATGCCCTCCGTAGAGTGATACAATAGAGAAACTACATTAACAAGGTAATTTTATATGTCTTTTGAGAAGGTTGAGGCTGTGAGTAATGTCCTATATTTGTCCTATATTTTTGCTCCAAAATGTCCTATATTACTACACTTAAAGACACTTCTAACGCAACACTTACCTTTTATGTAATAACTTGATATTTAACCAACCATTTTTTTATCAAATTCTCAACAAATTTAATTCATTCACAATTGCATAATATCTGTAATTTTCATAAAGAAACATTGAGTAGAAATGATCAAATTTGCAGGTCATATAATATGACTTGAAAACAAAAAGTCGCAAAAAAGCTGTGCGAGCTGATAAAGTAAATTCATGTTATTCAGGCCCGTATGAAGCAATTTCATATTGGGGTGGCTGAAGCCCCTGTGTCTGGATATTGGGGGCAAAATTGGATTTTCCCTACATTTTCAGTGTAAAATAAGGAAAATTTGGCATTTTGAGCAACATTGTGGAGGCTAAGCATCCCACCCCACCCCCAGCCCCGACTGTTCCTACGGGCCTGTTATCAATGTAACAGCAGTAAAGTTTATGACTTTATGCTAACATTCTGTGTGTCCGTCATGAACCTAAATGAATCGAAGACACACCCTTCTCATTGATAAAGCATAATTGATGGTGAATCTTTGCGGGATCATTCTCAACTCGTCCCTTTTAAGTTCCTGTTGCAGTTGTTGAAAATTTCTTGGGGCAAAAGGGCGAAAAACTAATGTCTGGTAACAAATTCGATGATTTTGTGCAATGCTGACACGTACAAAACATTTAACAAAATATGTGCGACTGAATTCTAGTATTGCATCGCACATGAAAGCATGTTATCAAATCTTATGAAGCAGTGATATGAGTTTTGAGCATGATTTGGTGACGCTGCCTTGATGCTATTGAATTCTACAATTGCCTGGGGTTTTGTGACTTTTCATATTTGAGTCTTAGTGAAAAACCTAAATATTTTTTATGTTCGGATCAGTCGATTTTCTTGAAACTTAGGCCTACAGAAAACATGTAAACGTAATTGATTGATATTTGCTGAAAATTTCATTAAATATACTGCATTATTTATTTAGTTATGATGAAAAATGTAAGTGTTGCTTTGGAAGTGTCTTTAAGTGTATATTTTTTTCAAAATTTTGAGTTGACGCCCTGTAATCCCAGCTGATGACTACCTTCACGATGGATAATCACGTGATACAAAAATCTTCAATAACTTTGTTAATATTGGACCGATTTGAATTCGGTTTGAAGTAGAGAATATGGACAGCCGTCACGCATTAGATGGACGTGGTTGATTTTTGAAAAAATCAACTGATAAAAAAGTTATTGAAGATAAACCAAAATTTTGGTTTATCTTCAATGACTTTTTAATCAGTTGGTATTTTAAAAATCTACGACGTCCATGTTATTCCTGACATTTTTCCACCTTCTCTGCTTCAAACCGAATTCAAATTGGTCAAGTATTGACAAAGTTATTAAAGATTATCGGAAATTCTATGTCACGTGATTATACACCGTGACTTTACACCTGCCCACTCGTGTAGATCTACTCGTTCGGCATACAGCAAGATATTCCAACAGATTCCAGTGTCAACCGAAATTTACAAGAACAGCTCCTTTCAAAGCACTATCAGGACCTGGAACACACTACCAGCATCAGCAGCTGAGGCTCCCGGATTGGTATCCTTCAAGCGGGAGCTATCAACACTTAAATTTTAATGTTTTTGCCATGGCAAGCACACTCTAAGGATATCTCTGGGCTATGCTCTCAGGGGCAGGCATATGGTCCCTGGTACCACCACGGAAGGGAGACAGGTTAGAGTTTGAAGAGTCGAAAGCTATGACGACTTCTTTTCTAGCTTCTGACTTTCCTACATGCTGTTTCTAACTTTCACTGTTTCACTATTTCCTATTTCTTTCTCTCTCTAACGCAGACCCAAACGTGCAATAATAATCAAGTGTGACGGCTGTGCGAAACACGTAGATCTGTAGAAAAGTCGTGAAAGGCACTCGACCAATAACCACCTTTGGCTTCAAAATTACAAACTCTTAACTACACCCCCGGAAACCGCTTTGCAACTAGTTACATCAGGCCCGTAGGAAGCAATTTCATATGGGGGGAGGGTGCTAAAGTCCTTGTCCTGAATATTGGGAGGGGGGGGGGCTAATTCGGATTTTCCAAAAATTCCCCCCTCCCCCTATTCCTACGAGCCTGTACATCATACAATTCAAAGCAACATATGAGAAGGAAATAAAATAACCAAAGATTTTGTAATCATGCCATCCTCTGTACCGAAAAGCGCAACGAAAATTGGTTTACTACTTTACTTCCTTGTTGCTTATTAGCTCACCTGAGCACGAAGTGCTCAAGGTGAGCTATTGTGGTCGCTTTTTGTCCGTCGGCGTCTGTCCGTCCGTATGTCCGTCCGTCCGTCTGTCCACATTTTGGTGTTACCACTCTAGCACCCACAAATATTGACCAATCTTAACCAAACTTGGTCAAAACATGTATGACCATAAGTTCTCGAATGAGTTCGATTTTCGGTCAGATCGGACTAGGAAGTCCGGAGTTATCTGCCCTTGAATGTCAAAAATGGCTAGTTTTGACTTTGTTACCACTCTAGTATCTACAAATATTGACCAATCTTAACCAAACTTGGTCAAAATATGTATGACCATAAGTTCTCGGATGAGTTTGATTTTGAGTCAGATCGGACCAGGAAGTCTGGAGTTATGTGCCCTTGAACGTCAAAAATGGCTAGTTTTGACTTTGTAACCACTCTAGCATCTACAAATATTGACTAATCTTAACCAAATTTGGTCAAAATATGTATGACTATAACTTCTCGGATAAGTTCGATTTTGAGTCCGATGGAACCAGGAAGTCTGGAGTTATCTGCCCTTGAACGTCAAAAATGGCTAGTTTTGACTTTGTTACCACTCTAGCATCTACTAATATTGACCGATCAAAACAAAACTTTGCAACTATGTTGCAAACTATATGTTCTCAGAGGATTTCGATTTTGAATCAGATCGGACCAGGAAGTCTGGAGTTATTTGCCCTTGAACGTCAAAAATGGCTAGTCTTGACTTTGTTACCACTCTAGCATCTACAAATATTGACCGATCAAAACAAAACTTTGCAACATTGTTGGTAACTATAAGTTTTCAGGTGAGTTCGATTTTTGGTCAGATCGGACTTTGAAGTCTGGAGTTATGTGCCCTTGAACGTCAAAATGGCTAGTTTTGACTTTGTTACCACTCTAGCATCTACAAATATTGACCGATCAGGACAAAACTTTGCCACAATGTTGGTAACCATATGATCTTGTATGACTTCAATTTTCAGTGTGATTGAAGTAGGAAGTCTGGAGTTATGTGCCCTTGAACTTAACAAAATTGCTGTTTTCGACTTTGTTTACACTGTAGCATCTACATTCATTGATTAATCAAGACAAAACTTGGCCACAATGTTGGTAACCATATGATCTTGGATGACTTCAATTTTCAGTGTGATTGAAGTAGGAAGTCTGGAGTTATGTGCCCTTGAATTTAACAAAATTGCTGTTTTCGACTTTGTTTACACTGTAGCATCTACATTTATTGATTAATAAAGACAAAACTTGGCCACAATGTTGGTGGCTATAAGATCCTGGATGAGTGAAAATTTCAGCTTGATTTGACCAGAAAAACCAGAGTTATTGGTCCTTGAATTTCAGTTTTTCGACTTTATTTTCACTCTAACAATATATTGACCGATTGGACATAATGTTGATGAGAATATTTTTATCAGAACAGAGTTATGTGCCCTTGACTGTGACAAAATTGTTGGTTTCTTCCACTTTGTTTTTACTGTAACAGCCACAAATATTGATCATTCAAGATTATGAAAGCAGTTTTCAGCTGGATCATAATCTCACATCTTAAATTATGTGCTCTTGAACTTGACAACGTTGTGACTTTCTTTCTATCTAGGTTCAGGTGAGCGATTAAGGACCATCATGGTCCTCTTGTTTTCCGTTGTAACGATAAGCCGCTGATATAAATTGACAAAACGGAAATACCGCTTATATCAACTGTAATTGGCAAATCGTCTATTACATACACGAAATAATCTAAACCCAGAGTTATATACTACATGTAACCCAAACTGCCAACGCAACAAGATTTTTTTGTTGTAACTTTTTAATGAGATATGATAAAACAACGAAACTTCAGATTTCATCATTCTATATAGTGATTTTATTGTCCGTATAAAAAGAACGTAAAAATTGTTATGCTTCGCTGAACACAGAGTCCTGGGTTCAAACCCCTAAATCCGCGCTGCACGTGCAACAGTGCGTGTAATAAACCAGCGCATGTGCATTTTTGTAAAGTCGCAAGATAACCCGATAAGATTAGGTAAAAAAATCTGTCTGGCGATAGACAAAAATGCCGCAATTTAGCATTGTCCCGAAAGGCGTAGGTGATTGGATTGCTCCTGGCTGACTGTTGTTAACGCGCCTATTGGACTTTGCGAGGTCTGCAATAGCATGACTATAGCGGAAGTTTCAGCAAACCAGTATGTTCAATCAATTTTACCCATTAATCATGTGTGAAGGTGTTACAAGTTCCATTTGGGTTATTAATTCCATTTTTTGTTATTTTCACGGTCATTTACTTTTCTTGCTTACGTTTGTTTTGACGTCTACGGTGATGTTTATGACATGCCAAGAGCTTTCAGAAGTCGTGTAACGACCAAGGCACAGGACAATAGGTTGAGAACCCAAAATCGCAGAGACCGGTTTCGGCTAGCAACAAAAATGTTGCTGCAACTGCTGGGCACCACGGTTGCCGTATAAGTGCACAGACACGTAACAGGTTACGTAAACATGGGTTCCGACCTCGACGTCCTTATGTGGGTCCCAATTTACTACCTATGCACACATGTATGAGTCTGTCTACAGCCGTGCAACGCTCAAAAGTGGTAACCTGACCACATGAGCAAATATGGGACCTGCTTGACATGCGTTTACGTCAACGCTCAGTCCAACCACAGACCTTGCGTCAAATGGGGCAAATGTTAATTCAAGAGTGACAGAATATTCCCATAAACGTTTGTCGACGTTAGTTACGTTCGATGTCACAGAGATCTTGCGCTGTGTTCAATACTTCAGGAGGACCAACGAGATACTGATCTTGGTTTCATTTTTGAAACACACCCCTGCATTACGTTTTAAACGTTATTTGCGTTACGGAATCGATTTAGACCCATTAGTTTTTTTCCTGGTGATCTCATAATGGTCAGCAGTCAAAATGAAGTCAATATCAGCGAATTCACATTTCAAATAATCAAAATAGAGTAATTAAAAGTTCGTGTTGTGTTGGCTCTTTGGGTTAGTATAGATAAGAGGAGGTCTTGACCTTTTTTTAAAATTAGATTTCAATAGTAATCCAACAAACCCGTTGTTGTAGGTAGGCATACTCATTGGAATCGTCTTCGAGACTATTTAACCCTTTCCCAAAACGGCAAAATTTCAGGACTTTCTAATTCAAAACTGCTAAAGACCACAAAATGGATTTTGACAAAGCTAGGATTTGTGTTCAAAGTAGCCTGGAAAATATTGAGGCAAAAAGAGAAAATGCTGGTCATCAGCATTTTCTTCTTTTGTCTCAATCTTTTCATAAGCCTGTTCAATTGGAGATGTTAAAATCAGGTCTTGTTTGGAAAAGGGTTAAATGAGTACCAACACCATAAGGATTTGAAATAGGAAATTTAGAACGTCTTCATCCCCTCTTATCTGTTGCTATTCTGTTGCTTTGTAAACTCAACCTTTATTTGCTCTATCTAAAGATAATGCTACAAGGATTGGAAAGATCTTGGATACAGTGTTTATGAATCATCCATGTGAACATCCATTGGCTCGGATTGGATGTTTTGTGTTAAATACCGGGAACCAATGGTTAGGTGCAGCAACCATTTGGAACACCACGGACAATTCTGTCGAATCATACCTTAGATGTAAGTGGTGGTTCTACTTTCAGACAGTGAATAGAACAAAAACACAAAATGTGTGTCCGTAACTAATGTCATCAATAAAGCGACAGTGATACTGAAATGCACTGTGTGCAGTTCCAGTGTCCTCTCTTTTTAGAATTATTTCATCCTGCAAGTCCCGTAAGTTGCCATGGTTGTTCATTTGGATGCCCTCGAAAACTACTTTATGAAGCGTAATAACTTCCGGCTAAAAAATCGAATTTTTATACCCCCGTATCGAGAGATCGGGGGCATATTGTTTTACTCATATCCGTCCGTTCGAAAACATTAACCCCTTCTCCAACAGTATTTGACATACATAGCTCAAATTTGGTATGCAACTTCCTGTCAATATCTATTTGTTCCATGCAATTTGACCTCCCTCAATGTCACCCGTTAATCCTTATCAACCCTTTACACGAAAACTTAACATTTTTGAAAAAATGGTCATTTCGGGGGCATTGGTGTTTCACAAACAAATCTTGTTTTAACATTTCTTCATACACATACTTCCGAGTCGATGATTCGATAGAATTGTCCGAGCTAGGTATTCAAAATGGTGCAGCAACCTCACAACATGACTGGCGATTTTTAGCGAGCCAGGACTTTGTGTCCGGAGAGCTAATGTCACAGCCATAATGTAGCGTGGCGTTGCTACGGCGTCGCGTCTCCCCAAAAAAATCTTTAACCTGGTCTATATCTCAGGTACTGTTAGAGAAACAGCCTTGATATTTCACATATGGATAGATCTACTTCTTGCCAAGACCTTTCATTTGGGATCATGACCAAGTAACTTTGACCCTGAAGTTTGACCTAGGCCTACTTTTTTAAACAATTTTAATCTGACCATATCTCATGCACTATGATTGACATAACATTGATATTTCGCCCACAGATACCTCCTGCCAAGACCTTTCAGTTTTGGACCTTGACCCTGTGACATTGACCTTGGAGATTGACCTACATTTAAAAAACCTTTACCTGGCATATAGCCTATCTGAGGCACCATTTGGGATAGAGCCTTTACATTTCACAAATATATACCTTTTGTCAAAACTTTTCATTTGAGGCCATGACCTTAGACCCCTTGAACTTGGAGTTTTGTTGATTTTGCAACAAGCTCCAGTGTAGGCCAGTGTCAATACTTTTGTCGTTTGGGAAAATTTGAACATTTTTAGGAGCAAAATGACCCAGTGTTGGCATATCGTCATTCACTTTTCTTCGATATTTATTATTGATAATAGATATAGCTGAAAGGCAATATGTGATTTCGTCGGTGTAAACGTTTTCACTAAACGTAAAATTTAACTTACCTAATTCAAAGGTGTTTTAAGACAATCCAATGCTACTAAGGAGAAAATTTACAAGTTACCACAAAGAAAATTTTGATAAAAAGGGAGAACATTTAATCTTTTCCCTCAAGGATTTCTATTCTACAAGCCTTTGGGGTATTCAAAACTGTGTGATACTTGGGAAAGTGATATTTGGGAAAGGGTCAGGTTATAAATTAATTTGGAGAAATCTGTTTCAATTTTGTTGGTGACTTTGAAAATGCTATTCTACTTTCAGTGGCTTTTTTCAAAATAATTTAGGCGCTTATTTTATTGATGTGGACGGAACAATCTTCACTTCGTCCTCGGAATAAATTCGACTTATCCGATGTCGAAATAACGAGTATCAACAGTTACAGTTTTTAGTTTAATCAAGTGTTATAAGAACATGTCCTATAAGCCACGGTTTGTCCCGCCAAAAATGCGACAGAACGTTTACAAAGTGCATTCAGGGAAACTTAGCCAAACAACAAAGAGGCACCACTGTAACAAAATTCACACACTGTTTTGGATAATAACAACGGTTGCTTTCTTCAAAGTGATTTACGTGCTTAGTTATTTGGATTATCTCTCAACTACTTCCGGTGGTCAAGTCAAATGCGGAGAATCATGTAACACAGATGTTTCTATATTTTTCAGTGATTCCTTTAATGTCATGACCAATTTAAAAACAACGGTTTGAAGGATAGAAGGCGAGAAAAAGCCAAGGATTTGTTGGATGCAAAGAGTCATTTAAACAACACTTGATAAAAAGTTATTGTCGACCAACAAAATTTCTTAAAAGTTTATCAGGTGTTGTTTAACCATTTCCAAAACGACAATATTGTTAATGATCCAATTGGAAAGTTACTCTAGACGACAAAATTCGTGTTAAAAAGGAAAGGATTTGCGTACAATATGACCCAGAAAATATTGAGACAAAAAGGGAGAAAATGCTGATTACTAGCATTTTCTTCTTATGTCTCAATGTTTTCCCAATCCCTTTTTAAAGGGACATTTCATTCCAATTTCATTTTTTTAAAGTATGTCTTGATGCCAAGATTGGTTATTCTAATGAGTATAAATACTATTGCTTTTTTGAAGTTGTTGCCAATAAGCGAGAAACACGCATCTAAAGTTGAGACATAATCGATAAATTGCATATAAATCCGAACTGTTGTCCACAACAATTTGTTCAATTTTAACACAAAAATATAAATCTCTCGTAAATGGCGCAATATTTTGGCTCGAAATTTTCAGAATTTTCATAAGGAAATATGCTCTTTCAGATAAAAATAAAAGTAAAATTTATGACAAAAAATTCTGAAATGTCACTTTAAATAAGTCAAAAGCAGGTCTTGTTCAGGCCCGTAGGAATAGGGGGGGGGGGGGGCTAGGGGGGAAGCCCCCCCAAAGTTGACTGAAAATGCCAAATTTTCTTAAATCTACACTGAAAAATTTGCGAAAAACCAAATTAGCCCCCCCCCCCCTATTCAGGATAAGGCCTTTAGCCCCCCCCCCCCCCCCCCTCAATATGAAATTGCTTCATACGGACCTGTTATTTTGGAAAGGGTTAAACGATTTACCAAATCTAGAAAATCCATTACTTTCCCCCTCTGCTTCAAACCATTTTGAAAACGGTAGCCTAACATACTAGTAGAACTTAGAAATTTCTGCAATGCAAACCCTCGATACTACAGCTTGTCTAAAGATGTAGGTACGAGGTTTTCGTTGAAAAGCCACGTTTTACTTTTGTGTCGCACGATTCCCCGCCGTGAAGTCTATGCTAATTCTCACACAGCCCAGTCACAGCCATGCACACAAACATTCAAGGATACACATCTGGTAATCGTGAACGAACTGAACGGTAGAACGGGCAACATGCTATTTCAAATTTTCTGTTTACTTACGGTGGCCGCCAATAACTGCTACACAGCTGTTTTAGCAGGCGGCAAGCGAGCCGAAAGCCATCTGGACTCAATATTTGACGTCAAAAATATCAGAAGAGCTAGAGTTGTTGATAATTCATCTGAGGTTGTAATGACTCGGTTCTCACACCGTGCTTTTGACTACAAAGTGATCGGTAACCACAATACCTCACGGAACTGGACGCTGATTGGTCTATTCAAAAGTTATAAATATTTCATCGAACAGGAGCAACTTGTGAGATCATCGGTGACAATTAAAAGTGAAATTATAAACAAAGTTCAAATCTACTTGAATACGCATTTCGACAAACGTACTACAGCTTGCGTACATGTTAGAAGAACAGACATGCTACATGAAAATAACAAACACGGGGATTTGGGATGGTATATACCGTATATAAACTCGGCAATTAAATATTTACGGAGCAAATATGGTGACATCGCAATTATCTTTGTTAGCGATGATATAAAATGGTGTAGACAAACATTTGAAAGTGAGAATGATGTACATTTTTCGCCATTCTCTAGTGCGGGTCATGACTTTGGACTATTGGCATGTTGTGACCACGTGGTCATAACAGTTGGTACTTTTGGTTGGATGGGGGCGTGGTTTAACCAAAATGGGACGGTCATTTATCCAGCCCATAAAAATCTTCCACGTCTTTATTACGCTAAAGGAGACTTTTTCGTGCCACACTGGATAGGCCTGTGACGTGACTCTGCATTTCGCTGCTTTTCAGCAAAAACCTCGTAACTGCAGCTTAAAATGAACCGCATTTACGAGGTCTTTGTTGAAAAGCAACGAACGATGTATTAGACCCTTTTCACTTTCTTTTACTGTGCCATTATTTCTCTGAAAGTCTTTAACCCATTAACAAACAACAAAATTTTAGACTGGCCCAAATTCAAAGACATTGCAGACGACAATTTCAATTCAATGATTTTTAAACTTTTTGGTCATTTTGTGTAGAAAATATTGTGGGAAATGAAGAAATTGCTTGTCACAAGCAATTTCTTCATTTTCCACAATGTTTTCCAAAGCCATTAACATGTAGAGAGTCAAAAGAGTCACTGTGTGGTAATGGGTTAAGCATGTGCGCAAATGTAGACGGGTTATCAACTCTAACAGTAAACACAAAGTTGAAAGTAGTACCGATCAATGTGTCGATAATCCATCTAGGCTCGCACATGCGCTAAAAGGCTTCCAGAGGAAGAAAAAGTACAGTAAAACATGTGAAATGATCTGTTTAGACTAGAGGACACTAAGATGGGGTTTCATACAATACTGCATAGATCTGTATTTGAATTTTTTTTCTCGGATTATGTTTTATAACAATTTTGTCTCCTTTTTCAATATTTCAGTAGGCCTATATGTTGCTTCATATACATGTTTCTGGAAATTGTTCAATTCCTTTCTTAGTTTTGGCGTGCACAATAGAAAACATCTGGGAAAATATTGAAACAAAAGAAGAAAATGCTGAAACAGCATTTTCTCCTTTTGTCACAATATTTTTTCAGCTAGATTTCATACACAAATCAACGCCGATTCACTTTTCAAATTGGACCACCCTAAATCTTTGTCATTCGAGAAGGGTTTTGGATAAAATAAGTAACACATTTATACGATTTACAATGTCTTTATTCCTTATAAGCAACCAAGCTAGGTTGCTGTCGCTTTATTCATAGACGTCAATTTTTTCACAATCAATAAGGTAGCATAACCTTTTCTACACTCAAATGAAAACCCTTTTGATTATATCAAACCCTTTCCAAAACGGCAAAATTTTAGAAAATATTGGGGGAATAGGAGAAATTACTGTTATTGGCAGTTTCTTCTTTTCCATTAAAGTTTCCTTGAACTATTTCTATTAGGGATTCAAATAGATTGAATGTAGTTTAAGGGGGAATGCTCCAGTTTTTCTGAACACTCGGTCATTACTGTAGTAAATTAAATGTTTCGAACCAATATGTTTTGCTACCGTATTTTCAAAAATAGAACACATCATTACAATTTACCATTTTCGACAGTAAAGTGAATTTATTATGCGAAACTGAATTCCTCAAGATGAAAATCGATTATTTAGAGCAAGACAGTCGTAAGTGTGTAAGCAGTTACCACTATTTTGCGTCATTTTATTCATGTGTAGCTGATAAAAATTGCTGTAATTCACTAATAAGTGTGCTGACCTATACATTTTCTTTCTTAATTATTACCAGGACATGTTGCTTTATACAATTAGGGTTTTTTTTATCAAATTCTATTATGTAGAACTTGAAATATTTCCAAAAATATCCAAATTTTGACATAAAACACTCCAGCTTCGTTGATCTAACCAAACACGTGAGCATGCTGTTTTATACATTTACAAGTTTATAATAGCACATATTTTGGGATTTCTGTTCTTATTAAATGTAAGGCGTTACTTTAAATCCATCTTCGGGACTAAACAATGAATAACAGAATTTAATTAGCATTTTAGTGACATTGGACAGGTGCACGAAATTGTGCATTTTTTCAATATAGGGGCACGTGATACAAATGCCTATACAATTCAAACAAGATCACTGACCATCCATTTTTATTTCATTTTTCAATTGGTAATGATACGTAATGTCAACATACAAAATATAAATAAATTCTATTATTGGGAAAAATTTTAGGAAACTGGAGCATTCCCCCTTAACCCTTTCCCAAATGACAAAATCTCAGGGTGATCCAATTGAAAGCTGCTCCAGACAACAAAATTCATGTTAAAAAGGTAAGGGTTTGTGTGCAATATGACACAGAACACATTGAGACAAAAGGAGAAACTGCTGGTTATCAGCAGTTTCTTCTTTGGTCTCAATGTTTTCCCAAGCCTTTTCTATAAGGGACGTCAAAACCAGGAATTGTTTGGGAAAGGGTTAAACGTCTATGGTCATATTACAGAAGCTGGAACACCTAACCATGCATTCCGATCGTATTTCTCATCAGTACAAACACAACACCCTTCCAAAGCCTTCAGCTACTCGCCACATAGGTTAAGGAATATCCTACTATTCGTGTGATACAAATGTCAGAAAGAATGTTTGCCACAACCAGGAATTGAAACCAGGACCTCATGAGTGAAAGTCATGTGCCACCAACTGTGCTATGGCCACTGCTACTTAGAGTCAAAACCAGAGGTGCGTTCTTTAGAGCAAGATTTTTTAAGATTTCTTAAGGTGTTTTTGATACAGTATTTTTGAGACCGAGATTTTAAGCGAGGTGTTCCGAATGTTCCATACTTCATACAAATGACGTCATCATGACATCATTTGTATGAAGTGTGGAGCATTCGGAACTCCGCGGTTTATGAATCATGGAGCATTCGGAACAACTCGGTCAATTCTATCCCATATAGATTCTACAGAATTTACTGAGGGGTTCCGAAAGAAGTATAGAGCAATGGCGGCTCCCAGTGATCTTCTTAAAAATCTTGCTCAAAAGAGCGCTTTATCCTAAAGCCTCTTAAGAAATCTCAAGACATCTCAAGAAATCTCGCTCTAAAGAACGCGGCTCAGGTCTTGATTGGAAAAAGGTTAGGTTAGCACTAATGGTAATAGGTATATATCATAACAAACTTGTTTCTCAACAATTTTCATATTCAACCCTTTCCTAAACAAGACCTGGATTTGATCTTCCTAAGGTAAAAGGCATGGGAAAACAATTGAGGCAAAAGAAGAAAATGCTGATAATCTGCTGATAATCAGCATTTTCTCCTTTTGCCTCAATTTTTTCTATGTTGTATTGTACACAAATTCATTCTTTATCACCATTTACTTTGTTACCTTCAGCATTGGTTGAAGTGGAACAGTCTAACTTTTTGCTGTTTGGGAAAGGGTTAATATGACAGGCTGTTATTTTGCATAAACACAAATGGTATCTTAAATCACTTGTTCCTCAACATCTAAGTATTTGTTTTGAAAATTCCGGAACCAATCTAAAAATCACTTGTTCCTCAATGATTTCCATATTTCATACAACAAAGTATAATTTTGATAAAGAGTACCATTGTTAAATTCATCATCTAAGCACTTGTTTTGAAAATTCTTGAACCATTCTAAAAATCACTTGTTCTTGATTGGTTGAGAACACTTGAGAGATGGATCGACTCAGAGTGGCTCCCCCTGGTGATTGCTGAATTCTTGGACTTTGTTGTGTAACATTTGCTGGTGATTGTGGTCCACCTCGTTTGAAATATCTGTTTATGCTTGTCAATATGGAGTTCTGTAATGGAAATAAAGACAAAATCTGTCATCAGTATCTATGTTGGTCTTGATTGTCTTAAGGTTTACAGACCCTGAAAAAAAGTCACCCCTTTCTAGCTATACGAAATGCACCAAATTACACACACTTGTAAATACACTTCACATAAGTTAAGTCAACACGCCAGATTTCAAAATTATGCTTTAAACAGAAAATAATTGACAAATTTTTTTTTACTCTATATTTATATTCAAGGGAGGTAATTTTGAACATTTTTGTAAAATATTTCCATAAGTATGCATCAATTCAAAATTCTAAACCGTGCAAAATGCTAATGTTTGTACATGTATTTACAATGAAAATATAACACAGTTTAGGGAATTATTTGCACTTTTCAAATTTCGCCTCTGGCTCTTTGGTGCTTTTGAGTGTTTGGATACCTTAAGCGCTCTTTTATCACATCCAGGCTTATTTATCCTTGTAAGGATAGAACTGATGCAAAAAAAAGTTTGTTTTTTTTTGTCATAGTTTTTTGTCTCATAAAGGCAAAAATCATTTTTAAAGGGCATGGCATCGTCTACGGGTTGTGCACATGGCCAGCTTACCTGAGGAACTTATTTGCTCCAGCCCAAAGCACATACCACTAGAGATCAGCTAGTGATACATGTAAAAGGGTCATGTATCACAGGGGTTTAAATAAGTTTTTGGTCACCTGGGCCTGAAGTTAAAGTAGGAGGGGGATTTTTTTATGTATTCCCTATTAACCCCATACAAAATTTTCAAAAGTAGCAGGGGGATTGTACTCAAAAACAGTCATATAGGAGGGGGAAATCCCCATCCCTGCCTCCTAATGAAACCCCTGTATCATCATACAACAAATTCCCCATTATGATATCCTGTCCACGAACTTAGTCGTAAGATCGTTTATAATGTGGGCAAATTGTCAATAATTTTCTACATTTTCTCTGACATCTTACCAATTCTGTAGCCAGTTCCCTCTTCAACAGTTGTTTATCCCTCGTTTGTACAGTAGGGTCTTTCAGATACAACATTCCTTGTGACATCGTTAGATAAAGTTGGTCAAATTCATAAAATCTTTCCATTTAAGGTAAGAAAACATTGTAGAAAATGAAGAAATTGCTTGTTACAAGCAATTACTTCATTTTCTACAATGTTTTCTTGAGCATTTTTCATTTGGAGCATCACTGTGTGGGAATGGGTTATACTATCAGACTCTTACCAATTCTGTAGCCAGTTCTCTCTTCAGCAGTTGTTTATCCCTCGTTTGGACAGTAGGGTCTTTCAGATACAACATCCCCTGTGACATCGTTAGATATAGGGCATTCTCCATTACAAACATCAGTAAATGTCTGGAAGAAGAACAAGATTAGTTTGTGAAACAAGAATGCCCCTGAAATGATCAATATTAAGTTTTTGGATAAATGGATGGACAGACAGACAGACACAAGTAAAACAATATGCCCCCAATATTTTAATGAGGGGGCATAAAAATATCAATTACGAAATAACATGAATGTAAAAAGATTCTTTCTGGTTAATAATCTGAATATAGGTCTTGTCCCATTCCGCACAATAAGAATTAGGACATCCACATTGAAAGCTGCTGCATATGACGAAATTGAAGTCGATAATGATGAGATTTGTGTGCAATATCGCACAGGCAATATTGAGACAAAAGAAAAACATGCAAGTGAACAAAATTCTCAAATTTGCGGTCTTCTTAGGTAGAAAGCATTGTGGGAAATGAATAAATTACTTTTCACATAGCCCTTATCTTGAAAGGTGTCAATGTGTGGGAGTGGGAATGTTAAGCTTCGATATATTTATACTTTTTATGTAAATTTCTCTTTTGACAATATTCAAGAATTTTTGCATTGTGTATACAATTAACATGATCTGTTTTTACATACTGACAGAACTGAGATAGAAGAACAGATGATTGAAAACTATTCTTAGACTATTCTTACTTTGGAACAGCCTGTGCCAGTGTGTTCTCTACTGATGGTGATGGGGTTTGTTCTGTGCCTTTCTGAGGGGAAAATGACCTCGGCTCTATCTGTATAGGAAAATAAACAATTATATCTTAATCCATCCTAGAGGAAGACCTTGTTTCGACACCTAAAAATACAGAAAGTTTAAGAAAACATTGAGGCAAAAGAAGAAAATGCTGATCATCAGCATTTTCTCCTTTTGTCTAAATATTTTCTTTGATATAATGTGCAAAAATCATATCTTTATCTAAAACCACTTGCTTTGGAACAGTGTGTTCTCTACTGCCGGTGATTCAGTTTGCTTGGTCCTTTCTGAGGAGAAAATGACCTTGGTTCTATCTATATAGTAAAGTAAACAACACTAAATATAGAGTGATATTTTTATCCTTTCAAGAACAAGATCTTGTTTGAACATATTCAATGCATAAAGTTTGTGAAAAGATTGAGGCGAAAGAAGAAAATGCTGATCAATATTTTTTTTCATATAATGTGCAACAAGAGGCCCAGGAGGGCCTGAATCGCTCCACTGGCTAAAGTGGAAGAATTATCCCATGATTTCTTGTAAGCCTTATACAGCCAAATCTTGAAATTAGTGTATAAATTTTGAAGAGAGACTCAAAGAACATTCATGCAAAGTCTTGTTCAAATTGGCCTAATGGCTGATTTTTTAAGATTTTTCTTGTGATTTCTCAGTCTGATAAGCCCCTTTCTCCCTGCCACGGCCACATTTTTTGACAAATATAAAAAATTGTGAACAAATTTAAAAAAGAATAACTAAAGGCACATTCCTGCAAAGTTTGGTTCAATTGGGCACACTGGTTGATTTTTAAAGAATTTTCTTATGATTTCTTGAAGTCCGATAAGCCCCTTCCTCTTTGCCACGCCCACTTTTTTGACAAATGTAAAAATTTGTGAATAAATTTTGAAAAGAGAGACTAAAAGAACATTCCTGCAAAGTCTGGTTCAAATTGGCCCTATGGTTGATTTTTAAAGAATTTTCTTACGATTTCTTTAAGTCTGATAAGCCCTTTCTCCCTGCCACGGCCACATTTTTTGACAAATGTAAAACTTTGTGAACAAATTTTGAAAAGAATGACTCAAGGCACATTCCTGCCAGGTTTGGTTCAAATTGGCCCAATGGTTGATTTTTAAAGAATTTTCTTATTTTTCTTTAAGTCTGATAAGCCCCTTTCTCCCTGCCACGGCCACATTTTTTGACAAATTGAAAGTTTGTGAACAAATTTTGAAAAGAATGACTCAAGGCACATTCCTGCCAAGTGTGGTTCAAATTGGCTCAATGGTTGATTTTTAAAGAATTTTCTTATGATTTCTCTAAGTCTGATAAGCCCCGCCCTGCCAAGCCCACATTTTTTGATGAATCAAAAAATCGCGAACAAGTTTTGAAAAGGGTCACTTAAGGAACATTCCTGCCAAGTTTGGTCAAAATTGGCCCACTGGTATAAGAGGAGAAGATGTTTAAAGAAAAAGTTAACGGACGGAGGCATGCACGGACGCACGACGGACACAACACCATGACAATAGCTCGCTGGCCGAACTTGCTGGCCTTCGGCCAGTGGAGCTAAAAATCATATCTTTATCTAAAACCATTTCATGAGTTGACTTTCAAACAGTGTGTTTTTTATCTTTGCCTCTCTGTGGAGATAAATGACTTCTGTCATATACCTGAAATAGCATAAGCCGAGCCAGGTTAAAACCCTCGCCCCCTCGGATTGACTTCAATTTTACTGAGCTATCCAGGCTCGGCTAAGTGATTTGTATAGAAAAGTTATAATATTCTTGTTATTTCTTCATTTGTTCTTACCTTCGATAGAAGTCGTACACATACAGTCACACATGACAAAAGCAAGCCGAATGTTGGAGGTGTATCTTGATCTACAGATGGGGTACTAAATCCTATAGCAAGGAATGCATTGTACTCTCCTATATCCATATTCTGTGGAAAAATATATAAACTTTAATTGTTAGAAAAGCATTGTACATACAGAATAATTTTGGAAAACCCAAGTCAGCTTCACAAAAACGCTTTTATAAAATGCTAATCTCACTACAAAGTTGATAATTATTTAACCCTTTTCAAAACATCAAATTTTTTTACTTTTTCAATTTGAAAGGTGTTGCAGATGACATCTTCAAGTTGATGAAATTTTAAAAATCTGTCCATTTTGGGTTAGAATACATTGTGGAAAATTAAGAAATGCTTGTCACAAGCAATTTCTTATTTTCTACAATGTTTTCCCAAAACATTTCTTATGAGCAAGTCATAAGGCATCACTGAGCAATAATAAGGACATCTTAACATTTGAATTATCATTGATTTATTTAGGCAATCACAGAAAATTGTAGTTTATCATAAATGCTTGCATGTCAAACTAAGAGAGGAAGCCATTTTACCTGGTCCAACAGAATCTGTACTAAATCTGGACTGAACATTCTCAGAGCAGCTAAACTGTTCTTTAGGCCTTTTAACATACTGTGAAACAAGAAATACTGAGTTTTAACCCATTACCAAACAACAAAATTTTAGGGTGATCCACTTCAAAAGCTGTCACAAATGACAAAATGGATGTTATTAAAGATAGGATTTGTGTAAAATATGGTACAGAAAATATTGTGACAAAAGGAGAAACTGCTGGTTATCAGCAGTTTCTTCTTTTGTCTCAATGTTTTCCTAAGCCATTTCTATATGGGACATCAAAACACGGTCTTGTTTGGGAAAGGGTTAATAAAGCTCATATATAGATATAACTAGAAATCTATCACGAAAAGTGATAAAAATAGAGCAGCTAAACTGTTCTTTAGGCCTTTTAACATACTGTGAAACAAGAAATACTGAGTTTTAACCCATTACCAAACAACACAATTTTAGGTTGATCCACTTCAAAAGCTGTCACAAATGACAAAATGGATGTTATTAAAGATAGGATTTGTGTAAAATATGGTACAGAAAATATTGTGACAAAAGGAGAAACTGCTGGTTATCAGCAGTTTCTTCTTTTGTCTCAATGTTTTCCTAAGCCATTTCTATATGGGACGTCAAAACACGGTCTTGTTTGGGAAAGGGTTAATAAAGCTCATATATAGATATAACTAGAAATCTATCACAAAAAGTGATAAAAATACCCCCCGAAAGTACATTTGCCCAGACATGAAATTTTTCATAATTCAGGGTCAATAACGCAAAAGATTCTCGATGGAATTTTCCCCAAAACTGTCTGTCTGTCCACCTGTCTGTCCAAAATACTGGCTATTTTGGGAGCATTTGTGTTTCACAAACACGTCTTGTTCAATCTTGAAACATTGCAGTGAACAACATCTGTCATGATATGATATTCTCTGAATTTAACAACTTATTAATATAGGTGAACCTTTGTAACCAAGATTTAAAATAATTCAGCTATTTTAAAATAGTCACCAAAGATGAAAGTATTTGAAATTTCATCTTACCCAAGCTGGACCTGTATTAGTTGATCTGATGGATTTTCAACATCATCGACAGAAGTTTGGTGTAACAACAAAGATTCATGTCTTTTTCTGGGAGGACCTCTTTCTGCACCGTTTGTCTGTTATGAAACAGAACCAAGTACATATGTTAATCTATATATACAATTTGTCGTCTGAAGCAGGTTTCAAATTGGAAAATCCTACAGTTTTGTTGTTGTGGAAAGAGTTAAAGGCATGGATTAACCCATTACCAAACAACATAATTTTAGACTAGTCCAAACTCAAAGGTGTTGCAGACGACAATTTCAATTGAACGAAATTTAACATTTTTGGTCTTTCTTGGTAGAAAACATTGTGGGAAATAAAGAAATTGCTTGTCACAAGCAATTTCTTCATTTTCCACAATGTTTTCCAAAGCCATTATCCTGTGGGGAGTCAAAAGGAGTCACCATGTGGTAATGGGTTAACTTTAGAAAGGAGTTAGCTCTTTGTCCAAAGAAATAACATTAGATGACCTTATCAACTATGAAAAGTTTGAATGAAAGGATGGGTTGCAACCCACCCACCCATCCTTTATTGAAACAAGAGCTTCGCAAAGCGGCGCATATACGCCCGAGAGGGGCTTGTCAGTAAAATTGGCCTTTTTTTCGATTCAAGGGCAGTTAATTCAAAAATGAAAAGTTATCAAAAGTTTTTGTTTGCACAACAAGACACCATAGAGATTAATTGTGGCTAGTTTGATTAAATTCTGCTTGAAACTATAGGAGTTGCACACAGGAGAAAATGGACATTTTTGAGAAAATGGCATTTTTTCTTAAATTCAAGGGCAGATAATTCAAGAAGGAAAACAGTTATCTAAATTCCGTAAGCGGTGTGCACAACTAGATACTATGGAGATTCATTGTGGCAGGTTTGATCAAATTCTGATCAAAACTGTAGGAGGAGTTGCGCACACAAGAAAATGGGCATTTTTTTAATTCAAGGGCAGATAATTCAAGAACGAAAAGAGTAAATTAAATTCCGTAAGCAGGATGCACAACTAGACACCATGGAGATTCATTGTGGCAAGTTTGATCAAATTCCGATCAAAACTGTAGGAGGAGTTGCGCACACAAGAAATTGCTAACGGACGGACAGACAGATGGACAGACAGACGAGTGGGGCCATAACATAATACGACCCTTCGGGCGTATAAAAATTAAAAGGCTTCCATTGTTGCAAAACAATTGAAGGTATATGTAATTAGAGTAAGATTCGTTTCAAGTCTTGAAATATCCCTTATGGTAAAGGAAGTGGTCATTTGACCCCTGCAAAACATACGAATTTTGTTCACTCCTTAATATTTCTTTCTTTGAAAATGTAAATTAATGGGAATTAGATTGTATAACCCATTACCACACAATGACTCTTTTTTACTCCCCACAAGATAATTACTTTGGAAAACATTGTGGAAAATGAAGAAATTGCTTGTGACAAGCAATTTCTTCATTTCCCAGAATGTTTTCTCTCTAAAAAGCCAAAAATATTTTGAATTTCATTCACTTGAAATTGTCGTCTGCAACATCTTTGAATTTGGACTAGTCTAAAATTTTGCCGTTTGGTAATGGGTTAAAGCAGTTGGTGGGATGGATTGACAAAAGAAAATGTTTGCCTATTGTCTGTTACATGACAGAAATTCAACACTAATACAGTCGACACTCGTTATGTCGACATCGTATAAGTCGAAATGCCGCAAAAGTTGAAGTGAAAGTCATGCCCCGTCCTCAAAAATGGATTATCAAAAAGTTTAATCAAAATTATTCCGAAACAAATACAGCCATTGAAATTTAGAAGTAAGGAAAAGGATAGAAATTGCTTGTTTCGAGCAATTTCTTTCCTTTTTCTACTATATTTCAATCATGGACACATAATGATGCCCATCAAAAATGGTTAAATATCAATTTCATCAAAAATATCAAAATTGGATGAGTCGAGCTCCGGATATGTCAAGGTATTTTGACGAGCCCTCTGACTTCGACACAACGAGTGTCGACTGTACTTACATCTAGTATATGTTGAAGGTATCTGGGTCTGATCAGGAATGATACAAACGTCTGACACATGTACACCATATTGGACTGAAATAAATCATTCAAAATATTTCATATTTACATAAAGAACAATACTAAATTCCCACAAAGCAAACCCTCTTTGATATCTTTTAATGAACTATTTAGTCACCAACAATCCCAAAAGTATGGAATTGACCCTAGTTGACCCTTCCCCTTGTAGAAAGTTGAGCCCCCCCCCCCCCCCCCCCTTAAAAAGATCCTGGATCCATTCATGAATCATGAAAGCCTCATCAATGCTGGGGCATAAATAATTTTTAAAGAATTAGAAATTCTTCTCACCAACACATTGTTTAATGAATCAGGCAGATTAAGTCGCCATTCTCGACTATAATGTGACAACTGACACACAAATTGGCATGTCATCTCTACTTCCTTGAATACTTCTGGTGTAAAACTCTGTCTGGCAATCTCAAGGCACTGAAAATATAAACGTTCAAACTAGAGCAATCAGTGAATGTGACTACTTTAACCCCCTATGTGTAACTTGGTCAAACAAGACCCAAATTTCACATCTGCAATAGAGAAGGCATAGGAAAGCATTCAGGGAAAAGAAGAAAATGCTGTTTCCAGCATTTTCTTCTTTTCCCTCAATACTTTCTATGCTTTGATGTACAAATATCCAGTATTTTGCTACATAAATTTTGCTGTATGCATTGGAACAGTCTTAAATTGTTACCATTTGGGAAAGGGTTAGTGTTTCAAGATAACAACATTGATCTCAACCTGGCATCATGTTGTTTGCAAAGGCCATCAGAGCCTTCTTACTCATCTAAAACATAATCTCTCCCCTCCTTTTTAATTCATAATACTAAACAAGAGCTGTCATTGTAGACGCAATCCCAGTTAAAGTGGACAATTGACTAAATTTTTTTCGAAATTTTTCATTATACCATACACTTATTCTGGACTAATTTTCTTCATGGATCACATCTTCTGCGCAAATTTCTCTAGTTTTGTCAACGGGGCTTGCTTAGTTTTGGATTTACAGACTGTTAAATGATCAAATGTGTGCATCAAAAACTACGTGTTTTAAATAGACCCCTTTGTGAAATGTGTGTCTAATTTCACATTAAGTAATGCCTACAGGATAACAAAACTGATATATTTTGATGAGTATTTGTGTGTAAAACGTGAATCAATTGACAATATGGGTGAAAATGGCGAATTGTACCGATGAGAATGAAAATACAGAACGGCCATCCTTGTACGATTCCTTTATTTTAGAACGTTGACTACTTCCAACTTTTCTAAAATGCACCAAGCAACCTTTAATTTTCTCTCGAATTGTTAAACAAAAGCAATGAGTTATTCCCTTAATCGATATACGGAAATGGAAAGTCAATGACTTATTACAAATCAATAATACTTTAAAACTGGTCTGTCCAGAACGTAACTAGATCTTGTCCCGTACGTAATATGCTTTCTTTTCCTTAACATCCTATCCGCTGTATAATAACCTTTTCAATGAAATATCAATATTATAAGGCAATGTCCATTTGCCAGACACTTTGTCAAAAAAAAATATTATGAAATGAATAAATGAAAGTAAATACAAGCCTATAAGCTATCTTGGTGTGTTGTTTTACCAATTAAAACTTCCTAGCCAAATAAATTTCAATTTATAAAAGTTAAGATGTTCGTATTGTTATGACACATGAGTTATGTGTAATAACTTCTTAATTACAGTGAAATGTTATCAAAAATTTGCTGGACATCCGTAACTCTGATGGGTCCAAAGTACGAAAACGTACGGGACAATTTTTATGAGGGTAAGAAACGTTGAAATAAACTATTTTAATGCATCAATCTAGTGTAATGTATATGGGTATGAATATACTCCTATATATCAACAAAACACCGGCATATTTTGTGGAATTTTCCTAAATATTGTAAAAATAGTATCAATTAAGCGTAATTATAATACCATAACGTACGAGACTAGTACGAGTACGTGTACAGTCTATTATGTGCATTAAAAGTCTATTTTGCTTAAACTGGAGTCCTTAAGGAACCCAAAACACATAAATAAAGCAAAGAAAACGTTCCATTTCAGCAATTTAAAAACTGAAAACTAAAAATTGCCTCGAACGTTATGGACTCGTACATCACTTTTTAATGTGTACTCAACTTTATTTGGCCTGCTGTATCAATGCTATTATAGTAATCGGCATAATTCTTTTTATCATATTTGAAGACACTTCGAATAGTGATGTTACTTGAAGAATTAAACTATTTATAGTTACCCATTTTTTACTACAGATACTTTAGTTCATGCCTCGTACGTTACAGGGTTAAAATTACGGTACATTGTTTAAGAATGATGTTGATTTTTTAAAAATATTGACAAAGATATATCAAAATACTACTTTATTTTGATAATATATATTTATACTAATGTACATTGCGCTAGATTAATGCATTAAATGTAGATTTATGTCAGTGTTTCTTACCATTAAAGAAAGTGTCCCGTACGTTTTTGAATTTTGGAGACAACCACTCGAGGCTGTTCTAAAAATTTTGGATTACATTTTTCATAAAAATCTTTGTATCGTTTTCGAGCTCTATGTTTTCTGTACAAGATTTGGGCAGTTCTGTTAGGATAATTTATTGTTAAAATTGACATTTTTGGTTTGAAAGTTAGAATTTATACACGGAGACATCGGTTTTTCGTACCCCCTAGTTTGGTTGTCACATGATTTTCATAAGAAATGGAGTTCTTACGAACGTAAATTATAGATAAATATTTTGGTTATAGGTGTTGGATGAAAATAAATGTGATGGGCATTTATATAATGTTGACTTTTTGCAGCTAGAACACATTAAAGGCCGGAGACATCAATTGTCCCATTTAACTGGGATTGCGTCTGTAAGATGACAATGCCCCCGACACCGCTTTGATTTTAAATTATGGCCAATCTATGTTCAAGGTCAAGGTCATCCAGGGGTCAAGGTCACCAAAGTATGTGCCTACAGAAAGGTAATGTACCAAGGAATGTTGTGGTAAAGTATGAAGCGAATATGTTAAGTAATAAGGAAGTTATGGCCAATGTTAAAGTTTTTGGACGGAATGACGGACAGATGGACGCACGGACAGACGGACGGACGGACGGACAAGTCAAATTTATGATGCCTCCCTATCAGGGGCATAATTAAAATATCTGAATTCTTTTTCTTTAGATCAGGTGAAAAAGACAAAACTAGAATATCACTGAAAGTGATCATACCCCCCAAAAGTGCAGTTTTTGTGCATTTTGAGAAGTTGATTTCATTTAAACTGGGAGCTGTTCAATTGGGAAAATAGAGCTAACAAAAAATCAACAGACCAAACAACACATGTAAATGTTGCAAAAAATACCAATTTTCAACAAAAGGACATAGCTCATTAAACAATCCCCAAGCCCAGCCCTACCATGCTAATATTTTTCAATAAACCAAAAATTCACAACCATGTATTGAAGACAGTCAATAAAGGTACATTCCTGTAAGATTTGGTTCAAATTTACTGTATAATTGCTTTTTAAAGAATTTTCTCTCATGATTTTGTTAAGTCTGATAAGCCCTGCCCTGCCATTACCACATTTTTTGCAAATCAAAAATTCACGAACAAATTTTGAAATAAGTCACCAAATGAACATTCCTGCCAATTATGGTAACAAAACACAAAATCAAAAATTCCCGATCAAGTTTTGAAGAGTCACCCAAGGAACATTCCTGCCAAGTTTGATAAGAATTGGCTCAGTGGTTAAGGAGGAGAAGAGTTTTGAAGAATTATCTGACAATTTCTCGAAGTCGGATTAGCCCCGCCCCGCCACATCCACATTTTTTGACGAATCAAAAATTCATGAACATACATTGCATACAATCGATCAAGGGACATAAGGCCAAGTGCAAATAAGCATTCAAAATGTATGGGCCAGGAAACAGCAAATCATTTTGAAAACATCTGTACAAGTATCATCGAAATAGGTTAATTTTCTGAAATAAGGGTGCATTGTTTAATTTTGCTGAAAATTTCAGACCAATCGGTCGAGTCGTTCAAAAGATACAAAAGATTGAATATCGCAAAAAGGCCAAAAATCAGCATTTTTGTGTGACATTGATCAAAAATGCATTTTTGTTTTTTAAATATTTTTTTCATGAAGCGATAAATAGGATGTCGGTCTTTAAATTTCTCATCTATAGCCAGTTTCTAAAGAGAAATCAAACACAATCTGTCAAAAATCAAGAAATTCATTGTTTTTGCAAAATTTTTAAAAAACGCCCAAAATGGGCCAAAAATTCAAAATCTGGGTATGTCACTGTGGGTGGATGCCACAACCACAAAGAAGGTAGTTCATGAGATATTATAACACACATGCATGTTGGAAAGGATGTAGTTTCTGATTTACAGCACTTTTTTCTTTTTTTATTTCATGTAAAAAATTTGGTAGTCTTTTTCGTTTAACAAATTTTTGTCCCAACAGTAACGGTTGCCACCCTGCCTTTGTATTTTGATAGCTATTATCATTTTACAGATGATATCTGGTCTCATTCACAGCCCCAATTTTTCCCAAATGGTTGTCAAACACTTTCCATTTTAAAACTTTGTTGTATCTACGTATTTACAGCAAGCACATCAAAGAGAAACAATGTCCCAACAGTAACGGAAAATGTCCCAACAGTAACGGTTACATTCTTGTTAAGCTGCTCTTGTCTTATAGACTATATAAGATGTTTATGAGCTGTCCTGTGAAACTTCAAGACATCCATGTCAAATTGAGACTAGCATTACAAGTTTAATTCAAATGAGCCAAACGTTTGAGGGGTTCAAAGCCAGGCCTTAATAGAATGGGTTCTGAAAGTCTTTCGTCCAAGCTATAAATTGATTCTTTTTAAATGACAGTATGCATTAAACTTATTAAATTTAATCTGTAAGACTCTGACAACAAAATACAAGTGATTAAGAATGACTGCATAAACCTTACTGTTATAAATGGATGCCTAAATTGATTAAATGGATGCCGTTACTGTTGGGACAGATTTCTAGACAAGTAAATTCAAGGAGCTATTTGGTTAAAAAATGGTTTCAGTAACTTTCAAGAAGACCTGGCAATCCACAAAACCTTTCTCAAGCTACCAAGTGCACTAAAAGAATCACATTGTATGAACATTTCTGAAAAAAATAAAGACTGATGTAATTCTATTAGACATACAGAATGCTGAATGGAAAGCAATTTCACAATTTATGATGCGCATGTATTCTTAGTCTCTTTTACAAGATATGCCTCATATACATGTAGCAATTGATATAATCTAAACTTTGATAGAAAAGATAGGAACTTCTTCCACTTTCATTGTGTAGACCTCTACAAAGTGCAGATTTGCCCAAGTCAAAAATGATACTTTTTATTAAGTTATTTAACCAATGAAACTATGTATCTTTGGAACCCAAACAAAGCATTTAAAAGGGGTTGAAATAAAATACCATGAATATATCCTAAGAATAAATACAATATACTTGTACATGTTTGAAGGCGAGTTAAATAGTTCATACTATCATATATTATAGTTTGATATATAAGGTACAAAATATCCATGATATAGACAGAAATAAGTTTGCACATTTTAAATTTTACTCTCTGGAGTTGTCGTAAATGGCAAAAAGTCATGAGATAATCATTTGAAAAACTTTGTTTTACCTTAATATACATTCACTTAGCCACTACTGACTATACTACCATACATAATTTATCAGCCCTGCAAGAGTTTAAATCAGATAATTGTCTTACAGAATGAAGGTATACACCAAAACAAAAATTTCATAGATGAAGTTTTGAATTAATGTATATGCATATATTTAATCATTCATAAGTTGGTATACTAAATCAATTTACACGTATTGGACTGTTTTAACATTTTTAGTTTGATTTTACTTCACAAGTATATACTGAAAAATGCTGCAGTAACTTTCAAGTTATGAATAATTGATCCACCAGTGCAGTCCGTTATTTTCTCGTCATTGTGGGAACAAACGTTGACTGGCATTAGCAGATCTGTTAGAATAAGTAGCACAATTTTATACATAGTATACAATGAGTTTGACCACTTCTATTGAAAACAGGGTTAATGCAGTAAGTTAGAAGACGTATTTAGGTATCACCAATGATTTAATTGTATTGACTGGGAGAAAACCGTTACTGTTGGGACATACTTTAGTTTAAAGTAAAACTGTTGAAAATTTCCCCAAATCCAGTAAATGTTCTTTAAATGAACCTATGCCCTTCTTTACCGGTTTCAATATATTTCTTATAAAATTAACCATTTTAACCCTTTCCCAAACAAGACCTGGTTTTGACGTCCCTAGTGGAAAAGGCTTGGGAAAACATTGAAACAAAAGAAGAAACTGCTGATAACCAGCAGTTTCTCCTTTTGTCTCAATATTTTCTGTGCCATATTTTACACAAATTCTACCTTTAATAACCTCCATTTTGTCATTTGTGGCAGTCTTTGAAGTGGATCACCCGAAAATTTTGTCGTTTGGGAAAGGGTTAAGGTAGCTACGCCATCAGAGAGTTGACTATTTGGCTTTGAGCACTCACATGATGATGAAATACATGTAAACCAGAAATTTATATCTTCCTTTAGTGAAATCAATGCTTAGTTATCCTATCTAAACACCAAGATGATAAATCTCATTGATTAGTAGCCTTTTTTGAAATGTTATTTGACTCTAAATACATGGTAGCTAATGGTGTCCCAACAGTAACGGCAAATCAAGATTTTCCATTCATTTTTCAATCGCATATTACAAAGTAACAACACAAACTATTGAAGAAATTATTTTTTTATATTATTGAGTTATGATGTCTTTTCATTCTAAAATGGTTTTATTTGACATACTATGCTTTTTCATCGCCGAATAAAAACAAATACAGGTATGTTTTGAAACTCATTACTTTTCAAAGCATTTATTTTAATATTTTCCTAAAAAAAATCAAATGAAATGGACGAAAAATGGGTAAAAAGTTTGTATATGGCATTTGCTTACTATGAAACAAAATATAATTGACAATCCTCTGAGAAAAATTACTGTTTTGGTTCCTTAAAAAACAATAAAAAAATGAAAAATATGCCCCAAATATTATAAATAAAGCCCAAATATTTTTTACATCAGACATAATTTCCTCGAAACTTTAACTTTTCTTTGAAATTGAACATATATGCTACCATAAAAAACATCTGAAGGATACAAAAACAAAAGTTCATTTTTGGACATTTTGTCACACCTTATTTGCACTTGGCCATAAGTGCCAACTTTAATTCAAAATGGTCCAATAATTGATTTTTAAAGAATTTTCACATGATTTCAATAAGCCCTGCCCTGCCACACCCACAATTTTTGACAAATCAAAAATTCGAGAACAAGTTTTGAAAAGGGTCACCCAAGGAACATTCCTGCCAAGTTTAGTAAGAATTGGTACAGTGGTTAAGGAGGAGAAGATTTTTGAAGAATTATCTAACGATTTCTCAAAGCCAGATAAGCCCCGCCCTGCCACGCCAACATTTTTTGGCGAATGAAAAAATCATGACCATACATTGAATACAATCACTCAAGGGTCATTCCTGTCAAATTGGCCTAATAATTGATTTTTAAAGATTTTTCACATGATTTCTCTAAGTCTGATAAGCCCCCGCCCTGCCACGCCCACAATTTTTGACGAATCAAAATTTCATGAACAAGTTTTGAAAAGGGTCACCCAAGGAACATTCCTGCCAAATTTATTAAGAATTGGCACAGTGGTTAAGGAGGAGAAGATTTTTGAAGAATTATCTAACGATTTCTCGAAGTCGGATAAGCCCCGCCCTGCCACGCCAACATTTTTTGGCAAATGAAAAAATCATGAGCATACTTTGAATAGAATCACCCAAGCGTCAGTCCTGTCAAGTTTGGTTCAAATTGGCCAAAAATTTGATTTTTAAAGAATTTTCACATGATTTCTCAAAGTCCGACAAGCCCCGCCCTGCCACGCCCACAATTTTTGACAAATCAAGTATTCACGAACAAGTTTTGAAAAGGGTCACCCAAGGAACATTCCAGCCAAGTTTAGTAAGAATTGGCACAGTGGTTAAGGAGGAGAAGATTTTTGAAGAATTATCTAACGATTTCTCCAAGTTGGATAAGCCCCGCCCTGCCACGCCCACATTTTTTGGCGAATGAAAAAATCATGAGCATACATTCAATATATTCACTCAAGGGTCATTCCTGCCCAGTTTGGTTCAAATTGGCCTGATAATTGATTTTTAAAAAAATTTCACATGATTTCTCAAAGTCCGATAAGCCCCGCCCTGCCACGCCCACAATTTTTGACGAATCAAAAATTCACGAACAAGTTTTGAAAAGAGTCACCCAAGGAACATTCCTGCCAAATTTATTAAGAATTGGCACAGTGGTTAAGGAGGAGAAGATTTTTGAAGAATTATCTAACGATTTCTCGAAGTCGGATAAGCCCCGCCCTGCCACGCCCACCTTTTTTGGCGAATGAAAAAATCATGAGCATACATTCAATATATTCACTCAAGGGTCAGTCCTGTCAAGTTTGGTTCAAATTGGACTAATAATTGATTTTTAAAGATTTTTCACATGATTTCTCAAAGTCCGACAAGCCCCGCCCTGCCACGCCCACAATTTTTGACAAATCAAAAATTCACGAACAAGTTTTGAAAAGGGTCACCCAAGGAACATTCCTGCCAAGTTTAGTAAGAATTGGCACAGTGGTTAAGGAGGAGAAGATTTTTGAAGAATTATCTAACGATTTCTCGAAGTCGGATAAGCCCCGCCCTGCCACGCCCACATTTTTTGGCGAATGAAAAAATCATGAGCATACATTTAATATAATCACTCAAGGGTCATTCCTGCCAAGTTTGGTTCAAATTGGCCTGATAATTGATTTTTAAAAAATTTTCACATGATTTCTCTAAGTCCGATAAGCCCCGCCCTGCCACGCCCACAATTTTTGACGAATCAAAAATTCACGACCAAATTTTGAAAAGGGTCACCCAAGGAACATTCCTGCCAAGTTTGGTAAGAATTGGTACAGTGGTTGAGGAGGAGAAGATTTTTGAAGAATTATCTAACGATTTCTCCAAGTCGGATAAGCCCCGCCCTGCCACGCCCACATTTTTTGGCGAATGAAAAAATCATGAGCATACATTGAATATAATCACTCAAGGGTCATTCCTGCCCAGTTTGGTTCAAATTGGCCTGATAATTGATTTTTAAAGATTTTTCACATGATTTCTCTAAGTCCGATAAGCCCCGCCCTGCCACGCCCACAATTTTTGACGAATCAAAAATTCACGAACAAGTTTTGAAAAGGGTCACCCAAGGAACATTCCTGCCAAGTTTGGTAAGAATTGGCCCAGTGGTTGAGGAGGAGAAGATTTTTGAAGAATTATCTAACGATTTCTCCAAGTCTGATAAGCCCCGCCCTGCCACGCCCACATTTTTTGGCGAATGAAAAAATCATGAGCATACATTGAATATAATCACTCAAGGGTCATTCCTGCCAAGTTTGGTTCAAATTGGCCTGATAATTGATTTTTAAAGATTTTTCACATGATTTCTCTAAGTCCGATAAGCCCCGCCCTGCCACGCCCACAATTTTTGACGAATAAAAAATTCACGAACAAGTTTTGAAAAGGGTCACCCAAGGAACATTCCTGCCAAGTTTGGTAAGAATTGGCCCAGTGGTTGAGGAGGAGAAGATGTTTAAAGAAAAAACCAACAGACGGACCAACAGACCAACAGACCAACAGACAGACCGACAACCTGACTCCTATATACCCCCCAAATTGAATTTGGGGGGTATAACAAAATATGGAAACTTTTCCGAATCAATATACATTGTGTATCCACAAAAAAGGCTTGGCAATCAGCTTCAAAAACTGACTAATCCAATTCTCATTTAATCCTTTTAAAATTTTGCATAAGAAAGCATGCAATATTACTGATATAATACATACAAACTGCAATTTCTCCTGGTGACATCCCACAAAGTTGAAGGCATCATCTAGGAATGAGTACTTCAGTCTCTCTAACATGATTGTATATAGCTCCACAAACTGACAATATACATTATGCCATGTGGCTGGACTGGGGCTTTGTTTCTTCACCTGTAATCAGAGGGTATTATAAATTAGTTTTAACCCATTCCCAAATAATGACTCTTTTTGACTCTTACAAGATAATGGCTTTGGAAAACATTGTGGAAAATGAAGAAATTGCTTGTCACAAGCAATTTCTTCATTTTCCACAATGTTTTCCACAAAGAAATGTCAAGTTCCCTTGTGCTTGAACATGACATCTGCACCATCTTTGAATTTGGACCTTAAAGTTGAATGCATTGTCTAGGAATGAGTACATCAGCCTCTCCAACATGATGGTATATAGCTCCACAAACTGACAGTAAACATTATGCAATGTAGCTGGACTGTTTCTTCACCTTTAACAAATAAAACATTATTTTTTTAGGAAAAGTCTGCATTAAAGAGAGCTAGGGTGTTGATTTTTTTTAAAGAAGGAAAATGCAACAACTGGGATTTTTTCCATAACAAATCTTCATGTAAAATGACGAAAGCTAACACAGACAAAACTTCCAGCCATTCAAATTTTTATGTTGAAATCTAAACTTGTAATATTTTTCAATTGATCTTTTCAGCAAAATGACTAACAAGCATTTTCTTTTTTTTCCTAGGTGTTTTATTAATCTTTTCTGTATATTTTTTTTACATTTGAGATGCATTACTAAACAAGGCATAGTTTGTGAAATGGGGCCAATTCATTTAGTTAGACCTACCTGTGTTTGAGATGTAGAGTTTGTGTAGAAAGTTTCTCCATTTTGGTAGCACCTTGTTACAGGTAGACACAAATAGTTAGTTATACCTGCTAATGCTAGGGCTTCTGATCCCTGCAAAATGTCAAACAAACAAAATATTACTGGCTTTGATATTCATTAGAAATGTAAGCAAAAATAGTCAAAAATTCTCAATCAACAATTTTGAAAACTGATTTACTTTTATCAACAAATTGTTTTAAATCACAGATCATGGCCAAAATTCAAATAGTACATAGCCCTTTGCCAAAAAAGACAAAACTGGTTTTGACATCCCTAAAAGAGATGACTTTCGAACACAAGGAGGCAAGAAAATAGATTTTCTAATTTAGAATCAATATTTTCTGTGATACATTATACACAAAATCTTTATCAACATAAAATGTCTTCTGCATGATTGCGTTAGATTTATAATTGGAATAGTCCAAATAGATGCTATTTGGGAAAGGATTAAATCCATTCCCAAATAGCGACAACTTGACACCCTACAAGATAAAGGCTTTGGAAAACATTGTAGAAAATGAAGAAATTGCTTGTAACAAGCAATTTCTTTAATATCCCACAATGTTTTCTACCCAAAGAGTAATAAATGCAAAATTTCATTTCTTGAAATTGTCGTCTGCAATTTCTTTGAATTTAAACAAGACTAAAGTTTTGCTGTTTGGGAAAGGATTAATACCAGACAAAACCTCTTTTACATTATGATTTAAAGAACATCAACAACTACTACCTTGTCTGTCTGAGCAACTGTAAGTAGCACCAAAAATAGAGGATGGATGTAGTGTAGGCCAACTTGATTCTGAAAAGTTATCAAAATGTGTGTTTGTGAAACATGTCCCTGAAACAACTTTTTCTTTGCTGAAAATATGACCCTAAATTTGACCTTTTTCCAAGACCTTTGTACCAAAAGATAGGCTTTAATGAGATGTATTGTATTGTATTGAATGGAGTTTTACTTCCACTCAACAGCTAATGTCATATGGAGATGGGACTTTGGTTTAAAGTCTCATCTGAAAGACTGGAGGGGTGGGGGATCAAACCAGCGATCCCTGTGTTTCCAGCGCGTTACCACTGCACCACCTCCGCCCTCATTTATGAGATGTACTTTCATATCAATTAGTTGATCAAGGGGATCCGAAAGACGTATAGGTAATGGCGTCTCCCATTGAGCGTCTTAAAAATCTTGCTCTAATGAACGCTTTATAATTGAACATCTTAGGAAATCTCAAGATGTCTCAAAAAATCTCGCTCTAAAGAATGCGCCTCTGGTTCGCTAAAAGGGGTGTTGACAACAGACTTTTTTTTCAGTATCCATGTTTATCATGTATATTATTTTTGAAACATATTGTATTGCATTGCAAAAGCATGTGGTTTGAAGAAACAGTTTCAGCTTTGCCTGCGCTACCAATTAGACTTCATTTTCAATAGTTTTGTGATTTTGTCAACATTACCTGAATATAGACCTGGGCTGCAGACAACAATGCTGGTAGTATCATGTTTTCTTGTAACACTGGTAACCATATAGATGCATCTTTTATATGTAGTAGTAGTTCATCCATTAACAGACAACATACAGTCTGTTATGTTGGTAACCATAGTAACACATTTATAACATTACCTGAATATAGACCTGGGCTGAAGACAATAATGCTGGTAGTATCATGTTTTCTTGTAACACTGGTAACCATATAGATGCATCTTTTATATGTAGAAGAAGTTGTCTGTTATATTGGTAACCATGGTAACACATTTATAATATTACCTGAATATAGACCTGGGCTGAAGACAATAATGCTGGTAGTATCATGTTTTCTTGTAACACTGGTAACCATATAGATGCATCTTTTATATGTAGTAGTAGTTCATCCATTAACAGACAACATACAGTCTGTTATGTTGGTAACCATAGTAACACATTTATAACATTACCTGAATATAGACCTGGGCTGAAGACAATAATGCTGGTAGTATCATGTTTTCTTGTAACATTGGTAACCATATAGATGCATCTTTTATATGTAGTAGAAGTTGTCTGTTATATTGGTAACCATGGTAACACATTTATAATATTACCTGTATATAAACCTGGGCTGAAGACAACAATGCTGGTAGTATCAAGTTTTCTTGTAACACTGGTAACCATATAGATGCATCTTTTATATGTAGTAGTAGTTCATCCATTAACAGACAACATACAGTCTGTTATGTTGGTAACCATAGTAACACATTTATAACATTACCTGAATATAGACCTGGGCTGAAGACAACAATGCTGGTAGTATCATGTTTTCTTGTAACACTGGTAACCATATAGATGCATCTTTTATATGTAGTAGAAGTTGTCTGTTATATTGGTAACCATAGTAACACATTTATAATATTACCTGTATATAAACCTGGGCTGAAGACAACAATGCTGGTAGTATCAAGTTTTCTTGTAACACTGGTAACCATATAGATGCATCTTTTATGTGTAATAGTAGTTCATCCATTAATACACAACATACTGTCTGTTATATTGGTAACCATAGTAACACATTTATAATATTACCTGAATATAGACCTGGGCTGAAGACAACAATGCTGGTAGTATCATGTTTTCTTGTAACACTGGTAACCATATAGATGCATCTTTTATGTGTAGTAGTAGTTCATCCATTAATACACAACATACTGTCTGTAACTGGAAATCAAACAAGATGTGTTGATGAAATGCATATGTCATAACCTTTCTCAAACTGCATAAATGTACACTGCTCCAATTTAAAAGTTCATGACATTAAATAGATGTTGACAAAGATATGGTTACTATAAAATATAGCTCAAATAATATCGAGGAAAAAGGTAAATATGCTGGTTATCAGCAATTTCTTTTTTTGTCTCAATGTTGTACCCAAGCCCTTTCTCTTTGTGACATCATAACGAGGTCTTGTTTAGGAAATAGTTAAATAAGATTCTGTGATTGATTGAATTAGATTTTACCACAAGAGTTCAACAATATTGAAACAGCTAGTAAAAGGCTTGTTTATTATAGCGTCACTCCTATTGAAAGGGCCAGCCAGTTTTGGCTTATGAGACACTCTCTTCTGATTGCACAGTACCTCCCGATTCCCCAATCATGATGCCCGGCGTCTGGCAGTGGCAGAGATGGGTCTACGGTAACCATTAGTTTAACTTGCTGGCGGCTCACCAAATGGTCGCATCAGTTCTAGTATAACTGTTTCAATCCAAATCACAAGCAGCTTTTCCAACTAACCCATTACTAGATGGCTAAACTCTAGACTGTTCCAATTTCATAGATGTTGCAGCCGGAATTTCCAAGCAAATCAAATTTCATATTTTTTTGTCTTTTGTGGTAGAAACATGTGGGAAATGAAGAAATTGCTTGTTGCAAGTAATTTCTTCATTTTCCCCCTATGTTTTCTTATGAGAGAGTCAAAGGCATTACCATGCAGTAAATACATTACTCTTTATGTCAAGTTTGGCTTAGCAATGAGTAAAGGATATCATCACTTTTCAACAAAAACCCCCGTAACTACAGCTTGTTTTAAGCTGCAGTTAAAAGGTTTTTGTTGAAAAGCAGCAATATGCAGTAGGAGATTTACCTTGATTTTGATGTCTGTACCCACAAATGAATTATCCGTCTTGTCTGTTTTCTGCTGCAATTCTTTTGGTGTAGGCAACTCTCTCGTACTTTGTAACAAAATCTCACACAACGATGACAACATGGATCCCAGCTTATGCATCTCTACTTCTGCAATAGAAAGATTTATGTTGTTTTTCTCTTTATAATAGCCCAATTTTTTGTTGTTTTCTTTTCGGTTAAATCAACAAGATTATTGTTAACGAAACCCAAAGCTGGGGTTGTGACATTTATTCCCTGGAAATGAGTATCAGCCTCGCATAAATCTTTGGAGTTTTTTTCGGTAGAATTATGAAAGCAGCCTTATAATAAATTCAAGACAATTGTATGTCAGTCTCTAAATAAGTCAAAGATAAACAAATGCAGCTTCAATAAACCAGCTAAATTACTTCAGGGAAAAATTCCTAACATACTTACTTTTTGATTGATTGACAGATTGATTGAGTGGAGTATAACAACTCTTTCAAATGCTCAAAGTGTCATATCCCACCTAACCATGGATTCCTGTCATTTCTCATACCAGTATTACCACAATATCCTTACTAAGCCTCAACCTACTCGCCAACATAGGTTAACGATTATCATACCATTGGTGAGAGACAGATTAGGTCTGAAAGAATAAATGACCAAACGCCGCCTGTCAATCAAAAACATCGATTAGCCAATGGACGATCAGAAAAATGTCATGCCCAAATTATTCTTCGTTGCACATGTTATTGTATGGATTTATCGACTGACTATCAAAACAATCGACATGCCAATGGCAAAGAATTTTGTGCTAACAAAAGACTTGGTTTACCGTTATGTTTTGATAAACCGTCGGTGTTGTTATAAAATCTCATAACTACGGCTTGAATCAAGCCGTAGTTACGAGATTTTATACTAACACCTACGAAATACTATTTTATTAGTCCAAATTTACGTCACGATTAACTGGATAAAAACGTTCCCTATCAACGATCACATCCCCATTGTTTGTCTTAAATTCTATGATGGGCGGAGCGATCTGTCGATTGGCGTTTGGTCGATTGCCATGACAGGAGATCGAACCCGGAACTTCATGAGCGAGAGTTCAGTACTCTACCAACTGCGTGATGGTAACCATGGCATCCATCAACCCTATATGTACAGCAATGTCCCCGCAGATACAAGTCAAGGTCACAATATTCAGGGGACACAGCAACTTACTTTTTGATGAGTCTTCTCTCAGATGTTGTAGTATAGTAACCATGGCACCCATCAACCCCATTTTAACAGAAGGCACCGTAATGTCCCCACAGTTACAGGTCAAGGTCACAATATTCAGGGGACACGGCAGATGGACACTGCAGCTTACTTTTTGATGAATCTTCTCTAAGATGTTGTAATATAGTAACCATGGCACCCATCAACCCCATTTGTACAAAAGGCACTGTAATGTCACCACAGCTACAGGTCAAGGTCACAATATTCAGGGTCGAGGCCACAATATTCTGGGTCAAGGTCACAATATTCAGGGTACTCTACTTACTTTTTGATGAATATTTTTTAAGATGTTGTAGAATGGTAACCATGACATCCATCAACCCTATATGTACAGCAATGTCCCCGCAGATACAAGTCAAGGTCACAATATTCAGGGTTGCACTTTATCTCTTTTCATCATAAACCTTGTAACTGCAGCTTGTATCAAGCTGCAGTTTCGAGGTTTTTGTTGAAAAGCAGCAACTTACTTTTTGATGAATCTTCTCTTAAATGTTGTAGAATGGTAACCATGGCACCCATCAACCCTATTTGTACAGAAGGGACTGTAATATCACCACAGTTACAGGTCAAGGTCACAATATTCATGGTTCTAGTTTGTCTCTTCTCATCCAAAACCTTGTAACTGTAGCTTGTGTCAAGCTGCAGTTTCCAGGTTTTTGTTGAAAAGCAGCGACTTACTTTTTGATGAATCGTCTCTAAGATGTTGTAGAATTATAACCATGGCACCCATCAACACCATTTGTACAGAAGGCACTGTAATGTCACCACAGTTACAGGTCAAGGTCTTAATAATCAAAGTCAAGGTTACAATAGTTCTACCTACTTTTTGAGGAATCTTCTCTAAGATGTTGTAGTATAGTAACCATGGCACCCATCAATCCTATTTGCACAGAAGGAACAGTAATGTCACCACAGTTACAGGTCAAGGTCACAATATTCAGGGTTCTATTTACTTTTTGATGAATCTTCTCTAAGATGTTGTAATATAGTAACCATGGCACCCATCAACCCTATTTGTACAGCCAGTTACAGGTCAAGGTCACAGTATTCAGGATCAAGGTCACTATATTGAGGGTCAAGGTAGCAATATTCAGGGTCAAGGTCACAATAATTAGGGTCAAGGCCACAATATTCGAGGCCAATGTCACAATATTCAGGGTTCTCTACTTACTTTTTGATGAATCTTCTCTCAGATGTTGTAATATAGTAACCATGGCACCCATCAACCCTATTTGTACAGCCACAGTTACAGGTCAAGGTCACAGTATTCAGGATCAAGGTCACAATATTCAGGGTCAAGGTAGCAATATTCAGGATTCTACTTACTTTTTGATGAATCTTCTCTAAGATGTTGTAGTACAGTAACCATGGCACCCATCAACCCTATTTGTACAGAAGGAACTGTAATATCACCACAGTTACAGGTCAAGGTCACAATATTCAGGGTCTGGTCTAACATGGGCTGCCATGTCTTGATGGAACTGAAATGAAATCATAAATGTCTGATTAAATTGTTGGTGAATTTCACCTTTTAACAAATGGCAAGTTTTGACCACTAGTAATTTTAAATGATGCAAGAGAACACCAACTAACACTTGGAGAAGTGTGCTGAATTAAGAAAATGAACATCGATGGAAAATAACTAAAAAAGACAGTGTCACAGTGATACAAAGCTTGTATATTGTACTTCTATATGTGTCAGATCTTTCAATTTGCTACCATTTAACCCTTTCCCACATATTGACGCTTTTGGACGCCCCACAAAATAAAGGCTTTGGAAAACGTTGTGGAAATGAAGAAATTGCTTGTGACAAGCAATTTCTTCATTTCCCACAATGTTTTCTACCAAGAATGACAAAAAAATGTAAAATTTTATTCAATGGAACCTGTCGTCTGCAACACCTTTGAGATTGGAATAGGCTAAAATTTTGTTGTTTGGTAATGGGTTAAAATGTATATAATATGGCTCTGACAAAATGACAACACAGAATACTATGCCAAAATGAATGTGCCCATGAAAACTTTCTTAATGTGGGAATATATTTCTGCACTTACCTTGTCCATGCCTTGACTAGAGTGAAGAAGAAAGCACTGCATGTCTGTGACAGTTTGTGTGTCAGCTCTGTTAACTCGGTCTTGTACTGAAAAATAATGACTGATTGCTACACATTGGTAGAAAACAAACTTGAGTCAGTATTTTAAAACCCACAGAAACAATTTGTCTTTGAACATCAAATCATGGCTACCGCTTCTATAAATCCACTGGAGATAATGATGAAAATCTTTTTTTAAAACTGTTTCAACAATTTCAAAAGAGTCTAAAGATAGGAAATAGCTAGGTCAGCATTTAAACACAGTAAATTGTCCATGTTATTGCAAAATCTTGTAACTCTAGCTTTAATCTAGCTAGATTTACGAGGTTATGCAATAACTATGACAAAATGAAAATTGTTCTTACCATGGCATGTAGAGCATTAAGTAAATCTAGCATTATTTGTTCTTTAAGGCTGTCATCCAACTTCAGTTCAGGAATCTAAAACAGAACACAATATCAGATATTTTAACCCGTTCCAAAACAGCAAAAATATGGATCATTCAAATATCAAAATCACTACAGACAACAATATCAATATCGATGAAATTAGAAATGTTGTACATTATAGTCAAGAAAAGATTGAAGCAAAATGACAAATTGCTAATTATCAGCATTTTTTTTCTTTTGTCTCATTATTTTCCCCAAGTCTTCTCTATTATGGAAGTCAAAACCAGGTCTTGTTCGAAAAAGTGTTAAGCAGATCTTAAGAATTCAATATTTAATGTTATTACTTACAAGTTCTTTAAATGTAAGATTTGTTTAAATCAATTTTGAAAAGATGAATAAGCTATATTCCAGAAAAAGGCCCCTAATGAAATTGAGATAAACATGGATACGCACAGGCTGATCAAGATCCATTTTGTTATATAATATAGCTTCTTAACCCATTACCACACAGTGACTCTTTTTCACTCCCATGAAGGAAAATGCCTGGGAAAACATTGTGGAAAAAGAAGAAATTGCTTGTGACAAGCAATTTCTTCATTTCCCACAATGTTTTCTAACTCAAAATGGAAAGATTTCAAAAAGTCCATCGACTTGAAATTGTCGTATGCAACATCTTTGAATTTGGACTACTCTAAAATGTTGTCGTTTGGTAATGGGTAAATAACTTGTAACAAATACTAGGGAACAGTATAGATCCAGATAAGACTATTTTAAGGTTAAGGCTGATCTGAATCCATAATGATGACAAATGGAGTTAGGGACCTTTCTCTAGATCCATGCTGAAATGTCTTTGATCACCAACTATCAAAAGAATTGTAAATTTATTGCGATAGGAGAGGGAAACAAGATGTGTTTGTGAAACACAAATGCCCCTGAAATGGCCAATTTTTCTAAAATGTTAAGTTTTCGTAGAGTAAAGGGTTGATAAGGGTTAACGGATGACCTTGAGGAAGGTCAAATTGCTTGGAACAGATAGATATTATTGAAAGGAAGTTGCATACCAAATTTGAGCTTTGTATGTCAAATAGTTTTGGAGAAAAGGCAAAGGTTAACTTTTCAGGTTAAGTTTTCGGACAGACGGACGGACAGACAGACAGACAGACGGACATGAGTAAAACAATATGCCCCCTATCTCTCGATACGGGGGCATAAAAATTAAATTCTGCAATTCTCTTCATCAATTTTTCAAGCTTTCTTTGTTCAGGTTAAAAGAGCAAATGAATATTAATATTGGGAAAAGTGCAAAGTGATAAAGACTTGAAATGCTGGACAAAAACAAACTTACATTCATTTTTGCTATGACAATACAGAAGTTTTTCCACGCCACCAGCAGTTTATGTACAGGCTGTTCAGCAACAACAATCCCAGTCTCTTGTAGGGCATCTTGAGATCCTTTAACAGTGTCCTTTAGGCAGTCTGAGATGTACTGAATGCATAGAAATAAGAATATAAACCCTTCCAAATGGCAAAATTTCCAAGCTCCCCCTCCAAGGCCCGTGTCAGTACAATCCCTGTTTCTTGTAGAGCATCTTGAGATCCTTTAACAGTGTCCTTTAGACAGTCTGATATAAACTGAATATACAGAAATAAGAATATCAGTTCCACATTTTTTTTTTAGCTAAATGATAATTCATTTCCGAGTTTTCTCCTTGAAACTGCATGGCATTACAGGTTTTTCCCATTATGATAACTCTTGCTTTGTGTAAAGCAACTTGAGACACCTTTCTTTTAGACAGTCAGAGATGTACTGAATATACAGAAATAAGAATAATGGTTCTACACTTTCTTTCCAGGGTAACCCATTACCAAATGACAAGATATTAGACATTTCCTGATTCAAAGATGTTGCAGAGAGCAATTTCAAATGAATCAAATTTTATATAATAATTGTGGTCTTTCTCAGTAGAAAAAATTGTGGAAAATGAAGAAATTGCTTGTACAAGCAATTTCTTCATTTTCCACAATGTTTTCCCAAACATTTTTCTTGATGGGCATCAAAGAGCGTCACAGTGTGCAAATGACTTAACGCCCAAGCTTTTCCCCAAAGCCACAAGTCAGTACAGGCTGTTCAGAAACAACAATCCCTGTTTCTTGTAGAGCATCTTGAGATCCCTTAACCCATTATCAAATGGCAAAATTGTAGACTGTTCCAAATTCAAAAATGTTGCAAACGACAATTTAAACTGAATGAAATTGTACATTTTTTTGTCTTTCTGCGTAGAAAATATTGTGGGAAATAAAGAAATTGCTTGAAACAAGCAATTTATTTATTATCCACAATGTTTTCCAAAGACGTTATCTTGTGAGGAGTCAAAAGGAGTCATTGTGTGGTAATGGGTTAACAGTGTCTCTTAGGCAGTCTGACATATACTGAATATACAGAAATAAGAATATTAGTTAACACATTCCTATCAGGGTGATTTTTTATTTTCAAGCTTTCCCCTGTCAGTCAGTAAACATCGTTTCACCAAAATAATTCCTCAGTGTCCTTTTAGACATTTTGAGAATTAAAATCAGTTCTTTGGTCAATTCCATAGTCAGAACTTGTTGTGTTGACATGAGATGAGTCCATATTCCAAAATGTGTCCATTCTGTGATTTATATAAATCTAATGTGTAAAGTAAAAATCATCAACTCCAAGCCAGAATTTCACATTAAAGCTACAAAAAATTGGAATACTAGTCTAAAATTCCGGGAACAGGTAAAGTCTGAGACTGATTTTCTAGAACCTATGATCTATACTTACAGTTGACCAGTATTTCAGCCTAGTTTTGTCTCCTACATCTTTGAGTATCTTTTTCAAGTTTGTGTCCAGTTTTGGTCTGAAAAATGGACGATAAAATCTGTAAAATGGTGTCTGTGAATTAAAATCTTATCGGAATTTTGAAGGGTATAAAAATGTTGGTTTCTAGTCGTACCTATTGACTAATTCAACAACAAAGGATTAAGGGAAAAGGGAATTTTACCTCTATATTAGATTTGTGAAATGTTTAAAAGCATTGATCATTTCTAATAATTTATCTTGAGGGAACATCTATTTGTAATATCAGGGTTAATGAATAAAGATGTATTTGTGAGTGAAAAAAAGATCAACAATACTTGAGTAATGGCAATGAAATCTAGAAATCTTATCACTATGGGTGATAATAAATACCCCAGCCACTACATTTTTCAGGACAAGCTATTTTTTCTTCTCAATAATTCTTGACAAATTTTCGCCAAAGTTGGATCTTGAACATCAAGTGCTAATGACCTCTGCCAAATATGAAGCAAATCAGAAGGAAACACCTACCCTGTCACAGTAAATATTTCCTGGGCAAGAATCTTAAATATGTGGGATATTGTCTTCAGTTTGAAATTCAGCATCTGAAAAAGAAAATGAGATGTGTTTGTAAAACACAAATGCCTTCCCCCAAAACAGCCTTTTCTCCTAAAATATCATAGAAAGGGAATCAAGAGGCTCATTTTCTAAGAGATTGGTATGTAAAATGCTTGTTTAGAAAATTGTAATGTTAGGTTTTCATGTTAAGTTTTGACATGCGGGACAGACAGCAAAATGCCCCTAAATCAAAAAGATGTAGTAACAAGAGCTATCCGAAGACAGCGCACTCGACTTTCTAAGTTACTTAGTATAAAGGGGGCATCACTCCAAATATAGTGGAGCCAGGGTCATGGCCCCTAGTAGTAAGGTAGAGGGTGTGATGGTGAATAAGTATTCCAAGTGTGGGTTGAATCCCTTTGATAGTATGGAAGTTATTGATGTTTGAAAAAACTTTAACCTTTGTTGCAACGCGGACGCCCGGGTGACAGTATAAGCTCTCATTTTCTTCGAAAAGACGAGCTAAAAACAATATGAACCTGACCTATTGATGCAAGGGGTGTAAAATCCCCAAATTTGTCATCTGCTTCTTTTTTTCAAATAAGTATAGTCAAAACTTCTTCTGTTTAAAAAAGGGCTAAACAGGTACTTAATTCAGCAACAACTAACACATCATTCATTACCAGCTAATCTTTACTTTACCTTGAATAGATTATGACATCAAAGCCAGGGCTTGTATGTGATTTGGTTAACCCATTACCAAACCACAAAATTTTAGACTGGTTCAAATTCAAAGATGATACAGATGACAATTTCAAGTGAATGAAATTTCATATCCATTGGCCTTTCTGGGTAGAAAACATTGTGGGAAATGAAGAAATTGCTTGTCACAAGCAATTTCTTCATTTTCCACAATATTTTCCCAAGACTTCTTGAGGGGCATCAAAAAGTGCCAATGCGAGGGAATGGGTTAAACATATCATGTATATCATCCATTTTCTTCAAAAACCCTGTAGCTTCAGCTTATGTAAAGCTGTATTTACAAGGTTTTTATTGAAATGAAATGATATTCTATACCTGGTCTTCCTCTGGTGTTCCAAGATCTTTCATCAGTGGTTGACATAAACTAACCCAGAAATTGGCCCTGCAAATACAGTAGTAGAAGACATCATGTCAAATTGATTGAATGGGGTTTAACCCTTCTCTAAATGGCAAACTTTGAGGGTTTTCCAACTTGAATTCTGCTGCAGATATAACAAGAGCTCTCAATAAGACAGCGCGCTCGACTTTTCTAAGTTGCTTAACCCAGAATTTCTAAGTCAAAAAAGGTTAAAATTCCAGTAAATTAAATGTGAGAGTAATGAATCTTCGCCTAGAGGCTAATATTATGGTCAAAAAAGCATGTGCGAAGTTTCAGAGCAATAGCATAAGCAGAAACAGATGTTTGAAAAAACTTTAACCTTTGTTGCAACGCCGACACCAACGCCAACGCCCGGGTGACAGTATAAGCTCTCATTTTCTTCGAAAAGTCGGGCTAAAAATGAATGTTGATAAAGATTGGATTTGTGTTCATTATAGCACAGAAGATATTGATCATCAGCATTTTCTCCTTTTTGCCTCAATATTTTCTCAATCCTTTTCCATTAGGGACATCAAAACTGGGTTTTGTTTATGACAGACTGAAAGTAAATGTAATTTTCAATAGTATTTCACTAATATAGAAGATGGAGTATCTGACCTAGGATTGCTGTCTTTTCTCTCGCCAGAACTATCACAATGGATTTTCCAAGCCTTCAGCTGCTTTTCATACTTAAATTTACAATCATCAATACATCATCAAAACTGTCCATAACTAGAACAGTCGCAAAGCGGACAAATACCCCCCACTAGCGCCTTGTCACTAAAAAAGTGCTATAGGTCAAAAGGTTCTTTAGTTAGAGCACAAAAACAGGTTCTTGCCAAAGTCAAATTGTGACCTTCACCTTTGACCTTCTTGACCCCAAAACAATAGGGCACCTCCTTGGGTCATGGGCAACAACTGTGTAAAGTTTCATGATCCTAGGTCAAAAGGCTCTTCACTTAGAGCACGGAAACCGATTTTAAACCAAGAGCCGTCACAGACGGACAATGCTCCCCGAATAAGGCATTGTCACAATAAATATATGCCATGCAGAGCTAATATAAAGCTACCAAATGTTAAGCCCCCTTTTTGCATGACATATTTTGTAAACGCAAATTTTAAATAGTTTATTGTCAAGGGCATCTGATTTGCTACTCAAATATGAAATTTCATCAAATTCTGACCATTAGACTAGGAGAAATTAGAGAAAAACTGTATTTAACCTTAAGTCCCCTTTTCCCATGACAAGGCCTCAAATCCAAAAACCGGGAAAAGTACATTGGCATTTTGTCATAGGGAGTTCACATGGTAAGTTTCATTTGATTTGGCCCAAGGGTTATGGAGAAATCGCTTCGGACGGACGGACAGAATGACGGACGGAATGACGGACGGACGGACGGACAGACAAAGCGGCGACTATATGCTCTCCCTTCGGGGAGCATAAAAAGTCGGATTGTGACCTTGACCTTTAACCTTCATGACCCAAAACAACAGGGCACCTCCTTGAGTCATAGGCAACAACTGTGTAAACTTTCATGATTCTAGGCCAAACATTTCTCGAGTTAGAGCATGGAAATGAAAAAGTCTACGGACGGACGGACAGACATACATGGTGAAACCAATATACCCCCCTCTACTTTGTAGGTGGGGGTATAAATATAGGAGTTGTGTTAACAAGATATAGATGTTAAGAGAGACAAAGAAAATGACACATCTACAGAGCTAAAGATATATGGGGGTAAAAGACATTCTTACACTGGTATTTAAACTCCAAACGCTATGCTTTTGCTATTCATTTGAGTTGTCTTGATGAGGCAATTTTATTAGGTATAGCTCACAATAAATATCCTGGCGGATTGGTTAAGTAGGGTTTACGCTGTTTTCAACTGCTATGGTCATATCGCGGTGGCTGGAGCACCTAAACATGGATTCCTGTTGTTTCTAATACCAGTTCTACCACAACCACAACATCCTAACCAAGCCTTGCGCCACTCACACACATAGGTTCACGATATCAAACCATTGATGGGTGACATTTCTATCAGAAAGGATATTTGCGGGGTATCGTACCCGGGACCTTTCGAATGAGAGGCAAATGCGCTACCAACTGCGCTACAGATGCGGCTGACCTGGCGGAACATCCCTAGCTAATAGATAGGCATGCTCTACCAGGTGATTTGTCTTGAGTCAAACCCACAACATAAGGTTCACCAAACATTACGAGATATTGCATTTCGAAATGCCGTTACCCCTCCTATCTAAAGCTCTGCATCTACCTACTTGGGCCTCAGTGCAGACATTGCAGTCTCTCTCAAGCCTGTCCATAGAGCCTGTATAAAGTCTGTACATGCACATAGTAAATCTGGAGGACACTGGTAAGAATTCTGTTTCCTCACATCCATTAGGTCCAAAACCGTCTGTAGACAACTAACTTTACCCACTGATATATCCTGAAACAAGTACATGTAATTTTGTAAAATTCCTCCTAAAAAATTCTTAAAAGCGAATATAGATAGAACTAGACCTGTTCCAAAGCAGACAAATACACCCCTATTCCCCTACTAGCTCTTAGTGACTGAAACAGTACTATAGGCCATATGCTTCTTCATTAAGAGCTCAGTAACAGATTTTTAACAAGAACTGTTACAGATTTTAAACAGTCCAATAGTGACCTTAACCTTTGATCTATGTGACCCAAAACCCAAATGGCACCTCCTTTCTTCAAGGGCAACAATTGTCAAGTTTCATATTCCTAGGTCAAACTAGAAATCTATCACTGAAGGTAATAAAAATACCCCCGTCACCACCTTTGTTCGGACAAGCGTTTTTGTTGAATCAGGAGCCATACTCAGAAATTGTCAATCCGATTTTCTTGAAATTTGGTCAAATCAGGGGCCATAACTCAGAAAGTATCGGTCTGATTTCCATGAATTCTGCATCTTGCATATATACAGGTCCTAATGCATACCTCTGCCAAGTATGAAACAAATCGTTCAGTAACTGTAGGAGGAATTGTTCGGACAAGCATTTTTGTCAAATCAGGGGCCATAACTCAGAAAGTGTCAGTCTGATTTTCATGAAATGTGCATCTTGCACATCTACAGAAGTTAATGCACACCTGTGCCAAGTATGAAGCAAATCGGACAGTAACTAAAGGAGGAGTTGTACGGACAAGCATTTTTTGGTAAAATCAAGGGCCAAAACTGAGAAAGTAATGGTCAGATTTCCGTGAAATTTGCGCCAAGCATATCTACAGGTCCTAATGCACACCTATGCCAAGTATGAAGCAAATCAGACAGTAAGTGTAGGAGTTATCCGGACAAGCACTTTTGGGTCAAATCAGGGGCCATAACTTAAAAAGTAAAGGTCTGATTTTCGTGAAATTTGCGCCTTGCACATCTGCAGGTCCTAATGCACATATGTGCCAATATGAAGCAAATCGGACAGTAACTGTAGGAGGAGTTGTCCGGACAAGCATTTTTGGGTCAAATCAGGGGCCATAACTCAAAAATTATTGGTCTGATTTCCGTGAAATTTGCGTCTTGCACATCTACAGGTGACAATGTACACTTGTGCCAAGTATGAAGCAAATCGGACAGTAACTGTAGGAGGAGTTGGCCGGACAAGCACTTTTGGGTCAAATTAGGGGCCATAACTCAAAAAGTATCAGTCCGATTTTCGTGAAATTTGCGTCTTGCAAATCTACAGGTCCTAATGCACACCTGTGCCAAGTATGAAGCAAATCGGAGAGTAACTGTAGGAGGAGTTGGCCGGACAAGCACTTTTGGGTCAAATCAGGGGCCATAACTCAAAAAGTATCGGTTCGATTTCCGTGAAATTTACGTCTTGCACATCTACAGGTCACAATGAACACTTGTGCCAAGTATGAACTAAATCGGTCCACAAGTGTAGGAGGCGTTATCCGGACAAGCATTTTTTTGTCAAATCAGGGGCTATAACTCAGAAAGTATCGTCCGATTTTCGTGAAATTTGCGTCTTGCACATCTACAGGTCACAATGAACATTTGTGCCAAGTATGAACTAAATCGGTCAACAAGTGTAGCAGGAGTTGTCCGGACAAAGTTTTGGAGACAGACCAACAAACAAACCAACCATCCAACCACTGGACCGACAGGCTGATTCCAGTATACCTCCTCCAAACTTCGTTTGCGGGGGTATAATAATTCCTGGGTTTGAGCACAAAAACATTTTAAACTGAGTACAATGTGACCCGAAAACAATACAGTGTATCTTTGGATCAAGGGCAATATTTCTATAAAGTCACATAATCCTAGGTCAAAAGGTTCTTGATTTAGAGCAAAGAAACAGAATTTAAACAGAGTGCAATTGTGACCTTGACCTTTCACCTACTGGCCAAGCAGGAATTTGATATTACTAATAGGAAAGGTTAGGAAAAACATTGACATAAAAGAAGAAAGAGCTGACCACCATTTTTACCTTTAGTCTCAATACTTTCTATGCTGTATATTGTACTGATAGTAACTCTCTTAATGATGTAGCTATAAATGCTCGGCACAATGCAAGAATACGAATTACTAACCTTGGCTGTATCAGAAGGCTGTGTCGTCTGTACATTGAGAAACATTTCTATAAGACCTGGTTGGGTATCTACACACACTGACAATAACTCTAGTATACCAGTCTTTAAACGCAGATCCTACAAGAAGAGACAAACATGCACTGATTGTATTTCTAAAACAACTGTTATAAGGCATTTTATGCATAATATAATTAACCCACTAACAATATTCTGGACTTTTCCAATTTCAAAGGTGTTGCAGATGACAATATCAAGTTGACAAAATTTAAAAATCTTTCTACTTTGGGAAATAATACATTGTGGTTAATGAAGAAATTGCATGTTACAAGCAATTTCTTTATTTTTCACAATGTTTTCCCAATCATTTTTCATGGACAATTTTTATGGGCTTCAAAAAGTGTGTGGGAATGGATTAGGCATTTCCAAAGCAATATTTATTGTGACATCCACATCTTAAGAAGTTTTGTAACATATTACCATCTTGTACAATATAAAGACATTTTATCACAGATCATATTTTAAATTACAGCTCCTACTTTAATATCAAACAATCATTACCTTTTGCTTCATTTCAAACTTTTATTCAAATTAAAGCTAAGGCATTTCTATCCTAGCCTTTCATTATTTAATGTAGAATTTCTAAGGTATTTATAACATAACCTTTGGCAATAGAGAAGTGTGAATAGATATGAATTGGCATAGATTGGATTTTTACCTCTGTTGCAGATTGAAGTCGCATCAAGTAGATGTCTCTAATTGGTTCAGCCTGGTTCCCAAGGCAGGCCAGTATAGACATGGGTAAAACAACAGCTAGTCTTCGAAGAAATAGTGTGGCTAATTTTGGAAGAAGAGGGTTGGATCTGTGGTAAATGTACTCTGAAAAGGAAAATGTAATAGTTTAACCCTTCAGCAAACAGTAAAACTGTCCATTTAGTAGAAAGAAGATACTGTTTTAAGGTGTGTCAACGCTCATTTATTTCATACACCAGTTTAAAATAGGTTATAAACTAGAACTGTCGCAAAGCCGACGAATACCCCCCACTAGGGCCTTGTCACTGAAAAAGTGCTATCGGTCAAAAGGTTCTTGACTTAGAGCATGGAAACGGATTTTAAACAAAGTCCAACTGTGACCTTGACCTTTGACCTTGGTGACCCCAAAACAATACGGCACCTCCTTGGGCCCCATGGGCAACAACTGTGTAAAGTTTCTTGATCCTAGGTCAAACAGTTTTTGAGTTAGAACACAGAAACCAAATTGTAAATTTTGACTATACCCCCCCCCCCCCCCCCCAAATAAAAAGTTCAAAGTGGCATAACTCTGAAACTAATGATCAAGATGAAAATTGCAGGTGCACAACTTCATATGATAGAAAATATCCTGATAAAACTTCAGAAAAATTGGTCAAAAACTGTGGGAGGAGAAGAGGACACAAGATTATGTCCACGGACGGATGGACAGACGGACGGACAGACGGACAACCTGATTCCAGTATACCCCCCCATAACTTTGTTGTGGGGGGTATAACAAAATAATGATAGATCTTTATCTTTTAAATTAAATCTATATTTGTCCACACACAAAACTTGGGGTTTGTCCAGTAATTGACCTCTGCTGGATTTGATTGTTTTGTTTTTTATGTTTGTTTTAAAGATAGTGCTTTTCAGTATGAGAGGTCACAAATATTTTTGAAGTTTCCTTTTCCAGCTTGCTCAAAGTGAACCTTTACATGCAGTAACAGCCACAATAGGCTATGCGAGTCTTGTAAAGTCTAATTACCTGCAATAACAGCCACAATATGCTGGTTTTGATATCCTGCTGGCTGAGACGATAGTGCCACTTCTACGGGTGACATTTTTTGATCATGTGACTTTAACAACAAGAGACGATTCATGACAGAGAATATAATCTTATATTTAAAATGCTGCCTAATCAAACTAAAATTTCCATACCTGCAATAACAGCCACAATATGCTGGTTTTGATATCCCAAAGGCTGGTTGAGACTATAGCACCACTTCTACAGGGGACATTTTCTGATCATGTGACTTAAACAACAGTTGAAAATTCATGACGGAGAATCCAATCTTGTAATTACTGTTAAAAAATTTCCATTGTTAAAAAGCAAAGTTTGCCATACCTGCAATAACAGCCACAATATGCTGGTTTTGATACCCTGCTGGCTGAGACGATAGCGCTACTTCTACTGGTGACATTTTCTGGTCATGTGACTTCAACAACAAGAGACGATTCATGACGGAGAAGCCGATCTGGATCAGCTGCACAAGGTCTTCACCATTACCCTCTGATTGGCTGAAATATTGAGTGTAACCCATTACCAGACAACAAAATTTTGGGTTGGTCCAAATTCAAAAATGTTGTAGACGACAATTCAAAACAAGAGTTGTCCGCGGACAACGTAGCTCGCCTATACGAGAGCTTGTCACAAAAAAAAAAGAGTCCAAGGTCAAAGGTCAAGGTCATTGGGTCAAAGGTCATGGTCTCAAGGTCAAGGGCATGGTATGAAGTATCCATATGTGAAATATCAAGGCTCTATCTATAATAGTGCATGAGATATAGGCCAGGTTTAATTTTTTGAAAAGTAGGTCAAACTCCAAGGTCAAGGTCACTAGGTCAAAGGTCATGGTCCCAAATGAAAGGTCTTGCTGAGAAGTATCCATCTGTGAAGTATCAAGGCTGTATCTGTAAAAATGGCCGAGATATAGGCCAGGTTAAAGTTTCTTAAAAGTAGGTCAAACTTCAAGGTCAAGGTCACTTGGTCAAAGGTCATGGTCCCAAATGAAAGGTCTTGGCAGGAGGCATACATGTGTGAAGTATCAAGGCTGTATCTCAAATAGTGCCTGAGATATGAACCAGGTTAAAGTTTTTGAAGACGCGACGCCGACGCTGACGCCGACACTAGGGCTGTGACATTAGCTCCCCGGACATAAAGTCCCGGCTCGCTAATAAGCGATATTTCTACAATTTTTTTGGTAATTTTGTGTAGAAAACATTATGGGAAATGAAGAAATTGCTTGTCACAAGCAATTTCTTCATTTACCACAATGTTTTCCAAAGTCTTTAGGCCTAAAAAAAAAATATCTGTGTTTCGGGTTTCCCGACCCTACCTAGAAAATACCGCCGACCCTAAAGTTTTTTTCGCCAGTCTCCAAGAAAAAAATCGGGGATGTCCTTTTTGCGAACTGGAAGGGAAATTCCATGCGCTAAAAATAGAATTCTGTACTCGGTTGTAATCGTGACCCTGCCGGAAAATTACGAGAAATCGCGACTGCAATTCGTTCATGGGAGATCAATAACTCTTAACTTTAGGCTCGCCAACCGTTAGATACGAGATTTTTATCTCTGACTAACAAATTCCTTTGTTCGTATTACTCCGCGACCGGAAACCATTAATTGGATTACTCGGCGTTATTCCTTCATTGTGTACAGCGGTTGACCTTGACCTCACAATACTTTCAACTCAGTAAGTTTTTGAGACACATGTCGAATATTTATCGAAACTTTATCAGAAAATTGAAACAATCGGATGCTTATGATGTTGTGAAAAAACCAATTTGATTTAATTCTGCTTGTGAACTGAAATGACCGTGACAACCGATGAAATTGAAGAATCTCCGCGGAGCGTTTTTTCAAAACGAAAGTAGATAGACTTCACTCTCCGAGTCAGTAAAAACGGCGAGCGATTTAAAAAATATATAAATAAAATCGAAGACCAAAAGCAAAGTTAGGGTTGATCTATATGAAAAATGTTGCTGACATGATTTTCTCAGATGCGTATTGGCTATATCATGGCTAGAAATTGTCTGTAAGCAAGGATACAAGGCAGGACAATTTTGATTGTCTTGAGCCAAGACACACTTTTTTTTACAATTTAGTGATTATACTGATATCAGATAAGCTAATTATTGTCTCCTACTGTGTTAACTAAAACCTATCTTTATGGGTGAATCTCAACATATTTCAGTTTTCACAATCAAAGTGTCAACATAAATGTCAAAACTTACTCACTTACCACTTCTATTATAACATCTTCCAAGTTAAGGAAGGGGAAAATGGAATAACTTTGTAAATATTCCGCATTTTTTATAGCATTATACAATAGTCGTCGAACTTAGAGTTGGGCATGAATTATACACTTTCTACCAACATCCTTTGTCTACAGTCAAAATTGTGTAAAACACTTTGTAAGATAAAGTTGGGAACTCACTGTCTTGGGCTGGGACTCGTTGTTTCAAGCCTACATGTATTTCAGATTTCAAAATGAAACACTCTATTTCCATTTTCTTTTTTGTTTCTTTTTAATCCTCAAGTATAACTACAAACTGAAGTGAACAAGTACAGTATAATTACCAACTGAAGAGAACAAACATTGCATTGATTTATTACATGTTGTTTTAATGCAAATGCATTCATTACAATAAAGATCTACCCCCCCCCCCCCCCCCCCCGCAAAAAAAAAAAAAAAAAAAAAAAAAAAAAAAATGCCTACCTACCCTACCTAGAATTTTTCAGAGTGAAACCCTAAACACAGATATTTTTTTTTAGGCCTTATCATGTGGAGCATTGAAAGGTTTCACTAATGTGGAAATTGAATAAAGAAATAGAACACAATTTAGCTCTTACTGAACAATATTTTTTTTAACCTTTCCAAAACAAGACTTATTTTAACATCCCTATTATATTATTAAAGGTTTGGGAAACATTAATGCAAAATAAGAAAATGCCTATAACCAGCATGTTCTCCTGTCGCCTCAATATGAGGGCTGTGTAGTCTGTACCCTAAACTTTTGGCCTTTGGGAAAGTGTGAGTCTATGTTACTTAGTACAATTATTTCTTGAGTACCATTATTTCTTGTTACAAGAATAACTTTTATCTTCCTTCCATCTATCATAATTGTACAAACCTTGATTGCTGAGACAGCAAGGCCTCCACAGTTTCTACTCCCGAGGCTACAATTTCTAACAGAGATCGCCCTGCTTCAGTATATAGTAATGTGTAGATACAAACTTCATGTAAATGGGGCCTGTAATAACATGCATATAAATCATATCACTGCTTTTCATTGAAAATAAGCTGCAGTTACGAGGTTTTCAATGAAAAGTGATGATATCTAAAATACAAAGCTTCTACAGTTTCAACGCATGAGGCTATTATTTGTAACAGAGAATGTCCTGCTTCAGTATATAGTAATGTGTAGATACAAACTTCATGTAAATGGGGCCTGTAATAATACAAATTTTACTTAACATCAATATCACATGTTGGTATTAACTTTAGCCAAAGGATGGTTTCAATGGTAATACTTCATTCATTGTGAAATTTACTTCACTACATTTACATTACATGAATATTATGGAAAACAAAATATTTTCTATCAAAACAGTCTAAGCATTTTCAATTTTATTCATTTGACATAACCATCTGCAACTTTGAAATTACCATCTTCAACATCTTTGAATTTGGACTCTAAAATTTTGAAATCTGGTAACGAGTTTGAAATTCAAACACTCACTTTGAAGTTTTCCTATCTTTTGTAATTCTGTAGTTCAGTATTTTATGCGCTATATTCAGACATTTCTGACCTGAAAAAGAATGTAACAATATATCATGAATAAAGAAATAATTGATTTCCTGAACATCCCTTTTCAATGAAAACCTCCAAACTGCAGCTTGTTTTAAGCTGCAGTTACTTGGTTTTCGATGAAAAGTACCCATATTTATGGAAGAATTTGATCATAGATCTACAAAAGGCATCAGTATGGCATTTGAGACCAATATGGTTCATATGAATAGTCTCATCAAGATCCATGTTGTTCTTTAATAGGTTTTCATGACATATAGAAACTTTAAGAGATCAACAAGGATCCAGATCAGTCTGTATTCAAGCATAGTATGATGGCAATATATGTTAGTCTCAAATGCTTCAAGAGCCCTTTTTCAATATTCTAGCTCATATTTTCTTTACAAATTTTGGAAACAATAGTCAATGATAGCAAAGTATCAAAGGAAACCAGCATTTTCTTCTTTCTCACATATCATTTTCACCCATTTTACCATTTTGATTAAAGATCTATTGATAATCATATTGACATTCTTTCCTATAACACAAGCTTTTTACTTTAGTAATCTGCCTATATTTGTATCTAGGTACTTACCCTTTCCCAACAGGTAATTTTAGACTGCTGCAATTGGAATGGTGTTGCACATCACAATTGAAATCTGCCAGGAAACTTTATTTCAAATCAAAAGGGTAGAACACCTTGAGGAAAAGGATAAAATGTTGGTAATCAGAATTTTTATTTTGCTCCAGTACATGTATTTCCAAAGCTTTCTGTGTCAGGGATGTCAAAACAATTCTTATTTGAGAAATGGTTGAAATTTCTTACCAATAATTTCTCTTTTCGTGCCATGATAATATCTCCATTTTTGGAAGACAGGTAGAGTCTCTCTCAACATGTACATGACTGCTGGCATTAACTCATTCTCCATTCTGGATTCATACAGGGGCTGAAGATGGAACAATAATCGTGATTACAAATTATATCTCTTTCTTTTTGGGTTAATAAAATAAGCATTGTTTTAAAAAGAATTAACATGCCATGATTATCCATTTATTCATTCAGGCATCAATTCATTCTCCATTCTTGATTAAAACAAGGGCTGTAGATAGATACACAGGACAGAGTTTATAGATGTATATAATTTACAATATTTTTCACATAATGATTGATTCATTGGGGTTTAACGCCTCTTTCAGCTGTTAAGGTCAAATCATGGCGGCTGGAGCACCAAACCTTGAATTTCTGTCATTTCTCATACCACTACCCACAACATCCTTATCAACATCCAACTGCTCTCCCTTAAGGTTTACGAACTGAGAAAGAAATGCAGAGCCAGAGGCGAAATTTGAAAAGTGCCAGTAATGCCTAAACTGTGTTACATTTCCATTCCAAATACAAACATAAGCATTTTGTATGGTTAAGAATTTTGAATTAATGCTTACTTATAGAAATATTTGACAAAAATGTTCAAAACAAGAGATGTTTGTAAAACATATATGCCCCCTCAAGGGCCTACATTTGATGTAGATAAACGTCCAAGGTCAAGTTAACAAGGTCCAAGGTCATGGTCAAATATGAAAGGTCTTGGTAGGAGGTGTCTATGTGTGAAATATCAAAGCTGTATATGTAAAAGTAAAATGAAACATAGGCCAGGTTAAAATTTTTAAAAGTAGGCAAAATACCAAGGTCAAAGTCATGGTCAAATGTGAAAGGTCTTGGTTAGAGGTGTCCATGTGTGAAATATCAAGGCTGTAGGTGTAAAAGGACATGATATATATGCCTGGTTTCAGTCTTTTTAAAAGTAGGTCAAACTCCAAGGTCAAGGTTGCAATATTCAAGGTCATGGTCAAATGTGAAAGGTCTTGGTAGGAGGTGTCTATGTGTGAAATATCAAGGCTGTAGGTGTAATAGGACATAAGATAAAGGCTAGGTTGAATATTTCTAAAAGTAGGTCAAACTCCAAGGTCAAGGTCCAAGGTCATAGTCAAAAGTGAAATATCTTGGTTGGAAGTGACCATGTGTGAAATATCAAGGCTGTATATGTACAATGACATGAAATATAGGCCAGGTTAATGTATTATTAAAGTAGGTCAAACACCAAGGTCAAGGTCACAAGGTCCAAGGTCATGGTCAAATGTGAAAGGTCTTGGTCGTAGGTGTCCATGTGTCAAATATCAAGGCTGTATGTGTAAAAGGATGTGATATATCGGCTAGGTTAAAGTTTTTTTTTAAAGTAGGTCAGAGTCCAAGGTCAAGGTCACAAGTTCCAAGGTCATGGTCAAATGTGAAAGGTCTTGGTAAGATGTGTCCATGTATTAAATACCAAGGCTGTATGTGTAATATAGCACATAAGATATAGGCCCAGTTTATTTTTTTTAAAAGTAGGTCAAACTCCAAGGTCAAGGCCACATGGTCCAAGCCAAGGTCATAGTCATATGTGATAGGTCTAGGTCGGAGGTTTCCATGTGTCAAATATCAAGGCTGTATGTGTAAATGGGCATGATATATCGGCCAGGTTAAAGTTTTTTAAAAGTAGGTCAAACTCCAAGGTCAAGGTCACAAAGTCCAAGGTCATGGTCAATTGTGAAAGGTCTTGGTAAGATGTGTCCATATGTGAAATATCAAGGCTGTATTTGTAACAGGTTTTGAGATATATGCCAGGTTTAATTTTTTTAAAGTAGGTCAAACTCCAAGGTCAAGGTCACAAGGTCCAAGGTCATGGTAAAATGTGAACGATGTTGATAGGAGGTATCTATGTGTGAGATATCAAGGCTGTATGTGTAAAAGGACACGAGATATAGGCAAGGTTAAGAATTAAGTGTAAAAATCAACAAAGGGCAATAACTCCAAGATATTGATTGGCAGAGTTTTGGTTCTTGTGCACTGCATCTCTCCATAATGAAATCTATTCACCTGTAAAGTTTCATGATTCTACCTTACATACTTTTTGAGTTGTGCTCCGGACAAGAATCAAGTTATAAAATCAACAAAGGGCAATAACTCAAATAATTTGATCGGCAGTGTTACGGTTCTTGTGCACTGCACCTCTCCATAATGGGATCTATCCAACTGTAAAGTTTCATGATTCTACCTTACATACTTTTTGAGTTATGCACTGGACAATAATCAAGTTTGAAAATCAACAAAGGGCAATAACTCAAAAAATATGATCAGCAGAGTTACGGTTCTTGTGCACTGCACCTCTCCGTAATGAGATCTATCCACCTGTAAAGTTTCATGATTCTACCTAACATAGTTTTTGAGTTATGCTCCGGACAAGAATCAAGTTTGAAAATCAACAAAGGGCAATAACTCAAAAAATTTGATCAGCAGAGTTACGGTTCTTGTGCACTGCACCTCTCCACAATGAGATCTATCCACCTGTAAAGTTTCATGATTGTACCTTACATACTTTTTGAGTTATGCTCCGGACAAGAATCAAGTTATAAAATCAACAAAGGGCAATAACTAAAAAAATTTGATCGGCAGAGTTACGGTTCTTGTGCACTGCACCTCTCCATAATGAGATCTATCCACCTATGAAGTTTCATGATTCTACCTTTAATACTTTTTGAGTTATGCTTCGGACAAGGTTTGGTCTACGGACAGACCGACCGACATACGGACCGACCGACCTTCCGACCGACCGACACTTGCAAAACAATATACCCCCATTTTCTTCGAAAGGGGGCATAATTACCTCCCTTGCATATGAATATAGAGTAAAATAATATCTATATTTTTTTCTTTTCTTGAAGCATAATCTTGAAATCCGGCATGGTGAATCAACTTATGTGAAGTGTATTTACGAGTGTGTGTAATTTGATGCATTTCGTATCCCTAGAAAGTGGTGTTTTCATTCTCAGTAAGTAAATCTGAAAGGTTAATGATATCAAACCATTTGTGGGTGACAATTTTGTCAGATAAGATATTTGCCACAGCCGGGTTTCAAACCTAGGACCTCATCAGAGAGTACAATGTGCTACTAACTGAACTACGGCCGCGGTCTCCAAGCCAATCTTAAGGAAATTTTTATTTTCTTATAATAAGAGTGACAAGTTAAAAATGTTTACATATAAACTCACATTTAGGATATGGTACTTGAACACAAATTAGATAAAATGATAACATATTAGTTAAATACTTCACCATTTAAGCTCTCTCCCAAACAAGAACCTGAGATTGATTTGCCTAAGAAAAGTCATTGGAAAAACATTAAGGCAAAAGCAGAAAATGATGTTAACAATAATTAACAAGGATCTTTTGCTATGACCTCAATATTTTGGTGCTATATTGTACTCATATCCTTTGTTTATCAACAACCATTTTGCCATCTTCAGCAGCTTTCAAGTTGGAGCAGTCAATTTTTTTCCAATTGGGAAGGAGTTTAGTTAACATAATGAGCATTGACTGAACCTACCATAGCCAGTTGAGCTATCAGATCTAGATAAGCCACTGTGACTGGATACTTCCCTTGTACTGTCTCGTACCCTGCCAGTAAGGCTCCGTAGAGTCCTGGGTTCAAGCCCTGACCACTGTAAACAAAACACAACAATCATGATATGCTAATCTAAATCAACAAAATTACGTATTGTTCAAAGAATCATTGCATTACATGCATGGATTTGGTTTGTAAATGTATTATATTGCTTTTAAAAAACACTGTTATACACATATGAAAATTAAGTTCACTTCCTACACATTATTTATCAGAAACTCAATCTTAATATTTGGCAAAGACCTAACCCTAATACCAAAGGAAGTGATATGAAAGCCTTATCACATACGGTACTAAGTAGTAACCATTGTTTTACATGGAAATGAGGAAATTGCTTGTGACAAGCAATTTATTCATTTTCCACAATGTTTTCTAAAGTCTTAATTGTGTGAGGCATTAAAAACGTCATTATGGTGGAATGAGTTAACCGTTTCCCAAACAAGACCTGGTTTTGACAGGTCTAATTAGAAATGCTTGGTAAAACATTGAGACAAAAGAAGAAACTGCTGATAACCAGCAGTTTCTCCTTTTGCCTCAATATTTTCTGTGCCATATTGTATACAAACCATTTCCTTTTTACCATGAATTTTGTAGTTTGGAGCAGCTTTCCAATTGAATCACCCCAAAATTTTGTCGTTTGGGAAAGGGTTAAATAATAATGAGTTTAAGAACTAGGTTTGTTACTTACTTCAGCACCTCTGTCATATTGTCTACATTTTCTGTTTGGTACGGTAGAAACCCAGTCTGCTTCAAATCATGCCAGGCCTACAAATAACCAAATCGAAAATTTTGGTACAACAATAAAACAACATGTGTTTATGAAACACTAATGTCCCTGAAAAGGCCCATATTGAGTTTTCATTTTAAGTTTTCACGTTAAGTTTTGGACTGAGAGGTAGACAGACAAACAGACAGATGGACAGACAATGGTAATACTATATGCACCAATCTTTCGACACAGGGGCCTAAAAATATGGCTTGTTCTACTTCAACTCTCCCTCAAACAGAGGTGCCTTTTGAAACACCTTATAGGAAATACCACTACATCCTTCCCCAGCCTCCAGCTTTTTATCCCACTTATGTTTTTGACTACCCACTATCCCCTTCCCAAACGTCAAAATTTTAGGGTGATCCACTTCAAAAACTGCCACAGATGACAAAATGAATGTTATTAAAGATAAGATTTGTGTAAAATATTGCACAGAAAATATTGAGACAAAAGGAGAAACTGCTGGTTATCTGCAGTTTCTTCTTTTGTTTCAATGTTTTCCCAAGCATTTTCTATTAGGGACGTCAAAACCAGGTCTTGTTTGGGAAAGGGCTATTAGACTATTATTATTACTATTACACCATTCTATTTCATGTTTTAGATGTGATTTTGCAAATCGATTCAATGAATTTCAATCTCAACTTGCTGCTATCATCTCTAAGGGCCATAGATTGAAAAGATTATGGTGTATAGCTTGTCACAAAAACAGCAAATTTTTTAAAAGTAGATCAAACTCCAAGGTCAAGGTCACAAGGTCAAGGGTATTGGTCCCAAATGAAAGGTCTGTCGAGATGTATCTACGTATGAAATCTTAAGGCTGTATCTCTAATAGTGCCTAAGATATAGGCCAGGTTAAAGTTTTTCAAAAGTAGGTCAAACTCTCAGGTAAAGGTCACTAGGTCAAAGGTCATGGTCCCAAATGAAAGGTCTTGTCGAGATGTATCTATGTATCAAATAAAAAGGCTGTATCTCTAATAGTGCCTGAGATATAGACCAGGTTAAAGTTTTTCAAGTGAAGATGCGACGGGACGGGGCGGTACGGGACGCGACGCGACACCGACACCAGGGCTGTGACATTAGCTCCCCGGACATAAAGTCCCGGCTCGCTAATAATTGATGTCAAATGTTGAAATATTTGCATTTTACAGCAAAGAAAAAATTGAATAGGAGAAATTGTTGTATGTAAGCAATTTCTTTTCTCTCAAAATTTTCCCAAATCATGTGTACAATGGATATCAAAATCAGCTCTTGTTTGGGAAAGTGTTACCTGTTTTGGGTGCAGTTTGGCCACACATTTAACACAGTCTAAACTTGCTGCTATCATCTCTAATGGTGGTGGATTAAAGGTGGAAAATCTGAAATGGTGGAATAAATTATGAAATATTAAACAAACAAGTAGTTGTAGCTAAGCTTTTGAACACATAAGGGGTCACTTTAAACCAGTCACCTAACCATCAAAAGCTTTTTATTTACCTCTTCTTATGCTGTTTATTTTCCTGTTGTGACCAAAGCTTTGACAGGCATTATAGATGTGCAGTCTGATCTTAGCCAACACTACCTGCTTTATAATTCAATTATAGTTACAAAAACTTGATGCAAACTGATTAAAAACTTTCTTAAAATTGGCACTTTGTAATTTACAAAATTTAAAGACAGCAGGTCAAGGACTTCTTTTGTCTCAAAATTTTCTCAAGTCTTTTTACCCATGAAGTCAAAACCAGGTCTTGTTTAAGAAAAGTTTTATTTCTAAATGTCATCAATGCCCACTTGTCTATAGCTGTAATATTACCTCTGTATGATTGTGTATAACAATGAGATGATGTCTTCAAGCCCATCTGTCGCTTTAGGTTGTGACATACAGATAGCCCGTACAAACTCTGAGATCTCTGTGACTCGCATAAGCTGAACTGGTGAAACATTGCCTGTAAGATATATAATTGTAAACAACAATGAGATGATGTCCTCCAGTCCGTCTGTAGCTTTAGGCTGTGACATACATATAGCTCATACAAACTCTGATATCTCCGTGACTTTCATCAGCTGTACTGGGGACACATTGCCTGTATAAATAATTGTGTCTTACATGTAACAGTAAATTTATCAACACCTAAACATTTATTAATTCAAGATTGTAAAGTTTTGATGTGTCCAAATGTAAAGGGTCATCAAACATTGTCAAAAGCATTTTTTTCATTTTCAACAGTTTTCAAAAGCCCTAATTTTGTGCGACATTAAAAAAACGTTTTTATGTGGGAATGGATTAGTTACGTTTTTTAACTATAACATACATAAAGACAATTTGGAAAGGGAACATATTTTTACCTGCTCCACCTGATATCTGTGAGAGAAGCTCCTGAATCTCACATTTAAGTAGCTGCCATCCGTCGTATGTCACCTCCCACTGAATTATGGGTATCTCATACTCCGGCTTCTTGCTGATGGATATCAGCTGACCTTGAACGCCCGCAGAAATTCGGAAATCACCTGATGATTAAAGTTTGACATTAGCATTATAGCGTCATTAATTTATATGGGAGTGAGTTTCAACACTTTTCAAAAGTAGCTGCCATCCATCATACGTCACCTCCCACTGTATTATGGGTATCTCATACTCCGGCTTCTTACTGATTGATATCAGCTGACCTTGAACGCCCGCAGAAATACGGAAATCACCTGAAGATTAAAAAGTTATGACATAAGCATTATTATACCACATTGATATCACATTTAAGTTGCTGCCATCCATCATACGTCACCTCCCACTTAATTATGGGTATCTCACACTCTGGCTTTTTACTGATTGATATTAACTGACCTTGAACACCCGCAGAAATACGGAAATCACCTGAAGATTAAAAAGTTTGACATTAGCATTATTATACCACGGCGACGCAAACACACAGGTGACTAAAATAGCCACCCTATTCTACGAATAGTCACGCTAAAAGGGTAATGATTTTGAACCAATGATTTTTTTCCTAAAACTAGATGCCGAAGGGCAACATGTCGAGCCCGCTCATTTTGAAGAAAGAAGACCATACCTATGTCTACAGCTGTCATTACAATGGCGTTGTAAAAGTGGGGACAAAATAAGTTGGAATGATGGGGATCATGGTGAGACAGTTTATTGTTCACAAAATATTACATGTCTATGTATTTATAACGAGATACCAGAATGGATTAATTTGAGTATACATATGTGACCCGTCACGCTAAAAGGGACCTTATGCTAAGTCCATAAAACCAAATTCCGAGAAATATACCAGACCAAGCAGAAGTCCATCCGATGTCGTATTTGGAAAACGAAAATATTGTAAGGTAGAGAAAACATTCTAGATTCAGAAAATACTTAAACGTGAAAAGTTTCGACCCTAGTCAGGCTGCGCGGACTGCGCAGACGGACTAGGGTCGATACTTTTCACAAATCCGATAAGGTCCCTTTTAGCGCGACGGGTCACATATAAGGAAAATAAGCCATGCCCCCTGGCACCCATTTTTTGTACGGATCGGAATAATTTGAACATTCTGAGAAGTACGAAAATTAGCTGCACGTAGCTGTACGTGGCCATGTTTTTTACGGATTGAGATAATTTGAACAATCTTGGTAGAGGGCCATCCAAAGAATATTTGTGCCAAATTAGTTTGAAATCTGGGCTGTAGTTTTGGAGGAGATGAATTTCAAAGTTTGACTATATACATAAACTAGATGCCGAAGGGCAACATGTCGAGCCCGCTCATTTTGAAGAAAGAAGACCATACCTATGTCTACAGCTGTCATTACAATGGCGTTGTAAAAGTGGGGACAAAATAAGTTGGAATGATGGGGATCATGGTGAGACAGTTTATTGTTCACAAAATATTACATGTCTATGTATTTATAACGAGATACCAGAATGGATTAATTTGAGTATACATATGTGACCCGTCACGCTAAAAGGGACCTTATGCTAAGTCCATAAAACCAAATTCCGAGAAATATACCAGACCAAGCAGAAGTCCATCCGATGTCGTATTTGGAAAACGAAAATATTGTAAGGTAGAGAAAACATTCTAGATTCAGAAAATACTTAAACGTGAAAAGTTTCGACCCTAGTCAGGCTGCGCGGACTGCGCAGACGGACTAGGTCGATACTTTTCACAAATCCGATAAGGTCCCTTTTAGCGCGACGGGTCACATATAAGGAAAATAAGCCATGCCACTGTGACAACTTTGTCAAGCTCATCGCAAGCGGGCTCAACAAAAATCAACTCATTTTTGATATTTGACCTAAAATTCTGACCTTTACTTTTGAGCTAGCAATCTGGTTCTACAAAAATCAACTCATTTTTGACATTTGACCTCCAAGTTTGACCTTGACCTTTGAGCTTGGAATCTGGTTCTTGCACGCGACACTCCGCCTTACTGAGCTTGACATTTGTGCCAAGTTAAGGAATGGCCCGGACAAGCAAAAATCAACTCATTTTTTACATTTGACCTCAAAGTTTGACCTTGACCTTTCATCTTGGAATCTGGTTCTTGCACGCGACACTCCATCTTACTGAGCTTGACATTTGTGCCAAGTTATTTCTGAATCCCTCCATCCATGGTGAAGTTATGGCCCGGACAAGCAAAAATCTTCTCATTTTTGACATTTGACCTCCAAGTTTGACCTTGACCTTTGAGCTTGGAATCTGGTTTTTGCACGCGACACTCCGCCTTACTGAGCTTGACATTTGTGCCAAGTTATTTCTGAATCCCTCCATCCATGGTGAAGTTATGGCCCGGACAAGCAAAAATCATCTCATTTTTGACATTTGACCTCCAAGTTTGACCTTGACCTTTGAGCTTGGAATCTGGTTCTTGCACGCGACACTCTGCCTTACTGAGCTTGACATTTGTGCCAAGTTATTTCTGAATCCCTCCATCCATGGTGAAGTTATGGCCCGGACAAGCAAAAATCATCTCATTTTTGACATTTGACCTCCAAGTTTGACCTTGACCTTTGAGCTTGGAATCTGGTTCTTGCACGCGACACTCTGCCTTACTGAGCTTGACATTTGTGCCAAGTTATTTCTGAATCCCTCCATCCATGGTGAAGTTATGGCCCGGACAAGCAAAAATCTTCTCATTTTTGACATTTGACCTCCAAGTTTGACCTTGACCTTTGAGCTTGGAATCTGGTTCTTGCACGCGACACTCCGCCTTACTGAGCTTGACATTTGTGCCAAGTTATTTCTGAATCCCTCCATCCATGGTGAAGTTATGGCCCGGACAAGCTCCATCCGGACGGACGCACGCACTAACGCACGCACGCACTAACGCACGCACGCACTAACGCACGCACTAACGCACGCACTAACGCACTAACGCACATACACCGAACCGCCATTGTGACAACTATGTCGAGCTCACCGCAAGCGGGCTCGACAAAAATCAACTCATTTTTTACATTTGACCTCAAAGTTTGACCTTGACCTTTCATCTTGGAATCTGGTTCTTGCACGCGACACTCCATCTTACTGAGCTTGACATTTGTGCCAAGTTATTTCTGAATCCCTCCATCCATGGTGAAGTTATGGCCCGGACAAGCAAAAATCATCTCATTTTTGACATTTGACCTCCAAGTTTGACCTTGACCTTTGAGCTTGGAATCTGGTTTTTGCACGTGACACTCCGCCTTACTGAGCTTGACATTTGTGCCAAGTTATTTCTGAATCCCTCCATCCATGGTGAAGTTATGGCCCGGACAAGCAAAAATCATCTCATTTTTGACATTTGACCTCCAAGTTTGACCTTGACCTTTGAGCTTGGAATCTGGTTCTTGCACGCGACACTCTGCCTTACTGAGCTTGACATTTGTGCCAAGTTATTTCTGAATCCCTCCATCCATGGTGAAGTTATGGCCCGGACAAGCAAAAATCATCTCATTTTTGACATTTGACCTCCAAGTTTGACCTTGACCTTTGAGCTTGGAATCTGGTTCTTGCACGCGACACTCTGCCTTACTGAGCTTGACATTTGTGCCAAGTTATTTCTGAATCCCTCCATCCATGGTGAAGTTATGGCCCGGACAAGCAAAAATCTTCTCATTTTTGACATTTGACCTCCAAGTTTGACCTTGACCTTTGAGCTTGGAATCTGGTTCTTGCACGCGACACTCCGCCTTACTGAGCTTGACATTTGTGCCAAGTTATTTCTGAATCCCTCCATCCATGGTGAAGTTATGGCCCGGACAAGCTCCATCCGGACGGACGCACGCACTAACGCACGCACGCACTAACGCACGCACGCACTAACGCACGCACGCACTAACGCACATACACCGAACCGCCATTGTGACAACTATGTCGAGCTCACCGCAAGCGGGCTCGACAAAAACGGTCATTATTGGGCCCCTTCCCCCTCTCCGAGGAATATACTTTTTCCCCCATTTCAGATAAATTTTCCCCTCCAAGAACTAGATTTTTTTGTTGCAAAGAAAAATCAAAATAATATTTAGATTCTATGTATTTGTAACAGTTCTAGTGGTTGTTTGAATGCTCTTTTATGATATACAAGCAAGTTAAATCCATTTATAACACTGTATTTGAGAGTATAAGCATGTATTGAAATTTCCCCGTTATTATGGGCGTTCACACATAAATTTCCCCCCACCAATGGGCCCTGACCCCCTTCCCCCAAAATTAAAAATAAACACTGTGAACTCATATCTTTAAATATCTTCTTTTAAGCAAATGACCATTCTGTTTAAGTGTATTTAATATTTGCTTTTTTAACTCTACTGTTAACTGTTTTAGAATGTTGAGTAGCAATGCAGAACTGAGACAAGATGTACATTACCAGTAGTATAGGGTGTTTTGTCCCTTGCTAGCTGCCATACTGCTGTATCTGCTGTAGCCTTGATGTCCTGAGCCCTGTTTCTATCTAAATATTCTGTGTATCTGGGTAGTTCTGACCACAGTTCTAATACCTGTCAAATAGAAAACAATTCAGATAACCCCTTTTCTTTGTTGGTGCATGAAAGGTTTCCAAGTACAAAAGTATACATCAGGAGATTTGTACAATCATGAATAGGTATAGTACAGCTCATGTATAGTCCAAGCTTATCCATGCAAATATCCACTATTTGCGGTGATCGAGTGGAAAATCATGGTGGTAAACCACAGTGATTCCGCAGGTTTGGGTGGCAAAGTGCTCACCGCAGCCTTCACGTTTTCCCACCTGAAATCGCATTGCAGTTAGGCCTAAAAAAAAAATATCTGTGTTTAGGGTTTCACTCTGAAAAATTCTAGGTAGGGTAGGTAGGCATTTTTTTTTTTTTTTTTTTTTTTTTTTTTTTGCGGGGGGGGGGGGGGGGGGGGGGGGGGGTAGATCTTTATTGTAATGAATGCATTTGCATTAAAACAACATGTAATAAATCAATGCAATGTTTGTTCTCTTCAGTTGGTAATTATACTGTACTTGTTCACTTCAGTTTGTAGTTATACTTGAGGATTAAAAAGAAACAAAAAAGAAAATGGAAATAGAGTGTTTCATTTTGAAATCTGAAATACATGTAGGCTTGAAACAACGAGTCCCAGCCCAAGACAGTGAGTTCCCAACTTTATCTTACAAAGTGTTTTACACAATTTTGACTGTAGACAAAGGATGTTGGTAGAAAGTGTATAATTCATGCCCAACTCTAAGTTCGACGACTATTGTATAATGCTATAAAAAATGCGGAATATTTACAAAGTTATTCCATTTTCCCCTTCCTTAACTTGGAAGATGTTATAATAGAAGTGGTAAGTGAGTAAGTTTTGACATTTATGTTGACACTTTGATTGTGAAAACTGAAATATGTTGAGATTCACCCATAAAGATAGGTTTTAGTTAACACAGTAGGAGACAATAATTAGCTTATCTGATATCAGTATAATCACTAAATTGTAAAAAAAAGTGTGTCTTGGCTCAAGACAATCAAAATTGTCCTGCCTTGTATCCTTGCTTACAGACAATTTCTAGCCATGATATAGCCAATACGCATCTGAGAAAATCATGTCAGCAACATTTTTCATATAGATCAACCCTAACTTTGCTTTTGGTCTTCGATTTTATTTATATATTTTTTAAATCGCTCGCCGTTTTTACTGACTCGGAGAGTGAAGTCTATCTACTTTCGTTTTGAAAAAACGCTCCGCGGAGATTCTTCAATTTCATCGGTTGTCACGGTCATTTCAGTTCACAAGCAGAATTAAATCAAATTGGTTTTTTCACAACATCATAAGCATCCGATTGTTTCAATTTTCTGATAAAGTTTCGATAAATATTCGACATGTGTCTCAAAAACTTACTGAGTTGAAAGTATTGTGAGGTCAAGGTCAACCGCTGTACACAATGAAGGAATAACGCCGAGTAATCCAATTAATGGTTTCCGGTCGCGGAGTAATACGAACAAAGGAATTTGTTAGTCAGAGATAAAAATCTCGTATCTAACGGTTGGCGAGCCTAAAGTTAAGAGTTATTGATCTCCCATGAACGAATTGCAGTCGCGATTTCTCGTAATTTTCCGGCAGGGTCACGATTACAACCGAGTACAGAATTCTATTTTTAGCGCATGGAATTTCCCTTCCAGTTCGCAAAAAGGACATCCCCGATTTTTTTCTTGGAGACTGGCGAAAAAAACTTTAGGGTCGGCGGTATTTTCTAGGTAGGGTCGGGAAACCCGAAACACAGATATTTTTTTTTTAGGCCTTATGCATGAAAATAGGCAAAAAACATGCGAGCTGTACAGTATATAGTGGGCCAATTCAAGAAATGTTCACTATCTACCCATTGATTCAGGATTATGAAGTAAAGCATCTCAATACTAACTGTGTTACGGTTGGATTGAATGGAGTTGTACGTCCCACTCAACAGCTAAGGTCATATGGAGACGGGACCTCTGTTTAAAGTCTCATCTGAAAGACTGGAGCAGCTGGGGATCGAGCCAGCGACCCCTGTGTTTCAAGTCCAGCGTGTTATCACTGCACCACCTCTGCCCCAACTGTGTTACGGTGTATTGCATTCTGTGGCAATTGATCACTTTAAGTCCAAATGTATTCACAAAATCAACTTTAACTTAAACAAATGGCACATTTATTGTAAACAGTTGTGTTCTTCTATTCAGAGATACATAAATCATCAGCATTTTCTTATTTGTCCTCAATGTTTCCCAAGCTTTTTCTACTGTGGAACTCAAAACCTGGTCATTTTGGAAAAAGTTTACAGATCTACTCAAAAAAATAAAAAATATGATAGTGGTGAAAGCTTACCTTAGAAGCACTATCTCCGTTAGCAGATGCTAGCGATGTACTGAGACGGACCAGGGTTGAAAAATCAAGAGGAAAATTGAGCATGGCCTCTTGAAACAGGTTACCTATTCCTCTATCTAATCCCTGAAAGATAGTATGATCATTTTAACCCATTGCCAGAAATCAATTCTAGACAAGTCAAAATTCAAAGATGATGCAAACAGCAATTTAAAGTGAACGAAGTTCTACTTTTTTGTATTTCTGGGTAGAAAACATTTTCCACAATGTATTCCAAAGCATTTATCTTGTGGATTATCAAAACATTTCATAACCTGGGAATGGGTTAAATAGGAGAAAATTATCAATTGACAACAGGCAGAGCCTGTATAAATCTACTGTTTGCAATTATGTTTATTTCGAATATAGTTTGCTTGATTTAAATATGCTCAGTAGACTTAAACAAGTTCATATAACTTTATTACAAATATTATGAGGAATTTACCTTTTCCCATACGTTTTCAGCAATGGAAGATTTCTTGATTACTTTGGCTGTGATATCATTTAGAACCTGCAAAAGTCCAGGGCCCCTGTATTACTAAACATCTTACGATCAAGTTTTTGTGTAAATTGTGTAACAAGACATCTGATTGCACAATAAATCCAACTGAGTCAATCAGGGCTGTTGTTACAAGTAATTATGCTAAAATCAAACATAGGATCGTTAGTAATATGGGCCCTTGTAACTCAATCATATTTCAGAGACCAAAAAATTGCTGTAAAAGAAAATACAGTCACCAGTGAATATCATATGCAATGTCAATAAATTGACCAATTACATACTAACTAAAAAGTATTCATAAAATGTTTTGACTAAATTACTATTTAAAAACATGTTTGCTGTTAGAAGACTAAGGAGTTCAATAGAGCTGTGTGGAAATGGGTTAAGCCCTAGATGCTACAAATAGATTACTTCACAATACTGATAAGCTATAGGGATCAACAATAGTATTTGCCGAATAAATGAAATTTGAAATGAATTTAGTATTCAAAAGTGAACTAAATTTAATCCTTTCCCAAATGAAACAAGAGGACCATGATGGTCCTAAATCGCTCACCTGACCCAAGTCTGAGCCACAGTCTTGTTCTAGTCAATTAACATTAATTTTGTGACTGAGACTGAAAGCAAACTTATAGTCACCAATATTGTATCCAAGTTTCGTCTTGATTCGTCACATACTATATGTGGTTATTAGAGTACAAAAAGGTAAACAAGAGGGCCAGAATGGCCCTATATCGCTCACCTGAAAGAAGTTTAACCCTATTCCGGATTATTGGGGTCCATTGGACAACAAAGGGTATTTTGGGTATATCTACGGGGTCATTTATAAAGCTATGTACAGCATTTATATTTTAGGTAATCTATACCAGTCCATCGATGGTTCTTGGCACAGAATATTTTCCATGTACACTGAAGGATTTTCATACTATAGCCAAAAAGAAGCTTGGGGTCCATTGGACCCCAACTTCCACTGGACCCCATATAGAATTATATAGGCAATATTGAAGAAATGACGATATTTTTTTCCATTTTAACTGAACTAAGAATGTACTCTGTTGTACACATTATTAAAATAAGTTGTGTTTGAACTGGTGTTTTACTTACCTAAATGGTGTAGAGATAGTTTCGTAAAGTTAGTACATGTACATCAAAAATAATCAAAATCTGAGATTGACAGAAGAACGAATACAGAAAATCAACAAACTGATATATATGAATAATGATTCCTAAAATGTATTATCCTCGGTCCATTAAATGTACATGTGAAATTTCATCATGATCTGATCTATACAGAAACAGTTATTCAACTTCAAAGTAAAAATTTGCTTCCCGTGTCAATTTACCCCACCCACTTTGTTAGCCATTATCTCCAAAAATAAGCCCCCTTCAGAATTTTTACACATACAAATTAATGATATTATGTAACCCTGTCAATGCACAGAATTTAAAGAAAATCTATTTTTGAGACCTTGTTGCAACCCATCCTTTCAAGACTGTAGGCCTTGTGGTTTGGGAGAAAATGACTTTTTAGTAATTTTGCACAGATGGGTAGGTGAACAGATGGACAGACAGACAGATGAATGACAGTGTACGATCACAGTACATTATCCTCGGCACTTTGTGCTAAGGTAAGCTAATAAATCAATGTAATTTAACAATTCACACTGACACATTATTTGCATTTTGCATGCATTTTTGTAATGGGGTCCAGTGGACCCCAATTGACCTTTAACGTAAGTTTAAGTCACTGACCGGAATAGGGTTAAGACACGCCAACTTTTTTGACGAATCAAAATTTTGCAAATAAATTTTGAAAAGGGTCACTCAAAGAACATTGTTGCCAAATTTGTTTCAAATTGACCCTATGCTTGATTTTTAAAGAATTTTCTTATGATTTCTCTAAGTCTGATAAGCCACGCCCTGCCATGCCCACTTTTTTTGACCAATACAAAATTTGCCAACATATTTTGAAAAGGGTCACTCAAGGAACATTTCTGTAAAGTTTGCTTCAAATTGGGCCAATGGTTGATTTTTAAAGAATTTTCTTAGGATTTCTGTAAGTCTGATAAGCCACGCCCATTTTTTTCCGATGAATAAAAAATTTGAGAAAAAATTTTGAAAAGAGTCTACCAAGGAACATTTCTGCCACGTGTGGTTCAAATTGGGACAATGGTTGATTTTCAAAGAATTTTCTTATGATTTCTCAAAGTCCGGTAAATGCTGACCTGCCACGCCCACAATTTTGGATGAATAATAAATCCGCGAACAAATCTTAAGAAGGGTCACCCAAGGAACATTCCTGCCAAATTTGGTTTTAATTGGCCCTATGGTTAAAGGGGCTCGTTCTATGTTTGTATGCTTCCGAACTGTTCGGGAACTCATATTTGTGCATGGAAAAACAATTAGCAATGCATAAAAACCTCAATCTCGGCGAAAAAACATCTTTCCTTTGCTAAAGATCAATCCTTTACAAGCGTGTTTACACATTCTATTTTTACTTCAAAACAAGACAAGGTCAAGGTCAACGAGACACACCTCCGCGTTATTAACACGCCGTACAACCGGCTGTGTGGATGACTGTGGCCTTATTTGCGAGGAATACGTGAAAAGGTTTATTTTGTACAAGCACTGAACATTTATACGCGTATTTATCAACTATAGAATACCAAAGATCCTTTCGTTTATTTATAAAAGTAAATTCATTTGACCTACCATGCACATGACATCAGATGCCGAATCTGTCTTCGCTGACTTTCTACGCAGCCGGTTGTACGGTGTGTTAAATTTCCCTGAGCACAGATGATGTATCTCTGACGTAATCGATTTTTGAAGGTTGGGCATATGTAGCCGTTACAAAACAAAAACAAGGACGACCAGCATGTTATTAATTGACTTGGATTTTAAAACTAATTAAAGCTCGACGAGTGGTAACAATGGACATAAATGATCTACCCCTTCAGGTTGGTAATTTCATACATTATTTCTGGTTTGTAATTATTGTGCCATTTGCATTTTCGACAACCTAGCTCGTCCCCCTTTAAGGAGAAGAAGATTTTTGAAGAATTTTTTAACAATTTCTCTTGGTTAGATAAGCCCTGCCCTGCCACACCCACACTTTTTGACCAAACTATAAATTTATGAACAAATGTTGAAGAGGGTCACTCAAGGAACAATTCTGCCAAGTTTGGTTCAAATTGGCCCATTGGTTGATTTTTAAAGAATTTTCTTAGGATTTCTCTAAGGCTGATAAGCCCCTTCCTCCCTGCCACGCCCTCATTTTTTGACAAATGTAAAAATTTGTAAATCAATTTTGAAAAGAGAGACTCAAAGAACATTCATGCAAAGTCTGCTTCAAATAGGCCCAATGGTTAATTTTCTAAGAATTTTCTTATGATTTCTCTAACTCTGATAAGCCCCTTTCTCCCTGCCACGGCCACAATTTTTTACAAATGAAAATATTTGTGAACAAATTTTAAAAAGAATGGCTTAAGGCACATCCCTGCAAAGTCTGATTCAAATTGGCCCAATGGTTGATTTTTAAAGAATTTTCTTATGATTTTTCTAAGTCTGATAAGCCCCTTTCTCCCTGCCGCGGCCACGTTTTTTGACGAATCAAAAATCTGAGAACAAGTTTTGAGAAGGGTCACTCAAGGAACAATTCTGCCAAGTTTGGTTCAAATTGGAACAATGGTTGATTTTTAAAGAATTTTCTTAGGATTTCTCTAAGTGCGATAAGCCCCGCCCTGCCACGCCCACATTTTTTGACGAATAAAAAATCCACGAACAAGTTTTGAGAAGGGTCACTCAAGGAACATTCCTGCCAAGTTTGTTCAAAATTGGCCTGTTAGTTTTGGAGAAGAAGATGTTTGAAGAAATTGTTGACGGACGGACAGACAGACAGACAGACGGACGACGGACGGTGAGTGACCACATTAGCTCCCCTCGAGCACTTTGTGCTCAGGTGAGCTAAAAACAGCAATGTCATCAAATTAATGGGCACATAACTCAGCAACTTCTAGTCCAATTACACTGAAATTCAAGATCATCTAGGATCTTATGTTGACCAACATTGAACATCAAGTCTAAGTTTAGTCTTGATTGGTCAATATTTGTCTTTGTTAGACTAAAAACAAAGTTGAGAACGCTATTTTGTCAAATTCAAGGGCACATAGCTCGTGACATTCTGATCTGATCTGACCAAAATTTGAACTTCATCTTTAGATCTTATGGTTACCAACATTTCATCTTGATTAGTCAATAATTGTAGATGCCAGAGTGTACAAAAAGTCAAAAACGGAAGTTTTGTCAAATTCAAGGACACATAACTTGAAATGAAAATCAAACTCATCAGATCTTGCAATCTTACATCAGATCTTGGTCAATAATTGTAGATGCTAGAGTACAAACAAAGTAAAAAATTGTCGAAAACAGAAATTTTATCAAATTCAAGGGTGAATAACTCATGACTTTCTGGTCTGATCAAAAGGAAAACCATTCTCATTCAAGATCTTATAGTCTCCAACATTGTGTGCAATTTTTGTTTTGGCTGGTCGATAATTGTAGATGCTAGAGTGTAAATAAAGTAAAAAATAGTCGAAACGGCAATTTTGTCAAATTCAAGGGCACATAACTCATGACTTCCATGTCCAATTCTAATGAAAATCATACTGATCAGAGATCTTACAGTCTCCAACATTGTGTCCAAGTTTCTTTAATGGTTGATAATTGTAGATGCTAGAGTGTAAACAAAGTCAAAAATAGTCAATTTTGTCAAATTCAAGGGCACATAAATCATGAATTCCTTGTCAGATTTTACTGAAAATTTAAGTCATTCAAATTCTTAAGGTCCACAACATTGTGTTCAAGTTTTGACTTGATTGGTCAATATTTGTAGATGCTAGAGGGTAAACTAAGCCGAAAATAGCCAAAAACAGCAATTTTGTCAAATTCAAGGACAGATAACTCAAGATTTCCTAGTCTGATCAGACTGAAAATCAAACTCATCCAAGATCTTATGAATACCAACATTGTTGCAAAGATTTGTTGTGATTGGTCTATATTTGTAGATACTAGAGTGTTAACAAGGTCGATAGTTGCTATTTTTGACGTTCAAGGGCACATAACTCCTGACTTCCTGGCCCGATTTGACCCAAAATCGAACTCATCCGAGAACTTATGGTCATACATGTTTTGACCAAGTTTGATTAAGATTGGTCAATATTTGTGGATGCTAGAGTGTTAACAACAAATTGTTGACAGACGGACGGACAGACGGACGGACGGACGACGGACACAAAACGACCACAATAGCTCACCTTGAGCACTTTGTGCTCAGGTGAGCTAACAAGATATGTTTGTTAAACACCAATACCCCCCAAATGGCAATTATTCTAAAATGTTAAGTTTTTTTGTAAAGGATTGACAAGGATTAACAGATGACCTTGAGGAAGGTAAAATTGCATGAAACAGATATATATCATTGAAAGGAGTAGCCTACCAAATTATTTTAACAGCAAGTACATGATTACCTGCATTTCAGCATGATTCCTGGCCAAAGTTGTTTCATCAAAAGCTGTAAAGGCAGCCAGCATCAAGGTATACACAACAATATGGGCAACAGAGGCAGTCATCTACAATAAAAGTGGAAGTCATAATCATTTTTTTCTGAATTTCTTTTAGATTAAACATGCTTATTTTTCAATGACTGGCATGAAAGCTAGAACCTTCACTTATTTCCTTAAAAGGCTTTCAATTATGCTCCCTGGGAATTGCACCAGTACTCAAGCGGAATAAGTGAGCCAATGAGAAATCAAGATCAACTTCCACTACTATGGATCAAACTTAGAAACTCTTGATCGTGAAGCCATTGCTCCACCTCTTAACCCTTTCCCAAACTACAAAATTTTAGGGCGATCCTCTTCAAAAACTGCCACAAATGACAGAATGGAAGTTACTGAAGATAGAATTTATGTAAGATATGGCATAGAAAATATTGAGACAAAAGGAGAAACTGCTGGTTATCAGCAGTTTCTTCTTTTGTCTCAATGTTTTCACAAGTCTATTCTATCAGGGACGTCAAAACCAGGTCTTGTTTGGGAAAGGGTGAATTCTCTTATAGTATGGGTAACCACATTTCTGGTGATGATCTAATTACCATGCAAAAATATGAATTTTGATTCAGAAAACAATGGGAAGTTGACATTATCTATCTTATTTTTTTTCTCAAATTGGAGCATGATAAGCTTAAATACAAAAGTTCTTCCATAAGGTAAATACATATTTGTTTTTCGTTTTTGAATTCTTGAAAGAATGGTTTATTGATTTGTTTGACAAATGCACTCACAGAATCTCCACAGAAAGGTTCCATCTGCAATATGTCCGATATAAACTGGAATGCATTCAGCTGTAGTGCCAGGTTCCCAAACTTTCTAGTAATTCCAGCATCTGTGGGACCAGACTGGGATCCATCTTCTGACAAGAACAGCTGTCTGATCACGACCCAGCCCAGTATAATGGGACCATGAGGTTGTTCTGATCCCAACAGTCTGACTGTCTTATCCACATCCTTGAATCTTTGTAACAAGGAATGTTCACCAACACTGGAAACATGACATAATTCAAAATGTATTTGTGAAACACAAATAGCACAAAAATATTTAGTTTTCAAATTAAGTTTTAAGAAAAATATGATTGACAATAGCAAAACAATATGCCCGGAAGCTTTCGAAACGGGGGCAAAAAACAAGATTTGTTGGCAGATTATATGAGAAATAATATCTAAATTAAAACAGATGCAGTTTTAATTGTGGATAGAAGTTCAGAAGTTGTGATTGAACAAAAAATTGCCATTCATTAAGCGATGTCTTATAGCAGAACTCAATGGATAAATACAACAGCTCAATAAAAACAGTAATTTAAATTATTAACATACCAAACAAAATATGAAAAGAATTATTTTATCCTAACTTTATGGGTGTAGAATAAAATTCTGATCAAAACATTGATTCACTAACCTGCTTAACACACTATCTAGGTCCAGAGCCTGTAGGATAACCAGCACCTCTAAAGCCCTACAAATATATCAAATGTATATGTGACATAGAATAACTGCTATTGTAATAATGAAATAGACAAAGACAGTTACCAGCATATGACAACATTCATGGAAGAGATAAGTCTTCTGATAACTTTAAGAAGAGAAAACATGATTTATAACCTACAAAATAAGCTAGATCTTCTCTGTCAAAACGAAATTGAAAACAAGATGTGTTTGTGAAACACTAATGTCCCGAAATGGACAATGTTAAGTTTACAGAGAGACAGACAGACACAAGTAAAACAATACGCCCCAATATTTCGATATTTTGTTTTTATCTGAAACAGCTTTCCAACTGAAACAGATTGAACTCAACCCATTTACAGTAGGCAAAATTTCAGGTCCAAATTCAAATGTGTTGCAGACGACAATTTCAGGCTGATGAAATTTTAAAACCTTTTGTACATGAAGTTGAGGATAGAAAACATTATTGATAATGATGAAATTGCTTGTTACAAGCAATTTCTTTATTATCCAAAATTTTTTCCCAAGCCTTTTTACACAGGGTTGTCAAAAGACAGAACTGTGTGTATGGGAATTGCTTGATCAATGTGAAGCAATTTCAGCTTTATCATATTGTAAAGGTTTAACATCAATAACTAGACATTTACCCTATTCTCTTTAATAGTCTATCTGTAGATTCATCCAGTATATGTTTGAACATCTGGTTACGTCCAAATCCTTGTCTCTGAAAATACAGAACAAGAATTACATGATTAGGAGTACCATTACACATAAGTCAGTGTATTTATTTTTACTTCCGTAGTTAAGTTTCCAAAACTACATCTAGATTTGATATTCTAAACAGACAAGAGCTGTCCATAAGACAGCGCGCTCAACTTTTCTAAGTTGCTTAGCCCAGAATTTCTAAGTCAAAAAAGGTTAAAATTCCAGTAAATTAAATGTGAGAGTAATGAATCTTTGCCTAGAGGCTAATATTATGGTCACAAAAGCATGTGCAAAGTTTCAGAGCAATAGCATAAGTAGAAACAGATGTTTGAAAAAACTTTAACCTTTGTTGCAACACCGACGCCAACGCCGACGCCCGCGTGACAGTATAAGCTCTCATTTTCTTCAAAAAGTCGAGCTAAAAATGCATATGAATACACTTAATGTACAATCACTAGTGAAATACAAACACTCAAGAAAACAAAGAATCTAAAACATGAAACTCCGTTACTAGCAAAATGCTAAACTGCATTATATTGTTATCAGGTTTGAAGAATGCGTGTTCACTTCTTGTAAACGACTAATGCTTTTAACCCTTTCACAAACCACAAAATTTTATGGTGGTCCTTTGTTGAAGCTGCTGCAGACAATAAAACGGATGTCACAAAGGGTAAAAGTTAAGAATATCAAAGCACAGAAAACTTTGAGGCAAAAGGAGAAAATGCTGATTATCAGCATTTTCTTCTTTAGCCTCAATGTTTTCCAAAGCCTATTTCATCAGGGACGTCAAAACCAGGGCCCCGTATTACTAACGATCGTACATTTGATTTTTGCATAATTACTTGTAACAACAGCCCTGATTGGCTCAGTCGGATTTCTCGTGCAATCAGATGTCTTGTTTCACGGTTTACACAAAAACTTGATCGTAAGATGTTTAGTAATACGGGGCCCAGGTCTTATTTGATAAAGTGTTAATGTGAATTGGCCTACCTTGAATTTCTCTAATATCTGTATAAAGTCATCAACTGATACTTCAAAATCTTTCCAAAACACCAACAATATCTCTAGTAGTTCATACTGAAATAGCCAAATTAAATGTAAATTTTTACAACAAGAGGGCCATGATGGTCCTAGGTCGCTCACCTGAAATTTGTTGCCTTGTTGAAATTAAACACTTAGACCTGAATAGCAGCAAAATAAAAAAATGTTTCAATAAAGCCCTTTCTCCTGTGTTTTTCAAATGAATGTAACAAAAACTCAGCCTTTTTTAAAATTATTTGCTCTTTTGCCCCTTTTCTGATACTGCTGCACTAATAGGCAATGGTTTAAATATTAACAAAATTCTTCTAACAAATTTGAAAGCCCTTCACCAAAGGATCATTCATGTGAAGTTTCAAGAATATTGGCCAACTGGTTAGGCAGAAGATGATTTAATTTTTAGAAGATTTGGCTTATACTTTCCCCTTTTCTCATGCCACGGCAGCCAGAGTTTTTGATGGAATCAAATTCTTTTAACAACTTTGAAAGTCTTCACCAAAAGATCATTCATGTGAAGTTTCAAGAATATTGACCAGATGATTAAGCAGAAAAAGATTTATAGAAGATTAGGCTATTTTCCCCTAATCTCATGCCGCGGCAGCCGGAGTCTTTGATAGAATCAAATTCTTTTAACAAATTTGAAAGCCCTTCACCCAAGGATCTTTCATGTGAAGTTTCAAGAATATTAGCCAACTGGTTAGGCAGAAGAAGATTTTTAGAAGATTTGGCTATTTTCCCCTTTTCTCATGCCGCGGCAGCCAGAGTCTTAGATGGAATTAAATTCTTTTAACAACTTTGAAAGCCCTTCACCCAAGGATCATTCATGTGAAGTTTCAAGAATATTGACCAGATGATTAAGCAGAAAAAGATTTATAAAAGATTAGGCTATTTTCCCCTTTTCTCATGCCGCGGCAGCCAGAGTCTTTGAAAGAATCAAATTCTTTTAAAAAATTTGAAAGCCCTTCACCCAAGGATCTTTCATGTGAAGTTTCAAGAATATTAGCCAACTGGTTAGGCAGAAGAAGATTTTTAGAAGATTTGGCTATTTTCCCCTTTTCTCATGCCGCGGCAGCCAGAGTCTTAGATGGAATTAAATTCTTTTAACAACTTTGAAAGCCCTTCACCCAAGGATCATTCATGTGAAGTTTCAAGAATATTGGCCAACTGGTTAGGCAGAAGAAGATTTTTAAAAGATTTGGCTATTTTCCCCTTTTCTCATGCCGCGGCAGCCAGAGTCTTTGATGGAATCAAATTCTTTTAACAACTTTGAAAGCCCTTCACCCAAGGATGATTCCTTCCAAGTTTCAAGAAGATTGGCCAAGTGGTTTGGGAGGAGAAGATCTTTAAAGAAATTGTGGACAGACAGCCTGACGGACGGACGACCGGACGGACGGACGACGGACAACGACCGATCACAATACCTCACCTTGAGCACTTTGTGCTCAGGTGAGCTAAAAAGTGAACCCCTCGAACAAGTTCTAGTTTTTGTTGTTGGTTTTTTTTTGTAAAAATATTTAATCTTTTTCAACTTCGTCCAGAGCAAGGATTTGATATAAAACAAAATGTCATTCACTGAAGTTTTTAATATTTCTATCCTTTCCTGGTGCTTTATCAAAGGAAATTCAGCACAAATTTGTTTAGATAGTGATATGCAGTATTTCGGCAAAAAAAAACAAAGTTGGATTCGTTTATTGTTTGTTTTCAAATGCAAAACCTGCAACAAGATATTGTAAACTTAAACTTAACAGTAAAACTTTTTTGTAAACCATTTCGGATACCAGCATTTCTTCAATTTGTGTCATACATGATAACATCCCTTCAATCTCAGAAAGTTATAGAGCTTCAGAAAAAAGTATGTAATGACTTCATAATAATTTTATATATCATTATCTTTTCATAAAACCCTATGCTGTGGGTACTCAGTCGTGTTTGAGAATGTATCAAACTTAAGATAATGGGTCATTTGTAAATGCACATACCTGTTCCTTCAGGTTCTGGATTGCCCAAATGGCTGACTGTCTTTCATTCTGAAAGAAGAGAAGTTTAAACAATTTAATTCCAAAACATGATAAATCTTTCTAATTCTAAATCTCACAGACTTTTATAATGTATACTTTAGAAATAGACTCCAAGATTTGTGTGGAAGTATTCATATTTATATGGTTACATCCCAATTGGTCTAATCCCATTTCGTCTAATATATAAAAATATTGGATTAGACGAAAAATTCCCATTTCGTCTAATACTTTTTCAGACCTTGTTTCATGTCCTAAAAATCTTAAATAAAAAGACATAATTAAACAATATAGATCTATAGGCCTAATATATGCATAAATAAATATATATTAGACAAACTGAGAAAATGGTTTTGAAGAAAAGCAAATTTCTTGAAATAAGGGTTTTAGACGAAACAGGAAATTTGAATTTTAGACCAATTGGGATTAGACCAACTGGGATGTCCCCATTTATATGCCCTAACAAAATTTTTGTGCTAACCCAGTGCATGCTACAATCTTTAATCAGTCCGGTTGATTAAAGACTACATTAACAAATGTTCATTGAAACAAACATAATTCAGTCAAAACAAGAGCCGTCAGAGACGGACAATGCTCCCCGAATAAGGCATTGTCACAATAAATGTATGCCATGCAGAGCTAACATAAAGCTAGCAAATGTTAAGCCCCCTTTTTGCATGACATAATTTTTATAACTAAATTTCACATAGTTTATTGTCAAGAGCATCTGATTTACTACTCAAATATGAAATTTCATCAAATTCTGACCAATAGACTAGGAGAAACAAGCAAATTCGTTGAATTGATATCCCCCGCCGAATATATTTTCATTGTCAATAAAGTAGCGCGGAAACGAATATAACTCTGTATGTATATGGCTTCAACAGAACGAATATCACTCTGTATGTATATGGCTTAAACAGAACGAATATCACTCTCTATGTATATGGCTAAAACAGTCAGGGGCAGTAACTCTAAATTCGACGGTCAAACCGGGAAACCCCGACGATATGCACATGTCCTCATTGTAGTAAAGCTGTGTGCCAAGTTTCATTGAAATCCGGTGTATAATTTTCAAGAAATAGCGCGGAATCGAATATCACTGTATGTATATGTCTTAAACAGTCAGGGGCAGTAACTCTAAATTCGGCGATCAAACCGGGTAACCCCGACGATATGCGCATGTCCTCATTGTAGTAAAGCTGTGTGCCAAGTTTCATTGAAATCCGGTCTATACTTTTCAAGAAATAGCGCGGAAACGAATATCACTCTGTATGTATATGGCTAAAACAGTCAGGGGCAGTAACTTTAAATTCGACGGTCGAACCGGGTAACCCCGACGATATGCGCATGTCCACTTTGTAGTGAAGCTGTGAGCCAAGTTTCATTGAAATCCGATCTATAGTTTTCAAGAAATAGCGCGGAAACGAATATCACTCTGTATGTATATGGCTAAAACAGTCAGGGGCAGTAACTCTTAATTCGACAGTCGAACCGGGTAACCCCGACGATATGCGCATGTCCACTTTGTAGTGAAGCTGTGAGCCAAGTTTCATTGAAATCCGATCTATAGTTTTCAAGAAATAGCGCGGAAACGAATATCACTCTATATGTATATGGCTTAAACAGTCAGGGGCAGTAACTCTAAATTCGACGGTCTAACCGGGTAACCCCGACGATATGCGCATGTCCACTTTGTAGTGAAGCTGTGTGCCAAGTTTCATCGAAATCCGGTCTATAGTTTCCAAGAAATAGCGCGGAAACGAATATCACTGTATGTATATGGCTAAAACAGTCAGGGGCAGTAACTCTAAATTCGGCGGTCGAACCGAGTAACCCCGACGATATGCGCATGTCCACTTTGTAGTGAAGCTGTGTGCCAGGTTTCATCGAAATCCGGTCTATAGTTTCCAAGAAATAGCGCGGAAACGAATATCACTCTATATGTATATGGCTAAAACAGTCAGGGGCAGTAACTCTAAATTCGGCGGTCGAACCGGGTAACCCCGACGATATGCGCATGTCCACTTTGTAGTGAAGCTGTGTGCCAAGTTTCATCGAAATCCAGTCTACAGTTTTCAAGAAATAGCGCGGAAACGAATATCACTCTGTATGTATATGGCTAAAACAGTCAGGGGCAGTAACTCTAAATTCGACGGTCGAACCGGGTAACCCCGACGATATGCGCATGTCCACTTTGTAGTGAAGCTGTGAGCCAAGTTTCATTGAAATCCGATCTATAGTTTTCAAGAAATAGCGCGGAAACGAATATCACTCTATATGTATATGGCTTAAACAGTCAGGGGCAGTAACTCTAAATTTGGCGGTCGAACCGGGTAACCCCGACGATATGCGCATGTCCACTTTGTAGTGAAGCTGTGTGCCAAGTTTCATCGAAATCCGGTCTATAGTTTCCAAGAAATAGCGCGGAAACGAATATCACTGTATGTATATGGCTAAAACAGTCAGGGACAGTAACTCTAAATTCGGCGGTCAAACCGGGTAACCCCGACGATATGCGCATGTCCACTTTGTAGTGAAGCTGTGTGCCAAGTTTCATCGAAATCCGGTCTACAGTTTTCAAGAAATAGCGCGGAAACGAATATCACTCTGTATGTATATGGCTAAAACAGTCAGGGGCAGTAACTCTAAATTCGGCGGTCGAACCGGGTAACCCCGACGATATGCGCATGTCCACTTTGTAGTGAAGCTGTGTGCCAAGTTTCATCGAAATCCGGTCTATAGTTTCCAAGAAATAGCGCGGAAACGAATATCACTCTGTATGCATATGGCTTAAACAGTCAGGGGCAGTAACTCTAAATTCGACGGTCGAACCGGGTAACCCCGACGATATGCGCATGTCCTCTTTGTAGTGAAGCTGTGTGCCAAGTTTCATCGAAATCCGGTCTATAGTTTCCAAGAAATAGCGCGGAAACGAATGTCGGACGGACGGACGGACGGACGGACGGACGGACGGACGGACGGACGGACGGAAGGACGGACGGACATGGCAAAAACAATATCCCCCCCGAAAAATTTTTTCGGCGGGGGATAAAAAATTTTTTCGGCGGGGGATAATTAGAGAAAAACTATATTTTACCTTAAGTCCCCTTTTCCCATTACGGGGCCTCAAATCCTAAAATCGGGAAAAGTACATCGGCATTATGTCATAGGGAGTTCACATGGTAAGTTTCAATTGATTTGGTCCAAGGGTTATGGTGAAACCACTTCGGACGGACGGACAGACGGACGGACAGACGGACGGACGGAATGACGGATGGACAGGACGGACGGACGGACAGACAAAGCGGCAACTATATGCTCTCCCTTCGGGGAGCATAAAAAATATGATATTGGAAAAGAGTGAATAAATTTATGACAAATTTTTCTTGACAATGTCTTGGATTTCTTTGAAATAGAAATGGCATGTCAGTAAAATGTTTTACTAGATTAAATATGTGCAAATTGTAATGAACGAAAGTACAAACTAGCTCTACATTCAACACGAAACCAGAACATTACTTAACCTTTTACCAAACAATGACACCTTTAGACATCCAACAAGATAAATGCTTTGGAAAACATTGTGGAAAATAAAGAAATTACTTGTGTCAAGCAATTTCTTCTTTTCTCACAATGTTTTCTACCCAAACAGATCAAGCAGTTTTAAATTCCATTCACTTGAAATTGCAAGTCATCAACACCATTGAATTTGGACCAGTCGTAATTTTTTTTCCTTGGTAATGGCTTAATCCATTACAATGAGTTTTCCATATGGGTAATTCAGATTCACATATCGAGATAAACTGAGCGAGAAGCAATCAGGAATTTAGGGCAAAACCATTGTAAGTGCAATTCTAAGGAAGTTATCTTGGTATATTGATTCCGCTTGCAGTACAACTTCACAATGTCATGATGACATCATTTATCCTGTGACCTATTTGTAACTGAATTCGAATAAAAATGTCGCCGTATTTAACTTGTGTCGCCTTCATGGATTATTTAGTGTGCGGACTAACTCAGAACCGTGGATAAATAATGATAGACCACAATAGAACTAAGATTATTTCTTCAATGAACAAGAGATGTTTGTAAAACATATATGCCCCCTCAAGGGCCTACATTTGATGTAGGTCAAAGTCCAAGGTCAAGTTAACAAGGTCCAAGGTCATGGTCAAATATGAAAGGTCTTGGTAGGAGGTGTCTATGTGTGAAATATCAAGGCTGTATACATAAAAGTAAAATGAAATATAGGCCAGGTTAAAGTTTTTAAAAGTAGACCAAATGCCAAGGTCAAGGTCATGGTCAAATGTAAAAGGTCTTGGTTGGAGGTGTCCATGTATGAAATATCAAGGCTGTAGATGTAAAAGGACATGATATGATATATGCCTGGTTTAAGTTTTTTTTTAAGTAGGTCAAACTCCAAGGTCAAGGTTGCAATATTCAAGGTCATGGTCAAATGTGAAAGGTCTTGGTAGGAGGTGTCTATGTGTGAAATATCAAGGCTGTAGGTGTAATAAGATATAAAATAAAGGCTAGGTTAAAGATTTCTAAAAGTATGTAAAAACAAAGGTCAAGGTCACACAGGTCAAAGTCATGATCAAATGTGAAAGGTCTTGGTAGGAGGTGTCCATGTGAATAAAATATCGAGACTGTATAGGTAACAGGACACGAGATATAGGCCTAGTTTAAGTTTTTTAAAGGTAGGTCAAACTCCAAGGTGAAGGTCCAAGGTCATGGTCAAAAGTGAAATGTCTTGGTTGGAAGTGACCATGTGTGAAATATCAAGGCTGTATGTGTAAAATGACATGAAATATAGGCCAGGTTAATGTATCATAGAAGTAGGTCAAACACCAAGGTCAAAGTCACAAGGTCCAAGGTCATGGTCAAATGTGAAAGGTCTTGGTCGTAGGTGTCCATGTGTCAAATATCAAGGCTGTATGTGAAATGACATGAAACATAGGCCAGGTTAATGTATCATAGAAGTAGGTCAAAGTCCAAGGTCAAGGTCAAAAGGTCCAAGGTCATGGTCAAATGTGAAATGTCATGGTAGGCTGTGTCCATGTGTGAAATATCAAGGCCGTATGTGTAATAGCACATGTGATATAGCCCCAGTTTAATTTTTTTAAAAGTAGGTCAAACTCCAAGGTCAGGGTCACAAGGTCCAAGGTCATAGTCATATGTGATAGGTCTTGGTCGGTGGTTTCCATGTGTCAAATATCAAGGCTGTATGTGTAAAAAGGACATGATATATCGGCCAGGTTAAAGTTTTTAAAAAGTAGGTCAAACTCCAGGGTCAAGGTCACAAGGTCCAAGGTCATGGTCAATTGTGAAAGGTCTTGGTAGGAGGTGTCCATGTGTGAAATATCAAGGCTGTATGTGTAATAGGTCATGAGATATATGCCCGGTTTAATTTTTTTTAAAGTAGGTCAAACTCCAAGGTCAAGGTCACAAGGTCCAAGGTCATGGTCAATTGTGAAAGGTCTTGGTAGGAGGTGTCCATGTGTGAAATATCAAGGCTGTATGTGTAATAGGTCATGAGATATATGCCCGGTTTAATTTTTTTTAAAGTAGGTCAAACTCCAAGGTCAAGGTCACAAGGTCCAAGGTCATGGTCAAATGTGAACGATGTTGATAGGAGGTATCTATGTGTGAGGTATCAAGCCTGTATGTGTAAAAAGACATGAGATATAGGCAATCTTAAGAATTAAGTCCAAATTCAACAAAGGGCAATAACTCCAAAAATTTCATCAGCATAGTTATGGTTCATGTGCACTGCACCTCTCCATAATGAGATCTATCCACATGTAAAGTTTCATGATTCTACCTTACATACTTTTTGAGTTGTGCTCCAGACAAGAATCAAGTTATAAAATCAACAAAGGGCAATAACTCCAAAAATTTGATCGCCAGAGTTACGGTTCTTGTGCACTGCACCTCTCCACAATGAGATCTATCCACCTGTAAAGTTTCATTATTCTACCTTACATACTTTTTGAGTTGTGCTCCGGACAAGAATAAAATTTTAAAATCAATAAAAAAGCAATAACTCCAAAAATATGATCAGCAGAGTTACAGTTCTTGTGCACTGCACCTCTCCATAATGAGATCTATCAACCTGTAAAGTTTCATGATTCTAACTTATATACTTTTTGAGTTGTGCTCCGGACAAGAATCAAGTTTGAAAATCAACAAAGGGCAATAACTCCAAAGATATGATCAGCAGAGTTACAGTTCTTGTGCACTGCACCTCTCCATAATGGGATCTATCCACCTGTAAAGTTTCATGATTCTACCTTACATACTTTTTGAGTTATACCCCGGACAAGAATCAAGCTTGAAAATCAACAAAGGGCAATAACTCCAAAAATATGATTAGCAGAGTTACGGTTCTTGTGCACTGCACCTCTCCATAATGAGATCTATCCACCTGTAAAGTTTCATGATTCTACCTTACATACTTTTTGAGTTATGCTCCGGACAAGAATCAAGTTATAAAATCAACAAAGGGCAATAACTCCAAAATTTTGATCGGCAGAGTTACGGTTCTTGTGCACTGCACCTCTCTACAATGAGATCTATCCACCTGTAAAGTTTCATGATTCTACCTTACATACTTTTTGAGTTATGCTCCGGACAAGAATCAACTTATAAAATCAACAAAGGGCAATAACTCAAAAAAATTGATCGGCAGTTACAGTTCTTGTGCACTGCACCTCTCCATAATGAGATCTATCCACCTGTAAAGTTTCATGATTCTACCTTTAATACTTTTCGAGTTATGCTCCGGACAAGGTTTGGTCTACGGACAGACCAACCGACCTACCCACCGACCGACCGACCGACACTTGCAAAGCAAGAGATGTTTGTAAAACATATATGCCCCCTCAAGGGCCTACATTTGATGTAGGTCAAAGTCCAAGGTCAAGTTAACAAGGTCCAAGGTCATGGTCAAATATGAAAGGTCTTGGTAGGAGGTGTGTGTGTGTGTGAAATTTCAAAGCTGTATATGTAAAAGTAAAATGAAACATAGGCCAGGTTAAAGTTTTTAAAAGTAGGCCAAATGCCAAGGTCAAGGTCATAGTCAAATGTGAAAGGTCTTGGTTGGAGGTGTCCATGTATGAAATATCAAGGCTGTAGGTGTAAAAGGACATGATATGATATATGCCTGGTTTCATTTTTTTTTAAAGTAGGTCAAACTCGGAGGTCAAGGTTACAATATTCAAGGTCATGGTCAAATGTGAAAGGTCTTGGTAGGAGGTGTCTATGTGTGAAATATCAAGGCTGTAGGTGTAATAAGATATAAGATAAAGGCTAGGTTAAAGATTTCTAAAAGTATGTAAAAATCAAAGGTCAAGGTCACACAGGTCAAGGTCATGGTCAAATGTGAAAGGTCTTGGTAGTAGGTGTCCATGTGAATAAAATATCGAGACTGTATAGGTAACAGGACACGAGATATAGGCCTAGTTTAAGTATTTTAAAAGTAGGTCAAACTCCAAGGTCAAGGTCCAAGGTCATGGTCAAAAAGTGAAATATCTTGGTTGGAAGTGACCACATGTGAAATATCAAGGCTGTATGTGTAAAATGACATGAAATATAGGCCAGGTTAATGTATTATAGAAGTAGGTCAAACACCAAGGTCAAGGTCACAAGGTCCAAGGTCATGGTCAAATGTGAAAGGTCTTGGTCGTAGGTATCCATGTGTCAAATATCAAGGCTGTATGTGTAAAATGACATGAAATATAGGCCAGGTTAATGTATCATAGAAGTAGGTCAAAGTCCAAGGTCAGGGTCACAAGGTCCAAGGTCATAGTCATGTGATAGGTCTTGGTTGGTGGTTTCCATGTGTCAAATATCAAGGCTGTATGTGTAAAAAGGACATGATATATCGGCCAGGTTAAAGTTTTTAAAAAGTAGGTCAAACTCCAGGGTCAAGGTCACAAGATCCAAGGTCATGGTCAATTGTGAAAGGTCTTGGTAGGAGATGTCCATCTGTGAAATATCAAGGCTGTATGTGTAATAGGTCATGAGATATATGCCCGGTTAATTTTTTTTAAAGTAGGTCAAACTCCAAGGTCAAGGTCTCAAGGTCCAAGGTCATGGTCAATTGTGAAAGGTCTTGGTAGGAGGTGTCAATGTGTGAAATATCAAGGCTGTATGTGTAATAGGTCATGAGATATATGCCCGGTTTAATTTTTTTTAAAGTAGGTCAAACTCCAAGGCCAAGGCCACAATGTCCAAGGTCGTGGTCAAATGTGAACGATGTTGATAGGAAGTATCTATGTAAGAGATACCAAGCCTGTATGTGTAAAAAGACATGAGATATAGGCAATTTTAAGAATTAAGTGTAAATTCAACAAAGAGCAATAACTACAAGAATTTCATCGGCAAGGTTATGGTTCCTGTGCACTGCACCTCTCCATGATGAAATCTATCCACCTGGGCCCCGTTTTACTAACGAACGTACGATTATTTTTTGCGTAATTACTTGTAACAACAAACCTGATTGGCCTAATCCGATTTTTCGTGCAATCAGATGCCTTGTTACGCAGTTTACACAAAAATGTGATCGTAAGTTCGTTAGTAAAACGGGGCCCTGTAAAGTTTCATGATTCTACCTTACATACTTTTAGAGTTGTGCTCCAGACAAGAATCAAGTTATACAAGAGGGCCAGAATGGCCCTATATCGCTCACCTGAAAGAAGTTTGTGACACGCCCACTTTTTTTTACAAATCAAAAATTCATGAACAAATTTTGAAAAGGGTCACTCAAGGAACATTGTTGCCAAGTTTGGTTCAAATTGGCCCAATGCTTGATGTTTAAAGAGTTTTCTTATGATTTCTCTAAGTCTGATAACCCTGCCCTTCCACACCCACATTTTTAGAGGACAAAAATTTGTGTACGCATTTTTAAAAGAGTCACTCAAGGAAAATTCTTGCTAAGTTTCATTCGAAAAGTCTTGCTAAGTTTCATTCAAATTGGCCCAATGTGTTTTTTAAAGAATTTTCTTAGGGTGTCTCTTAACTTCAATAAGTCACGCCCTGCCACAAATACTTTTTCTGACAAATCAAAAATTCACCAACAAATTTTTAAGAGAGTCACCCAAGTAACATTTCTGCCAAGTTTGGTTCAAATTGGGCCAATGGTTGATTTTTAAAGAATTTTCTTAGGATTTCACTAAGTCCGATAAGCCACGCCCTGCCAAGCCCACTTTTTTTGACGAATCAAAAATTTGTGAACAAGTTTTGAAAAGGGTCACCCAAGGAACATTCCTGCCAAGTTTGGTTCAAATTGGGCCAACGGTTGATTTTTAAGGAATTTTCTTAGAATTTCTCTAAGTCCAATAAGTCACGCCCTGCCACGCCCACTTTTCCAGACAAATAAAAAATTCACCAACAAATTTTGAAGAGAGTCACCAAAGGAACATTTCTGCCAAGTTTGGTTCAAATTGGGCCAATGGTTGATTTTTAAAGAATTTTCTTAGGATTTCTCTAAGTCTGATAAGCCACACCCTGCCACGCCCACTTTTTTTGACGAATCAAAAATTTGCGAACAAGTTTTGAAAAGGGTCACCCAAGGAACATTTCTGCCAAGTTAGGTTCAAATTGGCCCAATGGTTGATTTTTAAAGAATTTTCTTAGGATTTCTCTAAGTCCGATAAGCCACGCCCTGCCACGCCCACATTTTTTGACAAATCAAAAATCTGCGAACAAGTTTTGAAAAGGGTCACCCAAGGAACATTCCTGCCAAGTTTGGTCAAAATTGACCAGATGGTTTAGGAGGAGAAGATGTTTAAAGAAATGTGAACGGACAGACGGACGGACGACGGACGGTGAGTGACCACAATAGCTCCCCATGAGCACTTCGTGCTCAGGTGAGCTAAAAATCAACAAAGGGCAATAACTCCAAAACTTTGATCGCCAGAGTTACGGTTCTTGTGTACTGCACCTCTCCATAATGAGATCTATCTACATGTAAAGTTTCATGATTCTACCTTACATACTTTTTGAGTTGTGCTCCGGACAAGAATAAAATTTTAAAATCAACAAAGGGCAATAACTCCAAAAATATGATCAGCAGATTTACAGTTCTTGTGCACTGCACAACTCCATAATAAGAGCTATTAACCTGTAAAGTTTCATGATTCTACCTTACATAGTTTTTGAGTTATTCTCCGGACAAAAATCAAGTTTGAAAATCAACAAAGGGCAATAACTCCAAAAATTTGATCGACAGAGTTACGGTTCTTGTGCACTGCACCTCTCCATAATGAGATCTATCCACCTGTAAAGTTTCATAATTCTACCTTACATACATTTTGAGTTATGCCCCGGACAAAAATCAAGTTATAAAATCAACAAAGGGCAATAACTCCAAAAATTTGATCGGCAGAGTTACGGTTCTTGTGCACTGCACCTCTCCACAATGAGATCTATCGACCTGTAAAGTTTCATGATTCTACCTTACATACTTTTTGAGTTATGCTCCGGACAAGAATCAAATTATAAAATCAACAAAGGGCAATAACTCAAAAAATTTGATCGGCAGAGTTACAGTTCTTGTGCACTGCACCTCTCCATAATGAGATCTATCCACCTGTAAAGTTTCATGATTCTACCTTTAATACTTTTCGAGTTATGCTCCGGACAAGATTTGGTCTACGGACAGACCGACGGACCGACGGACCGACATACCGACCGACCGACCGACCATCCGACCGACCGACACTTGCAAAACAATATACCCCCTTTTTCTACGAAAGGGGGCATAACAATATACCCCCTTTTTCTTCGAAAGGGGGCATAATTACATGAGAAATACTAAATGCCTTACCATGAGTTTTCCATGAGTTTCCCACGTGGGTAGGGGTGATTCACATATCAAGTTAAACTGGGCCAGCAGCTTCTTGGAAAGTTCATTATTTTCCAGTAACATATTGAGGAAATCTGTATACTCATCCTGCAATTAGTACACTAATCATTAGTAAAATAATATAACGCCACTTATTTCTGATTCTGTAATTAGCAATTCTGCGACAAGAGTGCCAGTAACAATATAACATCGCTTTTCAACTAAAACCTCGTAACTGCAGCTTGTTTTAAGCTGCAGTTACGAGATTTTTGTTGTAAAGCGATGATATATGCTACTTTCTCGTATGATAAACGATTTTTGAGTATCAAACTATTCATTTTTCATAACAATTGCCCTTTAGACCACAAAACTTACATACTGTTCTTGCAGGCAGTATAGAACAAGATCAGTCTGAACATGAGTGCAGCCTGATCTTCTTATACACTACCTGGTTTTTTTTTCACCTTTTTTTCTTTTGGGGTTGGTGATGAGCATTGCAAGTTAAATCTAAACTGGCTATAATTATTCATAACACTTTGAATGTTTGTTTACTTATGAGCACTTTTAACAGATCTTTACAACTAGAAGACCTGAAGGTCTTGAGTCGCTCCACAGGCCTGAATTTCATGTAATATTTAATTCAAGTTTTGATTAGATTGTTCAATGCTTGTGTTTCATACAGCAAAATGAAAGTTACAAAACTAGATTGTTCAAAATGTTTGGTTTTTGAAGCAAAGAAAATAAAACTTTATGTTTGCCATTTGAGAAAGGGTAAAAGGAAATGGTAGAACATTCCAGCTAAGGATGATACTAGCAATTGAAATTTTCCTTCTTCCAAACAGATCTAAATTAACAGACCATTGATTACCCCAAAATATTTCATATTTCTAAAAATAGATTTAGTGCTAAAAATAGATTCAGGGAAATACGCTTTTCCAAAATTAATGAAACCTGAATTTCTTGTAATATCAAGTTCAAGTTTTAACAAAGTGTTTCAATACTTCTTGCTCTTAAAGCAATTACAAAGTAACTAGAAAGCTGAAATGCATTCATATAAGATAAATTGGTTACCAAGCTTTGTCTTTATTAGAGTGAGTTTGGCTGTTGGAGTGTAAACGAAGTCACAATTAGCAATTTTGCCAAATTGAAAGGCATATGACTGAGGATTTTGCATTCCTATCTGGCTAAGAATCACACTAAAGCAAGATCTTAACTTCAACTATATCTTGTTTAAGTTTTGACCTGATTGTTCAATATTTGTGGATGTAAAGAGTGTAAAATCAATGTCGAAAACAGCAATTTTGTCAAATTCAAGGGCAGATATATCATGATTTAAGATTCCTATGAAGCTGAAAATTATACACATGCAAGATCTTATGGCCAGTAAGATAACATGAAAGTTTTGTGCTGATTGGTGGATATTTATGGTTTTTTGAGTAAAAATAAGGTAAAAAATGGTAATTTTGCGAATTTCAAGGGCACACAACTCAAGATGTAATATTCAGATCAAGCTGAAAATTGCACCGGACGGACGGACGGACGCACGGACGCACGCACGACGGACACAGCGCCATGACAATAGCCCGCTGGCCTGAAGGCCAGTGGAGCTAATAATTATTAGTGTGTGAAACAAACCTTGTAAGGATGATTTTCTTGCTCTGGCCAGTACTGTAACACATGTCTTATACACTGTAGTAAATATAATCTTTCTGTGTAGTAGTAGTCTCGAATCTTGAGTATCAAACTGTGGCTGTGTCTTTCATTCACGAGGGAGGTCTAAAAATATTCACAAATAAACAATTAAAGAAAATTCCATAGCAAAAATAAAATACTTTAAGCCCTTTCCAATACAAAGCCTGGTTTTGAGATCCCTAACTAAAAAGTTTTTTAGAAAGCAGGATCTCTTGATCATTTGTCTTATAAACAATCACAATTTCTCGTTTAAAGATTGTCATAGCTAATTCTAGACATAGTAAACTAAGAAATCTGATGACCTCCTTGCACAGAGCCTGTTGTATTTCCATAACATTTTAGATTGTCTTCATTATTTATATGATGTATCTGAATAAGGTTATTACAACATCTGTATGCTTTGCCACGGTGCCACCCAATTTATTTTGTGTCCCCAAAGACTCGACCATCTTCATATTTTGCGCCCATCCTGATTTTAATGCATATATGCATATACCATATAGCATTTTATTTCTGCGGGTTCAAATTCTGTTCTTTTTCCTCAAATCGGCTATGTTAAATTTCTGCTTAACATATTTCTGTTGTCTCTACCTTTGCAAAATTCATTATTTTATTTCTGCGCTTTGAAATAAATTTTATTCAGTATCAAACATATTTTGAAAGAGGATGCTTACAAAATATTCCAATTACTCCGTGATGGTAAAGGGATAATCCCATTCATTTATCTAATAAGAATGTAGGCAAAGGCTAACAAGAGCTGTCCGAAGACAGTGCGCTCGACTTTCTAAGTTGCTTAGTATAAAGGGGCATAACTCCAAATGTAGTGGAGCCAGGGTCATGGGCCCTGGTAGTAAGGTAGAGGGTGTGATGGTGAATAAGTATTCAAAGTTTGGGTTGAATCCCTTTGATAGTATGGAAGTTATTGATGTTTGAAAAAACTTTAACCTTTGTTGCAATGCCAACGCCGATGCCAACGCCGACGCCCGGGTGACAGTATAAGCTCTCATTTTCTTCGAAAAGTCAAGCTAAAAACGGGCGAAAAAGAAGTCCGCGTGACTCCACTGCCGATGAAAAACAATAACCAGACTAGATCTAGCTTGTTGTCCTTCTGTTACTTAATCCTTCTACAAGAAACTGATATTCAAACTGGTCAAATGTAGTTGAGTTATGACTTAAAAGATGCATACTGATGTTGATAAAAAGACCAAGTCTAACATATTGGTCGTTTTGGTTAACACAAAACAGCGACCAAATCTTTTTCTAAACCGGACCTTAAATTAACTAGCCATGTTAAAGCAGCGAGGGTAGCTGTTTTGGTCGTAGCCCAAAGTAAAGTTATTTGAGAAAACTTACACGACGTCTGATAATGTGCGGGAACGTCAACGTCGCTGGAACGCAGAAAAACAGTGTTGACGTCATAACCATTAGTTTGATGATGTCACATTAGTATTTCACAATCTCATTATTTTGCCCCCCCCCCCCCCCCCATGAAGTGACTAAACTTGCAGAACAACACGAAGGCCTACATTCAGGGTTAATATTTTGCAGATTTTATTTTCTGCTGTGCCATCCAGGACCGCAGAAATAGCATGAATTAAGTTCCTGCAGAAATAAAATGCTATACGGTACCATCCCTTATCATAGAAAACCTTGCAACTGCAGCCTGTTTTGAGCTGCAGTTACAAGGTTTTTGTTGAAAAGCAGCCTTGAGAAGACTTACCCTTAGGTTTTTCTGTGAACCATGGAAGTCTTGTGATATGTAGGAGAAGAATAAATTGTAGCTCAAGTCCTCTTCTAAACCCTACAATACAAACAAATAAACAAAGTTTGTGATATGTATGAGAAGAACAAATCATAGCTCAAGTCCTCTTCTAAACCCTACAATACATACAAATAATCAGAGCAACAACTCAAACATGACTGCCAGTTATAATTTATGCCACTTTTGCTCATTAAGTCCCCTTTTTACATAATGCAGCTTAAGGCCTGATCACATACAATTCCATCTCTACATCACATCCAAAAATAAGCTGTTCAACAGTTACTGACAAGTTTTGGAGATCTCCGGTGGTGATGTAGTTGTGGGATGGTGTATGTGACCGGAACTTTAACCCTTTCCCAAACAAGACCTTTTGACGTCTCTTGTAGATGTGGCATGGGAAAACATTGAACCAAAAGAAGAAACTGCTGATAACCAGCAGTTTCTCCTTTTGTCTCAATATTTTCTATACCATATTTTACACAAATCCTATCTTTGATTAATTCCATTTTGTCATTTGTGGCATTTTTTGAAGTGGATCATCCTAAAATTTTGCTGTTTGGGAAACGGTTAATATGGGAAATCTTGACACAATGTCAAGTGATAAGGAAAGTTCTGTAAAAATACCATCCAAAACCATCCATAAATGTAGAATATGCAGGGATTTTGTTACCTGCCAGTCCCGAGTCCCTGACTCACATTTTTTTCTGGGGACTCATTGATAAATTTTTAGTGAGTCCCAGAATGCAAACATTTTCAATGTGTAATTAACATTGTCTTACAAAGACTTCTATGTTTCAAAATTGGACTCATTGTTTTGGGAACCAGTGAGTCCCGGGACTCTTCCGCTTAAATTTGTAACAAAATCACTGAATATGTGATCCAAGCTACAGCTACAGAGGAAAGGACGGCTTTTCAAAATGCTAGATTTCATTTATTGTTCATGAAACCCTATGTTGTGGGTACTCATTGGAAATTTTTCATCAAGACAATGGCAATGTATTTTGTGCTTAAAATAGCTTTGGTTTACCGTTATGTTTTCATAAGTTGTCGGTGTTGTTATAAAATCTCGTAATTACAGCTTGAATCAAGCCGTAGTTACGAAATTTTTTAACAATGTCACCTACGGAAATACTGTTGTTTGTCTGAAATTACCTCAAGATTAACTGGATAAAATCGTTTCCTATTCAAATGAGAACCCACAAACATAGGGTTTGGGATTGAAATAACAAAGTTAGAATGTCTTTATCCACACTTATCTGCAGCTCTGTATGTGGATGTACACACCTGTACATACGAATAGACAGACAGAGAAGATGACACCAACCTAGATGACTACCTTCAGTGTTTAACCCATTCCCATTCTGCTAAACAAGAAAAAGACATTGGAAAACATCTTGAAAAACAAGTATCTGGTGTTGTATGCAACACATAAAGTCCCCTACCGGCTTCACATTGACTCAATATGGTAATCAATAATAGATTAAGTTGCAGGATCCATTTTTTGCCATATTTTCACTATATCCGTTACCATAGCAACCGCACTTTTCGTCAAAGAACAAAGATAAAATGATGTGCATAATCTACACATTGCCATCTAGTCATATACCAAGTCTCATCAAATTAGCTTGCTTACTTATTAACTTATTGCAGGATCCAATATTTTTTGCCATATTTTCACTATTTCCGTAACCATAGCAACAACAATTTTAGTCTAAAAACAAAAATAAAATGATGTGCATAATCTACACATTGCCATATAGTCATATACCAAGTCTCATCAAATTAGCTTGCTTAGTTATTATCTTATCGCAGGATCCCATTTTTGGCCATATTTTCACTATTTCTGTAACCATAGCAACCTCAATTTAAGTCGAAAAACAAAAATAAAATGATGTGCATAATCTACACATTGCCATCTAGTCATATACCAACTTTCATCAAAAACGCTTGCTTAGTTATTAAGTTATCGCGGGATCCAGATTTGAGCGGACAGACGGACGGACAGACTGACGGACAGACGGACGGACAGACAGACTGACGGACGGACGGACGGACAGACGGAGGGCAAACCTATAGTCCCCTCCGGTGTGAACACCGGTAGGGGACTAATAAAGAAATTACTTAAAAAGGCAAAATTTCATTTCCTTGACAGGGTTCCTAAAAACCCCCAAACGGGGGTTTTGTACCCCCAAAATTGAATCTTGCATCCCCAATTTTTGCAGGCAGCCTTCTATGCCTCATATAGAGGGGGTGCAAGTATGTTGTAAAATGACTGTTTTCACCCCCAGATTTAAAAGTCAGTGGGAACCCTGCTTAAATTTGTCGTCTACAACATCTTTGGATTTAGACCAGTCTGAAATTGTGCCATCTGGTAAAGGCAGGATGCCCAGCGACTTTAAGTGTCAAAAATATAGGTATGTCCCAAAATTATAGGTATTTATTAGCCAGAAATATAGGATAATATAGGTTGCCTTTACTATGAAGAAAACGCAACTTTGAATGTTTCTCTACCACCACCACTACCTTCCAGCTCTATTTTGTTAACAAGAGCCGTCACAGACGGATTATGCTCCCCGAATAAGTGTTTGTCACAAAATAAAAACTATCATACATTAAGCCCCCTTTTCCCATGACAGCTTTTTTGTACACACATTATTTATAGAATATGGTCTAGAACATCCTATTTATTACATGAGCACAAAATTTCATTAAATTCTGTCCATTAGATGAAGAGAAACAAGAGCCGTCATAGACGGATTATGCTCCCCGAATAAGTGTTTGTCACAAAAAAAAACAAAACTATCATACATTAAGCCCCCTTTTCCCACGACAGATTTTTTGTACACACATTATTTATAGAATATAGTCTAGAACATCTCATTTGTCACATATATACAAAATTTTATTAAATTCTGCCCATTAGATGAAGAGAAATTAGAGAAAAAACAATTTTATTATTAAGGCCCCTTTTTCCATGACGCAGCCTCAAATTGAGAAACGGAGAAAAAGGTCTCTAGGGATTGACCCCAGGAGTTCACATGTGAAGTTTCATTGAATTTGGTCCAAGGGTTGCTGAGATCTGGCTGTGGACGGACGGACGGAAGGACGGACGGACGGACGGAAGGACAGCGTGGCGACTATATGCTCCCCCGAAATTTTTTCGGGGAGCATAATAAGAGAAAAACTAATTTTTACACTAAGGCCCCTTTTTCCATGACGCAGCCTTAAATTTACAAATGGAGAAAAAGGTCCCTAGGTATTGACCCAGGGAGTTCACATGTGAAGTTTCATTGAATTTGGTCCAAGGGTTGCTGAGATATGGCTGTGGACGGACGGACGGACACACGGACAGCGTGGCGACTATATGCTCCCCCGAAATTTTTTCGGGGAGCATAATAAGATGAAAGGAGAAACAGACAAGGTGACCGTTAGCTATTACTTTCTGTTCTCAATATTCAGTAACATAAAGGTGTTCGATGAACACCATATCAAGATAAGAGAAGGCCATTTTCGCTCACCTTAAAGAACATTGTGGCTTTGAGGAGATGATTGCATAATCCATTTCATCCCAGACCCATAACTTCCTGCCAATTTTCACTACAGGAAGGCAATGTAAAAAGTTTTGGCAGAGATTCATGCTGCCATGATACACGCAAAATATTAACATAGGGTATCTGACAAAATGATTTGTCACAAAATAATTTGTCAGGGGAAATTTGCACCAGATTTCCCGATAAGTTCTCAATTTGAAATCAGGTATCCCACAACATTAAGCCAAATTTTATACTACTACGAATTTTTTAAAGGGGGACGAGCTAGGCTGTCGAAAATGCAAATGGCACAATAATTACAAACCAGAAATAACTTATGAAATTACCAACCTGAAGTGGTAGATCATTTATGTCCATTGTTAGCACTCCACGAGCTTTATTAAGTATTAAAATCCAAGTCAATTAATAACATGCTGGTCGTCCTTGTTTTTGTTTTGTAACGGCTACATATGCCCAACCTTCAAAAATCAATTACGTCAGAGATACGTCATCTGTGCTCAGCGAGATTTAACACACCGTTCAACCAGCTGCGTAGAAAGTCAGCGAAGACAGATTCGGCATCTGATGTCATGTGCATGGTAGGTCAAATGAATTTACTTTTATAAATAAACGAAAGGATCTTTGGTATTCTATAGTTGATAAATACGCGTATAAATGTTCAGTGCTTGTACAAAATAAACCTTTTCAAGTATTCCTCGCAAATAAGGTCACAGTCATCGACACAGCCGGTTGTACGGTGTCTTAATATCGCGGAGGTGTGTCTCGTTGACCGTGACCTTGTCTTGTTTTGAAGTAAAAATATAATGTGTAAACACGCTTGTAAAGGATTGATCTATAGCAAAGGAAAGATGTTTTTTCGCCGAGATTGAGGTTTTTATGCATTGCTAATTGTTTTTCCATGCACAAATATGAGTTCCAGAACAGTTCGGAAGCATAAAAACATAGAATGAGCCCCTTTAAGTCTTTTGACATGGAGGGCCATGAGGCAATTCTGCACATCAATTTTCAGTCATCCATTCAATAATTCAGATGTAGAAGATATATGGCAAATTTCATGGAACCAAAAACTTTGAAGTGCTTTTGTAGAGGGGCCATTAAACAATTCTACACAGAGGCCAAACAGTAAGGAGTAGGAGATAGTGCAAAATTGCTTTCTTTGTCTCTTCGGAAATCTAATATCCCACAACATAGGGCCAAATTTCATTGCACCACAATAATTTGAAGGATATTGGTAAAGGGCCATGGGATGATTTAGGAGTAGAAGACAGTATAAGATTTTCTTCTTTGTCTCTAAATGAAGTCTAATACCGAACACACAGGACCAATTTTCATTGTACCTCCATAATTAATTCTACACACCAAGTTTCCAAGCTCTAGGCAAAACAGTCTAGGAGAAGATTGCACAAAATTTCTCTTCTCTGTCCTCATATGAAATCCAATACCCAACCAACATAGGGCCAGTTTCCATTGTAAAAAATAATTTGTAAAAATATGTATCTTGGTAGAGGGTCCTTAGACAATATGACATACCAGTTTTAAAGCCATAGGCCAAATAATTCAGAAAATTGTCCTCCTTATATGAAATATGATACCACAGAACTCAGGGCCAATTTTCATGAAACCACAATAATTTGAAGAGTGTATTTATGAAGTGGGCCTTTGGATGATGCTACATACAACAATTCAAGACTGTATGGCCGTGTCAGCAAGATGAAAACAAAATGTGTTTGTGAAACATGAATGCCCCCCTAAACGGCCAATGTTAAAATTTTGGACAGATGGATGGAGAGACGGACACGGGTTAAACAATATTCCACCCTGGGAGCATAATTAAAATATAGCTACCTAAATTTGGCCTCTAAAGTCCAAATTTCTGAGCTTACAGACTATGTGATAACTTAAAGACAGAGAGTTGCACTTAGTTTTGTATGTCACAAGCAAAAATGTCATGACTCTTTCAAGTTATAAACTTCTTTTCCCTGCATTTATGTAAAGAAATCAAAATTCACTTGCCCATATGTAATACTTACATAAAATTATTTGAACACAACTTCACTGTTCATAATGGAAACTTTATCAAACTTATCTACTATGAAAAAGATGGCAAAAATACATGCAAGCTTCTTCAACAATGATAACTATAATGTTTGACAGGTCTTTCCCTGGCATTTCATTTTGAAAAGGACTATATATATTGATAGATAATTGTTCACTTCTTAACCATGACAGTTTTGCTTGTGATATACAAAAAAACTAAGTATTTAGCCTTTTAAATTCCCCTTGCACATGTACATAACTCACCTTTGTGCGAAAATGCACCAGAGGAGTCCTGCAAACTCGGAGGAAGAAGAAAGCTGTTTTTTTCTAAAAGTATCGTATTGATTTTGCTTTCCCAAGACACAAAAATATAGGTATTTATAGGTATTTGGGGCAAAATGGGTGAAATTATAGGTTTTTATAGGTAAGGTCCAAAAATATAGGAAAATATAGGTATTTATAGGTATTTATAGGTTACTGGGCGCCCTGTAAAGGGTAAAAAATTTGGCAAACCTAACAAGAGGGCCAGAATGGCCCTATATCGCTCACCTGAAAGAAGTTTAAAGACACGCCCACTTTTTTGATGAATCAAAAATTTGCAAACAAATTTTGAAAAGGGTCACTCAAGGAACATTGTTGCCAAATTTGTTTCAAATTGACCCAATGCTTGATTTTTACAGAATTTTCTTATGATTTCTCTAAGTCTGATAAGCCACGCCCTGCCACTGCCACTTTTTTGTCCAATACAAAATTTGCCAACACTGTAATTCCGATAAGCTACGCCAACTTTTTCTGACGAATAAAAAATTTGATAACAAATTTTGAAAAGAGTCACCCAAGGAACATTTCTGCCAAGTGTGGTTCAAATTGGGCCAATGGTTGATTTTTAAAGAATTTTCTTAGAATTTTTCTAAGTCCGATAAGTCACGCCCTGCAAAGCCCACTTTTTCAGACGAAACAAAAATTCACATTTTTTTTAAAGAGTCACCAAAGGAACATTTCTGCCAAGTTTGGTTTAAATTGGGCCAATGATTGATTTTTAAAGAACTTTCTTATAATTTCTCCAAGTCCGATAAGTGCTGACCTGCCACGCCCACAATTTTGGACGAATAAAAAATCCGCGAACAAATCTTAAGTAGGGTCACCTAAGGAACATTCCTGCCAAATTTGGTTCTAATTGGCCCAATGGTTAAGGAGAAGAAGATTTTTGAAGAATTTGTTAACAATTTCTCTTGGTTAGATAAGCCCTACCCTGCCACGCCCACATTTTTTTGACGAAACTTTAAATTTATGAACAAATGTTGAAAAGGGTCACTCAAGGAACAATTCTGCAAAGTTTGGTTCAAATTGGCACATTGGTTGATTTTTTAAGAATTTTCTTAAGAATTCTCTAAGGCCGAAAAGCCCGTTCCTCCCTGCCATGCCCTCATTTTTTGACAAATGTAAAAATTTGTGAATCAATTTTGGAAAGAGAGACTCAAAGAACATTCCTGCAAAGTCTGGTTCAAATTGGCCCTATGGTTAATTTTTAAAGAATTTTCTTATGATTTCTCTAAGTCTGATAAGCCCCTTTCTCGCTGCCACGGCCACAATTTTTTTCAATTGAAAATATTTGTGAACAAATTTTAAAAAGAATGGCTTAAGGCACATCCCTACAAACTCTGGTTCAAATTGGCCCAAAGGTTGATTTTTTAAAGAATTTTCTTATGATTTCTCTAAGTCTGATAAGCCCCTTTCTCCCTGCCACGGCCACGTTTTTTGACAAATCAAAAATATGCAAACAAGTTTTGAGAAGGGTCACTCAAGGAACAATTCTGCCAAGGTTGGTTCAAATTGGCCCAATGGTTGATTTTTAAAGAATTTTCTTATGATTTCTCTAAGTCCGATAAGCCCCTTTCTCCCTGTCACGGCCACTTTTTTTGACAAATCAAAAATCTGCGAACAAGTTTTGAGAAGGGTCACTCAAGGAACAATTCTGCCAAGTTTGGTTCAAATTGGACCAATGGTTGATTTTTAAAGAATTTTCTTAGGATTTCTCTAAGTCCGATAAACCCCGCCCTGCCACGCCCACATTTTTTGATGAATCAAAAATCCATGAACAAGTTTTGAGAAGGGTCACTCAAGGAACATTTCTGCCAAGTTTGGTCAAAATTGGCCTGTTGGTTTTGGAGAAGAAGATGTTTAAAGAAATTGTTGACGGACGGACGGACAGACACAGACGGACAGACGGACGACGGACGGTGAGTGACCACAATAGCTCACCTCGAGCACTTTGTGCTCAGGTGAGCTAAAAACGAATCTTACTCACAATAGAAAATTAACAATGAATAGCAATATAAACATGTATGTGACAGGGGATAGGAGAAAATGCTGCTAATCCATGGACTATGGTTTAGTTAAAGTTGAATTTTATTCATCTGATGAAAGATTTACATACCAAGAATTTCGAGAGCTTCAAGACAAAATCTTTCTGTTGTGTGGACAATTTCTTATTCTTCAACAGCTCCCCTTCTGGTGCACTGAAATAACATGCCATGTTGATAATTTATTCCACGCACATTGACGCTTTTTGACTCCACACAAGAAAAAAGCTTTGGAAAACATTATGGCAAATGAAGAAATTGCTTGTGTCAAGCAATTTCTGCATTTCCTACAATGTTTTCTACGTAAAAAGACCAAAAATGCAAAGTTTCATTCACTTCATAATCCTGTCAGCATCATCTTTGAATTTGGACTTGTCTAAAATTTTGCCGTCTGGTAATGGGTTAAACTGTTTGATACATATGAGTTAGGATCTGATAAAAGGTTGCTTATAATATTTGAGAAGCTGATCAAGATCCACATCATTGATTGTTCCAGTGTTTTTGCTCACAATTTTGAGAACAGATCCAAAACCATTCTTTTTTTTTTTAAATTTCTTTAATATCTAAATAATATTCATAAACCTAATTGTATGACTAAGAGTAATCAGAATTATATATAATTCCAAATTTCTTGATGGAGTTGCATCATATTGATTGGATATGTTTGAAAATATTGTAACTGTTACTTATTCAAGCTGTAGTTATCACATTTTTAAACATAGCCAACGATATCCTGATGATGATTGTTCATCATTTAAGTTCTTTCATGTATATTATGTTTACTTACGTAGGTTTTTTGTAAAAGATGACTCCATTCAACAACTTTTCTTTATTTCTTTTGAGTTCTCTTATGATCAGTTGCTGAAATACATTGAGGAAGCAATAATGATATATTGAGACAAACAGTTCAAAAGAATTTTTTCTCCAAATCTTTATATTTGACAATTTCACCTTTGACATTCAGAGCACATTATACAAGAGCTGTCCGAAGACAGCGCGCTCGACTTTCTAAGTTGCTTAGTATAAAGGGGGCATAACTCCAAATATAGTGGAGCCAGGGTCATGGGCCCTGGTAGTAAGGTAGAGGGTGTGATGGTGAATAAGTATTTCAAGTTTGAGTTGAATCCCTTTGATAGTATGGAAGTTATTGATATTTAAAAAAACTTTAACCTTGGTTGCAACGCCGACGCCAACGCCAACGCCGACGCCCGGGTGACAGTATAAGCTCTCATTTTCTTCGAAAAGTCGAGCTAAAAATGTGACCCATCACGCTAAAAGGGACCTAAAACTGACCTAGTCAGTCTGCGCAGTCCAGTCCGCTCAGCCAGACTAGGGCCGACACTTTTCACTTGTATATAATTTTCTAAATCTGGAATGTTTTCCTATCGGACTGTATGTTCATTTTTCTCATACAGTATTTTGGTTAACTTGTGCTGAGTGTCACAAGTTTTTCAAAATTTGGATTTTTGGAGTTCGGATAAGGTCCCTTTTAGCGTGACAGGTCACAAATATGTGTCAAAGCCACATTATCTCCCTTGGTTGACATCAGAGCAAAGAAATTTCTAACACAAATTCATGTCACATTGATCATTCCTCAAAATCCATCAAGTTATTTAGGAGTTGCGCCGACGAGAAATGTGGATGGACAGACAGACAGGGTGCAGAGGTTCTGAAATCCATTGTCCGAGTTGCTCAAGTTGTCCCAAAGAGTTTACGGACAAGTAGAATTTGCCAACATTTTGCTCTCTTTTGTTCATACGGACAACTGACTGTTGTCAAACAAACAACCACGGACAAGTAGCCAATTTAAAGATTTCATCATTTCAGAACCCCTTGGGTGGTTCCTATACCCCTTTTTCTTAAGAACATTAACAGCAGGTGCTGTTTGGGAATGGGTTACGAACTTACGAGCAATGACTAAATAATTCTACCTTTGGTCGGAGAACCCCAGCCTCAGTTTCTGTTACCGAAGCTGCAAAATAGCATTTTCTTCTTTTCCCCACAAGTCATGTTTTCTGTTGAATGTCATTTTTATAGTCTACATTAACCCTCTAATTACGAAACAGCAAAATTTGAGACTGGTTCAATTGCAAAGATGTTTCCAGACTTTGATTTCAAGTCAATGAAAATTTACATTTTTTCAGTCTTTTCGGGTAGAAAACATTGTGGGAAATGAAGAAATTGCTTGTCACAACCAATTTCTTCATTTACCACAATGCTTTCCAAATCCTTTATCTTGCAGGGAGTCAAAAGGAGTCATTGTGTGGTAAATAGATTAACAGCAAAAGTTGTTTGGAAATGCATTACAAGCAATCAGTATCATACCTTTGGTCGGAGAACCCCAGTACCGGTTATATACTGCCACAGGTTTCTGTTACCGAAGCTGCAAAAGAAAGACATAAGGGTGTTAGGCAGGGGTGTGGAATTCACATGCCCGAATTGCCCGACACAGGTTTTGTGGTGGACGGACAAGGGCTTTTTTCAAGTGAGCTTGTCCGCGGGCATGTGCATATCAAGGGGATCAAAATGTGATGAAAACAAAATTTTAATCTTATTTTTGCTCCTGATCCGTCTGAAAAAATCCATTTCAATCAAATCACACTACCATTAGAAAGTCATCATCGCGGTCGCCATCTAGGACGAGATCTCGCGATTAACCTTGTTTTTTCTGGACAAGTAAACTTTGCCTTCGGACTAGTAGAAATTTGAGTTCAACTTGTCCGAGGACAAGTGGAACAAGAGCTTCGCAGAGCGGCGCATATACGCCCGAGAGGGGCTTGTCAGTAAAATTGGCAATTTTTTTCAATTCAAGGGCAGATAATTCAAACATGAAAAGTATCAAAATTTTGTTTGCACAACAAGACACCATAGAGATTCATTGTGGCTAGTTTGATTAAATTCTGGTTGAAACTGTAGAAGTAGCACACTGGAGAAAATGGGCATTTTTGAGAAAATGGACATTTTTCCTTAAATTCAAGGGCAGATAATTCAAGAACGAAAACAGTTATCTAAATTCCGTAAGTGATGTGCACAAGTAGACACTATGGAGATTCACTGTGGCAAGTTTGATCAAATTCTGATCAAAACTGTAGGAGGAGTTGCGCACACTATAAGAAAATGGGCATTTTTTTAATTCAAGGGCAGATAATTCAAGAACGAAAACAGTTATCTGAATTCCGTAAGCGAGGTGCACAACTAGACACCATGGAGATTCATTGTGGCAAGTTTGATCAAATTCCGATCAAAAGGAAGCCAATCAAAAACAACTGACGAATTGTCAGAAACGATTGATTGAGGTTTAATGCCTCTTTATATAGTTTAGACTGCTTTGGTCATATCGTGGTGGCTGAAGCACTTTAACCCTTTCCCAAACAAGGCCGGGTTGTTACGTCGCAAATAGAAAACGCTTTGGAAAACATTGAGACAAAAGAAGAAACTGCTGATAACCAGCACTTTCTCCTTTGTCTCGATATTTTTTGTGCTATGTTGTACACAAATACCTTCCTATTTAACATGAATTTTGTCTTCTATAGCAGCTTTTAAATTGAACCACCCTGAAATTTTGTCGTTTGGGAAAGGGTTAAATATGGATTCCTGTTGCTACTCATACCAATACTATCACAACATCCTAATAACAAGCCTCCAGTTGCTCGCCCACATGCAGAGCTCTCAGTAGGATTTTGAAAGTAGGATTCCAGGAATCCAACTTTACAAAAAGTTGGATTCCACACAGGAAATTTGGATTCCATCATTATGAAAGTGGATTCTTTACCGCTCTGAAGTCAAATGTTTTCACAAAATGACAAACTTTTACAGACAGTATTTACAAGGATTTTAGATTAGGCCTACAAAGCCAAGGGTGATATTTTTCTCTTAACCCATTCCCTGAAATTGAAGCTTTTGAAGCCAAAGAAGATAAAGTTTTGCAAAAGCATCGTGACAAAAGAAGATAAGCAGCATTTCGTCTTTTTGCCTCAATATTTTCCATGCTAGAATATTGTACAAGTCCATCTTTATCAACATCTATTTAGTTTTCTGCATCCACTTTCAATTTGGAATATCATAAAATTTCGTCATCTGGTGATGGGTTGATAAGGGAAAATGCAGGTTTTGGTTGAATTGAATATTCTTTTCTAAATGCTGCTTTCAATGTGATTTCCCAAAAAATTTCAAGCTTTGAAAATTGCAATTGATAAAAAAAAGATAAAAGAAAACTAGATCTAGATTCTCTATGATGAAAAAAATATTTTCTTAAAAATTGCATCTTTTTGTGAATGATATCTCTCAATTTGGAACAGTAAAACAAGAGGACCATGATGGTCCTATATCGCTCACCTGAACCAAAATGATATAAGCAACACATTTCTTCATTTCAAAAAATATTTATGACTTTAAGACTGAAAACGAACTTATGGTCAATAACATTGTGAAAATCAAACTCATCCAAGATTTCATCGTGCCCAACATTGTGTCCAAGATTTGTCTTGTTTGATAAATAATTGTAGATTCTGGAGTATAAACAAGGTCGAAAACAGCCGAAAACAGCAATTTTGTCAAATTCAAGGGCACATAACTCTCGACTTTCTAGTCAGATCAGGCTGAAAATCAAACTCATCCGAGATCTTATGATATCCAACATTGTGTACAAGATTTGTCTTAATTGATAAATAATAGTAGATTATAGAGTGTAAACAATGTCAAAAACAGCCGAAATCGGCAATTTTATCAAATTCAAGGGCATATAACTCTCCATTTTTTTAATCAGATTGGACTGAAAATCAAACTTATCCAAGATCTTATGGTCTCAAACATTGTGTTCAAGTTTTGTCTTAATTGATAAATAATAGTAGATTATAGAGTGTAAACAATGTCAAAAACAGCCGAAATCGGCAATTTTATCAAATTCAAGGGCACATAACTCTCACCTTTCTGGTCAGATCAGACTGAAAATCAAACTCATATGAGATCTTATGGTCTCCAACCATGTGTCCAAAATTTGCCTTGATTGGTCAAAAATTGTAGATTCTAGAGTGTAAATAAGGTCAAAAACAGTCAAAAACGACAATTTTGTCAAATTCAAGGGCTCATAACTCTCATCCTTCTGATCAGATAAGACTGAAAATCTAACTCATCCCAGATCTTATGATCCCCAATATTGTGTCCAAGTTTTGGATTGATTGATCAATGATTGTAGATTCTAGAGTGTAAACATCGTCGAAAACAGCCAAAAATGACAATTTTGTCAAATTCAAGGGCTCATAACTCTCGACTTTCTGATCAGATCAGACTGAAAATCATACTCATCCAAGATCTCATGGTCCCAAACAATGTGTCAAAGTTTTGTCTTGATTGATGAATAATTGTAGATTCTAGAGTGTAAACAAGGTCAAAAACAGCCGAAAATGGCAATTTTGTCAAATTCAAGGGCACCTAACTCTTGTCTTTCTGGTCAGATCAGACTGAAAATCGAACTCATCCGAGATCTTATGGTCTGCAATGTTATGTCCAAGATTTGTCTTGATTGATCAATAATTGTAGATGCTAGAGTGTAAACAATGTCAAAACTAAGTATTTTTCGCATTCAAGGGCAGATAACTCCTGACTTTCTAGTTCGATCTGACCCATAATCAAACTCATCCGAGATCTTATGGCCATACATGTTTTGACCAAGTTTGGTCAAGATTGGCTTATATTTGTAGATGCTAGAGTGTAAACACGAAATTGTGAACGGACGGACAGACGGACAGACAGACGGACGACGGACAAAAAGTGACCATAATAGCTCACCTTGAGCACTTTGTGCTCAGGTGAGCTAAAAATAAATAAGGGGTCATGTTTTTGCAGTTAATCAAAATACAGAAAGAGCTTCCCCACTAAATTGTTCTAAAAGGATAGAAGCTTACAAGGTAAAGGGTCACTGTACCGAAAAAGGTTAGTCTACCCCGATAGCAGTGTCCCAAGAAAAATCAATACTCAGTCATATGCTGACAAATTTAACACAAAAGACATATAAGCCTACGTGATGTTATGGAAAGTTTAAATGGATACTTAAAAAGTTGATCATTGGATTTTCTTTACCAAGTAAGACCGGTCATACATGTAACCTCATTCAAATTTACGATAAATCAACTGGTTAATAAAAGTATGAAACTCAATTAAAAAAGAAGAAAACAAATGATTGAGCAGGTCAGTTGCTCAGGATATCAATCGGGAAAATAAATCGCTATTTAGGTAAACAATTTAATTTAAATACCGAGAGATGAATTGATTTGTCAATCAACTGTTTAAATCAAAAGTTACTGCTTTCGCAATCGTCTAATAATATCGTCAGGCAAGGACTAATTAACATTCATTGAGACTCAGACTCCACTTACAACGTCTACCGATATTTGATTCTGATTGGCTGTTAGCGGTAATTAACGGCACGCCTACCACTGCTGTCTACCCGACTTAGGTATCACTTAGATATGGTCATTATCGATTTTTCATGAATGCGAGTTATTAATTGTGGCTGATTGAAGCTTAGGAAGTAGTTAATTGACAGCTTATTATCATAGACAATGACTGTGTACTTGTTGTATACTGCTGATAGGTAACGGGTCACGGACGCGTGCCTTAAAAAAAGTTGTCGTCCCGTGGAATCCTTTGATAGGATTTTTTGTCGTCCGCTGAGAAAACTTGTCGTCTCAGACGACAGTACTGTCGTTTCCGAGAGCCCTGCACATGGTTCAGCGATTATCCAAACATTGGTGAGTGACAATTTTGTCAGAAAGGGAATTTGCCGCAGCAAAGGCTCAAACCAAGGACCTCATTATGAGTGAGTCTGATGCAACAGCACTGTGGGCAAACCTTGTCAGAAAAAAATTGATTTATTGTGGTTTTATACTGTTTTCAAAGGGGCGACTCGGGAGCACTAAACATGGATTACTGGTATTTCTCGCTTCAGTACTACCACAATATCCAAATCGAGCTTCCAGCTCAGCTTTCTCACATGTAGAATAGATGCTTCACACCCATTGGTGAGAGAGTGAGACAAATAACTTTTGTCAAATGTCAGAATAAATACAGGCTGAGCAAGGGTTTGAACTCGCGACCCCTGGATTAACAGACTGTTAAGTTACCGACTGAACTATCCAAGCTCAGCTCTAGTTGGCATTTAGTCAGAAGGGATAAAGGCCTAATGAGAATCACATTTCATCAGTATTTTTTCGTGCACCGTCGTTAAAGGGGCCCATGCTAGGTTTTTATGTTTCCGAACTGTTTACTTAACAAGCATTCTGAAGTATTGCAAAACAATACCGAGTCCCCTACCGGCTTTATATATGTGTTTAGAAAAAGAAGCCCAAAAAATTTCAAAGTCCAGTTGCTGGCATCCGTATCTTCCTCAAAAATACAGGACCGGAACGAAACTCAACCTTGTTCTATAACTTATCAATGCGGGTCTACGTACCAAAAATCAGCTCAATAGCTGCAAGCATTAAGAAAAAAAGTCTGGAAAACTGTGATTTCCCAGAAATTTTCTAAGTCCAGCATACGTATCTTCCCCAAAAATCACTGGAGCAGAACGAAACTCACACTCGTTCTGTATCTCATCAATATGTGTTCATATACCGAAAATCAGCTCAATACCTGCAAGCGTTTAGAAAAAAAGTCTGGAAAACTGTAATTTCCCAGTAATTTTCTAAGTCCAGCATCCATATCTTCCTCAAAAATCACTGGACCGGAACGAAACTCAAACTTGTTCTGTAACTCACCAATGCAGGTCTACATACCAAAAATCAGCTCAATAGCTGCAAGCATTAAGAAAAAAAGTCTGGAAAACTGTGATTTCCCAGAAATTTTCTAAGTCCAGCATGCATATCTTCCCCAAAAATCACTGGACCGGAACGAAACTCGAACTTGTTCTGTAACTCATCATTGCGGGTCTACATACCAAAATTCAGCTCAATAGCTGCCAGTATTAAGAAAAAAAGTCTGGAAAACTGTAATTTCCCAGTAATTTTCTAAGTCCAGCATCCATATCTTCCTCAAAAATCACTGGACCGGAACGAAACTTAAACTTGTTCTGTAACTCATCAATGCGGGTCTACATACCAAAAATCAGCTCAATAGCTATCCCCGTTTAGAAAAAAAGTCCGGAAAACTAATTCACCGGACTGACGGACAGACAGACGGACGGACGGACGGACAGACAGACTGACTGACGGACAGAGTGCAAACCTAAAGTCCCCTTCGGCTTCGCCGGTAGGGGACTAATAAAGCTTGATGAGTGCTAACAATGGATATAAGTGATCTACCCCTTTAGGTTGGTAATTTCATATGTTATTTCTTGTTTGTAATTGTTGCATTTTCGACAGCCTAGCTGGTCCCCCTTTAACATTCGGCCGTGGATCATTTTGGTGGGCAACCTTAAATATTTGAAACACCAATGACAATTTAATCTAATTTTCTGCTGAGCAAGCAAGTACCGGTCTAAGCAAAGGGTGACAGACACAGGCTTTGTACATTGCTTCTGGCTGGTTATGGGAAGAGAAAGACCCCTTGGTAGCAATGCCAAATCGATTAGAGTTACTTCCCTTGTTCGCAAGTCATGAATATTAATGAGGTGACGTCGGCGGCCCAAGATTGGGACCATTTTATTACGCTGTAATACTCTTTTCGAGCGTAAAGCAGGAACCCAAACTGATTTGCATATTAATGACAAGTGCTTCCTCGGCCCGGGTATGTGAAATTTCCCGCGATCCATCGCCATTTTCAAAAGTTAAATTAACAAAGAAATTTTACGTCAAGATTATTCCTCATTTAGAGATCGATTACGCTTTATTTTTGGCTTTGTTTAAACAATATGATATATAATCTAACATATGATAATATGTTAGTGAATGAATCGAACCGTATAAGTGCTGAATTTGACCCCAAAAAAATCTCGGTAAAATGTAAACAACAAGAGGACCATGATGGTCCTATATCGCTCACCTGAACCAAAATGATATGAGCAACACTTTTGTTCAATTCAATAAACATTTATGACTATAAGACTGAAAACTAACTTATAGTCAATAACTTTGTGAAAATCAAACTCATCTGAGATCTTATGGTGCCAAACATTGTGTCCAGGTTTTTCTTGATTGATAAATAATCACAGATTCTAGAGTATAAACAAGGTCGAAAACAGCCAAAGACGGTATTTTTTTAAAATTCAAGGGCACACAATTCTCGACTTTCTGATCACATCAGACTGAAAATCTACCTCATCCAAGATATTATGGTCTCCAACATAGTGTCCAAGATTTGTCTTGATTGGTCAATAATTGAAGATTCAAGATCGAAAAACAGCCAGAAACGGCTATTTTGTTAAATTCAAGGGCACATAACTCTCAACTTTCTGATCGGATCAGACTGAAAATCAAACTCATCCGACATATTATGGTCCCAAACATTGTGTCCAAGTTTTGTCTTGATTAATTGATAATTGTAGATTCTAGAGTGTAAACAAGGTGGAAAACAGCCAAAAATGATAATTTTATCAAATTCAAGGGCACATAACTCTCGTCTTTCTGGTCAGATCACACTAAAAATCAAACTCATCTGAAATCTTATCCTCTCAAACATTGTGTCCAAGATTTGTCTTGATTGGACAATAATTGAAAATTCTAGAGTAAACAAGGTTGAAAACAGTCAAAAACGACAATTTTGTCAAATTCAAGGGCACATAAGTCTCGACTTTCTTGTCTTATCAGATTGAAAATTCTAGTCGTCTGAGATCTTATGATCTCTAACGTTATGTCCAAGTTTTGTCTTGATTGATTGATAAATGTAGATTCTAGAGTGTAAACAATGTCGAAAACAGCCGAAAATGACAAATTTATCAAATTCAAGGGCATGTAACTCTTGTCTTTATTGTCAGATCACACTGAAAATCGAACTCATCCGAAATCTTATGGTCTCAAACATTGTGTCCAAGATTTGTCTTGACTGGTCAATAATTGTAGATTCTAGAGTGTAAAAAAGGTCGAAAACAGTCAAAAACGACAATTTTGTCAAATTCAAGGGCACATAAGTCTCGACTTTCTTGTCTTATCAGATTGAAAATTCAACTCATCTGAGATCTTATGATCTCCAACATTGTGTCCAAGTTTTGTCTTGATTGATTAATAAATGTAGATTCTAGAGTATAAACAATGTCGAAAACAGCCAAAAATGACAATTTTATCAAATTCAAGGGCACATAACTCTAGTCTTTTTTGTCAGATCACACTGAAAATCAAACTCATCCAAGATCTTATGGTCTAAAAGATTGTGTCCAAGATTTGTCTTGATTGGTCAATAATTGCAGATTCTAGAGTGTAAACAAGGTCGAAAACAGTCAAAAACGACAATTTTGTCAAATTCAAGGGCACATAACTCTCGACTTTCTCGTCTAATCAGACTAAAAATTAAACTCACCCGAGATTCTATGGTCTCCAACATTGTGTTCAAGATTTGTCTTGATTGGTCAATAATTGTAGATTCTAGAGTGTAAACAAGGTCGAAAACGGTCGAAAACGGCAATTTTGACAAATTCAAGGGCACATAACTTTTGACTTTTTCGCCTGATCTAACTGAAAATCGAACTCATCCAAGATCCTATAGTCTCCAATATTATATCCAAGTTTTGTATTGATTGGGCAATAATTGTAGATGCTAGAGTGTAAACAAAGTTAAAAACAGCATTTTTCGTCATTCAGGGGCAGATAACTCCACACTTTCTGGTCCGATCTGGCCCATAATCGAACTCATCCGAGAACTTATGACCATACTTGTTTTGACAAAGTTTGGTCAAGATTGACTAATATTTGTGGATGCTAGAGTGTAAACACCAAATTGTGGACAGACGGACAGACGGACAGACGGACGGACGACGGACAAAAAGCGATCACAATAGCTCACCTCGAGCACTTCGTGCTCAGGTGAGCTAAAAACCGGAAGTTGCCATTTTGTCTTGAAAGAGAAAGTAGACCAATCTACGATTTCGACCGATTTTTTTGCAACTGGGCTAATAAAGGACTGTATAACTGAATAAATTGTTAGCAATATAGTTCTTTGTAGGCATACAAGAGTCTCGATTTCATGATTTAAGATCTTTGTACTTTATAGCTTACTAACAGTTATTCTCATGTTTCGTCCATGTTTCTTTCGTTCCATACTAGGTAAAAATTGACATTGTTGGCTCTTCGTCAATTTATTTCTCATTTTCTTTTGAGGCTTGACCTGATTATTTCGTCTTCATGCAGAAATTCAATCAAATTTTTTTAATACTAGGAAAACGAAACCCCCTAATTGTATCTTATTCGTTTTAAGAACTAGCTTTACAGTGGCGGATGCAGAGGATGTTCTGGGGGGGGGGGGGGGGGTGTTGTCGTAGCAAAAATTCAGTCAAAAAATTTTAATACTAAGAAAACAAGCCCCCTAATTGTAATAATAATAATGATGCAGTAGGTACTTGATATAGAACTTTTTTTCCAAATAAATAGTAGCTTTTAGCAGTATTTTTGTGATTTTTTCTTTTTTAGGGGGGGGGGGGGGGGGGGGGGGGGGGTAAAGGGTTACAGAATCTTGAGCTGTGAAAGGGCTTTAAAGCCCTTTAGTATGGAACCAATTTCCTTTATCCAGTAGGGAACCAACAGTATGATTATAACAATTATGAAGGAAGTACTTGATATTTACTTTTTTTCTCAAAACATACAAGCTTTTAGCAGTAGGCTATTTTCATGACTTTTGGGGGTAAAGGGTTATAGAATCTGGAGAAAAGGGTCCTCTTGTATGGATCTGTTTTACTTTTTCCAGCAGGGGACCAACAGTACAATAATATTAATGAAGAAGGTACCTGGTATAGAACTTTCTTTTCCAAATATACCAGCTTTTTGCAGTATTTTGTTATTTCTGGGGGATAAAGGGTTACAGATTTTGGATTAAATGGACTTTTTGTATGGGAATGTTTTACTTTTTTCAGCAGGGGACCAACAGTACAAAAGTATTAATAATAATGTCATTATGATGAAGAAGGTACTTGATATAAAACAAATCTTTTCTCCAAAGCTTTTAGCAGTAGGCCTATTCTCGTGATTTTTTGGAGGGAGGGGAAGGGGTAAAAAGGTTACAGATTTTGGAGCTAAAGGACTTTCTGTTTAAAACTTTTTTACTTTTTTCAACAGGGGACCAATAGAACAATAATTAAAACACATAGAAGCTTATATTGTATTCATAAGATAGCAGATATAAACTTGGGCTGTAATTCAATTGTTTCTTGTTCATCCCAATTTTTAAGCGTTTTTAGTGGTAAGGGTCAAGTAGCAATAACTTTGTTAAAAACGGAGGTATTTACAAAAAATAAGCTGATTTGTCTTTTTCAGATGTGTATGTCTTCATATCTGAAACTCCTTTACTTGATCGTGCAATTTAAAAAAAAATCATTTTGCATGGCTACCCTTGGCAAAATTGACAGAAAAACGTGACAAGTTTTTGGATGACAAGAAGACCTTTTTTCGCAATAAATTGGTGATCAGAGGTTATTGATCAAGTTTAATTGTTACGTTTTTGGTAAGGCATTCGATTATTTGCCTTGAAATAGTTTCATACGCCAGAAATCCTATTTACAAACCTTTCTGACTTCGGATTTTGATTGTTACCCGCCATTGCATTGGTACAACAGAAACGTCCGAAGTATTCCGAATAATTGACAAGTGAGATTTTCGTATTTTCTTATTTTTCCATTATTTTGTCAATTTTTCGAATATAACTTCAGTAAATGTGATAAACCTAAATATTTGATAAAACAACCTTGAAATAAAGATCCTTTTAAACCGAGAAACGTATTTTACCATACGAACATTCGGTTACACAGAGCTAGACAACTATTGGGAAAACAAGAAAATCAACAGAATGTGATTTCCGAGCTTTACAATTGTACAGGATTTAGTACATGCCGTATGGCTGTCAAGTGGCTTCTTGTGTAAATTCACAATTAATAAATCTCACTTCAAACAATGTTTGGAATGAAAAAGTACAAACTGTTTGTGGTTGTGTGTAGTTTGATGACACTGCTGTCACTATTTTTGATTCATGAAATTGTGGAAAGGGATGGTGCTCTAGCAAGGCTTGGTAAGGCCTTTACTTTTCTTAACAGTTTTGTTTAATACTTGATAAAAATTTTGAAAGTGATATCAGAGTCGCTAAGAAATATCGGGATGTCTCCTGGTTCATAATCCGAGTCTTCTCTGATGTAAATACGCTCTTTGATATTTTGATTTTTCGCTATTTTCATCAGAGTGTGTTGCACTTTGAAAACAGCGGAAAGTTTGGCACACATTGTGAAGCTTTGATATTGGGTATTATATCCAATCACTCAGTAAAACACTGTAGGGTATAGATCAATTAATCATTTTTTGTCATACCTGACCAAAAATTTAATTTCAAATCGGTCTGCTGGAAGAGAATAACCTTCCGAAATTCAACAACCCCCTAATTCCAGTAGATATTGTCACCATTGTTATTGTAGATCACGTGACCAGATCTCGTTCAAAAATAGTACGGAATTTGCTGGCACATGACTATCACGTGACCGCCTTTGATTATGAATTTCTTTCAGGTCACGTGACCGCCTTTGTTTAGAAATTATGGAGTGTTCTTGTTGCGGAGATCAATTTATGTCAATCTGTTCAGCTTGCAACTTGAATGGTATTGCTTCTCCTGTGAAATTCTGTTTATTTCCTTCAGGCGTAATAAAAAAAGTTGTGTGTTTCCGGTTACCCGACCGTGCCTATTTTTTTACCCCCGACCCTAATTTTTTTAGCAATTTTTAGGGACATGTCTTGGTAAAAGTTCAATTCACCGAAAGTTATATCGCTACTAGGTCAATAAAAACCGATGTATTTCAGTAACGAATTTTGTAAACCGATAATGGCGTGGTATTACCGATTTATGATTGGGTAGATCTACATATTCTGTTATCCTGCCCCGACGATGCGTATCGTGTTACGATTTGAAATATGGGTTTTCCCGGAATCTTCGGTAGTTTCCGTAAATATATCAAAATGCACAAAAAATTGTAGAAATGATTCTCAGGGCTCGCGCTGGCAATCGCCACTCGATCGCCGATTAACATGGCTGTCAACACTTACTTTTTGTTTAAATTATGAAAGATTGATTGGCTACAGTCTAAATGGTCGAGTAAGCACACCATTTTAATATGTACAACTAAGCGTGACCTAATTCCTTTGTGTATCCTTTTCCCGCTCTTTGTGGACACGCGCGCATTTTGTAAACAAATCATAGTAAATCGTAACCTTATTTGGAAGTGGAGAAATCACATGATGATATTGGAATGACTACGTCATCAAATGTCTTTGTTTGCGGCGTTTTTGATCTCGCTTAAAACATCGCATATGAGTAATAGATTCATTCTGTTTCCTGTTAGACTTTCGAGATTTTGGACACATTTTAAAATTTAATATTGGCATCTGTGATCAACTTTCAGAAAAAGAAAACTTAGATCTACCGTTACTTGAGAAATGAATGTTACTAGCGATGGTGTACAAAGCACACATCATGTACTTTTTGGGTGCATGTAGCCTCTAGCAGACATCAATTTACTACATATTCGACAAACGACGGCGGAGCCAGGGGCGGGGGTATTCGGTCGTCTGTGACGGTATTGTTTTTCTTTTACCAGACCGAATGTCCAGAAAACAATCTGCAACTTTCGGAAAGACTGTCGGATTTCCTAGGGATTTCCTGTTCCGCCATTTTGTTTCCCTATTTGTCCCATTAAAAAAAAAAAAAAAAAAAAAAAAAAAAAAAAAAATCCGACCTACCGTCCCTATTTTGAAATTTCATGTAACCGGAAACACACATATTTTTTTTTTACGCCTCGCCATGCTCGTAAGTTATGGAATTGACCCAAAAAAGTAGCAAACATTATTGGTGCAAATACTAGCTTGGAACGTTTGCCGGACGTTTCTGATATATTTCATTTATTTATTTATTAATATTATCAGTCAGTGATTTTTTTTCTTAAAAAAACGGTCGTTATTGGGCCACTTTCCCCTCTCTGAGGAATATACTTTTTTTCCCCATTTCAGAGAAATTTTCCCCTCCTGGAACTAGATTTTTTGTTGCAAAGAAAAATCCAAATCATATTTAGATTCTAGGCATTTCTAGCAGTTCTAATGGTTGTTTGAAGGTCCCATTATGATATACAAGCAAGTTAAATGCATTTATAACACTGTATTTGAGAGTATAAGCATATATTGAAATTTCCCCTTTTTGGGCGTTCACGCGCAAATTTTCCCCCACCTATGGGCCCTGACCCCCTTCCCCCAAAATTAAAAATAAACACTGCGGTAAACAAAGGCTGCTCAGGTGAGGGTTGTTGCAAAACATTGTCTATAAACCTTTTGGAAATACTTTTTGGTCGTATTTTTTTCAGCAGCCATAACAATAAATGGTTCATTTATCGATACCATCAGGCGTTTTAAGGATAGCGTTTAAGATCGGACGGTGAACGATGCGCCACATCGAGTGGAGAACTTCTTGATATTTTCGAAGCGCAACACACTCTGATGAAAATAGCGAAAAATCAAAATATCAAAGAGCGTATTTACATCAGAGAAGACTCAGATTACCTGGTTCATAGGTTAATAAAATGATAGCGAATGTTGTCGATGCCGAGGACGCTATTTAGGGGCGGAGGTGGTTAAGTGGTAACGCGCTGGACTTGAAACACAGGGGTCGCTGGTTTGACCACCCACTTCTCCAGTCATTCGGATGAGACTGAGGTCCCGTCTCCTAATGACCTTAGTAGTTGAGTGGGACGTAAAACTCAATTCAATCCAATCTGAGGACGCTATTTCAATTCCGTAATAAGTTCTTAGACATACCTGTCAATTTTTGGAATTGTCAAAGAGTGAGATTACGCGTGACAACCTTTAAATGAGTTTTCACAGGTATTTTTCGCGTGGAGTGATTTTACCTCAACTTTTAGGAGTGAGATTTTTCTGCAGTGTTTCTTCAACTTGAGTCTTTAAACAATGACAGTAACTTGTTCTCTAGGTCTTACACTTATTACTTCATTTCTTTACAAAAGGAGAAAAGTTAAATAGCAAAGTTCATCAAGAATAATTATTGTGGGAAACACGACATCCTTTGTTCCAAACAATTCTCATTTGTCTTACTTTCTGTTATCATTTTGAAAAAATATTCTTCTGTAATCTGTTCACAGTTTAGCATTTACACAGTTCGTTTTTTTTTTTTTTTTTTAAATTTTCTTTTAGTCTGGTAACCATAAATGATGCAAAATAATGCTTTGCAACCATATCGCAGTTATTTTGCATATCGAAAAACCATACAAAGTGTAATTTTAAAAATAAGATCCATAGTAAAAAACTGTTGAATTTAAGGTAAATCACTAAACCGCAAAACATAATGGGGCGAAACGACCTACAAGTGTGAAATACAGATTTTCTGGAAGGTAAAGAATCTTACTGAAGCGGCGACCCGCGATTGATTTGCTATTGTCAGTGAAGGCTGTTACTAGTTGATCATCATCCATCAAATCTTGTTAAATGGTAGAATTACAAAAACTCGATAATCACAGTTTGTTTACTACTGAATGGGCAAGCACTAATTGTCATCCACAGATTATCAGAAAACTTCCCCTCGATAACATATCACGCATTTTGATTGGTTGACTTGTAGATATTAGCCATGCCTTACACTTACCTTATTTGTAATAAGTTGATCACGGAGATTGTCGAGATAAGGCATCAGCGCGTTTTAATTGTTAATCAAGGAAGGTGACAATATAGAAGATAATCGCTAATTGAGTGAGTAAGGGTGCAATTTCACAATCATAAATAATAATGTCAGATGGAAATTGCAAGCGTGTGATTGCTGGAAAACTGTGTTTTTAGCGATTTTAGACCATTCGTGCATGTGATGAACTCTTGCACTTGAATTTGTGTTAGTCACAATTTTTTCGTGTGAGTTGACAGGTATGGACTTAGATCAGCTGTAGACGAGTACGAAAACAAAAGATATAGATGAATTAAAGGAAACAGTGTTGGAAATCAAAGAGCTTGAGAAATATATTATCACAAAAGAATGGTGTTACCGGGTCGCACTTGATTGTAATTTTCATATTAAGATACAGTAACAGGCCAGAATATGAAATTACTCTAATTATAAGCTTGTTTCTTCTGCTTACAAAACCAATGAGGGACCCCCGAAACTAGCCAGGGACCCCATAACTGATAAAGTTGTGTCCCAGGGACCCCCAAACTAAAATGTCCTGGCCAAAAAGTCCTGGCCAAAATGTCCGTGGCCAAAATGTCCTGCATTCAATTTATGGACGAAACTAAAACCTTGTTACTGTTTAACAATAAACTGCTAACTGGCAATTGCAATTGTCTTAAGTCGTCTGTTGAAATTCTGGTAAACAATCACTAGATGTGTTCTGTAAAATATTCCTTTTGCTTTGTGTAACTACTTTGGCTGGTTCACAGTAATATATCACAGCTCCAGATAGGGTGCATATTATACACTTTGATTGTATGAATATGCATTGTCTTTCATAAAAATGCATACAGATATGCATGCATTCAAAATTAGGAAAACGCATTTGAGAATTGTCATTTATCTTATCAAGATCGAACAGAATAGGAAAAATCCTCATACAGTAGGAAATTCCAATGATGAAAAATAACTTTTTGGCCTGTAAAATAGTTTACCGAAGTATTTAATATGACTGTAATCAGTCAATCAAAACCGGGAATAATTGGGGAATAACGATTACATCATCAGATTAGCCATAGTGGTACAACAATCCAAGGGCGGATCTAGGGTGGGGTCAGGGGGACATGACCCCCCCTCTCCCCCCCCCCCCCCCCCCGAAATTGACTGAAAATTGAATTTTGACTTTATAACTTTACATACAAATGTATTTAACATATCTTAACCCTTTCCCAAACAAGACCTGGTTTTGACATCAATAATAAAATAGGCTTGGGAAAACATTGAAACAAAAGAAGAAACTGCTGATAACTAGTAGTTTCTCCTTTTGTCTCTATTTTCTGTGCCATATTTTACACAAATCCTTTCCTTTTTGATATGAATTTTGTCGTCTAGAGCAGTTTTTGAAGTGGATTACCCTAAAATTTTGTTGTTTGGGAAACGGTTAAGCAGTGATAATGAGTGATTTTCTTACAATTTAAAGACTGTGAGTCCTGGGGACTGGCTAGATTCCATATCAATGAGTCCAGGTAGTAGCTAAGTGAGTCCAATACACTATAATAGTATATTTAATAGGAAATCTGTAAAAATTGTTGCTTCCTGGGACTCGCTAGAATTAAAACTTTGCATCCCAGAGACCAAATTATGAGTAAAAGTTGCAGGATGCGCATGTAAAATAATCACTGGGTTAAGCCATCATTTGGCCCCCCAACACCCCCTCCACCCCCGTCTGGAAATAAATCCTGGATCCGCCATTGCAATCGGCTATTCCATAGATCTTCCGAATGCTGCCGAATAGTGTATTTTAAATTTTGTATATGGAGTAAATTGCTCGATTTTAATTGGATGATAAATAACAGACCATTGCGTCAGTAAGTCGGACATTGCAGCTTTTCTTCTTTTTTTTTCCTAAGTGATTTCTTTTTAAGATGTCAAAACCAGGTCTTAGGGTTAAGCCTTTCCTAAACAAGACCTGGTTTTGATGTCCCTAATGGAAAAGCTATGGGAAAACATTTAGGCAAAAGAAGAAATTGCTGATAATCAGCAATTTCTCCTTTTGTCTCAATATTTTCTCTGCTGTATTATACACACAATTCATGCCTGTACCAACATCCATTTTGTCATCTGCAGCAGATTTGAAATTGGAACACCCCAAAACGTTGACGTTTGGGAAAGGGTTAATCAATAGATGTTGCATGGGCATCACCAATAAATATTTGGATGTTCAGACTGCCTTCTTTTTACCCTTGCCATGCAACTGTGATTCCTTTTCTCCAAAATTATTTAAAATATCATGATTTTCAGAACATTTTTCATCAAATTTTGTTTTTACAATTGATTTGTGTCATTAGCAGGAGGCATGGACAAAGATCAGACTGCACATATGTACAGGCTGATCTTTATCTTTGCTGCATGCAAAAGTAGGATTACTAAAAAAAAAACTTAATTTGCAAGAAGAGTTGACATTTCCCTGTGGGTACCACTATTTCCGATGGCTATCTTGTTTTTTAACCCTTTCCCAAACAAGACCTGGTTTTTACGTCCCTAATAGAATTTGCTTTGGAAAACATTGAGGCAAAAGAAGAAAATGCTGATAACCAGCATTTTCTCCTTTTGCCTCAATATTTTCTGAGCTTTATCATACACAAAATCTATCATTATCGACATTGATTTTGTCGTCTGCAGCAGTTTTCAAATTAGACAGCACTAAATTTTGTTATTTGGGAAAGGGATAAGCCGGCTCTCTGCTTTTGATCCTGGCAAGTGGCTCCATTTTAAAAAGCACAGTCTGATTTAGATAGCACTAGCTTTGTCTTTTGGGATTAGGATGGTTTCAAACATTAGAGGAAAAAGAATTTTATCAGATCTTGTATATTCAGTTTGTCCACTCGGTCTCACCAAATCGAACATGGTTGAAGTATTGTAAGCAGAACTGGCATTCTCTCCTTTTCTCACAATACTTTTATTGACTAATTGTCAAAGTTAAGGTGACCGAGTATTCGAGTCTATTAGTGAAATTTGGACTTGTTAACATCCATAATTGTTAGACATGAAATTCCTCAAAATCACTTTATCGGTGATAAAAGAAATTGTGCTCTTGAAGGTGCAGTGACATTCTGATGTTATAAGCTAACCCATTTACAAACATAAAAAACAAATTGAACTTGTCCAAATTCAAAGATGTGGCCGACAACAATTTCATATTCATAACTAAACCTTATAAGGTAAAAAACTTGAAATTGTTTGTCACAAGCAATTTCTAAATTTACCACAATGTTTTTCAAAGTCTTTTTCTTTGGGGGAGTCAAAAAGAGGCAATGTGCATTATGGAGCCCCTACAGCTTTTTGAGCTGCGGAGAACACTGCAATATAGAATAATCTGTGAGTCCTTTCATATTAGATGGGTCTAAAATTTGTCTGTTTTTGGAAAGAGTTTAGATCTACATAAGTAACATAACATTAACCCTTTCCCAAACAAGACCTTGTTTTGACGTCCCTTGTAGAAAAGGCTTGGGAAAACATTGAAACAAAAGAAGAAACTGCTGATAACCAGCAGTTTCTCCTTTTGTCTCAATATTTTCTGTGCCATATTTTACACAAATCCTATCTTTAATAACATCCATTTTGTATTTTGAGGCAGTTTTTGAAGAGGATCATCCTAAACTTTTGTTGTTTGGGAAAGGGTAACATGTCACATATTTCACAATAACACTATTTTCCTAACATTTCAGAGCTGCGACTTTCCCAGGGCCAGACTAGCAATGTCAGAAGGCATTTATCCCAAGCTGGCGCAGTGGTGAGATCTGTTTGCTTTTTTATCGCTCTCTGTCTTTGGCAATTTATCATATTTATTCCCCTATCCCGTACTACTAAGAAATATTGCCATGAAATTGCTTTGTGTCTGTACTTTTAACGATTTGAAATCATTAATAATTTCATATTTGAAATTTTGATAATTGTTTACTGCAGAGGTAAATGCATATATACATGTACAAGGGGAGGCGGAGTTAATGAATTTTCAGAATAAGAAAAATTATTTACTGTTTATTAGCCCTTTCCCAAACAACAATTTTTAGACCTGTCCAATTTGACAGGAGTTGCAAGTGACAAAATTCATGTTTACAAAGACAGGATTTTTGTAAAAAAAAAAGCCCAAGAAAATATTGAGGCAAAAGGAGAAAATGCTTATCATAAGCATTTTCTTCTTTTGCCTCGATGTTTTCCTTAGCCATTTCTTATAGGAACGTCAAAACCGGGTCTTGTTTGGGAAAGGGTCTCAAACCCAGTGTCCTCCCCAGTCCATTAAGCTGTAATTGGCCCACTACAGCTTCCTATAAATCAATGTAATGCCACTACAGCTTCAAAGTACCCCTACATCTTAATTCCTTCAAAATCCAAAAGGTCACCAAATAGGGGGATTTGTAGACATTTCGTGTCAAAAAGTGATAAATGATATATTCTTATAATATGAATTGTAATAATTCTGTGTAAAACATAATGGGAAAAGAAGAAATTGCTCAAATTTTTACCAATACAATTTGTCACTATGGCTTCAAGTTATTCTGGAGAGAAATCATATGTTGTAGGTACTCATTGACACTGCCTCTTTACATGTCCCTATTAATCATCTACCAAAACTTAAAAAAGATAAGCCTGGGAAAACATTGAGGCAAAAGAAGAAAATGGTTGTAACCAGTATTTTTTTCTTTTGCCTCAATATTTTATTAGCAATGTTATACAGACCAGTTATATCTTCATCAGCTTTCATTTTGCCATCTTCGGCAGCTTTCAAAGTCTAAAATTTTGATTGTTTGGGAAAGGGTTAAATTTATGCTAAATTCAGTTTCGATGTACAGATAGTTTATAATTCTTAAAAGCTTGGCCAGATGTTTTCAATCTTAGCAATTATTTCAAACTATAATATTGTATCCCAATTTTGTGAACATCCGTTTTGAATTAACCTATAGTGAATTTTAATCGAAAATTTTCCTCGCAAATAAGTATCCATTTCTGTTTTCGTACATTTCTCGAAATTATTTTGATGGATCATATGCTTTACGCATCTTTTGAACCCTTTCATTTTGCAAGCCTTCCAAAAATGGCTGAAAATAAGGATGATCAATCTAAATTAAAAGCTGCAGCTGCTGGCAAAATGGATGTTGATAAAGAAAGGATGTGTGTATTAAAAGAGCACATAAAAATATTGAGACAAAAGGAGGAAATGCTGATGTATAGCATTGTGTTCTTTTGTTTGGATGTTTTCCCTAATCTTTTTTGTGATTAACAATCATTTTCATGTAATCAGAATGTTCAAAAACATATTTACTTCTTGAATATATAAAGATGAAGTTACATTATCTTTCAACACTACCACAGTGGATAATAATCATGTGATACAAATCAATATTTTCAGAAAATCATCAATAATTTTGTAAATACTGGACCGATTTGAATTCGGTTTGAAGCAGAGAATGTGAACAGACATCACACATTAGATGGATGTGATTGATTTTTGAAAAATCAACTGATAAAAAAGTTATTGAAGATAAACCAAAATTTTGGTTTATCTTCAATAACTTTTTTATCAGTTGATTTTTCAAAAATCCAACAGTTTATCTAATGTGTGATGTATGTCCACACTCTCTGCTTCAAACAGAATTCAAATCGGTCAAGTATTAACAAAATTATTGAAGATTTTCTGAAATTCTGAGTCATGTGATTATACACCGTGACTACTGACGGTATTCTCTAGGAGATCGCTCTTTATTTATGTAGTGTTAGAAATGCCTTTGGAATGCAGTGTTCTCCCCAGCCCAATAAGCTGTATTGGCCCCACTACAGCTTCATGTTAATCAATGTAAGGCCCCTACAGCTTCAAAAGTACCCCACAGCTTAATTTCTTCAAAATGGTCACCAAAGAGAGACATTTAGAGGTATTTCATGTCAAAAACTGAAAAATGATGCATTCTTATCAATTTAAATGTAATAATTATGTATAAAAACACAATTATTTGCATGAACACAATGTGTTTCAAGGTCTATGAATGCCACTATGGCTTCAGAATATTCTGTGGAGAACCCTGGAATGGAAATAATCTCTGACAGGTTGTCCATAGTTTGTCAGTTTTTGCCAGGGTGGCGGTAGAGAGCCCTTGAATTATTAATCATTTTAGGGTTGCAATGCTCTTATTGCCAGGGTGGTGGTAGAGAGCCCTTGAATTATTAATCATTTTAGGGTTGCAATGCTCTTAACCCATTCCCAAACAACAAAATTTTGGACCGCTCAAATTTGAAAGCGGCTGCAGACGTCAAAATGGATGTTGATAAAGGCAGTATTTGTGTGAAATATGGCACAGAAAATATTGAGGCAAAAGGAGAAACTGCTGGTTATCAGCAGTTTCTTCTTTTGTCTCAATGTTTTCCCAAGCCCTTTCTGTTAGGGACGTCAAAACCAGGTCTTGTTTGGGAAAGGGTTAAAATGCCTTTGGAATGGAAATAATCTCTGACAGGTTGGCCATATCTTGTCAGTTATTGCCAGGGTGGCGGTAGAGAGCCCTTGAATTATTAATTGTTTTAGGGTTGCAATGCTCTTATTGCCAGGGTGGTGGTAGAGAGCCCTTGAATTATTAATCATTTTAGGGTTGCAATGCTCTTATTGCCAGGGTGGTGGTAGAGAGCCCTTGAATTATTAATCATTTTAGGGATGCAATGCTCTTAAAAAATTGTCACCTAACTTAACAGTGACTGGCACTTCATTCATTGTTTGACATTTGACAAAATCTATGGCGTTAACCCATTACCAGACAGCAAATTTCAGACTGGATCAAATTCAAAAGCTGCTGCAGACCACAAAATGGATGTTGATGAAGGCAGTATTTGTGTGAAATATGGCACAGAAAATATTGAGACAAAAGGAGAAACTGCTGATTATCAGCAGTTTCTTCTTTTGTCTCAATGTTTTCCCAAAACATTTCTATTTGGGACGTCAAAACAAGGTCTTGTTTGGGAAAGTGTTAGAATTGCCTTTGGAATGGAAATAATCTGACAAGTTGTTCATAGTTTGTCAGTTATTGCCAGGGTGGTGGTAGAGAGCCCTTGAATTATTAATCGTTTTAGGGTTGCAATGCTCTTAAAAAAATTGTCACCTAACATAACAATGACTGACACTTCATTCATTGTTTGATATTTGACAAAATTTCTTGCGTTACCAGAGCCTACAGATAAGAGGGAGTGATGGCATCTCAAATTTATGTGGTATTTCTTCTATTGTTCATCAAATCCTATGTTATAGGTACTCATTGGAATCGCATCAACAATAATACAAAACTGATTTTTCAAATTTATGTGCTATTTCTTCTATTGTTCATCAAATTCTATGTTATAGGTACTCATTGGAATCGCCTCAACAATAATACCAAACTGATTTTTCAAATTTATGTGCTATTTCTTCTATTGTTCGTCAAATCCTATGTTATAGGTACTCATTGGAATCGCCTCAACAATAATACCAAACTGATTTTTCAAATTTATGTGCTATTTCTTCTATTGTTCGTCAAATCCTATGTTATAGGTACTCATTGGAATCGCCTCAAGAATAATACAAAACTGATTTTGGTTAAGCTGTAGAGCAAGCAACAATGTAAGGTTTAAAATGTCATCGATCAAAAAACTTGATATCTGTAATTAGTTAGAAACATTATTATGATTACTATGGTTACGAGATAGTGTGATAAAAGATGTTACTAGGTGATCAAAATATGACGTTGAAATTTTCGCACTCATGTATAATGATTGATTATCATTGGTTGACAGAATTTTGATTTGATTGTTTGAACAGAAAATGCAATTTTTTATCAATAATTAATAATGATAAAAAAAGTATGACGTTGAAATTTTCACACTCATGTATAAAGTTGTATCATAATTGATCTTTGGATAGCAGAATTTTGATTTGATTGTTCAAAAATAAATCCAATAATTAATCCTTTCCTGAACTAGAAAACAAAACATTATATGAAGGAAAATATTTACCAATTACCACAAAATGACTGTTTTTGACTCTCCGAAGGAAGAAGTCTTTGGAAAACATTGTGGAAACTGAAGAAATTGCTTGTGACAAGCAATTTCATCATTGCCCACAATGTTTTCTATCCAAACAGACTAAAAAAAAAGTAAAATTGCATTCACTTCAATTGAATTGTTGTCTGCAACTTTTTTGGATTTGGAACAGTCTATAATTTTGCTATTATGTAATGGGTTAAGGTGACCGCTGACCAGCATTACCCATCAGCAAAATTTTAGACTGGTCCAAATTCAAAGATGTTTCAGGTGACAAATTTAAAATTTTTGGTCCTTCTGGGTGAAAACATCGTCAGAAATGAAGAAATTGCTTGTTGTAAAGCAATTTCTTCATTTGCCTTCATGTTTTTGATAGCCTTTGTCCTATGGGGCGTCAAAAAGCATGGACCTGTAGCTAACAAGCAGCATCTTCATTTCTCACATTTCTTTCATTTCTCGTTTAGGGTTAAGAATTCTAATGGTGATGCCAGTACAAATTGTTCATACCTATTCAATCTCCCAATCCTCTCATTAACCAAGAAACCTGATTGAAAAACTTAGAAATGTGTTTACAAAATTCTCCGAAAGCTATAATTACTGGTGTAAATTTTCTCTTGCAGAAAATTGAAACTTTTTTTTCGCAGATTTATTTTAGATTTTGGTGTAAAATGTCACTGCTTTACAACAACAAAAAAAAACCCTGGTAACTGCAGCTTACAACAAGCTGCAGTTACATGGTTTTATTTGAAAAGCAACAATGTGTTCCAAACTTAGATGTGTTGGTTCTTGCTCGCTCCTGAAGGCAAAAAAATGATGTTGCTACATTGGCATGTTGAAATCAAGCCATTAACCCTTTCCTACATGTTATTGCTTTTGATGCCTTTCACAAGCAATATCTTCATTGTCCATGTTTTCTACAAAAATAGACTTGAATTAACCCTTTCCCAAATGACTAAAATTTAGGATTGTCCATTTTGAAAGCTGCTGCAGATGACATGGTTGATATTAACAAAGAAATATTTTTTGTACAAAAAAGCCCCAAAAATATTGAGGCAAAAGGAGAAACTGCCGTTGGTTATCAGCAGTTTCTTCTTTTGTTTCAATGTTTTCCCAAGCATTTTCTATTAGGGACATCAAAACCAGGTCTTGTTTGGGAAAGGGTTAAGTCATCTGCAGCATCTTTGAATGTGGCACTTGCACAATTTGAATGTTCAAAGGTATTATTTCACTGCATGCAACATATCACACAGGCCCGTATGAACAGGGGGGGCTAGGGGGGTCTAGGCCCGCCCAATGTTGGCCAAAAATGCCGAATTTTCTTAATTTTACACTGAAAATTTTGGGAAAATCTAAATTAGCCCCCCCCCCCCCCCAATATTCAGGACAAGGGCTTTAGCTCCCCCAATACAGGACTGTCACAAATATCCCTTCCCAAAAAGTGAAGATTTTTACTGATCCAATATGTAATGTGGTGCAGACAACAGACAACATAGATGTAAAAAGTAGAAAATGTGTATGTTATAGAACAGAAAATATTGAAGAAAAAGCAGAAATTGCTCATTATCAATAACATTTGACTTCTTTCAATGTTTTCCCAAACTATTTCTACTAAGGAAGTCAAAACCAGGTCCTTTTTTGGAAAGGTTACAAAATTATGTAGTCCCTGGACTAGGCTCCATTTGACTGAAACCGACTGAGATGTGGGACTGTTAACACAGAGCACCGTGAAGGTGCTAGTTGGGGAGCCTTAGTCTCCAATCTGTATGAGAATGATTAATAATTGTGTCTATCCCCAACAATGTACATCTATTTATTAAACTGCAGGGGCTGGGGAAAAGAGATTTAGCCATAGATTTCTGGCAAGCTGTAGAGAAAATACCATAAACACAGCTTAACCCTTTCCCAAACAGCAAAGTTTTAGGGTAATCCACTTAAAAAACTGCAACCAATTACAAAATGGAAGTTATTAAAGAAAGAATTTGTGTTAATATGAGAAAATATTGAGACAAAAGGAGAAACTGCTGGTTATCAGCAGTTTCTTCTTTTGTTTCAATGTTTTCCCAAGCCAATTCTATTAGGGACTTCAAAACCAGGTCTTGTTTGGGAAAGGGTTAAAACAAGCTGCAGTTATGAGGTTTTCGTTGAAGAACAGCAATATGAACTATTTACTGCTACATGTACTTTTAATCAAATGTCACAATTTTTCGAACATAAAATGTTTTATCATTGTGTGGAAGAAAACATTGTACCAAGAAGCATCGTTTTCTACTTTTCTTTCAATGTTCTCTAATCCCATTAAGCTGTTGGTCTACATGGTTAGATAGATATAATAAACCAAGATGATGAAAAGAGTTGTCTACGGCCAACACTGTAGATCTATTTATTTAACTGCAGGGGTTGGGTAAAAGAGATTTAGCAATAGATCTTTGGAGAGATACTCATAATTAAGACAGAAAATATTAATTGAAAACTATTTGTAAGAAATACATGTATTGTGCTTATTAGTCAATCTTTCAGATAGATCTTTCCCGTCCAGAATAAATTGAATAACTTGTATTTACTCATTCTAAATGAAATCTGTATTGAACTTTATTGATTAACTACCAATATAGTTTAATTTCTAGCTCACCTGAGCACGAAGTGCTCAAGGTGAGCTATTGTGATCGCCTTTTGTCCATCGTCCGTCTGTCCGTCTGTATGTCCGTCCGTCTGTCAACAACTTGGTGTTTACACTCTAGCATCTACAAATATTTATATAAGCCAATCTTAACCAAACTTAATCAAAACATGTATGACCATGAGCTCTCGGATGAGTTGGAATTTGGGTCAGATCAGACTGGAAAGTCCGGAGTTATCTGCCCTTGAATGTAAAAAATAGCTACTTTTGACATTGTTTACACTCTAGCAATCTACAAATATTGACCAATCAATACAAATGTTGGACACAATGTTGGTGACCATAAGATCTCGGATGAGTTCGATTTTGGGTCAGATCGGACTAGAAAGTCAGGAGTTATCTTCCCTCAAATTTGACAAAATTGTCGTTTTTGACCGTTTTCGACTTTGTTTACACTATAGCTTCTACAAATATTGACCAATCAAGACAAAACTTTAACACAATGTTGGTGACCATAAGATCTCGGATGAGTTCGATTTTGGGTGAGATCGGACCAGAAAGTCAGGAGTTATCTGCCCTTGAATGTAAAAAATAGCTACATTTGACATTGTTTACACTCTATCAATACAAAAGTTGGACACAATGTTGGTGACTATAAGATCTCGGATGAGGTTGAATTTTGGTTTGATCGGACCAGAAAGTCCTGAGTTATCTGCCCTTGAATTTGACAAAATTGTCGTTTTTGACCGTTTTCAACTTTGTTTACACTATAGCATCTACAATTGTTGACCAATCAAGACAAAACTTTAACACAATATTAGTGACCATAAGATCTTGGATGAGTTTGATTTTGGGTCAGATCGGACCAGAAAGTCAGGAGTTATCTGCCCTTGAAAGAAAAAAAGCTACTTTTGACATTGTTTACACTCTAGCATAGATCTACAAATATTGACCAATATATACAAAAAATGGACACAATTTTGGTGACCTTATATAAGATTTTCGATGAGTTTTTGTTTTGGTTTGATCGGACCAGAATGTCCTGATCGAGTTATCTGCCCTTGAATTTGACAAAATTGCTGTTTTCGACTTTGTTTTTACTCTAACAACCACAAAATTAATGGTGACCAATTAAGACAAAACTTTGATCTTTGATATAATGGTTAATCACCATAAGATCATGGATGAGTTTGAACTTCAGCACAATTAGACAAGCAGTTGCTGAGTTATCTGCCCTTGAAATGGACAAAATTCTGGTTTTTGACTTTGTTTTCACTCTTTGTAACCAGATATATTGACCTATAAAGAGGAAACAGGGACATAATTTTGATGACCATAAGTTTGTTTTAAGTCTTAATGTCACAAATATTAATTGATTCAAACATAACTGTGGCTCATATCATCTTGGTTCAGGTGAGCGATATAGGACCATCATGGTCCTCTTGTAATAACATTAATTTTGCCGCAATAGGAAACGAAAAACTTGCTACCTGCACTTGACTTTTCTTTTTGACCCGAGATAATTAGTTGTATAAGAGAAAAGAAACTGAATATGCAAACTCTGACTGCACCTGTGCTAGATATTTCAAGAATCAGAGCAACATTGGTGTAGGTCCGAATAAAGAATTGAATTGAATATGCAACATCTTTGCATTAGTGCATGTCTAAAAAAGATTTTGTCTCGTGAAAGAGTGATCGAATTATCACAGTTAGTATTATTAGTGTTATTATCAAAGTAAGACATCTCTGACAGTGAGAATAATTCCCTCTATATCTCAGCAAAATCATGTGTTAACCCTTTCCAAACAAGACCTGTTTTTAATGTCCCTAATTAAAAAGGCTTGGGAAAACATTGAGGCAAAAAAGAAACTGCTGATAACCAGCAGTTACTCCTTTTGTCTCAATGTTTTCTATGCTATGTCATACATAAATTTAATCATAATTAACATAAATTTTGCTGTCTTCAACTGCTTTTGAATTGGACCGCCCTAAAAATCTGTCGTTTGGGAAAGGGTTAATCTCTGTATCAACTGATCTCCTTGATTTTTTACATACATTCTCAGAGCTCCAGATAATTTTTTGAGGCAAGGGGTATTTACACCTCAGAATTTTTTCCAATGCGTATTTCCAGATAATTTTTTGAGGCAGGGCATATTTACCAGCTTGTTCGGGAAAGGACTAGAATAAACAGGAACACCCGACCGGAACGACCCACGTTCATTTTCGGGTCGAGGACATCTAACTGTGGTATGTTTCCGACCATCGAGTTTTTTTCTGAACAAGATTACCATCGTGTGCTATATTTGCCTGTAGGGCCACTTCATAAAGAATATCGGCAAAAATCGCCTAAAGTTACGATCTGCTCAGCGGTAGATTTACTCGTTTGCCGGTTTGAAAAGAAAACAAACATCTTCGAATTGTCATTTCCGATTTACGGATGGTCTGTTAAATCGGGTAACGATTTGCTTTCACGGAGATAGCGGATTGATTGAAATTCAAACAAATGCAACACTCGGCATCATTTGGTAGATCTACGGAATAGCCGATTGGCGCTCGGCTGGTCACAGTCGTGACGTAATTGGTATTCCCCAATTATTCAAAAATGTGATTGGCTGATTAAAGTCGTAATAGATATCAGATAGCTGACTGCCGTAACCTACTTTTTATTCCTAGTGTATGTTTTTTTCTCGACATTTTCCGATCTTGATACGCTAACTGGCAATTATCAAATGCGTTTTCATTATTTTGAATGCGTATTTGTACGCATTTTTATAAAAGTTAATGCGTATTCAGACCAAATCAATGCGTATTTTACGCAAATACGCATCCTATCTGGAGCTCTGCATTCTTCAAGAAGATATTACATGGATTTCTGGCACTGAATTTTAGGGATGGTTATGGTGCAGTGCTAATCACTTGTATCAAGCAATTTCTTCATTTTCCACAATATTTTCTACTCCAAAAATACAAAAAATTCAAAATTTCATTGACTTGAAATTTAAGTTTGCAATATCCTTGAAATGGGATATGCCTAAAACTTTGTTGTCTGGGAAAGGATTTAAAAGAGAGGAAAATCATTATTCCAGCACCCCAGTTTTCTGCTCCTTTCAAGGCATATTCACTGTTTAATCTTCCTGCTTTGACACTTTGTTGGCAACAGCTAGCTAGCTTAAAGTTTTGACAGATCACTGTGAGATTAAGTTAACAATTTTGTAGTCCTTAGGGCAAACCATTTCTCAGTTGCTGATGATTAAAAAGGGGCTGTAAGACAATTTATGCTTGACATGTATGTGTTTTCACAAAAGATGTTACCTTCTGAAACTGAAGAATTTCCCCCAAGACACATTTAAAAAAAATCACACCAAAAAGGAAAATAAATCGAAATATTCTCCACATTTGCTGAAGTTTTACATATATTAGCCTGGCTGGTTCTGAAGTCTACAGTGGAAGGTATCAGAGGGTTTTAGTCTATCAAGTGTACTCTTTCTATATTATCCTATTACTGCAATTAGTGACACATTGTGACTCCCCCACGAGAAAAGGCTTGGGAAAACATTGTGGTAAATGAAGAAATTGCTTGTAACAAGCAATTTCTTCATTTCCCACAATATTTTCTACCACTAAAGACCTAAAAAATGTGAAATTTCGTTGACTTGAAAAATAAATTCATTTGCAAGTCTAAAACTTTGTTTTCTGGGAAAGGGTTAAAAAGTGAAAAAAATCATTATTCCAAAACCCCAGTTTTCTGCTCCTTTCAAGGCAGATTCACTGTTTAATCTTCCTGCTTTGACACTTTGTTGGCAACAGCTAGCTAGCTTAAAGTTTTGACAGATTAAGTTTACAATTTTGTAGTCCATAGGGCAAACCATTTCTCAGTTGCTGATGATTAAAAAGGGGCTGTAAGACAATTTATGCTTGACATGTATGTGTTTTCACAAAAGATGTTACCTTCTGAAACTGAAGAATTTCCCCCAAGACACATTTAAAAAAAATCACACCAAAAAGGAAAATAAATCGAAATATTCTCCACATTTGCTGAAGTTTTACATATATTAGCCTTGCTGGTTCTCGAGTCACTAAGTGGGTATAAGAGGGTTTTAGTCTATCAAGTGTACTCTTTCTCTAATATCCCATTACTGCACAGTGACACCTTTTGACTCCTCCACAAGAAAGGGTTGAAAAGAGAGAAAAATTATTACTCCAGCACCCCAGTTTTCTGCTCCTTTCAAGGCATATTCACTGTGTAATCTTCCTGCTTTGACACTTTGTTGGCAACAGCTAGCTAGCTTAAAGTTTTGACAGATTAAGTTTACAAAGCTTGTAGTCTTTAGGGCGAACCATAATTCTCCCAGTTGCAGACGATTAAAAAGAATTACTAATAATGCATGACTATTGGGAGATTCTTTTTATAATATTTTTGATACAATGCACAATTTTGTGACATGCCCAGCAATTATTTGCACCTCTCTTTCCAAATGCTTTCCGAATTAATAATGTATTACCAAAAAGGCTTGCAAATACTCCTCCTTTATATCCATTATCAGAACATTTGGACTGTTTGAATTTTAAAGGTGTCGCAGATGACAATTTCATGTTGACAAAATTTCAAAAATCGTTTACTTTTGAATTAGGAATAATTGGGCACAATGAAGAAATTGCTTGTGGCAATGTGTGGGAATGGGTTAATCGTTTCTGAAACGATGGCAAGCTTTCACATGTCCTGGTGAAAAGTTCAGGAAAATGTTAAAGAAAAGATATTTTGGTAACAAGCATTTTCTTGAATATACACCAATCTGTCAAAGAGTTGAAGTAATTTTGTTGTCTCTTATACAACCTTTATGTTAGTGCGCAATTACATACTAATTGCCATTTTGGAAATTTTTGTGATGAAACAATCAATCTACCTGTTGCAGAATTTCTGGGGAGAAAGATTTCAATGTAATGATGAACCTTTTCACTAATTCAATTGCAAGATTTCAGACAAATCTGATTCCAAAGGCTCTTCAGAAAGTAGAACAAAATAACTTAATATTAATTGTTAATTAATTTATGTAATATAGAAATTTCTCAGTGTTTAATTACCATAAAATCTTTCATTGACGTGGTGAAAATGCTTGTAATTGACATCTTCTTCTTTTCTCTCATAAGTTGCTATATATTGTACTGACATCTTGGGATTTCTTTAAACGGTGGGATGTTCTGGAATAGGTTAAACAATGGCAGGTTTTGGAATAGGTTAAACAATCAAGATAGGTTTTTGTGAAACACATTACAAAGATTTCAATTAAGTTTTCTTGTTAAATGAGACTGTAGGGGATTTTATATGTATTAGTGTCAGACAGTATTACATCGCTTTTCAACGAAAACCTAGTAACTGATACTTAAAACTAGTTGCAGTTACGATGTTTTCGTTGAAAAGTGAAAATAAGATGCACTCTTCTGGCAACAGTTGGGCTCTTACCACCTTTTAACCATTTCCCTAACAGTCACACCTTTTGACACAGAACATATTTTGCTGCTTTTCATCGCAAACCATGTAACTGCAGCTTAAAGCAAGCTACAGTAACAATACTTTTTATGAAAAGCAACAATATTAAGCTTTGGAAACATTGAATATTTAGGGCTGGCATTGGCAGAATGGCTGCATCACTTTTTGGCTGAAATATGCTACACAAAAAGAGCACCCTACCTCCTAATCTGATTAAAGTCTGATGTTAACTTTTGAGCAACATCTGAGACCCACCTATTTTGGCTCACCTTCTGTGACCCATGGAAAAAAACAAATCGGTATTTACCCTAACCAATTAGATCTCTTGTTATATATGATTGTCCATGACAAGCATGTACAAACACATGGTTCTGCACTGAAATATGATGTCCTTGTGGGTTTATTTACGATTTTTATCATTTTTACTTTTTCTGAATTTTAATTTGATTGGTTGGAGGAAAGGTCACAGAAGATTACCCATGTTGGGTGCAACTCAGATGTTATTGATAAGTTAACATGAGATTTTAATCAGATTGCCTCCTAACCCTAGCAGAAGAAGTCTTATGTTATAAGAATTGGACAGTGTATGATGTGTAACATATTAGAAATGTTCCAGGAACTTGGCTCTATTATAAATTCTGACCCAAGGGGATTCTCGAAGTCCAGCGAATAGAATCAAGAAATTGGCTTCATTTAGATTTGTCTGATAGGTTTTGGATGGTTTTTGGTAGGATGGTTACAGTAATAAAGTAATCAAGATAGTTTGACAAAATTTTGGACTGTCCCAATTTGAAAGATGTTGCAGACGTCAGTTACAAGTTGATGAAAATTGAAGATTATTTCCAATTTGGTTAAGAAAACATTGTGTAAAATAAAGAAATTGCTTGTCACAAGCAATTTCTTGATTTTTCACAATGTTTTCCCTAGCCTTTCCTTGTTAAGGAGTCAAAAGGCGTCACTGTGCAGTAATTGGTTGTAATTAATTTATATGGTGGAATGTCAAAAGATTATTCAGGCAGGCACTCTAAATTTGTCTTGTTAATTTTAAACACTATGTTTGAGACAGTTAAAATGGGTACCAACAACTTATGGTTTAATTGATGATATTTGTTCTGCTAGAAGAGGCCTATAGATAAACTGTGCTTCACTAGAAATTTTGACCCAAGGGGATTTTCGAAGTCTTTAGAAAAGAAAACAGACTTTGGCTGTATTTCCATAGATTTGTCTGATAATTTTGGGATCACTGGTGATGAACTCGACCAAAGCGAGGGACGTTTTTTCGCGATCAATGTATTCCGTCGGTGTTGTTGTAAAATATTGTAACTACGGCTTTATCGAAGCGGTAGTTACGAGATTTTTTAACAACACCGACAGTTTGTCAATAGAAAATGGTAAACCCGGTCTGTTTTTAGAACAAGTTCATTGTCATTAGGAAAAAAAATCTTTTAAACTCACATTTAAATGCAAAATATCTATACCTTGTTGTAGCGAAAATTGTTTTAGTTCACCACCAGTGGGGATGGTATTTTGGAAGATTGGTATGCAACTGAAGTACCCAAGATTGTTTGACCAACAAATGTGCAGACTTCTGTCAAATGAGGAAAATTGTGATTATTGATCTAATTTTGTCGTCGTCATCCCATGAAGAGGAATGTAACCCATCAATGGATTGATATTGTGAACCTATGTGGGGGAGCAGCTGGAGGCTCGGTAAAGGTGTTGTGGTAGTACTGGTATGAGAAACAACAGGAATCCATGGGCAGGTGCTCCAGCCGCCGCGATATCACCCTGGCAGTCGAAACGGCGTAAAACCCCTATAAACTCAAACTCAAATGAGTACTAACAATGAAGAGCTTACATATTGAATAATGAAGCTTAATTAGTTGTGTCAAAGATTCCAACACTAGTCTAACAGATTATCCATGTTCTGGAAACTTGGCTTTATAATGAATTCTGACCTTGGGGAATTTCTGAGTCCAGAATTATGAATCAAGTTGATGACTTTATTTCTATATTTGGTGATATTACAGATTTGTCTTTTTGTATTGGGAATTGTGTTGTAGAATTGGTACACTAATGAAGTATAGTGCAACAGAACTAACCTGGCATATATGCATACCATCGCTTTTCAATGAAAATCTTGTAACTACAGCTTGTTTAAAGCTGTAGTTATTTATAAGGTTTTTGTTGAAAGGCAACAGTGTGTAATGGCTCGACTTTGACAAATGTTTTCTTAAGAGACTTCTAACAGATTTTGTTGACAAAGATTGAGTTGTCCTGGGTAATTTTGGTGCGCTATAACCAAGATCGGTAGGATCAATTGTGTTTAGCAGAAAAGTGTTATTGCATTACAATCAGTTTAACTCTTTCCCAAACGACAAAATTTTAGGGTGATCCAATTTGAAAGCTGCTGCAGACGACAAAATTGATAAGAATAAAGACATGATTTGTGTAAAAAATGGCACAGAAAATATTGAGACAAAAGGAGAAACTGCTAGATATCAGCAGTTTCTTCTTTTGTTTCAATGTTTTTCTAAGTCTTTTCTATTAAGGACGTCAAAAGCAAGTCTTGTTTGGGAAAGGGTTAAACCCCTATGCTCTTTGCACTCATTTGAAAAAAAAATATGTTATCACAGCATTACAAACAATAGAGGATTTGAGTTTGAAGTAATAATATGTTACATATTCTTTGTTACCTACGGAAAACCATGAAACTGGTGCATATGAAGGAAGATTTGTACAATGTTTTGCTAATCTATTATTTTGTTCCAAAAACTTTGCTTCATAATGAATTCTGACCCAAAAGGGAATTTCCGTGTCCAGTAAAATATGAACCAAGTTGTTGGCTGCATATCCATATTTTGGTGATATATTAGATTTGCCCATGATGTCTCTGATTGCTCAGACAATGGTATTGTTGGGAAGTTTGGTGCGCTAATGAAGTAATCAATGGTTTGACCAACAAATTGAGGCAGAAATGGGTTCTCTTTTTTTTTTTTTCAGATCAGTCAAAAACCCTATTTTGTTTGTACTCATTTCAATTGTCTCAATGAGACAATTAAAATAAGTACCAACAACATAGGACTTTTATAAATATTTATTCTAAGTATCTCGAAAATAAAACTTACATTTATGCCTAATTTGTCTTTCAAAAGCTAATCTTGGCTCCATAAATAGAAATGTTCTAGGAATTCGGCTATGTTATAAATCACAGCTTTTCTGCTTGTTTTAAGCTGCAGATACGAGGTTTTCGTAGAAAAGCGACGAAATTCTTGTCGCCCATGGGTATTTCTGAGTAGTCCAGTGAATGTGTTTCTATATTTGGTGATACAACAGATTTTGTCTTGATTGAATAAGGATCATGGTATATAGGAGAGTTGGTATAGCTCACAATAAATGACCTGGCAGATCATTTCTAGCTTAAATATCTCATTACCACACAATGACTCTGACTCCCTACAAGATATGGCTTTGGAAAAGATTGTGGAAAATGAAGAAATTGCTTGTCACAAGCTATTTCTTCATTTCCCACAATTTTTTCCTACACAGAGATTAAGGCTGAAAAACGGTAAATCTCCATTCACTTGATATTATCTTTTGCAACATCTATGAATTTGGATCAATCTATTTTTTTGCCGTTTGGTAATGGGCTAAGCTAGAGATGCTCTGCCAGGTCGTTTATCGTGAGCTAAACACTAATGAAGTTTCAAATCAAGAATCAGATTATTTGACTAATCACAAGATCATATTTTCCTTTGATCCCTATACTAATTAACTCTAAAATTTCCCAAGTAGTGAAATCATGGACTGTCCATTAAATATATTTGGTAATAGAATATATTAGTCTGATTGGATAGGGATTGTATACTAGGAGAGTTGGTATAGTTCATGATAAATGACCTGGCAGAACATTTCTAGCTATTAGCTAGAGAGGCTCTGTCAGGTCATTTATTGTGAGCTATCACACAAATGAAGCTTTCAATCAAGAATTAGATTATTTAACAAAATCTTAAGATCATCTTTTCCTTTGATCTTTTTACTAATTAACCCTTTTCCCCTAATAGTGAAATTATGGACTGTCCCAATATATTTGGTAATAGAATCGATTTTTCTGATTGTATTTGGGAGAGTTTGTAGGCTAATGAAATAATCGAGATTGTTTGACTAATCATGAGATTATCTTTTCCGTTTCATCTTTTGCTCTCTTTTATCTATTTACTAATTAACCCTTTCCCAAACATTGAAAATTGACTTTATAGACAGATCCAATTTCTATTTTATTTCTATCTCTACTTTCACTCTTTTAGGCTAATATAATCAGTTTGGAAACAATTTATAACCTCAGTTTTGTTTGATTAATTATTTACCTCCCTTTAATGATTTTATTTGCAGGAGACCAGCTATTTCAATGACGATGACCAGATCATTATATACAATCGTGTACCAAAGACGGGCAGCACATCATTCGCTGGGATTGCCTATGAGTTGTGTTCAAGAAACAAGTTTCATGTACTTCATGTCAACATCACCAAAAACATGCATACTCTAAACATACAAGATCAGGTAAAATCGTAACATTTTTTTCGAACGACTGAAACTTAGACTTGCTTAAAACTTTTGAAATTGTCTCCCACCAATGGTTTGATAACCGTTAACCTACGTGGGCGAGTTACTGGAGGCTCGGTTAAGATTTTGTGGTAGTATTGTTATAAGAAATGAAAGAAATCCATGGGTAGATGCTCCAACTATGTGATAAGACCATAAGCGTTAAACCCAATCAAACAGACAGCTCAATATAACTATTTTTAATACAATTGGAGTTTGTATAAATTATAGAGTAGAAAATACAAATACTCGGGTAAAAGGAGAAAATAATCAAAATTTTCTTCTTTTGCCTTACATAAGCTTCCCAAACCTACTAATTGCTGCAGATGTCAAAATCAGTGTTTATTTTGAAAAGAATTAATTCAGTTAAAAAAATATTAAAGGGTTCACAATAGGGAAAGAATGTCATTATGTGGGTGATAATAACTTGCTAAAGTGTTTCTGAGTATCAACCTATTGAAATGTTTCTGCAAAGTGTCCTCTTAAAAATTATAGGGATGATAGGGACTCAAACTTGTTAATTTAGGCGTCACAATTTTGGTGCAGTCTGAGCTTGAACAATACTGCTGTTCAATGACTAATATCACATTGACTCAGGCCAAAGTGAAAGGTATCAAAATGTGGTTAAAAAGCTTTCACTTTATTTTGAGTACCAGCTTCCCATGTTGTTTAACCCTTTCACTGCCATAGGCAACTTTTGTCGACTACAGGGGGTCCCTGCCATAGGCAACTTCAGTCGACAAATTTATGGGGCAGAATATATGAGTACCCACAACATAAGAAAGAAAAAATAATTTTGGTCACATATAGGTGCTAAATTTGTCTGTATGTGCTGAAAATTTGAAAGGAATCCATCAAATGAGTCAAAAGTTATGCATGTTTTTGTGTACAGGGTATTGATTCTTGAAAATTTCTTCGAATTAATTCAGCAGTGAGAATGCGTCCGAAATAAATATTTGGCAGTGAAAGGGTTAATAGAAATGAAAATGGCAGCAGGTCAAACAAATACTTATCATCTTGAATTGAAAGGCCTAAATGAACTTGATGACAACAATTGTTCTTTCCCTTATTACAGATTCATTAAGACTCGTTAGTGTCTTCTGCAAATACCTTTGAATTGGACAGGTCTAAGTACAGTCAACTAATTAGCCCAGTATAAGCAAACTCACAAGCCTTGCTCTCAGAATATTTTGCTCAAGGGGAAAAAAGCATTGAAAAAAATAGCTATGTAGGAAAACGTTTTGTAGGGTAACTGTAGCTGATGATTAGAGAAACAGGTGCATGTGCTATATATGTCACCATGCTCTAATTTATTTTGCAACAAAAATGCAACAGGTTATATTTGAGATTGCCGATTTACCTTTTCACTATATGAAAATGGTACAGGTGAAAAGGTTATAATACTCAGTACCAACAATGAAGAATGCAGTGGTAACGCACTTGACTTGTAACACTGGGATCGCTTGTTCGATCCCCTGCTTCTCCGGTCATTTGGATGAGACTTTAAACCGAGGTCCCGTCTCCATATGACCTTAGCTGTTGAGTGGGACGTAAAACTCAATACAATCCAATCCTGATGGAAAAGACTTACGGAAAACATGGAGACAAAAGAATAAAATGCTGCTAACCAGCGTTTTCCTCCATTGCATTAATATTTTCTGTGTTTAAAATCCTATCCTTATCAACATCCTTTTGTCATCTATAGCATGTTTCAAATTAGACCTGTCTGAAAAATCGCTGTTGGAGAAACAGTTAAATGCTTGAAATATGAAATCTACTATTACAAATGACATAAAACGACAAATATTTTATTGTTTGGTGAAATTGTTGCTGACATAAAATGACAATATTTCTTTTTGACTGTTTTACCTCTGTGGAAATAGGGGCCTTATATTGTGATATATCTTCTTAACATTACCTTTCTGTCAAATGAATGAACCATTGTCTGAATTTTATTGTTCAGACAAATTGCCAATTCAAGAGACAATTCAATAACTTTATCTCAAAGTTTTTGCCACAATAATTGAGTAAATAGCACTTAGTGTAGGCTAAGATCAGATTGCACATCTGTGCAGGCTGATCTTAGTCTATACTGCCTGCAAAAGTTTTTTTCACAACGGGAATATGACGCAAACAGCATGGGAAGGGTTAAAACCATATACCAAGTATTACAATAAGCATCTTGTATGTTATGTCTGAGAAAACAGATTGAAGAGGAGGAAATAATTTTCTTCCTTTCTTTCAACATTTCTAGAGCTGTAAAAAACAGGGATTGTTTTATGTTCAGATGGGTTAAATGCTTGAAAATAGGATCTTTAATAATTATTGTAGACAATTATTATGTTGTTAGTTGAATAGAAAATACTAAGAAAATAATAATAAAATCATATAGATATCGAAAGTCCAATTGCAGATGACATAAAACAACAATTATTTTATTGTAAGTTGAATTGTGGCCGACATTAAATGACAACATTAAATGACGATATTTCTCTTTTGTCTGTTTGGCTTCTGTTAAAATGGGGCCCTTATATTGATATACTGCTTTATCGTATTCTTTTAATGTTTCGTCATATTGTTGTTCATTGCAGATGTATCTCATACAGAATATGACAGAGTGGGAGGAGAAAAAACCAGCCATGTATCATGGACATTTCTACTTCATCGACTTTTCAAGGTTAGTCATCATCATGTCCTTGTAACTGTCTGTCTGTTCATTTGTCTGTCTATCTGTTAGCAATTTCATGTGTGCATAACTCCTGTCACTGTTTCAAATGGAAGTTGATGAAACTTGCCACAATGAATCTCAGGGGTGTACTCGGGACATTTTGAATGTTGAAGCCAAAGGCATTTGGTTGAGTGCCTTCTAATAGGCTGAAGGAGACAGGGAGCATCAGAGGGGACAGTGGCCTTTATCTTAACCCATAACCCTACTGTGACGCTTATTGACATCCCACAAGATAAAGACTTAGGAAAACATTGTAGAAAATGGAGAAATTGCTTGTGACAAGCAATTTCTTCATTTCCCTCAATGTTTTCTACCCAAAAAGACCAAAAATTATAAAATCATATTCACTTGAAATTGTCGTCTGCATCATCTTTGAATTTGGAACAGTCCACAATTTTGCTGTCTGCAAATGGGTTAATTTGTATTATTCTTGTAGTTTGGTGCCACTTAAATACAAAAAGACCAAGGGCCCGTAGTTAGAATCAACAATCTTACAACGCTTTTTTAGCTCACCTGAGCACGAAGTGCTCGAGGTGAGTTATTGTGGTCACTTTTTGTCCGTCGTCCGTCCGTCCGTCCGTCCGTCCGTCTGTCCGTCCGTCCGTCCGTCCGTCCGTCCGTCCGTCCGTCCGTCAACATTTGGGGTGTTTACACTCTAGCATCCACAAAAGTTACTCAATCTTGATCAAACTTGGCCAAAACAAGTACGATCATAAGTTCTCGGACAAGTTCGATTATGGGCCTGATCGGACCAGAAAGTGCGGAGTTATCTGCCCTTGAATGTCAAAAAATGCTGTTTTTAAGTTTGTTTACACTCTAGCATCTACAATTATTGATCAATCAAGACAAAACTTGGACATAATGTTGGAGACCATAAGATCTTGGATGAGGTCAATTTTCAGTCTGATCTGACCAGAAAGATGAGAGTTATGTGCCCTTGAATTGGGCAAAATTGCCACTTTTCTGCTGTATTCAAAAAAAGAGTTAATCTAAGGGAAGGAACTCTGACACTACTTTCTTCAGTATAAGTAGAGTTATCTAGTTTGATAGAGGATATAAATAGATTTACACTCTTATTAACCCATTACCAAACAACAAAATTTTAGCCTAGTCCAAAATCATAGGTGTTGCAGACGACAAGTTCCATTGAACAAAATGTAACATTTTTTGGTCTTTCTTGGTAGAAAACATTGTGGGTAATGAAGAAATTGCTTGTCACAATGTTTTCCAAAGCCTTTATTTTGTGGGGCATCCAAAAGCGCCAATGTGTGGGAAAGGGTCAATCAAGAAAAAAACTTGGACACAATGTTGGGGACTATAAGATCTCAGATGAGTTTGATTTTCAGTCTGATCTGATCTGAAAGTCAAGAGTTACGTGCCCTTGGATTTGACAAAATTGCCATTTTCGGGTGTTTTCAACCTTTTTTACACTCTAGAATCTACAATTATTATTCAATCAAGACAAAACTTGGACACAATGTTTTGGACCATAAGATCTGGGATTAGTTTGATTTTCAGTCTGATCTAATCAGAAAGTCAAGAGTTATGTGCCCTTGAATTTGACAAAATTGCTGTTTTTTACTGTTTTCGACTTTGTTTACACACTAGAATCTATAATTATTGACCAATCAAGACAAATTTTGGACACAATGTTGGAGACTATAAGATCTCAGGTAACTTCGATTTTCAGTTTGATCTGATTAGAAAGTCAAGAGAAATGTGCCCTTGAATTTGATAAAATTGCTGATTTTGGCTGTTTTCGACCATATTTATACTCTAGAATCTACAATTATTTATCAATCAAGACAAAACTTGAACACAATGTTGGGGACTATAAGATCTTGGATGAGTTTGATTTTCAGTCTGATCTGATGAGAATGTTGAGAGTTATGTGCCCTTGAATTTGACAAAATTGCCATTTTCGGCTGGTTTTGACCTTGTTTACATTCTAGAATCTACAATTATTGATCAATCTATACAAAACTTGGACACAATGTTGGGAACCATAAGATCTCATATGAGTTTGATTTTCAGTCTGATCTGATCAGAAAGTCGAGCGTTTTGTTCCCTTGAATTTGACAAAATTGTTGTTTTCGGCTGTTTTTGACCTTGTTTATACTCTAGAATCTACAATTATTTATCAATCAAGACAAAACTTGGATACAATCAGGGCTACAGATAAGTGGAGGTGAAGACATACTAACATTGTTTTTTGGAATTCAAAATCTATGTTGTGGGTACTCATTTGAATCTTCTCGACGAGACGATACAAATGAGTACCTACAACATAGGGTTTGATGATCACTGACAGCATGATTGCAGTTTGAAAAGTCACCACCCCCTCTTATCTGGAGCCCTGTACAATGTTTGGCACCATAATTTAGATCTCGGATGAGTTAGATTTTCACAACCTTATTGACCATAAGTTCTTTTTCAGTCTTAAATTAATAAATATTAATTGAATTGAACAAAAGTGTTGCTCATATCATTTAGGTTCAGGTGAGCGATATAGGACCATCATGGTCCTCTTGTTTGCAAAAAGACCAATAAGATTACAATCCACCTACCCTGTTTATCAATCTGCACATCGATGGCTCACCTCGAAACAGTTGTAACTGCCTATAAACATATAGGGATGTACAACAGTTTTGCGCTGAGCCATCAATATCTCTATCTGAATTTCTCTACTAATTGTGTTTTTTTCAGTCTCAAAATTGTGGGTATCTTTCTGTCTCTTCTGTCTTTTTCACTAAAATTCTGGTCATTTGGTATTTTAGTTGAAAACGGTTTTATCTGTGCAACTTGATCTCTGGAGTAAGATTTGCAGTACAATTAGCTAGACAAAAAACACTTAATGAAGCTTTATTGCCTTCTCAAATTACGAGAGATTCTGCAGTGATTACATGATCATTTTGGGATTAATATTAATTAATCTTGCTGTTAAGAGATTAGGAATTTTGTTAAAATTTTGGAAAATAAAGTCATTAAAGTTTTAAGTTGCAAAATTGAAAATCTTCACCATATTGTTACATTAACCCTTTCCCAAATGACAAAATTTTAAGCTTATCTAAATTCAAAGATGTTACAGACGACAATTTCAAATGAATGAAATTTAAATTTTTGATGTCTTTTCAAGTAGAAAACATTGTGGTAATTGAAGAAATTGCTTGTCACAAGCAATTTCTTCATTTTCCACAATTTTTTCCCAAGCCATTATCTTGTGAGGGATCAAAAAGAGTGCCGTAATGGGTTAACCCTTTCCCAAATGATAAACTTGTCTGGTGGTTCAATTTGAGAGCTGCTGCAGATTCGTAATGGCTGGTGATAAAGTTTGTATTTATTGATGTAGACAACATTGAGGCAAAAGGAGTAAATTCTGGTTACCATGCAATGTTTTTCTGTCAAGGACATCAAAAGGAGGTCTTGTTTGGGAAACAGTTTTGAATGTTTATGACTGCTACTTTCATTGAAAGGGAACAGAATAATTTGGTTAGCTGTGTGTTCTTATTTTCTTTCAATGTTCTATAATTAAATCTCAATCAGTGACATCAGAGGTGGACATTGGAAAAATATTAAATGAGAACCTCAGCCTTGGTATTTATAAAAAACATAACAACCAATTTTACAATTGTTGTCAATTTTCTATCAACATCCAATACCTTTTCAAAAGTCTGTTTTTTACAATCTAAAATTAAAAGTAATATTAAAATCCCTCGTGAGTTAATAATCAACTATCGCTAGCACTTGTGAGTGTAGAAAATTTGATATTTGATGATAGTTCATTTCTGTCCTCAAAATTACATCTGTAAATGTAAAATAGAAAGTCAAACTATAAAAAGTAAAAGAAAGTCAAGTTAAAAGTGACAGAAGAGGAAAATGAAGATGTGAAATTTTCTATCCAATCATCTATAATGTAATTTTCATGTGCAATAAAACTAACTTGCAGCTTATTCAAGATCATGCAAATAGGAACTTTAATGGATTGGAGGGAAAATGTTGAAAGGAAAAGTGAAAAAGACAGAAAAGCAGCAGTTTGGCTTTTTCCGTCAAATATTTACTTGCATTGATATTATCATCTACATCTCATTCCAAATTGGGCTGTGGCCTTGCAGTAGCTCAATTTATTGAGGTCTAGGGTTTGATCCCTGGCCAGGGTGAATATATTTTTTGACATTGTCTCCCACCACAATATGACTGATATACTGTTTTAAATGGCATTAATTCAGCTGCAATCCATCTTTTTGTGTCAACAGTCAGTGATAATGTGGGAGAAATTTCTGTCCTACATTTTCTTATTTGATCAAGAATAACTTTTTGAATTGAGAATATCGAGGTTTTCACTGAAAAGCGATGATATATTGCTCATGTCTTTTAACTGTCTGAAGTTTCATATTCACTGATACATGTGCTTTAAGGTAGAATACCTGTTATTTTGCCATTTATAAAACATCGGCCTATTTTTAGCAATGTTGGTATGTATTCGAACATTTTTGGCCGCGATTGTAAACATTTGGCAGTGGATAGTTCCACCGCCGAATGTTTTCGACGTCACCCGAATAATTCCTGATGTCGCACATATCTCATTAGGGGTAGACTACCTTAAGAAATTTAGCCATTTCTCATACAATACCTGGTTCTTACGTCCCAAACAGTTGCGTCATCAACTGATAATAACTTCAAGATATTTCTGTCTTCCATTTGGTTATTTGATCAGAGAACTCCCAATGGATTTGAGAATATATTGCTCGTGTCTTTTAGCTGTCGGAAATTTGATATTACTTGATACATGTGCTTAATTCTTCAAGTAATGCTGTAAATTTAATATTCAAGATAACTATGCCCCCTTTCGAAGAAAATGGGGGTATATTGTTTTGCAAGTGTCGGTCGGAAGGTCGGTCGGTCGGTCGGTCGGTCCGTATGTCGGTCGGTCTGTCCGTAGACCAAACCTTGTCCGGAGCATAACTCGAAAAGTATTAAAGGTAGAATCATGAAACTTCATAGGTGGATAGATCTCATTATGGAGAGGTGCAGTGCACAAGAACCGTAACTCTGCCGATCAAATTTTTTGAGTTATTGCCCTTTGTTGATTTTATAACTTGATTCTTGTCCGGAGCATAACTCAAAAAGTTTGTAAGGTACAATCATGAAACTTTACAGGTGGATAGATCTCATTATTGAGAGGTGCAGTGCACAAGAACCGTAACTCTGCTGATCAATTTTTTGAGTTATTGCCCTTTGTTGATTTTCAAACTTGATTCTTGTCCGGAGCATAACTCAAAAACTATGTTAGGTAGAATCATGAAACTTTACAGGTGGATAGATCTCATTATGGAGAGGTGCAGTGCACAAGAACCGTAACTCTGCTTATCATATTTTTTGGGTTATTGCCCTTTGTTGATTTTCAAACTTGATTATTGTCCAGTGCATAACTCAAAAAGTATGTAAGGTAGAATCATGAAACTTTACAGGCGGATAGATCTCATTATGGAGAGGTGCAGTGCACAAGAACCGTAACTCTGCCGATCAAATTTTTTGAGTTATTGCCCTTTGTTGATTTTCAAACTTGGTTCTTGTCCGGAGCACAACTCAAAAAATATGTAAGGTAGAATCATGAAACTTTACAGGTGAATAGATTTCATTATGGAGAGGTGCAGTGCACAAGAACCGTAACTCTGCCAATCAAATTCTTGAAGTTATTGCCCTTTGTTGATTTTTACACTTATTTCTTAACCTTGCCTATATCTTGTGTCCTTTTACACATACAGCCTTGATATCTCACACATAGATACCTCCTATCAACATCGTTCACATTTAACCATGACCTTGGACCTTGTGACCTTGACCTTGGAGTTTGACCTACTTTAAAAAAAAAATAAACCTGGCATATATCTCATGACCTTTTACAAATACAGCCTTGATATTTCACACATGGACACATCTTACCAAGACCTTTCACAATTCACCATGACCTTGGACTTTGTGACCTTGACCTTGGAGTTTGACCTACTTTTAAAAAACTTTAACCTGGCCGTTTACACATACAGCCTTGATATTTGACACATGGAAACCTTCGACTTAGACCTATCACATACGACTAAGACCTTGGACCATGTGGCCTTGACCTTGGAGTTTTACCTACTTTTAAAAAAGTTAAACTGGGCCTATATCTTATGTGCTATTACACATACAGCCTTGGTATTTCACACATGGACACATCTTACCAATACCTTTCACATGTGACCATGACCTTGGACCTTGTGACCTTGACCTTTGACCTACTTTAAAAAGAACTTTAATCTAGCCGATTTATCATGTCCTTTTACACATACAGCCTTGATATTTGACACATGGACACCTATGACCAAGACCTTTCACATTTGACCATGACTCTGGACCTTGTGACCTTGACCTTTGTGTTTGACCTACTTTAATAATACATTAACCTGGCCTATATTTCATGTCATTTTACATATACAGCCTTGATATTTCACACATGGTCACTTCCAACCAAGATATTTCACTTTTGACCATGACCTTAGACCTTGACCTTGGAGTTTGACCTACTTTTAGAAATAACTAACCTAGCCTTTATCTTATGTCCTATTACACCTACAGCCTTGATATTTCACACATAGACACCTCCTACCAAGACCTTTCACATTTGACTATGACCTTGAATATTGCAACCTTGACCTTGGAGTTTGACCTACTTTTAAAAAGACTTAAACCAGGCATATATATCATGTCCTTTTACACCTACAGCCTTGATATTTCACACATGGACACCTCCAACCAAGACCTTTCACATTTGACCATGACCTTGACCTTGGCATTTGGCCTACTTTTAAAAACTTTAACCTGGCCTATGTTTCATTTTACTTTTACATATACAGATTTGATATTTCACACATAGACACCTCCTACCAAGACCTTTCATATTTGACCATGACCTTGGACCTTGTTAACTTGACCTTGGACTTTGACCTACATCAAATGTAGGCCCTTGAGGGGGCATATATGTTTTACAAACATCTCTTGTTTCACACATTGTCATGCATTTACCCTTTCTCACTTCACTTCACTATCCTGTTTTGATTATCCAGGCCGTTGATTAGCCCATTACCAAACAATGACTCTTTTTAACTTCCCACAAGATAAAGGTTTTGGAAAAGATTGTGGAAATGAAGAAATTGCTTGTGACAAGCAATTTCTTTAATTTTCACAATATTTTCTACCTCAGAAGACCAAACATTTGTAATTCCATTTATTGAAACATATTTGCAACATATTTGAATTAAGACCAGTCTTAAATGATGCTGTCTGGTAATGGGTTAGTCCTCTACAGAGGGTTGGGCCTGGCTGCCCAAACACAATCTGAGTCTATATTCCAAATTTGACCGTCGAAGGGGTTCTTATTCTATAACTACATTTGTCATTTCTACTGCCTCGCGGTCTCTCTTCACCACCTCTTCCCATGTCAGTTTTCGTCTCCCGCATCCTCTGTGAATAGTATCTTGGTCATACCATGGCAGCTGAAGCACCTTACCATAGTTACCTGTCATTTCTCAAACCATTATTTAACCCTTTCCCAAACAACACAATTTTAGAGTGATCCACTTCAAAAACTGCCATAAAAGACAAAATGGATGTTATTTAAGACAGGATTTGTGTAAAATATGGCACAGGAAATATTGAGGCAAAAGGAGAAACTGCTGGTTATCAGCAGTTTCTTCTTTTGTTTCAATGTTTTCCCAAACCTTTTCTTTTATGGACGTCAAAATCAGGTCTTGTTTGGGAAAGGGTTAAACACAATATCCTTACGGAGCCTCCAGCTGCACATTTGACGACATAGCCATAGATAGTAAAGGGAGAGTTCTACAAAAGAACTAATGACCTTTTATTCTAAAAACCCTTTCCCAAACAAGACTTGGTTTTGAGGTCACTTACACAAAATGATTGGAAAATTTTTTGCCTACAGAAGAAAAAAAAACAACTGATGACAAGCATTTTCAAAGAAAGATTTAAAATTTGTGCTTTGAGAGTTAAATGACAAAGAGAGTCTGCACACAGGATTGTGTAACCTTTCCCACATGACCAAATTTGGATCTGTTCATATTCAGAGGTGTGGCAGACCATAAAATTAATCTGAATGAGGATTCTCTTTGATAGGCAAAAACAATATTGAAGAAAAGGAAGAAAATGCTGGCAATCGCAATTTTCTTCCTTTTATTCAATATTTTTTTGCCCTATCAAAGAAACATTTTCCAAAGTTTTTCCAAAGCTGTAATGTAACATCTAGGTGCATCAAAAATGCATCAATATCGTTTCAGGAATTGTTAATCCGGGAAATGGTTAATGACCTTTTATCACTAAATACTGTAATTTTGTCCAAATTAGATGGTTCTCGGAGAATTTCTGATACATAACAGATGATTTTATGTTCAGAAAAGTAAACAAATGGTCGGATATTCAACAAGATAATAGTTCCCTCGAGGCCAGTTTTCCTAGTTAAATATGGGAAGATATGTGGAAATATTCTGAATACATTTATAATATGAGGAATTTCTTAAACATTTCCCAAACAGCAAAATTTTAGACCAACCCAATTTGAAAGCTGCTACAGATGACAACGGGATGTTGATAAAGATAGGAGTTGCGTATCATGTAGCGCAGAATATATTTAGATAAATGAAGAAAATGCTGATTATGATTTTGGAATGGATTAACAGACTGTACTTAGCTATTTAAAGTCAAAAAGGAAATAACATTGACACTATCTGAAATAGGAGCTGTTAAATTTCTGATTCTTTTGTGGTTTTGGTTTACACTGTCTCTCTGTGGAGTAAGGACTATAACTTTCAAGCAATCAAATACTAGCATTAGCATTTGCAGTCAACACGCTTTTGAAGTTTATTTTTTCAAAAAATACTAGATAAATGTCATATGACAATCATATTTGACATTATGAACAAAGAGCATTAGATAACTCTTCTCATTCCCGCTGTTTAACCCTTTTCTCACACAAGACTGGGTTTTGACGTCCATATAAGAAAAGGCTTGGGAAAACATTGAAACAAAAGGAGGAACTGCTGATAACCAGCAGTTTCTCCTTTTGTCTCAATATTTTCTGTGTCATATTTTACACAAATTCTATATCTTATAATATCTATTCTGTCATTTGTGACAGTTTTTGAAGTAGATCACGCTAAAATTCTGTCGTTTGGGACAGGGTTAACCCATTCCCACACAGTGACATTGATGCTTCTTGACGCCCCTCAAGATGTAGTCTTTGGAAAAAATTCGTGGAAAATGAAGAAATTGCTTCATTTCCCACAAATGTTTTTCTACACAAAAAGACCAAAAATGTAAGAAAAGGTAGAGAAACCAGAAATATGCTTGACTCAACGCAACTATGGATAAAGCACTGAAAGTACTAGATGTTCTGACTGCACTTTTCTGAAGGCTTATCTTCGTTCTCAGAACCTGTTTCAGTGACAAATATATCCTTTTATTAGCTCGCCCGGGACGATAGTCTAGGAAGAGCTATTGTCATACCCCCGGATGTCGGCGTCAGCGTAGGCGTCAGCGTCAGCGTCCGCAAAAACTTTAACCTGGCCCATATCTCATGCCCTGTTAGAGATACAGCCTTCATATTTCACCTGTGGGTACCTCTAATCAAGACCTTTAATTTGAGACCATGACCTTTGCCCTTGTGACCTTGACCTTGGAGTTTGACCCACTTTTTGACCGTTTTGAAAAAAACTTTAACATGGCCTATATCTCATGCCATATTACACTTACAGCCTTCATATCTCACATGTGGATACCTCTTACCAAGACCTTTCATTTGAGACCATGACCTTTGACCTTGTGACCTTGACCTTGGAGTTTGACCTACTTTTAAAAACTTTAACCTGGCCTAAAAAAAACTTTAACCTGGCCTATATCTTATGCCCTATTGCACATACAGCCTTGATATTTCACATATGGACACCTCCAACCAACACCATTCACATTTGACCATGACCTTTGACCTCATGACCTTGACCTTGGAGTTTGACCTACTTTTAAAAAACTTTAACCTGGCCTATATCTCATGTCTTTTTACACCTACAGCCTTGATATTTCACATATGGACACCTCCTACCAACACCATTCACATTTGACCATGACCTTGGACCTTGTGACCTTGACCTTGGAGTTTGACCTACTTTTAAAAAACTTTAACCTGGCCTATATTTCATGTCCTTTTACACCTACAGCCTTGATATTTCACACATGGACACCTACCAACATGATTCACATTTGACCATGACCATGGACCTTGTGACCTTGACCTTGGAGTTTGACCTACTTTTAAAAGACTTTAACCTTGCCTATAGCTCATGTCCTTTTACACCCACAGCCTTCATATTTCTTATATGGACACCTCCCACCAATACCTTTCATATTTGACCATGGCCTTTGACCTGGTGACCTTGACCTTGAAGTTTGACCTACTTTTAAAAAACTTTAACCTGGTCTTTATCTCATGTCCTTTTACACCTACAGCCTTGATATTTCACACAATGACACCTCCTACCCATTCGAATATTCTCGGATCTTATCGTTACTCAAGATCCCCTCGAACGTATTACAGTTGCCGGCATGGGCCGATCCTGCCCCTATCTCTCCGCAAGCATAACAACGGTAGTCAGGTCAATAACAACGGAAGCAGACCAAACAACCATTTAAATCCACGCCAGAAAAATATTTGAAACAAACAGCGTTCTAAAGTCGACTGTATCCTCATAAATGTGACAACATTTACCAGATAAAATAATTGATGTGATTTACCGATTATTGACAGTATATTATACTTGAATTATAACGTTAGCTAAAGGATTGATTTGTTTTGATGACGTCATTTACGCGCGTCTACTTTCACGTTCAATATGGCGGTCACTGTATTACGCTCGAGATCATGTTGCAACCACGTTCCAACGCGGCAAAAGGTTGCAAACAGTCTCGAGGGTCGCGATTGACCTCCTACCAACACTTTTCACATCTCATGTCCTTTTGCACCTACAGCCTTGATATTTCACACATGGACACCTACCAACACGGTTCACATTTGATGGTGACCTTGTACCTTGACCTTGGAGTTTGACCTACTTTCAAAAAACTTTAACTTTTGCACCTACAGCCTTGATATTTCACACACGGACACCTCATTCCAACACAGTTCACATTTGACCATGACCTGTGATCTTGTGACCTTGACCATGGAACTTGACCTACTTTTACAAAATTTCATTTTGGGCCATGACCTCTTTACCTTGACCTAGGAAATGACTTTTCTTTGTGACAAGCTCTCGTTTGGGCGAGCTTTATTGTCCGCGGACAATTCTTGTTTGTTAACCTTTTTCCTAACGGGAAAAATTTAGATTGTTCCAATTTGAAAGCTGCTGCAGAAGAAAAAGAATGTCAATAAAGATTTGATTTATGAACAATATACTTCAAAGAATAATATAATATTGAAGCGAAAAAGGAAATACTGGTCAACTGGTCAACATTTTCTTCTTTTGCCTCAATGTTTTCCAAAACCCTTCCTTAATTGTAGGGATGTCAAATTCAGGTCTTCTTTAGGAAAGGATTAATTCATCAATATGACAAGGTCTCAAATTCTTCAGAGTATTCGTTAATCAGAAAATTAGAATATTGCAGGCCCGATTGTACAAAAGATAGAGAGTAATCACTGATTGCTAGATTTGATTCTGTTCCCTTGACATTAATTTTACATATCTTTAATCAGAATATTGTTGCTTTTCAACAAAAACCTTGTAACTGCAGCTTGTTTTAAGCTGCAGTTATGTGGTTTTTGTCGAAAAGCAGAAATATGCCTGTCTCACTGAATTATTTGATTCAAATATTAGTCAGGTTTTTGCGCTTTCACATTGAAGCTGTTACCACAAAAAAGTTTTGAGATAAATGCAATACTTCAATTTTTGAAGCTGATTTTGAGCCTGTCTTAACCTTATCGCAAACAACAGAATTTTAGAATTTTTTTGTTCAATTTGAATGCTGCTGCAGATAACTAAACATACATTGACAAAGATATGATTTGTTTAATATATAGTGCAGAAAATAGTGAGGCAAATGGAGAAATTGCTGATTTTCAGCAATTTCTTCTTTTGTCTCAATGTTTTCCCAAGGCTTTTCTATTAGGGACGTGAAAACCAGGCCCCGGTTTCTCGAAAAAACTTTATAAGTATGTTCTTATGCTCAAATCTGAGCACGGTGCTGAAATTGCACAAAATCTATGTGAACTTCTATCGAATACCCTTCAAGGTTGGAGAGTATTTGTTTGAAGTTGAGCATTTTCTCATGAGTATATACTTAAGTTTTTTCGAGAAACCGGGGCCAGGTTTTTTTTTCTGAAAGGGTTAGGCCTTAGCCAATCTTCAAAATTTCGAACTGGTCCAGTTTTGAATATGTTGCAGATTACTAAATATGTGTTATGAAACAACATGTTTGTGCAGAGCTTAAAACATTCTCACACATTGTTGCTTTTTGACACCTTAGTAGATAAAGGCTTGAGAAAATCATTGTGAAAAATAAAGAAATTGCTTGTAACAAGCAATTTCTTCGTTTTCCACAATTATTTCTACCCCAAATGACCAAAAAATTTCTATTGAAACTTTCGTCTTAAAATTTTCGTTTAAAATTTCGCTGTCTGATAATGGGTTTACTACCTGAAAAAGTGTCTCAATCCACTTTCAATTAATTGTTACTATGCCTCTATTGACAGAATGACTAGCATCGCTTGTCAATCAATATGATCACATTTATCGGCTGCCATTATTGAGTCATAAGAGTTTCGATGAATCTCTAATAATTGATACGACTCAATCAATTCTAATGAATGATACACGACTCAATCGAAAATGTAATAAAGCCCTCTCAATGTCACTTCATAAAGATCTCCATTATTGAATGCTTGACTACCTAATACATTCTGAAGAGCTTTTGTCTGACCCAGCTCAGATTAACCCATTTTCTCACAAAGACACTTTTTGACGCCCAGCAAGGTAAAGGCTAAAAGGAAATTATTGTTGAAAATAAAGAAATTGCTTGTGACAAGCAATTTCTTCATTTCCCACAATGCTTTCCACCAAGTATTGCTGAGAATTTGTCAAATTCCATTCACTTGACATTGTCATCTGCAATGTCTTTGAATTTGGACATGTCCAAATTTTGCTGTTTGGTAATGGGTTAAACCTTTTTCTGATACAAGACAGGGTATTAGCTGTCCTGAAGGAGAAGCTTTTACTCCTTTTCCTTCAATATTTTCTATACTTTTTTGTACACAATTAAAGTCTGTGAAAACCTACATTTTGTCCACTTCAATTGCTTTTTAATTCGACCGCTCTTAAAGTTTGCCATTTGGGAAAGGGTTAAACCATTTCCAAAAGAGGCAATTTTATTTCCTCTGACTAGTGGCAACCCTGCTATCTGGAACAACAGAATCAGGTCTTGTTTTGGTAAGGGTTAATATGCTGATTGAATAGGCCTGGGTTCATTATGTGTTTCTTATTCATAAGGCTTTTGTTTGACCATGAAATAGAATTTCACATGTCCCTTAGGAATTGATGTGCTGTGAAGAATGTTTAAGTGGTCTGATTTTGACACTTGTAATAGAAGACTTGTTTGTGGTTATTAGCTCACCTGAGCACGAAGTGCTCGAGGGGAGCTATTGTGGTCACTCACCGTCCGTCTGTCCGTCTGTCCGTCCATCAACAATTTCTTCAAAAATCTTCTTCTCCAAAACTAACAGGCCAATTTTGACCAAGCTTGGCAGGAATGTTCCTTGAGTGACTCTTCTCAAAACTTGTTCGCGGATTTTTGATTCGCCAAAAAATGTGGGCTTGGCAGGGCGGGGCTTATCGCACTTAGAGAAATCCTAAGAAAATTGGTTAAAAATCAACCATTGTTCCAATTTGAACCAAACATGGCAGAATTGTTCCTTGAGTGACCCGTCTCAAAATTTGTTCTCAGATTTTTGATTCGTCAAAAAACATGGCCGTGGCAGGGAGAAAGGGGCTTATCAGACTTAGAAAAATCATAAGAAAATTCTTTAAAAATCAACCATTGGGCCAATTTGAACCAGACTTTGCAGGGATGTGCCTTAAGCCATTCTTTTTAAAATTTGTTCACAAATATTTTCATTTGTAAAAAATTGTGGCCGTGGCAGGGAGAAAGGGGCTTATCAGACTTAGAGAAATCATAAGAAAATTCTTTAAAAATTAACCATTGGGCCTATTTGAAGCAGACTTTGCAGGAATGTTCTTTGAGTCTCTCTTTTCAAAATTGATTCACAAATTTTTACATTTGTCAAAAAATGAGGGCGTGGCAGGTAGGAAGGGGCTTATCAGCCTTAGAGAAATCCTAAGAAAATTCTTTAAAAATCAACCAATGGGCCAATTTGAACCAAACTTGGCAGAATTGTTCCTTGAGTGACCCTCTTCAACATTTGTTCATAAATTTATAGTTTCGTCAAAAAATGTGGGTGTGGCAGGGCGGGGCTTATCTAACCAAGAGAAATTGTTAAAAAAAAATCTTCAAAAATCTTCTTCTCCTTAACCGTAGAGCCAATTGATACCAAATTTAGCAGGAATGTTTCTTGGGTGACCCTTCTTAAGATTTATTCGCGGATTTTTTATTCATCCAAAATTGTGGGCGTGGCAGGTCAGCATTTACCGGACTTGGAGAAATCATAAGAAAATTCTTTAAAAATCAACATAGGGCCAATTTGAACCACACTTGGCAGAAATGTTCCTTGGGTGACTTTTTTCAAAATTTTTTCTCAAATTTTTTATTCGTCAGAAAAAATTGGGTGTGGCTTATCGGACTTACAGAAATCCTAAGAAAATTCTTTAAAAATCAACCATTGGCCCAATTTGAAGCAAACTTTACAGAAATGTTCCTTGAGTGACCCTCTTCAAAATATGTTGGCAAATTTTGTATTGGTCAAAAAAGTGGGCATGGCAGGCTTATCAGACTTAGAGAAATCATAAGAAAATTCTTTAAAAATCAAGCATAGGGTCAATTTGAAACAAATTTGGCAACGATGTACCTTGAGTGACCCTTTTCAAAATTTGTTTGCAAATTTTTGATTCGTCAAAAAAAGTGGGCGTGCCTTTAACTTCTTTCAGGTGAGCGATATAGGGCCATTCTGGCCCTCTTGTTTATTGCACTCTTTTATTAACGCTTTCATAAATGGCAAAAATTTAAATTGGTCCAAATTGATAGCTGCTACAGTCAATATAATACGGATGTTGTGTAATATAGGAATTGTATAAACAATATAGACTATGAAACAATAGGGCAAAAGAATAAAATGATATTTTTAATGCCCCCGATAGGGAGGCATCATAAATTTGACTTGTCCGTCCGTCCGTCCGTCTGTCTGTCCGTCTGTCTGTCCATCCGTCTGTCCGTCATTCCGTCCAAAAACTTTAACATTGGCCATAACTTCCTTATTACTTAACATATTCGCTTCATACTTTACCACAACATTCCTTGGTACATTACCTTTCTGTAGGCACATACTTTGGTGACCTTGACCCCTGGATGACCTTGACCTTGAACATAGATTGGCCATAATTTAAAATCAAAGCGGTGTCGGGGGCATTGTCATCTTACAGTGACAGCTCTTGTTTCATTAATGGTTAAAAGTCAGCATTGGTTACCAGTGTTTCCTTCTTTTGACTCAATATTTTCTGTGCTTAATGGTACCAATATTGTATCCTTATCAACACCAGTTTGTCATCTGAGCATCTTCCAAACTAATTTGAATTTTTGCCGTTTGGGAATGAGTGTAGAATTTGATTGAATCTATTTATCCTTTCAGACTTGGTTACAATCAACGTAAACCTGTCTACATAAACATCATCAGAAAGCCGCTGGATCGACTGCTGTCTTATTACTATTTTGTACGATTTGGAGACAACTTCAGACCTCATAAACGACGACGGAAACAGGGTAATATGATGGTAAGATATTGTTCTTTACTTCAAAAAGAGTATCCATGGGATGTTAGTATTTTAAGTCACCTTATCTTAATAGTTTTCTAAACTTTCTCAGATTGAATTAAATAGTTTACGTCCAACACATCAAATGAAAGTCATATGGAGACAGGACCTCAGTTTAATGTCTCATCGGAAGAACTTGGTTGTTGGGGGATTAAAACTCTGACCCCTGCACCGAATCCGCAACTTTGTCAGAGAATAGTTCTTAATTCAACAACAGATCTTCTTATTAAGGCAACTAGCAATTTTACCCGTCTCGAAATTTGACCTTTGACCTCGATGACCTTGACATATCCGGGGCTGACCTTTGACCTCGATGACCTTGACCTATCCGGGGCTGCACTCCACCTAATCCCGTCCCGTAACCCGTAAGCAATCCCGTCCCATAACCCGTAAAAACGATAAATTTGACCTTTGACCTTGATGACCTTGACCTTTCAAAATATGAACCCCTCAAGCTAATATCCGGGGCTGCCCTCCACCTTCCCTCCAAGTTTGGTGAAGATCGGCCCAAGGACCTGGGAGGAGTAGGGGAACAAACAGACAAACAGACACAAATTATAGTATGATGTTCTCTTTATTTCTGTGTACTTTTACAGTCTTCTGATTCCATGCGTGAAATGAAACAATTTCCTTTGAAGATTTTATATCGTTCACCTGTTTCAAATAGAAGACATGATTATTTGTTCATCTAATTGGCATGGATCAATTAAATGTTTATTCTGAAAATAGATGCATTGTTTGAGTGGAATGTTTTTAACCCTTTCCCACACTGAGAAATTCAAGACTGTCCTTAATTGAAAGATGCATCAGATGTTGATATAGATATGGTAAAATAAATATATAGAAATTAAACCATTACTAGACGGCAAAACTTTGGACTGGTCCATATTCAAAGATATTTCAGACGAAAATTCAAGTTCATGTAGATGAAACTTCATATTTCTTGGTCATTTTAAGAAGAAAATATTGTGGGATATAAAGAAATTGCTTGTTACAAGCAATTTCTTTATTTGCCACCTTGTCTTTTAACCCATTTATAGTCATTTATTATCGGGAAGAAACTGGGCCGCTATGGGCAGAAAACGTGTATTATTCAGGAAATTCACATTTAATATCTGCCCGCCTTTGCACTCAATTATCCTCGATTTGAACTTTCAAAATAGACAACTCCCCTTTTCCGCAAAATTCTCAACGTCTTATGTTGAATATGAGACGTTTGTCTTTGGGGCCAAATAATGACGTAAAGTCACGAATAACAGAAACATTTTGGAAGATTTATCAGAACAAAACAACAATTTTTGCTCTCACCTCGGTTCATTTTTTCGCACGTATCAATAGGTTTGTGGTAAGTAACCATTGGAATGTTATGTTTTTTATGCATTAATAGCGTCAATTCACATATTTTTTGGTTGTTAACATTCGCAGAGGCCCTCAAAATACGAAAACAACCCCGTGGAACGCACTCGGACGTTAACGTATTTCTTGGGCCTCTGCGAATGTTAACGACCTCAAAAACGTGAATTTATCCTGTATTATTGCACAGTGACACCTTTTGACTACCTCACAAGAAAAGGCATGGGGAAACACTGTGGAAAATAAAGAAATTACTTGTGACAAGCAATTTCTTCATTTTCCACAACATTTTCTAACCCAAATTGGAAGCTTATGTATATTTGTAAAATTTCATCAATTTGAAAATGTCATCTGCAACATCTTTGAACTTGGACATGTCTAAATTTTGCTGTTTGGTAAAGGGTTAAAGCCTTCATCTTGTGATCAATGCATCAATGTGTGGGAATGGGTTAAGAACATCATATTTCAAAGTGTCAAACTCTGTCAAATTTATAACAGAATTTGTTTTGCAATTCCAGACATTTGATGAATGTGTACAAAAAGACCATAAAGATTGTGATCCTGTAAATTTGTGGTTACAGATTCCATTCTTCTGTGGACATTCTTACCGGTGCAGGTAATGTATTTCTTGTTGTTTAGGGTGTTTCTTTTGGGATCTTTTGACAATTGAATAAACAGTTGGATAGCATGTAGCGTTTAAATGTTTAGTGTAAAACTTTTTCACTGAAATATTTGCACTTCCTGCTTTCTCCTTAATAATCATGGCAAAAACTTGATATAAACTTATTGAAATCTCTCTGAAATTGGCATTATGTTTTAGACAAAATTACATGTCAATACTGAGCAGGATATGGGTGATGTTTGGTATGTGGCTTATACATGATCTGTTTTCTATTTCCAGACAACCAGGCAGTAGATGGGCTCTGGACCAGGCTAAAAATAACCTTATAAACCATTATCTATTGGTGGGAGTAACGGAAGAGTTGCAGGACTTTATAGCCATGTTAGAGGTCACCCTGCCACGATTCTTCAGAGGCGCCTCAGATTTATATCATTATAGTAAGTTACATTGTAAATGAGGAATTATTGCAAAACTATCATGAGTGCATATAAACATAAATTAGCCAGGATCTGGAAAACCGTCCGTTATAGCATTTGAGAACAACATGGTTCCAGATCAGCCTGCGTATACACGCAGTCTGACCAGGAACCATATTGTTCTCAAATAGCATCCTCATGGTCTGTAGCAACCATATGAGAGTAACATGGATGCTGGATAGGCTGCATCTATGCACGGCCTGGTCTTGAAACCTGGCTGTCTCAAATGCTTTAAGGGACGTTTTTCCAGATCCTGGCTCATTAATGTATTATATTAGTTTTATGCTTAGCCCTAAACAAGCCATTGGTAGGAAAGATGAAAGCAGGGTTGGAAGTCACCCTGTTTCCATGCTGCAGGTTGAGAGGAAGGGGGCTTCAGATCAGATTTTTTGTCTGAATTACAACATCAATATTTTGCACAAAATGTGCAAATCATCTTTTTTATGCCCCTGTATCGAAAGATCAGGGGCATATTATTTTACTTGTGTCAGTCTGTCCATCTGTCTGTCCATCGGCAAACTTAACATTGGCCATTTCAGGGGCATTAGTGTTTCACAAACACATCTTGTTTTGTTTCTGACATTAGAGTCATTTAGCTGTGTGTAGTATCAAATTGCAAGGTGAAAGAATTAATATTTGTCCAAAACTCTCCTTTAAAAATTAATTAGAATTGTTTCAAGAATTTTTGAAATAACATATTTGTCAAATGGTGGAAAGCTTACCACTAAGAGATTGTCAAAATGGGTCTTTGTTTGGATAATACAATTCTAATGAGGATTGTGGTGTTTTACTTGTTCATAATAGCATGGAACATTTATAGGGAACTAGTAGATAACATGCTGGATTTCAGCATCTTTTTCTTTTCCCCTGAATGCTTTCCAAATGCCCTTTGATTAGTGACTTCAAAACTAGGTATTATTTGGGAAAGTCAAATCATGTTCTGTCTTCGCGTTCCAGGTAACAGGTCCCATTTAAGACAGACCAACAGAAAAGAGATGCCAAGTGAAGAATCATTATATAAAATACAAGAATCAACAATATGGAAAATGGAGCAGGAATTCTATGAATTCGCTCTCGAACAATTTCATTTCCAAAAGCGTTTGACATTTAGGGCAATCGTTGACATGGATAGTGAAACTTTAAAACAAAAATTAGAAATAGAAAACGAACGGACGTACATGCTCTCTGACGGGAGGTTTTATATAGCGAAGTCAATGCAGTTTCATTATGAAAAAGTGAGGCCGAGATAGTGATGTTTTTTAATTGTTATAACCCAACATGGTGACACTTTTTGATTCCCAACAAGATAAAATGTTTGGAAAACATTATGGAAATAAAGAAATTGCTTGTGACAAGCAATTTCGTCATTTCCCACCCAAAAAGATTAGAAGATGTAAAATTTCATTGTTTGAGATTGTTGTCTGCAACATCTTTCAATTTGGACTTTTCTGAAATTTTGTCATCTGGTAATGGGTTAATATATAACTGATGTAAATTTGAGATTTTGTTATCATTCTGTTTTGCGCTTTTCCAGATGGCAGAATTTTATGTTAGATTTATGGTGTGGAAAGTATTGAAGGAAAGCAAGGAAAATGATTGTTTTCAGCACTTTCTTTGCTTTTCAAAATAATCTTTAGTTGTGAGGTAAACCCATTTGCCTTTGGCGCCTTTCAAAATAAAGGCTTTGAAAACATCTTTGAAAATGGAGAAATTGGTTACAATGTTTTCTACACAATTTTGAAATATACCAAAGAATGTAAAATTCCATACACTTACTATTGTAAACTGCAACACCTTTAAATTTGGACCAGTCTAAAATATTGCTGTTTACGGTAATTGGTTAATACGGAATCTTGTTTGAGAAGCTACAAAGAGTTGTAGAAGACACAGCTACGAAACTTGTGATTGCTTCAGAAAAGGTAAAAATAAAGTCATGGAAAATAAAATTTTGAAATGGACTTTGGCAAAGACAAATTAGCACAGAAAATATCAAGACAAAAGAAAAAATGCTGGTTATCAGCATTTTTTGCACCAATGTTTTCCAAAGCCTATTGTAGCATGCACATCAAAGCCAGCTAGGGAAAGAGCTAATCTTTAAAATAAAAATGGTATAAAGCTGTATATCCTTATGTAATAAGAAAACAAATACATGTAGTTATTTGAGAGTTAAATTAGTAATCATAAGCATTTTTCTTTTTCAAGCATTGTTTCTAAAATTAATGCTCTACCTCATGATTGCCAAAATTATGGTTGGACAAAATATTGTATTTCTCTTAAGCATTCACAAAGAATGTCATCTTGATTGCATTTAAATGGTGAAAAGGGTAAATGATTAAACCATTACCACACAGTGACTCCTTTGACTCCCCACAAGAAAATGGCTTAGGAAAACATCGTGGGAAATGAAGAAATTGCTTGTGACAAGAATTTTTTTCATTTCCCACAATGTTTTAAACGAAAAAAGACAAAAAATGTAAAATTTCATTCACTTGAAATTGCTGTCTGCATCATCTTTGAATTTGGACTAGTCTAGAATTATTTTTCGTTTGGTAATGGGTTAAACTGTTTCTTTAATTTTTCCTAAAGGACAGACTATGAAATAATAATTGCTGTCCCAAGAAGAAAATTTTAGATACCAAAAATTTGTCTAATTGTTATTGCTAGCTGAATTGTTCATTTAATCCACTTCCATGCATTGACCTTTTCTTTGGCGCCGAACAAGATAAAGTCTTGGGAAAACATTGTTGAAAATAAAGAAATTGCTTGTGACTCTTAATTTCCCCCAATGTTTTCTATCGATAGTGAACAAAAAATTTGGACCAGTTTAATTTTTTCCTGTCTGTTAATGGGTTAAATGATGAGCTTTTTGGCTTAGTTGTAGAAAAGCACAAAACTAGTGTAAATATATGACCCATCAGACTAAAAGGGGCCTTCTGTGAAGTCCATATATCAAAATTTCAAGAAACAACTCCAGAAAATTATCTTACAGTGAACAGTTTTAATCCTTGTCAGCGCAGACTGACTATGGTCGATACTTTTCACAATGCCCAGAAGGTCTCTTTTAGTATGATGGGTAATACGTATATCTACATAAGTTTTGAACTTACTTCTTAAAGTCTTGCCCAAACGAGAAATTGGACTGTTCCAATTGAAAGCTTTTGCAGACAAATGGACATTTATAATGAAAGGATTTTTTGTACAATATAGGACTAAAAATATTGACACAAAAGGAGAAATGCTGGTCATTTTCTTCTGTTGTCTCAATATTTCGCTTAGCTTTTTCTTCCAGCAACATCAAAACCAAAGCTTTTTTGAGAAAGAGTTAAAGTACATTTTGTATAATTATGTTTGGTAGCTTTACATTATTTTTTAGAAACAAACTGCTGCATATCATTGCTTTTCAACGAAGCCTCGTAACTGCAGCTTAAAACAAGCTGCAATTACTAGGTTTTCATTGAAAAGCAGCGATATTTAAAATAGGTTGTGTTTTTATTTGGAGGGCTTAACCCTTTCCCAAATGCCAAAATTTAAAACTGGTCTAATTTCAAAGTATTTCTGATGACATTGTGAAGTGACTGAAATTGTACCTTTGTTGATCTTTTTGTATAGAAAACGAATTGTGTGAAATGAATAAATGGCTTGTCACAATCAATTTCGTTACTTTCCACAAATTTTTCCAAACTCTTAATCTTGACGGGTGTCAAAAAGCATTATGATGCATCTACAAGCATCTAGGTTAAGATCAAAATTATTGTTAGTGCATTTAACCCTTTGCAGAATGGCAATTTTACACAAGTCTTTAAAAGTAGTGAAAAAGAACAAACTAGGTGCAAAAATGTATATTTAACAGCTATGAAGATATTGAGGGAAAAGAAGTAATGCCTGATTCTCATCAATTTCTTATTTTCCTTGAATGGTTTTCCAAACTATTTCCACTTGGCATTTCATAGTCAAAATCTGGTCTTGCTTTGGACAGGGACTTGATACGTACAAACAATATATATCATCTCTTGGCTCTCAATTTGCACCTGTTTTCAATGTTGACATGTTACAAAGCTTTAATTTTCACTGATTTTATATTGATGTCTACATACTCATTCCATGGTTTATCAAGCTGGGACTTAATGTCTGGGCAGCTTATCCCACAGCCTTAGTGTTGTCATCATTGCTTTTGTTGGTTACATAGACATATTTTTACTTGGCCTATATCTTACAATTTATTAAAGGCAGAGTCCTGATATTTCACACATTGATACCTGCCACAAAGACCTTTCTTTTAGGACCAAGACCCTTTACCTCGTAACCTTGTCCTTGTAATTTGACATAGTATTACATATACTTTAAACTTTTATCTTGGCTATATTTCATGATGCCCTATTAGAAAAAGAGCCTTGATATTTCACCCATGCATACCTTCTGCCAAGACTTTTAATTTGGAAGCATACCTGGTAAATTGAACCTTGCAATTGGTTGTGATAAGCTCCTGTATAGGCAAGCTATGTTGTCTGTTGAGAATTTGTGTTGTACATTGTTTGCTATTCTTTTGTTTAAAGAAAATGCTGAGATAATGTTATAGTTCTACTGTCATTGTGTTAAATAGTCATTAATCAGGATTGATTATGACAAAAACCAGTAGAAATCAATAATTCTACTAGAGGATTAATCAAGCTATACTTTTGAATGAAATAAATTCGGGAAAAGAAAGCCTGTTTAAAAACTGATCATCTGAAGAAAACATAATTTTAATGAATTTTCTTTTTACGTTGGTAATATAAGTCACTTAGAACCTTATAGTATATTAATTTATGTGAATCAAAATTGTTTGATATTGTAGTAGTAGTATTTGTTTTTAGTTTTTAATGAAATGAAAGTTTAAGCCCATTCCTACGTGATGGCAGTTTTTGATGCCCCAAGAGAAATGTTCCAAATGCTCCATACTTCATACAAATGATGTCATGATGACGTCATTTGTATGAAGTGTGGGGGCATTGCCATGGTACCATGGAGCATTCGGAACAACTCGGTCAATTCTCACTTATATTATTTCTACAGAGTTAACCAAGGGGTTTTGCATGAAGTATAGGGTAATGGCACCTCCCATTGAGCATCTTAGAAATCTTACTTTAAAAAAGCTTTATCCGAAAACATCTTAAGAAATGTCAAGATACCGTATAGCACTTTATTTCTGCGGGGACTTTATTTCTGCTATTTCTGCGGTCGTGGACGGCACCGCAGAAATAAAATCCGCAGAATATTAATCCTGAGTATAGAGGTTGTTGTCATATTGTAATTTTAGTCAGTACATGGATAAGTTAAACTGTTACCACCCGATGGAAAGAACAATATCATAACAATGGAGTGCTTTCCTATCCAAAAATGGTGTAACTACGGCTTTAACTTAGGTGTAGATAAGACATTTTAGTCCATCAATAAACAATGATTTAACGAGTTTGACTGATTGGTAACAGTTTGACATGTCTTTCTTTTCACACCTATCTGTATACGGCATTGTTTCCCGTAACGCCTTTATAGATACTGGTAAATGATTGGGATTATCACTTTACCCGTTACTTTACCCTAACAGAATAATTAGAATATTTGGTAGGCATCGTCTTTCAAACTATGTCTGATACTGACTAAAACTGATTTGATAGCGCAGAAATAAAATCTTTGATTTTGCAAAATGAGAGACCGCAGAAATATGTTCCGCAGAAATTTAACCCGCCTGATTTCTGGAAAAACCGCAGAATTTGGACCCCGCAGAAATAAAGTGCTATACGGTATCTCAAGAAATCTCGCTCTAAAGAATGCGCCTCTTGTATTACTCATAAAGACTTTACCTTTTGAAAATATTACTGAAAGTGGAATCAAATTATATTGAGGATAGTTTGAAAAATGTTGCTGCTGTTATTGCAAAATAGAATTTTATGAACTCTCATTATGAACAAGAAAATATTAATCCTCTCCTAACCAACATGATTTTAGAAAGATCAGATTTGAAAGATGGTGCAGGTGACAAAATGTTAATGGTATGATTTGTGGACAATATTGCAGAGAAAATATAACGCAAAAGGATAAAATGCTGGTTAAAAGCACTTTCGCCTGTCTAAAATTTCCTAAGCCTTTTCTATAAGGGACATCAATCCAGGTCTTGTTTGGGAAAGGGTAAAAATCTGAACAAGCAGACATTGTAAAATAGATCACTGCATGTATGTGCAGGCTGATCTTTTGCTACACTGGCTGCTAAACCCTTTCCCAAACAAGACCTGGTTTTGACGTCCCTAATTGAAAAGGCTTGGGAAAAAATAACCAGCAATTTCTCCTTTTGTCTCAATATTTTCTGTGCCATATTTTACACATATCCTTTCTTTAATAACATCTATTTTGTCATTTGTGGCAGTTTTTGAAGTGGATCACCCTAAAATTGTGGCGTTTGGTAAGTGGTAAAATAGATATATTGTAAGACATCATGATAAAGGTGAATGGTACTATTTCATTTTGATACAAGTCAGCATTAGGTATTTATTTAGAAATACTTGATACTGCCTTTTACAATATATCTTTGCTTTTCAGCAAAAACCTCGTAATTGCAACTTAAAACAAGCTGCAGTTACGAGGCTTTTGTTGAAAAGCATAGATTTGTACTTTACATATTACATGTGTTATTTATGTCATTCATACTGAATGTTAAAAAGAGAATAATAAACTGTGATGATTGAATTCTTACTAGTTACTAGTTATTTACTATTATACCTAATATGAATGCCGTTATGTCCATGGCCAAAATGACCATCTTCCCTTTTCAACCAATCTAAAATTGGGTTTTCTGGAAAAGGGTTTAAGTTGGGCCTGTTCTTAACCCTTCCCCAAAGAAGACCTAGTTTTAACGTCCTTTATAAAAAGTGCTTGGGTAAACATTGAAGCAAAAGAAGAAAATGCTGATAATCAGCATTTTCTCCTTTTGCTTCAGTATTTTCTGGGCTGTATCATACACAATTGCTTACTTATTAACATCCCTATTATCGTCTTTAGCAGCTTTAAGATTTTACCACCTTTAAATTTTGTTGTTTGGGATAGGGTTAAAGCCTTTTTAGCTCACTTTCGTGCTCGAGGTGAGTTATTGTGGTCACTTTTGTCCGGCGTCCGTCTGTCCGTCCGTCAACATATTTAGGGCGTTTACACTCTAGCATCCACAAAAGTTAGGCAATCTTGATCAAACTTGGCTAAAACAAGTAGAACCAAAGGTCTCTGACAAGTTCGATTATGGGCCTGATCGGACCAGAATGTCAGGAGTTATCTGCCCTTGAATGTCAAAAAATGCTGTTTTTAAGTTTGTTTACACTATAGCATCTACAATCATTGATCAATCAAGACAAATCTTGGACAGAATGTTGGAGACCATAAGATCTTGGATGAGTTCGATTTTCAGTCTGATCTGAATTAGAAGGACGAGAGTTATGTGCCCTTGAATTAGACAAAATTGTAATTTTCGGTTGTTTTCGACCTTGTTTACACTCTAGAAACTACAATTATTTACCAATCAAGACAAAACTTGGACACAATGTTGAAGACTATAAGATCTGGGATGAGTTTGATTTTTAGTCTGATCTGATTAGAAAGTCAAGAGTTATGTGCCCTTGAATTTGATAAAATTGCTGTTTTGGGCTATTTTTGACCTTGTTTATACTCTAGAATCTACAATTATTAATCAATCAAGGCAAAACTTGGACAAAATGTTGGGACTATAAGGGTCTTGAAGGAGTGTGATTTTCAGTCTGATCTTATCAGAAAGGCGAGAGTTATGTGCCCTTGAAGTTGACAAAATTGCCATTTTCGACTGTTTTCGACCTTGTTTACACTTTAGAATCTACAATTATGGATCAATCAAGACAAAACTTCAACACAATGTTGGGGACCATAAGATCCTGGTTGAGATTGATTTTCAGTCTGATTTGATCAGAAAGACGAGAGTTATGTGCCCTTGAATTTGACCAAATTGACGTTTTCGACTGTTTTTGACCTTGTCTACACTCTAGAATCTACAATTATTGACCAATCAAGACAAATCTTGGACACAATGTTTGGGACCATAATATCTGGAATGAGTTAGATTTTCAGTCTGATCTTATTAGAAAGTTGAGAGTTATGTGCCCTTGAATTTGACAAAATTGCTGTTTTCGGCTGTTTTCGACCTTGTTTACACTCTAGAATCTACAATTATATATCAATCAAGACAAAACTTGGACACAATGTTGGAGACCATAAGATCATAGATGAGTTAGATTTCAGTCTGATCTGATCTGAAAGTTAAGAATTATGTGCCCTTGAATTTGATAAAATTGCTGTTTTTGGCTGTTTTTGACCTTGTTTATACTCTAGAATCTACAATCATTTATCAATTAAGACAAACTTCGATACAATGTTTGGAACTATAAGATCTTGGACGATTGTGATTTTCAGTTTGATCTGATCAAAAAGACGAGAGTTATGTGCCCTTGAAGTTGACAAAATTGCCATTTTCGGCTGTTTTTGACCTTGTTTACACTCTAGAATCTACAATTACTAATCAATCAAGACAAAACTTCGACACAATGTTTGGGACCATAAGATCATGGATGAGTTTGATTTTCAGTCTGATCTGATCAGAAAGACGAGACTTATGTGTCCTTGAATTTGATAAAATTGCCGTTTTTGACTGTTTTTGACCTTGTTTTACACTATAGAATCTACAATTATTGCCCAATCAAGACCAAACTTGGACATAATGTTGGAGACTATAAGATCTCGGATGAGTTTGATTTTCAGTCTGATCTGACCAGAAAGACTGGAGTTATGTGCCCTTGAATTTGATAAAATTGCCGTTTTTGGCTGTTTTCGACTTTGTTTATACTCTAGATTCTACAATTATTTATCAATCAAGACAAAACTTGGACACAATGTTGGGAACAACAAGATCTTGGATGAATTTGGTTTTCACAACATTATTGACCATAAGTGCGTTTCAGTCTAAAGTCATGAATATAAATTGAATTGAACAAAAGTGTTGCTCATATCATTTTGGGTCAGGTGAGCGATATAGGACCATCATGGTCCTCTTGTTTATACGCGCGAAGGGTCGTATTATGTTATGGCCACGGCCGTCCGTCTTTCTGTCTGTAAGTTAGCTATTTCTTTTGAGCGCAACTCCTACATATTTGATTGGAATTAGATCAAACTTGCCACAGTGAATCTCCGTGGTGTCTAATTGTGCATACCGCTTACGGAATTTAGATAACTGTTTTCATTCTTGAATAACCTGCCCTTAAATTTAAGATTATATGTCCATTTTCTCAAAAATGCCCATTTTCGAGTGTGCCCAACTCCTACAGTTTCAACCAAAATTCAAACTAGCCACAATGAATATCTATGGTGTCTGGTTGTGCAAACAAAATTCGATAACTTTTCATGTTTGAATAATCTGCTCTTGAATTGAAAAAATGGCCAATTTTACTAACAAGCCCCTCTCGGACGTATATGCACCGCTCTGCGAAGCTCTTGTTTAAAAAAAAAACCCTTCCCCCAAATAATGTCCCTCTTTCTGAAAGTTTTGGGAACCATCTAGAAATGAGCACATTATCAAAAAAAAATCTTTAAAAATCAACCATCAGGCCAATCTGAACCAAACTTGGCGTGAATCAGGGGTCTTATTTTGTACGTACGTAACACCAACACAGCACAAAAGTACCATTCTGTAGGTAGTACATTGAAAATTAGATTTTTTGGAAAAACCTATCTCAAACGCTGTAAAAACGACTGTCAACCTTTAAATTCTTCTTTTAGCCATGGTATGTACGGGAAAGTTGGTTTTTGTCATGGATCCTGATTATGTACGTATGTAACACCAATACCACACAAAATACCATTTTAAAGGTAGTATCTTGAAAACGAGAAACACAAATACAGCACAAAAGATCCATTCCGTAGTGAGTATATTAAAAATTAGGATTTTTTTGAAAAACCTGTCCAAAACGGTGTAAAAATCACTGTCCACCTTTAAGCCCTTCTTTTAGCCATGGTATGTAGCAGATATTTGGTTTTAGTCATGGATTCTGATTATGTGCGTATGTAACAGCAATACTTCACAAAAATACCATTTTAAAGGAAGAATCTTGAAAAAGAGAAATTTGTGAAAAATGTTTCCCAAACGATGTAAAAATGAATTTTTCATAATTCCAAAAATCCTTTTCTCCATGGAATGTACCGAAATATGTTTTTTGTCAAGGGTTTTATTTTGGACGTACGCAACACCAACACAGCAAAAAAATACCATTCTGTAGGTAGTGCATTGAAAATTACAATTTTTTTGAAAGATCTGTCCCAAACGGTGTAAAAACGACTGTCGACCTTTAAACTCTTCTTTTAGCCATGGTATGTACCGGAAAGGTGGTTTTAGTCATGGATCCTGATTATGCACGTATGTAACTGCAATACCACACAAAAAATATCATTTTAAAGGTAGTACCTTGAAAAACAGAAATTTGTTAAAGTGCTTTCCTGAACGGTTTATTATTTTTTTTTTTTCGTTAATCCAAAAAATGTTTTCTCGATGTAATTTACTGAAAAGTATTTGTTTAGTCAAGAGTCTTATTTTGTACGTACGTAACACCAATACAGCACAAAAAACATTTTGTAGGTAGTACATTGAAAATTAGAATGTTTAGGAAAAATCTGTCCCAAATGGTCTTTAAACTACCGTCGACCTTTAAACTCTTTTTAGCCATGGTATGTACTGGAAAGTTGGTTTTATTCATGGATCTTGATAATGTACGTATGTAACTGAAAAATGATTCCCTAATGGTTTAAAAATGATTTTTTCATTATTCCAAAAATTCTTTTCTCCATTGAATGTACCGAAAAGTGGGGTTTTTTTTAGGTCAAGGGTCTTATTTTGTACGCCCTGGTAGTTGAAAACGGCGTAAAACCCCAATAAACTCAAACTTATTTTGTACGTACGTAACACAAATACAGCACAAAAATACCATTCTGTATGTAGTTCATTGAAAATTAGGATATTTTGGGGAAAAAAAATGTGTCCCAAACGGTGTAAAAAAACTTCTGTCCACCTTTCAACTCTTCTTTTAGCCATGGTATGTACCGGGAAGTTGGTTTTAGTCATGGATCCTGATTATGTACGTATGTAACTGCAATACCACACAAAAAATATCAGTTTAAAGGTAGTATATTGAAAAACAGAAATCTATGAAAAATTATTCCCTAAAGGTTTAAAGATGAATTTTTCATTATTCCAAAAAAAATCTTTTCTCCATTGAAAGTACCGAAAAGTGTTTTTTTAGTCAAGGGTCTTATTTTGTACGTACGTAACACGAATACAGCTCAGAAATACCATTCTGTAGGTAGTACATTGAAAATTAGGATTTTTTTGGAAAAATGTGTCCCAAACGGTGTAAAAACTTCTGTCCACCTTTAAACTCTTCTTTTAGCCATGGTATGTACCGGAAAGTTGGTTTTAGTTATGGATCCTGATTATGTACGTATGTAATTGCAATACCACACAAAAATATCATGTTAAAGGTAGTATCTTGAAAAAGAGAAATTTCAAAAAAATGAGTCCCTAACGGTTTAAAAATGAATTTTTCATTATTCCTAATATTCTTTTCTCCATTAAATGTACCGAAAAGTGTGTTTTAGTCAAGGGTCTTATTTTGTACGTACGTAACACCAATACAGAACAAAAATACCATTCGGTAGGTAGTACATTGAAAATTAGGATTTTTTGGAAAAATGTGTCCCAAACGTTGTAAAAACTTCTGTCTACCTTTAAACTCTTCTTTTAGCCATGGTATGTACCGGAAAGTTGGTTTTAGTCATGGATCCTGATTATGTACGTATATAACTGCAATACCACACAAAAAATATCATTTCAAAGGTAGTTTTTTTAAAAAGGGAAATTTGTGAAAAATGATTCCCTAACGGTTTAAAAATGAATTTTTCATTATTCCAAAAATTCTTTTCTCCATTGAACGTACCGAAAAGTGTTATTTTAGTCAAGGGTCTTATTTTGTACGTACGTAACACCAATACAGCACAAAAATACCATTCTGTAGGTAGTTCAGTGAAAATTATTATTTTTTGGAAATATGTGTCCCAAACGGTGTAAAAACTTCTGTCTACCTTTAAACTCTTCTTTTAGCCATGGTATGTACCGGAAAGTTGGTTTAAGTCATGGATCCTGATTATGTACGTATGTAACTGCAATACCACGCAAAAAATATCATTTTAAAGGTAGTATCTTGAAAAAGAGAAATTTGTGAAAAATGCTTCCCTAACGGTTTGAAAATGATTTTTTCATTATTCCAAAAAATCTTTTCTCTATTGAAAGTACCGAAAAGTGTTTGTTTTAGTCTATGGTCTTATTTTGTACGTACGTAACACCAATACAGCACAAACATGTTATTCTGTAGGTAGTACATTGAAAATTAGGACTTTTTTTGGAAAAATATGTCCCAAACGGTGTAAAAACTACAGTCCACCTTTAAATTCTTCTTTTAGTCATGGTACAAAATGTATGTACAGGAAAGTTGGTTTTAGTCATGGATCCTGATTATGTACGTATGTAACTACAATACCACACAAAAATATCATTTTAAAGGTAGTATCTTGAAAAAGAGAAATTTGTGAAAAATGATTCCCTAACGGTTTAAAAATGAGTTTTTCTTTATTCCTAAAATTCTTTTCTTCATTAAATGTACCGAAAAGTGTTTTTTGTCAAGGGTCTTATTTTGTACGTGCGTAACACCAATACAGCACAAAAATACCATTCTGTAGGTAGTTCATTCAAAATTAGGATTTTTTTGGAAAAATGTGTCCCAAACGGTGTAAAAACCTCTGTCTAAATTTGAACTCTTCTTGTAGCCATGGTATGTACCGGAAATTTTGTTTTAGTCATGGATCCTGATTATGTACGTATGTAACTGCAATACCACACAAAAAATATCATTTTAAATGTAGTATCTTGAAAAAGAGAAATTTTTGAAAAATGACTCCCTAACGGTTTTAAAATGATTTTTTTATTATTCCAAAAATTCTATTCTCCATTGAAAGTACCGAAAAGTGTTTTTTAGTCAAAGGTCTTATTTTGTACGTACGTAACACCAATACAGAACAAAAATACCATTCTGTAGGTGGTACATTGAAAATTAGGATTTTTTGGAAAAATGTGTCCCAAACGGTGTAAAAACTTCTGTCCACCTTTAAACTCTTCTTTTAGCCATGGTATGTACCGGAAAATTGGTTTTAGTCATGGATCCTGATTATATACGTATGTAACTGCAATACCACACAAAAATATCATTTTAAAGGTAGTATCTTGAAAAAAGAGAAATTTGTGAAAAATGATTCCCTAACGGTTTATAAATGAATTTTTCATTATTCCAAAAAATAATTTCTCCATTAAATGTACCGAAAAGTGTTTTTTTAGTCAAGGGTTTTATTTTGTACGTACATAACACCAATACAGCACAAAAGTACCATTCTGTAGGTAGTTCATTGAAAATTAGGATTTTTTTGGAAAATTGTGTCCCAAACGGTGTAAAAACTTCTGCCTACATTTAAACTCTTCTTTTAGCCATGGCATGTACCGGAAAGTTGGTTTTAGTCATGGATCCTGATTATGTACGTATGTAACTGCAAAACCACACAAAAATATCATTTCAAAGGTAGTATCTTGAAAAAGGGAAATTTGTGAAAAATGATTCCCTAACGGTTTAAAAATGAATTTTTCATTATTCCAAAAAATAATTTCTCCATTAAATGTACCGAAAAGTGTTTTTTTAGTCAAGGGTCTTATTTTGTACGTACATAACACCAATACAGCACAAAAGTACCATTCTGTAGGTAGTTCATTGAAAATTAGGATTTTTTTGGAAAATTGTGTCCCAAACGGTGTAAAAACTTCTGCCTACCTTTAAACTCTTCTTTTAGCCATTGCATGTACCGGAAAGTTGGTTTTAGTCATGGATCCTGATTATGTACGTATGTAACTGCAAAACCACACAAAAATATCATTTCAAAGGTAGTATCTTGAAAAAGAGAAATTTGTGAAAAATGATTCCCTAACGGTTTAAAAATGAATTTTTAATTATTCCAAAAAATAATTTCTCCATTAAATGTACCGAAAAATGTTTTTTTAGTCAAGGGTCTTATTTTGTACGTACATAACACCAATACAGCACAAAAGTACCATTCTTTAGGTAGTTCATTGAAAATTAGGATTTTTTTTGGAAAATTGTGTCCCAAACGGTGTAAAAACTTCTGCCTACCTTTAGACTCTTCTTTTAGCTATGGCATGTACCGGAAAGTTGGTTTTAGTCATGGATCCTGATTATGTAGGTATGTAACTGCAAAACCACACAAAAATATCATTTCAAAGGTAGTATCTTGAAAAGGAGAAATTTGTGAAAAATGATTCCCTAACGGTTTAAAAATGAATTTTTAATAATTCCAAAAAATCTTTTCTCTATTGAAAGTACGGAAAAGTGTTCTTTTTAGTCAAGGTTCTTATTTTGTACGTATGTAACACCAAAACAGCACAAAAATACCATTCTGTAGATAGTACATTGAAAATTACGATTTTTTGGAAAAATGTGTCCCAAACGGTGTAAAAACTTCTGTCTACCTCTAAACTCTTCTTTTAGCCATGGTATGTACCGGAAAGTTGGTTTTAGTCATGGTTCCTGATTATGTACGTATGTAACTGCAATACCACACAAAAAAAATATCATTTCAAAGGTAGTATCTTGAAAAAGAGAAATTTGTGAAAAATGATTCCCTAACGGTTTAGGAATGAATTTTTCATTATTCCAAAAAATATTTTCTCAATTGAATGTATCGAAAATTGTTTTCATCTCAAGGGTCTTTTTTGTACGTACGTAACACCAATACAGCACAAACATACCATTCTGTAGGTAGTTAATTGAAAATTAGGATTTTTTGGAAAAAATGTGTCCCAAACGGTGTAAAAACTTCTGTCTACCTTTAAACTCTTCTTTTAGCCATGGTATGTACCGGAAATTTTGTTTTAGTCCTGGATCCTGATTATGTACGTATGTAACTGCAATACCACACAAAAAAGATCATTTTAAAGGTAGTATCTTGAAAAAGACAATTTGTGAACAATGATTGCCTAACGGTTTAAAAATGAATTTTTCATTATTCCAAAATTCTTTCCTCCATTAAATGCACCGAAAAGTGTTTCAAGTCAAGGGTCTTATTTTGTACGTACGTAACACCAATACAGCACAAAAATACCATTCTGTAGGTAGTATATTGAAAATTAGGATTTTTTGGAAAATTGTGTCCCAAACGGTGTAAAAACTTCTGTCCACCTTTAAACTCTTCTTTTAGCCATGGCATGTACCGGAAAGTTGGTTTTAGTCATGGATCCTGATTATGTACGTATGTAACTGCAATACCACACAAAAATATCATTGTAAAGGTAGTATCTTGAAAAAGAGAAATTTGTGAAAAATGATTCCCTAACGGTTTTTAAATAATTTTTTTTCATCATTCCAAAAATTCTTTTCTCCATTAAAAGTACCGAAAAGTGTTTTAGTCAAGGGTCTTATTTTGTACGTACGTAACACCAATACAGCACAAAAATACCATTCTGTTGGTAGTACATTGAAAACTATGATTTTTCTTTTGAAAAATGTGGCCCAAACGGTGTAAAAACTTCTGTCCACATTTAAACTCTTCTTTTAGCCATGGTATGTACCGGAAAGTTGGTTTAAGTCATGGCTCCTGATTATGTACGTATGTAACTGCAATACCACATAAAAAAATATCATTTCAAAGGTAGCATCTTGAAAAAGAAAAATTTGTGAAAAATGATTCCCTAACGATTTAAGAATGAATTTTTCATTATTCCAAAAATTCTTTTCTCAATTAAATGCACCGAAAAGTGTTTTTAAGTCAAGGGTCTCTTTTTGTACGTACATAACACCAATACAGCACAAAAATACCATGCTGTAGGTAGTACATTGAAAATTAGGATTTTTCGAAAAATGTGTCCCAAACGGTGTAAAAACTTCTGTCCACTCTAAACTCTTCTTTTAGCCATGGAATGTACCGGAAAGTTGGTTTTAGTCATGGATCCTGATTATGTACGTATGTAACTGCAATACCACACAAAATATCATTTTAAAGGTAGTATCTTGAAAAAGATAAATTTGTGAAAAATTATTCCCTAACGGTTTAAAAATGATTTTTACATTATTCGAAACATTCTTTTCTCCATTAAATGTACCGAAAAGTGTTTTTTAGTCAAAAGTCTTCTTTTTACGTACGTAACACCAATACAGCACAAAAATACCATTCTGTAGGTAGTTCTTTGAAAATTATGATTTTTTGGAAAAATATGTTCCAAACGGTGTTAAAATATCTGTCCACCTTTAAACTCTTCTTTTAGCCATGGTATGTACCGGAAAGTTGGTTTTTGTCATGGATCCTGATTATGTACGTATGTAACTGCAATACCACACAAAAATATCATTTTAAAGGTAGTATCTTGAAATAGAGAAATTTGTGAAAAATGATTCCCTTACCGTTTAAAAATGAATTTTTTATTATTCCAAAAAATCTTTTCTCCATTAAATGTACCGAAAAGTGTTTTTTAGTCAAGGGTCTTATTTTGTACGTACGTAACACCAACACAGCACAAAAATACCATTCGGGAGGTAGTATATTGAAAATTAGGATTTTTTGGAGAAATGTGTCCCAAACGGTGTAAAAACTTATATCCATTTTTAAACTCTTCTTTTAGCCATGGTATGTAACAGAAAGTTGGGTTTAGTCATGTCTCCTGTTTTTGTACGTATGTAACTGCAATACCACACACAAATATCATTTTAAAGGTTGTATCTTGAAAAAGAGAGACTTGTGAAAAATGATTCCCTTCTGGTTTAAAAATGAATTTTTCATTATTCCAAAAATCATTTTCTCCATTGAATGTACCGAAAAGTGTTTTTCATTATTCCAATTTTTTTTCTCCATTGAATGTACCGAAAAGTGTTTTTTTTTTTAGTCAATGGTCTTATTTTGTACGTACGTAACACCAATACAGCACAAAAATACCATTTTGTAGGTAGTACATTGAAAATTAGGATTTTTTGGAAAAATGTGTCCGAAACGAAGTAAAAACTTCTGTCCTTTAAACTCTTCTGTTAGCCATGGCATGTACCGGAAAGTTGGTTTCAGTCATGGATCGTGATTATGTTTGTATGTAACTGCAATACCACACAAAAATATCATTTTAAAGGTAGTATCTTGAAAAACAGATATTTGTGAAAAATGATTCCCTAACGGTTTAAAAATGATTTTTTTATTATCCCAAAAATTCTTTTCTCCAATAAATGTACCGAAATGTGTTTTTAGTCAAGGGTCTTTTTTTGTACGTACGTAACACCAATACAACACAATAATACCATTCTGTAGGTAGTACATTGAAAATTTTGATTTTTTTTGAAAAATGTGTCCCAAACGGTGTAAAAACTTCTGTCCACCTTTAAACTCTTCTGTTAGCCATGGAATTGACCGGAAAGTTGGTTTTAGTCATGGCTCCTGATTATGTACGTATGTAACTGCAATACCACACAAAAGATAAAATTTCAAAGGTAGTAACTTGAAAAAGAGAAATTTGTGAAAAATGATTCTCTAACGGTTTAAAAATTAATTTTTCATTTTTCCAAAAATTCTTTTTTCCCATTAAATTCACCGAAAAGTGTTTTTAAGTCAAGGGTCTTTTTTTGTACGTACGTAACACCAATACAGCACAAACATACCATTCTGTAGGTAGTACATTGAAAATTTGGATTTTTTTGGAAAAATGTATTCCAAACGGTGTAAAAACTTCTTTCTACCTTTAAACTCTTCTTTTAGCCATGGTATGTACAGGAAAGTTGGTTTTGGTCTTGGATCCTGATTATGTACGTATTTAACTGCAATACCACACAAAAAATATCATTTTAAAGGTAGTATCTTGAAAAAGAGAAATTTGTGAAAAATGATTCCCTTCTGGTTTAGAAATGAATTTTTCATTATTCCAAGAATTATTTTCTCCATTGAAAATACCGAAAAGTATTTTTTAGTTAAGGGCCTTATTTTGTACGTACGTAACACAAATACAGCACAAAAATAACATTCTGTAGGTAGTACATTGAAAATTAGGATTTTGTGGAAAAATGTGTCCCAAACGGTGTAAAAACTTCTGTCTGCCTTTAAACTGTTCTTTTAGCCATGGTATATACCGTAAAATTAGTTTTAGTCATGGATCCTGATTATTTTTGTATGTAACTGCAATACCACACAAAAATATCATTTTAAAGGTAGTATCTTGAAAACGAGAAATTTGTGAAAAATGATTCCCTAACGGTTTAAAAATGAATTTTTCATTATTCCAAAAATTCTTTTCTCCATTGAATGTACCGAAAAGTGTTCTTAAGAGTCAAGGGTCTTATTTTGTACGTACGTAACACCAATACAGCACAAAAATATCATACTGTAGGTAGTACATTGAAAATTAGGATTTTGTGGAAAAATGATTCCCTTACGGTTTAAAAATAATTTTTCATTTTTACAAAAATTCTTTTCTCCATTAAATGTACCGAAAAGTGTTTTTTAGTCAAGGGTCTTAGTTTGTACGTACGTAACACCAACACAGCAAAAAATGCCATTCTGTAGGTAGTTCATTGAAAATTAGGATTTTTTGGAAAAATGTGTCCCAAACGGTGTAAAAACTTCTGTCTACCTTTAAACTCTTCTTTTAGCCATGGTATGTACCGGAAAGTTGGTTTTAGTCATGGATCCTGATTATGTACTTATGTAACTCAAATACCATACAAAAAATATCATTTCAAAGGTAGTATATTGAAAAAAGAGAAATTTGTGAAAAATGATTCCCTAACGGTTTAAAAATGAATTTTCATTATTCCAAAAATTTTTTTCTCCATTGAAAGTACCGAAAAGTGTTTTTTTTAGTCAAGGGTCTTATTTTGTACGTACGTAACACGAATACAGAACAAAAATACCTTTCTGTTTGTAGTACATTGAAAATTAGGATTTTTTTGGAAAAATCTGTCCCAAACGGTGTAAAAACTTCAGTCCACTTTAAACTCTTCTTTTAGCCATGGCATGTACCGAAAAGTTGTTTTTTGTCATGAATCCTGATTATGTACGTATGTAACTGCAATACCACACAAAAATATCATTTTAAAGGTAGTATCTTGAAAAACAGATATTTGTGAAAAATGATTCCCTAACGGTTTAAAAATGATTTTTTCATTATCCCAAAAATTCTTTTCTCCAATAAATGTACCGAAATGTGTTTTTTAGTCAAGGGTCTTTTTTTGTACGTACGTAACACCAATACAACACAATAATACAATTCTGTAGGTAGTACATTGAAAATTTTGATTTTTTTGGAAAAATGTGTCCCAAACGGTGTAAAAACTTCTGTCCACCTTTAAACTCTTCTTTTAGCCATGGTATGTACCGGAAAGTTGGTTTTGGTCTTGGATCCTGATTATGTACGTATGTAACTGCAATACCACACAAAGATATCATTTTAAAGGTAGTATTTTGAAAAAAGAGAAATTTGTAAAAATGATTCCCTAACGGTTTTTAAATGATTTTTTTCATTATTCCAAAAATTCTTTTCTCCGTTAAAAGTACCGAAAAGTGTTTTTTTAGTCAAGTGTCTTATTTTGTACGTAGGTAACACCAATACAGCACAAAAATACCATTCTGTTGGTAGTACATTGAAAATTATGATTTTTCTTTTGAAAAATGTGGCCCAAACGGTGTAAAAACTTCTGTCCACATTTAAACTCTTCTTTTAGCCATGGTATGTACCGGAAAGTTGGTTTAAGTCATGGCTCCTGATTATGTACGTATGTAACTGCAATACCACATAAAAAATATCATTTCAAAGGTAGTATCTTGAAAAAGAAAAATTTGTGAAAAATGATTCCCTAACGATTTAAGAATGAATTTTTCATTATTCCAAAAATTCTTATCTCAATTAAATGCACCGAAAAGTGTTTTTAAGTCAATGGTCTCTTTTTGTACGTACGTAACACCAATACAGCACAAAAATACCATTCTGTAGGTAGTTCATTGAAAATAAGGATTTTTTTTTTTGGAAAATTGTGTCCCAAACGGTGTAAAAACTTCTGTCTATCTCTAAACTCTTCTTTTAGCCATCGTATGTACCGGAAAGTTGGTTTTAGTCATGGCTCCTGATTATGTACGTATGTAACTGCAATATAACACAAAAAGATAATTTTAAAGGTAGTATCTTGAAAAAGAGAAATTTGTGAATAATGATTCCCTAACGGTTTAAAAATGAATTTTTCATTATCATTATTCCAAAAATTCTTTTCTCCATTGAATGTACCGAAGTGTTTTTTAAGTCAAGGGTCTTATTATGTACGTACGTAACACCAATACAGCACAAAAATACCATTCTGTAGGTAGTTCATTGAAAATTTGGATTTTTTGGAAAAATGTGTCCCAAACGGTATAAAAACTTCTGTCTACCTTTAAACTCTTCTTTTAGCCATGGTAATTACCGAAAAGTTGGTTTTAGTCATGAATCCTGATTATGTACGTAAGTAACTGCAATACCACACAAAAATATCATTTTAAAGGTAGTATCTTGAAAAAAAGAAATTTGTGGAAAATGATTCCCTAACGGTTTAAAAATGATTTTTTCATTATTCCAAAAAATCTTTTCTCCATTGAATGTACCGAAAAGTGTTTTTTTAGTCAATTGTCTTCTGTGGTACGTACGTAACACCAATACAGAACAAAAATACCATTATGTAGGTAGTACATTGAAAATTAGGATTTTTTGGAAAAATTTGTCCCAAACGGTGTAAAATCTTCTGCCTACCTTTAAACTCTTCTTTTAGCCATGGTATGTACCGGGAAGTTGGTTTTGGTGATGGATCCTGATTATGTATGTATGTTACTGCAATACCACACAAAAATATCATTTTAAAGGTAGTATCTTGATAAAGAGAAATTTGTGAAAAATTATTCCCTAACAGTTTAAAAATGAATTTTTCATTATTCCAAGAATTCTTTTCTCCATTGAAAGTACCGAAAAGTGTTTTTTAGTCAATGGTCTTTTTTTGTACGTACGTAACATCAATACAGAACAAAAATACCATTCTGTTTGTAGTACATTGAAAATTAGGATTTTTTTTGGAAAAATCTGTCCCAAACGGTGTAAAAACTTCAGTCCACCTTTAAAATCTTCTTTTAGCCATGGTATGTACCGGAAAGTTGGTTTTGGTCTTGGATCCTGATTATGTACGTATTTAACTGCAATTCCACACAAAAAATATCATTTTAAATGTAGTATCTTGAAAAAGAGAAATTTGTGAAAAATGATTCCCTTCTGGTTTAGAAATGAATTTTTCACTATTCTAAGAATTATTTTCTCCATTGCAAATACCGAAAAGTATTTTTTAGTTAAGGGCCTTATTTTGTACGTACGTTACACAAATAAAGCACAAAAATAACATTCTGTAGGTAGTACATTGAAAATTAGGATTTTTTTGGAAAAATGTGTCCCAAACGGTGTAAAAACTTCAGTCCACCATTAAAATCTTCTTTTAGCCATGGTATGTACCGGAAAGTTGGTTTTGGTCATGGATCCTGATTATGTACGTATTTAACTGCAATTCCACACAAAAAATATCATCTTAAAGGTAGAATCTTGAAAAAGAGAAATTTGTGAAAAATGATTCCCTTCTGGTTTAGAATTGAAGTTTTCACTATTCTAAGAATTATTTTCTCCATTGAAAGTACGGAAAAGTGTTTTTCTTAGTCAAGGGTCTTATTTTGAACGTACGTAACACCAATACAGCACAAAAATGACATTCTGTAGGTAGTACATTGAAAATCAGGATTTTTTGGAAAAATCTGTCCCAAACGGTGTAAAAACTTCTGTCCACCTTTAAACTCTTCTTTTAGCCATGATGTGTACCGGAAAGTTGGTTTTAGTCATGGATCCTGATTATGTACGTATGTAACTGCAATACCACACAAAAATATCATTTTAAAGGTAGTATCTTGAAAAAGATAAATTTGTGAAAAATGATTCCCTAACGGTTTAAAAATGAATTTTTCATTATCCCAAAAATTCTTTTCTCCATTGAATGTACCGAAATGTGTTTTTAAGTCAAGGGTCTCTTTTTGTACGTACGTAACACCAATACAGCACAAAAATACCATTCTGTAGGTAGGACATTGAAAATTTGGATTTTTTTGGAAAAATGTGTTCCAAACAGTGTAAAAACTTCTATCCACCTTTAAACTCTTCTTTTAGCCATGGTATATACCGGAGAGTTGATTTTAGTCATGGATCGTGATTATGTACGTATGTAACTGCAATACCACACAAAAATATCATTTTAAAGGTAGTAATTTGAAAAAGAAAAAAAATGTGAAAAATGATTCCCTAACAGTTTAAAAATGAATTTTTCATTATTCAAAAAATCTTTTTTCCATTGAATGTACCGAAAAGTGTTTTTTTTATTTAGTCAAGGGTCTTATTTTGTACGTACGTAACACCATTACAGCACAAACATACCTTGCTGTAGGTAGTACATTGAAAATTAGGATTTTTTGAAAAATGTGTCCCAAACGGTGTAAAAACTTTTGTCCACTTTAAACTCTTCTTTTAGCCATGGCATGTACCGAAAAGTTGTTTTTTTTTTGTCATGAATCCTGATTATGTACGTATGTAACTGCAATACCACACAAAAATATCATTTTAAAGGTAGTATTTTGAAATTTGTGAAAAATGATTCCCTTACGGTTTAAAAATGAATTTTTTTATTATTCCAAAAAATCTTTTCTCCATTAAATGTACCAAAAAGTGTTTTTTTAGTCAAGGGTCTTTTTAGTACGTACGTAACACCAATTCAGCACAAAATACCATTCTGTAGGTAGTACATTGAAAATTAGGTTTTTTTGGAAAAATGTGTCCCAAACGGTGTAAAAACTTCTGTCCACCTTTAAACTCTTCTTTTAGCTTTGGTATGTACCGAAACGTTGGTATTAGTAATGGATCCTGATTATGTACGTATGTAACTGAAATACCACACAAAAATATCATTTTAAAGGTAGTATCTTGAAAAAGAGAAATTTGTGAAAAATGATTCCCTAACGGTTTAAAAATGAATTGTTCATTATTCCTAAAATTCTTTTCTCATTGAATGTACCGAAAAGTGTTCTTAAGAGTCAAGGGTCTTTTTGTACGTACATAACACCAATACAGTAAAAAAAAAAATACCATTCTGTAGGTAGTTCATTGAAAATTAGGATTTTTTTGGAAAAATGTGTCCCAAACGGTGTAAAAACTTCTGTCCACCTTTAAACTCTTCTGTTAGCCATGGTATTGACCGGAAAGTTGGTTTTAGTCATGGCTCCTGATTATGTACGTATGTAACTGCAATACCACACAAAAGATATCATTTCAAAGGTATTATCTTGAAAAAGAGAAACTTGTGAAAAATGATTCTCTAACGGTTTAAAAATTAATTTTTCATTTCCAAAAATTCTTTTTTCCCATTAAAGTCACCGAAAAGTGTTTATAAGTCAATGGTCTTTTTTGTACGTACGTAACACCAATACAGCACAAACATACCATTCTGTAGGTAGTACATTGAAAATTAGGATTTTTTGGAAAAATTTGTCCCAAACTGTGTAAAATCTTCTGTCTACCTTTAAACTCTTCTTTTAGCCATGGTATGTACCGGGATGATGGTTTTGGTCATGGATCCTGATTATGTACGTATGTAACTGCAATGCCACACAAAAATATCATTTTAAAGGTAGTATCTTGAAAAAGAGAAATTTGTGAAAAATTATTCCCTAACGGTTTAAAAATGAATTTTTCATTATTCCAAGAATTATTTTCTCCATTGAAAGTACCGAAAACTGTTTTTTAGTCAATGGTCTTCTTTTGTACGTACGTAACATCAATACAGCACAGAAATGCCATTCTGTAAATAGTACATTGGAAATTAAGATTTTTTGGAAAAATGTGTCCCAAACGGTGTAAAAACTTCTGTCCACCTTTAAACTCTTCTTTTAGCTTTGGTATGTACCGGAAAGTTGGTTTTAGTAATGGATCTTGATTATTTACGTATGTAACTGCAATACCACACAAAAATATCATTTTAAAGGTAGTATCTTGAAAAAGAGAAATTTGTGAAAAATGAATCCCTAACGGTTTAAAAATGAATTTTTCATTATTCCAAAAATTCTTTTCTCCATTGAATGTACCGAAAAGTGTTCTTAAGAGTCAAGGGCCTTATTTTGTACGTACGTAACACCAATTCAATACAAAAATACCATTCTGTAGGTAGTTCATTGAAAATTAGGATTTTTTTTAGAAAAATGTGTCCCAAACGGTGTAAAAACTTCTGTCCACCTTTAAACTCTTCTGTTAGCCATGGTATTGACCGGAAAGTTGGTTTTAGTCATGGCTCCTGATTATGTACGTATGTAACTGCAATACCACACAAAAGATATCATTTCAAAGGTATTATTTTGAAAAAGAGAAATTTGTGAAAAATGATTCTCTAACGGTTTAAAAATTAATTTTTCATTTTTCCATAAATTCTTTTTTTCCCATTAAATTCACTGAAAAGTGTTTTTAAGTCAAGGGTCTTTTTTGTACGTACGTAAAACCAATACAGCACAAACATACCATTCTGTAGGTAGTACATTGAAAACTTGGATTTTTTTTGGAAAAATGTATTCCAAACGGTGTAAAAACTTCAGTCCACCTTTAAACTCTTCTTTTAGCCATGGTATGTACCGGAAAGTTGGTTTTGGTCATGTATCCTGATTATGTATGTATTTAACTGCAATACCACACAAAAAATATCATTTTAAAGGTAGTATCTTGAAAAAGAGAAATTTGTGAAAAATGATTCCCTTCTGGTTTAGAAATGAATTTTTCATTATTCCAAGAATTATTTTCTCCATTGAAAATAAAGAAAAGTATTTTTAGTGAAGGGCCTTATTTTGTACGTACGTAACACAAATACAGCACAAAAATAACATTCTGTAGGTAGTTCATTGAAAATTAGGATTTTTTGGAAAAATGTGTTCCAAACGGTGTAAAAACTTCTGTTTGCCTTTAAACTCTTCTTTTAGCCATGGTATATACCGTAAAATTGGTTTAAGTAATGGATCCTGATTATTTTTGTATGTAACTGCAATACCACACAAAAATATCATTTTAAAGGTAGTATCTTGAAAAAGATAAATTTGTGAAAAATGATTCCCTAACGGTTTAAAAATGATTTTTTGATTATTCCAAAAATTCTTTTCTCCATTGAATGTACCGAAAAGTGTTTTTCTTAGTCAAGGGTCTTATTTTGTACGTACGTAACACCAATACAGCACAAAAATACCATTCTGTAGGTAGTACATTGAAAATTAGGATTTTTTGGAAAAATGTGTCCCAAACGGTGTAAAAACTCCTGTCCACCTTTAAACTCTTCTTTTAGCCATGATGTGTACAGAAAAGTTGGTTTTAGTCATGGATCCTGATTATGTACGTATGTAACTGCAATACCACACAAAAATATCATTTTAAAGGTAGTATCTTGAAAAAGATAAATTTGTGAAAAATGATTTTCTAACGGTTTAAAAATGAATTTTTCATTATTCCAAAAATTCTTTTCTCCATTGAATGTACCGAAAAGTGTTCTTAAGAGTCAAGGGTCTTATTTTGTACGTACGTAACACCAATACAGCACAAAAATACCATTCTGTAGGTAGTACATTGAAAATTTGGATTTTTTTGGAAAAATGTGTTACAAACGGTGTAAAAACTTCTGTCCACCTTTAAACTCTTCTGTTAGCCATGGTATTGACCGGAAAGTTGGTTTTAGTCATGGCTCCTGATTATGTACGTATGTAACTGCAATACCACACAAGAATATCATTTTAAAGGTAGTATTTTGAAAAAGAAAAAAAAAAATGTGAAAAATGATTCCCTAACGGTTTAAAAATGATTTTTTCAAAATTCCAAAAATTCTTTTCTCCATTAAATGTACCGAAAAGTGTTTTTTTATTCAATGGTCTTATTTTGTACGTACGTAACACCAATACAGCACAAAAATACCATTCTGTAGGTAGTACATTGAAAATTAGGATTTTTTGAAAAAAAAATGTGTCCAAAACTGTGTAAAAACTTCTGTCCACCTTTAAACTCTTCTTTAAGCCATGGTATGTACCGGAGAGTTGATTTTAGTCATGGATCCTGATTATGTATGTATGTAACTGCCATACCACACAAAAAGATCATTTTAAAGGTAGTATCTTGAAAAAGAGAAATTTGTGAAAAATGATTCCCTTACGTTTTAAAAATAATTTTTCATTTTTACAAAAATTCTTTTCTCCATTAAATATACCGAAACGTGTTTTTTAGTCAAGGGTCTTATTTTGTACGTACGTAACACCAACACAGCAAAAAAAATACCATTCTGTAGGTAGTTCATTGAAAATTAGGATTTTTTGGAACAATGTGTCCCAAACGGTGTAAAAACTTCTGCCTACCTTTAAACTCTTCTTTTAGCCATGGTATGTACCGGAAAGTTGGTTTTAGTCATGGATCCTGATTATGTTCTTATGTAACTGCAATACCATATAATTTGTGAAAAATGATTCCCTAACGGTTTAAAAATGAATTTTCATTTTTCCAAAAATTCTTTTCTCCATTGAAAGTACCGAAAAGTTTTGTTTTTTTAGTCAAGGGTCTTATTTTGTACGTACGTAACACCAATACAGAACAAAAATACCATTCTGTTTGTAGTACATTGAAAATTAGGATTTTTTTTTGGTAAAATCTGTCCCAAACGGTGTAAAAACTTCAGTCCACCTTTAAAATCTTCTTTTAGCCATGGTATGTACCGGAAAGTTGGTTTTAGTCATGGTTCCTGATTATGTACGTATGTAACTGCAATAGCACACAAAAATATCATTTTAAAGGTAGTATCTTGAAAAAGAGAAATTTTTGAAAAATGATTCCCTAACAGTTTAAAAATTAATTTTTCATTATTCAAAAAATCTTTTTTCCATTGAATGTACCGAAAAGCGTTTTTTTTAGTCAAGGGTCTTATTTTGTACGTACGTAACACCAATACAGCACAAACATACCTTGCTGTAGGTAGTACATTGAAAATTAGGATTTTTTTGAAAAATATGTCCCAAACGGTGTAAAAAACTTTTGTCCACTTTAAACTCTTCTTTTAGCCATGGCATGTACCGAAAAGTTGTTTTTTGTCATGAATCCTGATTATGTACGTATGTAACTGCAATACCACAAAAAAATATCATTTTAAAGGAAGTATTTTGAAATAGAGAAATTTGTGAAAAATGATTCCCTTACGGTTTAAAAATGATTTTTTTATTATTCCAAAAAATCTTTTCTCAATTAAATGTACCAAAAAGTGTTTTTTTTTAGCCAAGGGTCTTATTTTGTACGTACGTAACACCAATACAGCACAAACATACCTTGCTGTAGGTAGTACATTGAAAATTAGGATTTTTTTGGAAAAATGTGTCCCAAACGGTGTAAAAAATTCTGTCCACCTTTAAACTCTTCTATCAGCCATGGTATGTACCGAAAAGTTGGTTTTAGTCATGGCTCCTGATTATGTACGTATGTAACTGCAATACCATACAAAAATATCATTTTAAAGGTAGTATCTTGAAAAAGAGAAATTTGTGAAAAATGATTCCCTAACGGTTTAAAAATGAATTTTTCATTATTCCTTAAATCTTTTCTCCATTAAATGTACCGAAAAGTGTTTTTTAGTCAAGGGTCTTTTTTGTACGTACGTAACACGAATACAGCACAAAAAACTTTTTGTAGGTAGTTCTTTAAAAAAAATTAGGATTGTTTGGAAAAATGTGTCCCAAACGGTGTAAAAACTTCTGTCTACCTTTAAACTCTTCTTTTTGCCATGGTATGTACCGGAACGTTGGTTTTATTCATGCACCCTGATTATGTTCGTATGTAACTCACTGTGTTGTAAGTTGTCCGTTAGATTTGTGTAGTTTGTACGGAAGTTTTGAGTAGTCAATCAAAGATGGCGTCCGTGGAATATCGTGAGAGGTGGGTGTCTTAGTTTTTCGTCGATAATTTCCTTAAATGGCCGTATCTTGTCTTGATACTGATATCATCGTACAGGAGAAATGTATACCTATTCACGATGCTATATAGCCAAGTACCAGTGTTGTCCTATCGCCTTTGGTCGTAGTGCAAAGAAAGCCCAACACGGAAATCTTTTTTCGAAGCGAGAAAGTTGCCCTTTTAAGGATGATTACATAGTGAACAGCGAACTAGGGAACAAACTATTACTCTAACTTGGATGCAGACACAACGGTGCAGTTTCTGTGTTATCTGAACGATGTAGTTATTATTTTCAAAACAAATTGTGAACGGTGTAGACTTGGTATGTTGTATAGGGCGAATCAGCTAGATAACAGCTAGCAGATCAGATGCAGCTCCGATTTATCTCCCTCAAATACTTTTGTCTTAGAAAACACAGTTCTCTCCCTTGATGAAAACGCCGCCATCCTCAAAGTAGACGAAAACAAAAGTTAAGGAAATATGCCTCATTCATCTTAGCCTAAAACAGTTTAATGTATGTTTAATTTAATTTTCGGAAGACATTTTTTGTTATTGAATTAACTTCTGACGGATATGATAATCACAAAAATACCATCAGAAAATATCAAACAAGACATGCAGTAAACGTCATTTTAAATAGAACAATGTTTACTAACTTACCCTAAGATGTGGGTGCAATTGCTAGTTTTTTGTTCATCCGTTCATTTGATTTGTAGATTCAAAGTATAATCATCAGCTCTGGCTTTGATTTTTTCTTTGTAACGGTTTTAATTGGTTATTACAATCAATTCTTGTAATGAATGAAATGATTTCAACTCATGGAGTATGATAATTATAGATCGACATGTATCTTGTTTTTAACTTTTTAATTTCTTAACGATTTTACCCAAAATAAAGGACTCCATCAACAAAACATAAATTATAAATAACAATCATAAATTATAAATTTGTTTCATAATTATTTGGGCCTTTTTTTCGTCTTGTTCGACTTAAAGTAATCAAGTCTTGAAAACAGAATTACGGAACTGCAAAATTTATTTTGGCATTTTCAGACGTAATTACTAATTAACCTCCTCTTCAGGACTGACAATTTTCCGACCAAGATTTTTTGGGCCCTCTCATAAAATGTAACCATTTGGAATGAAAAAGACAATATCCTACTCGCCAAAACCGTTTGACTACTGTTGAAGTACTTCCAACTTAGCACCAAGAGATTAGAAGTTACACACATCCATAAATAAATGAAATGCAATGTTTTCCATCGGGAACCGACCTTCCTTGACCATCTTATGAAAAGATAACCAATTACCAAGTTGATCAATGCTTTTCAATGACTTAATCACATCTAGGAACAAACTATTCATTTCAGCCATTATTTCCATGTCTCGCGAGTACATATCCGTATCATCTGTTTCAGCACGTCCAATGGAAATATCAGGAATTAAGGTCGGAGCCTTTTGAACGACTTTATGGGGTGTTGCACTTCTATTCATGTACATGACTCATGCATACAAAATCGGGGATATCATCGATAGAAAAATGGTTAATTCCAAAATCCTGCCCTGCGTTCAGTAAGACAAAACGTTAGCTCATTGAGCTACCGATACGTAACAGTTTTCTACTGAACGACCTGTTTACTCCTACCGTTCGCACCATTTGGCTCACAGACTTGAAGGTGGTGTGCCAAAGCTAACAAAATGGCGGCTAGTCTGGTTCCCTACTTTCCATACTGCGAAAAGAAGGAAGGAACCCAGACTATGGGGGCAGCCATATTTATTCAGCTATCGTAAGCAGAGCGTTCAGTAAGACTGTTAGGTAAAAAAACCGGTAGCTTCTAACGTTTTGTCTTACTGAACGGAGGGCTGATTTTCTACGTTGATGATGTCTATCTTGTGTATTCTATGCTCGCGAATGGGGGATGATGTCCTATCCTGACTGCTTGATAATATCCGGAATTATACTAAAGTTAGCTTAACGCCTTCCACTTGAGATGCTTTAAAAGACAGTTGCTACACATTAAGTGGCAAGACAGGGTCCCGGACACAGAGGTACTCAAGCGAGCCAAGATGGAAAGTATCCATGCTACATTACTCCGCTCCCAACTCCGCTGGTCTGGTCATGTGCATCGGATGGATGACAAGCGTCTACCTAAAAGACTGTTCTATGGTGAACTTACCACTGGCAAACGAACTCAAGGCAGACCTAAGATGCGCTACAAGGACACACTTAAAAACACCCCCAAGCAATGCCAGATACCCACTGACTACTGGGGAAGGATTGCAGAAAACCGGTCTGAATGGCGATCAATAGTAAAGTCTGCAGTTGAAAAGTTCGAAGAGAGACGTGTAAGATACAAAGAGGATAAGCGACAGAGACGGAAAGATGCCAGCCATACAAATTCTACATCAGACGACCGTCCGAGCATCCCATGTCCCTACTGTAACCGATTATTTCGTGCAAGGATAGGACTAACAAGCCACCTACGCACACACCGTCAAGACAGATGAGAAGTCATGGTCATCTTCGCAAGCGAAGGACGAACATCATCATACTAAAGTTCAGAGTTTTCAAACCTTTTTAGCCTGTCTGATCATTGATCTCCCTCCTGAGCACTTTTAATATCTGGCTGGAATGGTCCTGTTCCGAATACTTCACAACCTTTTCGAAACTTCATTCGAAATGACAGTAGTAACAAGTGAACAGCATGGAACTGAAAATAAAAGACAAAATAAAACAGACACCGGCAGATTCTTGGTATTTTCTACTGTTTGACCTTTATGGAATTGCTTTGATAAATAGCGAAGAAACTAGATTCTTTCTCTATTCTGATTAAAGTATATTTTGTAGACATATTGTCACATTCTTTGCTGCAAAACATTTACAAGTCAGTCACATATTAACATTGTTGAAGAATTTGTAATTGTAAAACGTGATTCCCAGGCATGAAAACGTTATCATTGAAAATTACAATATTATCATTTCAGAAATAATAAGTTCTGTATTGCTTCAAGTTTACACCGTTCACAATTACATTATGTCTACACCGTTTACAATTTGTTATGAAAATATAACCACACCGTACATAAAACACAGAAACTGCACCGTTGTGTATGCATATTTTCACTGTGACTACACCGTTGTTTGGCCATTTAGTAAACACGGTGTTTGTGGTCATTCTGGACATTTTTGTGTAAAATAACGGTAACCATAGAAAAGAGCATGTTAAAAGCATCCAAGTTAGAGCAATAGTTTGTTCCTTAGTTCGCTGATTACTATGTAATCATCCTTAAAAGGGCAACTTTCTCGCTTCGAAAAAAGTTTTCCGTGATGGGCTGTCTTTGCACAACGACTGAGTACGATAAGACAACACTGGTACTTTGATATATAGAACCGTTGATAGATATACATTTCCCCTGTATAATGATATCAGTATCAAGGCAAGATACGACCGTTTAAGAAATTTATCGATGAAAAACTATGACACCTACCTCTCATGTTGTATTGTTGTCGCCATCTTTGAATGACTGCACAAACCTAACGGACAGCTTACAACACAGTGTAACTGCAATACCACACAAAAAAATATCATTTTAAAGGTAGTTTCTTGAAAAAGAGAAATTTGTGAAAAATGATTCCATAACGGTTTAAAAATGAATTTTTCATTATTCCAAAAATTCTTTTCTCAATTGAATGCACCGAAAAGTGTTTTTAAGTCAAGGGTTTCTTTTTGTACGTACGTAACACCAATACAGCACAGAAATACATTTCGGTAGGTAGTACTTTGAAAATTAGGATTTTTTGAAAAAATGTGTCCCAAACGGTGTAAAAAACTTCTTTCCACCTTTAAACTCTTCTTTAAGGCATGGTATGTACCGAAAAGTTGGTTTTAGTCATGGATCCTGATTATGTACGTATGTAACTGTAATACCACACAAAAAAATCATTTTAAAGGTAGTATCTTGAAAAAGAGAAATTTGTGAAAAATGATTCCCTAACGGTTTAAAGATGAATTTTTCATTATTCGAAACATTCTTTTTTCCATTGAATGTACCGAAACGTGTTTTTAGTCAAGAGTCTTATTTTGTACACGTGTACTTAACACCGACACAGCACAAAAATACCATTCTGTAGGTAGTTCTTTGAAAATTAGGATTTTTTGGAAAAAAATGTGTCCCAAACGGTGTTAAAACTTCTTTCCACCTTTAAACTCTTCTTTTAGCCATTTTATGTACCGGAAAGTTGGTCTTACTCATGGATCCTTATTATGCACGTATGTAACTGCAATACCACAAAAAATATCATTTTAAAGGTAGTATCTTGAAAAAGAGAAATTTGTAAAAAATGATTCCATAACGGTTTAAAAATGAATTTTTCATTATTCCAAAAATTCTTTTCTCAATTGAATGCACCGAAAAGTGTTTTTAAGTCAAGGGTTTCTTTTTGTACGTACGTAACACCAATACAGCACAAACATACCATTCTGTAGGTAGTACATTGAAAATTATGATTTTTTGGGAAAATGTGCCCCAACGGTGTAAAAACTTCTGTCCACCTTTAAACTCTTTTTTTAGCCATGGAATGTACCGGAAAGTTGGTTTTAGTCATGGATCCTGATTATGTACGGATGTAACTGCAATACCACACAAAAAAGATCATTTTAAAGGTAGTATCTTGAAAAAGAGAAGTTTGTGAAAAATGATTCCCTAACGGTTTAAAAATGAATTTTTCATTTTCCCAAAAATTCTTTTCTCCATTAAAAGTACCGAAAAGTGTTTTTTAGTCAAGGGTCTTATTTTGTACGTACGTAACACCAATACAGCACAAAAATACCATTCTGTAGGTAGTACATTGAAAATTAGGATTTTTTGTAAAAATGTGTCCCAAACGGTATAAAAACTTCTGTCCACCTTTAAACCCTTCTTTTAGCCATGGTATGTACCGGAAAGTTGGTTTTAGTCATGGATCCTGATTATGTACGTATGTAACTGTAATACCACACAAAAAATATCATTTTAAAGGTAGTATCTTGAAAAAGAGAAATTTGTGAAAAATGATTCCCTAACGGTTTAAAGATGAATTTTTCATTATTCGAAACATTCTTTTTTCCATTGAATATACCGAAACGTGTTTTTAGTCAAGAGTCTTATTTTGTACGTACGTAACACCAATACAGCACAAAAATACCATTCTGTAGGTAGTTCACTGAAAATTAGGAATTTTTGGAAAAATGTGTCCCAAAAAAATAAATTTGTGAAAAATGTTTTCCTAACGCTTTAAAAATGAATTTTTCATTATTGCAAAAATTCTTTTCTCCATAGAATGTACCGAAAAGTGTTTTTTAGTCAAGGGTCTTATTTTGTACGCACTTTACACCAATACAGCACAAAAATAACATTCTGTAGGTAGTAGCCTACATTGAAATTAGGAATTCTTGGAAAAATGTGTCCAAACGGTGTAAAAACTTCTGTCCACCTTTAAACTCTTCTTTTAGCCATGGTATGTACCCGAAAGTTGGTTTTAGTCATGGATCCTGATTATGTACGTATGTTACTGCAATACCACACAAAAAAATATCATTTTAAAGGCAGTATCTTGAAAAGGAGAGATTTTTGAAAAATGTTTCCCTAACGATTTAAAAATGAATTTTTCATTATCCCAAAAATTCTTTTCTCCATGGTTGTACCGAAAAGTGTTTTTAGTCAAGGGTCTTATTTTGTACGTACGTAACACCAATACAGCATAAAATACCATTCTATAGGTAGTACATTGAAAATTAGGAATTTTTGGAAAAATGTGTCCCAAACGGTGTAAAAACTTCTGTCCACCTTTGAACTTTTCTTTTAGCCATGGTATGTACAAGAAAGCTGGTTTTAGTAATGGATCTTGATTATGAACGTATGTAACTGAAATACGAAAACAAAAATACCATTTTAAAGGCAGTACACTGAAAAAGATAAATTTGTGAAAAATGTTTCCCTAACGGTTAAAAAATGTTTTTTTTTCATTGTTCCAAAAATTCTTTTTCCATGGAATGTACCGAAAAGTGTGTTTTTAGTTAAGGGTCTTATTTTGAACGTACGTAACACCAATACAAAAATATCAGTTTAAAGGTAGTATCTTGAAAAAGAGAAATTTGTGAAAATTGATTCGAAAACGGTGTAAAAATGATTTTTTCATTATTCCAAAAAAAATAATTCTCCATTAAATGTACCGAAAAGTGTGTTTTAGTCAAGGGTCTTATTTTGTACGTACGTAACACCAAAACAGCACAAAAATACCATTCTGTAGATAGTAGATTGAAAATTAGGATTTTTTGGAAAAATGTGTCCCAAACGGTGTAAAAACTTCTGTCTACCTTTAAACTCTTCTTTTGGCCATGGTATGTACCGGAAAGTTGGTTTTAGTCATGGTTCCTGATTATGTACGTATGTAACTGCAATACCACACAAAAAATATCATTTCAAAGGTAGTATCTTAACAAAGAGAAATTTGTGAAAAATGATTCCCTAACGGTTTAGGAATAAATTTTTCATTATTCCAAAAAATATTTTCTCCATTGAATGTATCGAAAAGTGTTTTCATCTCGAGGGTCTTTTTTGTACGTACGTAACACCAATACAGCACAAACATACCATTCTGTAGGTAGTTCATTGAAAATTAGGATTTTTTGGAAAAAATCTGTCCCAAACGGTGTAAAAACTTCTGTCTACCTTTAAACTCTTCTTTTAGCCATGGTATGTACCGGAAATTTTGTTTTAGTCCTGGATCCTGATTATGTACGTATGTAACTGCAATACCACACAAAAGTGATCATTTTAAAGGTAGTATCTTGAAAAAGAGATATTTGTGAACAATGATTGCCTAACGGTTTAAAAATGAATTTTTCATTATTCCAAAAATTCTTTCCTCCATTAAATGCACCGAAAAGTGTTTCAAGTCAGGGGTCTTATTTTGTACGTACGTAACACCAATACAGCACAAAAATACCATTCTGTAGGTAGTTCATTGAAAATTAGGATTTTTTTTTTTTCGGAAAAATGTGTCCCAAACGGTGTAAAAACTTCTGTCCACCTTTAAACTCTTCTTTTAGCCATGGCATGTACCGGAAAGTTGGTTTTAGTCATGGATCCTGATTATGTACGTATGTAACTGCAATACCACACAAAAATATCATTGTAAAGGTAGTATCTTGAAAAAGAGAAATTTGTGAAAAATGATTCCCTAACGGTTTAAAAATTAATTTTTCATTATTCCAAAAAATCTTTTCTCCATTGAATGTACCGAAAAGTGTTTTTTTAATCAATTGTCTTCTTTGGTACGTACGTAACACCAATACAGAACAAAAATACCATTCTGTAGGTAGTTCATTGAAATTTAGGATTTTTTGGAAAAATCGGTCCCAAACGGTGTAAAATCTTCTGCCTACCTTTAAACTCTTCTTTTAGCCATGGTATGTACCGGGAAGTTGGTTTTGGTGATGGATCCTGATTATGTACGTATGTTACTGCAATACCACACAAAAATATCATTTTAAAGGTAGTATCTTGAAAAAGAGAAATTTGTGAAAAATTATTCCCTAACAGTTTAAAAATGATTTTTTCATTATTCCAAGAATTTTTTTCTCCATTGAAAGTACCGAAAAGTGTTTTTTAGTCAATGGTCTTCTTTTGTACGTACGTAACACCAATACAGCACAGAAATGCCATTCTGTAGATAGTACATTGAAAATTAAGATTTTTTGGAAAAATGTGTCCCAAACGGTGTAAAAACTTCTGTCCACCTTTAAACTCTTCTTTTAGCTTTGGTATGTACCGGAAAGTTGGTTTTAGTAATGGATCCTGATTATGTACGTATGTAACTGCAATACCACACAAAAATATCATTTTAAAGGTAGCATCTTGAAAAAGAGAAATATGTGAAAAATGATTCCCTAACGGTTTAAAAATGATTTTTTCATTATTCCAAAAATTCTTTTCTCCATTGAATGTACCGAAAAGTGTTCTTAAGAGTCAAGGGTCTTTTTGTACGTAAGTAACACCAATACAATACAAAAATACCATTCTGTAGGTAGTTCATTGAAAATTAGGATTTTTTTGGAAAAATGTGTCCCAAACGGTGTAAAAACTTCTGTCCACCTTTAAACTCTTCTGTTAGCCATGGTATTGACCGGAAAGTTGGTTTTAGTCATGGCTCCTGATTATGTACGTATGTAACTGCAATACCACACAAAAGATATCATTTCAAAGGTATTATCTTGAAAAAGAGAAATTTGTGAAAAATGATTCTCTAACGGTTTAAAAATTAATTTTTCATTTTTCCAAAAATTCTTTTTTTCCCATTAAATTCACCGAAAAGTGTTTTTAAGTCAAGGGTCTTTTTTGTACGTACGTAACACCAATACAGCACAAACATACCATTCTGTAGGTAGTACATTGAAAATTTGGATTTCTTTTGAAAAATGTATTCTAAACGGTGTAAAAAATTCTTTTTACCTTTAAACTCTTCTTTTAGCCATGGTATGTAACGGAAAGTTGGTTTTGGTCTTGGATCCTGATTATGTACGTATTTAACTGCAATACCACATAAAAAATATCATTTTACAGCTAGTATCTTGAAAAAGAGAAATTTGTGAAAAATGATTACCTTCTGGTTTAGATATGAATTTGTCACTATTCCAAGAATTATTTTCTCCATTGAAAGTACCGAAAAGTATTTTTTAGTTAAGGGCCTTATTTTGTACGTACGTAACACAAATACAGCACAAAAATAACATTCTGTAGGTAGTACATTGAAAATTAGGATTTTGTGGAAAAATGTGTCCCAAACGGTGTAAAAACTTCTGTAAAAACTCTTCTTTTAGCCATAGTATATACCGTAAAATTGGTTTTAGTCATGGATCCAGATTATTTTTGTATGTAACTGCAATAGCACACAAAAATATCATTTTAAAGGTAGTATCTTGAAAAAAAGAAATTTGTGAAAAATGATTCCCTTACGGTTTAAAAATAATTTTTCATTTTTAAAAAAATTCTTTTCTCCATTAAATGTACCGAAAAGTGTTTTTTTAGTCAAGGGTCTTATTTTGTACGTACGTAACACCAACACAGCAAAAAATACCATTCTGTAGGTAGTACATTGAAAATTTGGATTTTTTTGGAAAAATGTGTTCCAAACAGTGTAAAAACTTCTATCCACCTTTAAACTCTTCTTTTAGCCATGGTATGTACCGGAGAGTTGATTTTAGTCATGGTTCGTGATTATGTACGTATGTAACTGCAATACCACACAAAAATATCATTTTAAAGGTAGTAATTTGAAAAAGAAAAAAAATGTGAAAAATGATTCCCTAACAGTTTAAAAATGAATTTTTCATTATTCAAAAAATCTTTTTTCCATTGAATGTACCGAAAAGCGTTTTTTTAGTCAATGGTCTTATTTTGTACGTACGTAACACCATTACAGCACAAACATACCTTGCTGTAGGTAGTACATTGAAAATTAGGATTTTTTTGAAAAATGTGTCCCAAACGGTGTAAAAAACTTTTTTCCACTTTAAACTCTTCTTTTAGCCATGGTATGTACCGAAAAGTTGGTATTAGTAATGGATCCTGATTATGTACGTATGTTACTGAAATACCACACAAAAAATATCATTTTAAAGGTAGTATCTTGAAAAAGAGAAATTTGTGAAAAATGATTCCCTAACGGTTTAAAAATGAATTTTCATTATTCCAAAAATTCTTTTCTCCATTGAAAGTACCGAAAAGTGTTTTTTTTTAGTCAAGGGTCTTATTTTGCACGTACGTAACACCAATACAGAACAAAAATACCATTCTGTTTGTAGTACATTGAAAATTAGGATTTTTTTTGGAAAAATCTGTCCCAAACGGTGTAAAAACTTCAGTCCATCTTTAAAATCTTCTTTTAGCCATGGTATGTACCGGAAAGTTGGTTTTGGTCATGGATCCTGATTATATACGTATTTAACTGCAATACCACACAAAAAATATCATTTTAAAGGTAGAATCTTGAAAAAGAGAAATTTGTGAAAAATGATTCCCTTCTGGTTTAGAAATGAATTTTTCACTATTCTAAGAATTATTTTCTCCATTGAAATACCGAAAAGTATTTTTAGTTAAGGGCCTTATTTTGTACGTACGTAACACAAATACAGCACAAAAATAACATTCTGTAGGTAGTACATTGAAAATTAGGATTTTGTGGAAAAATGTGTCCCAAACGGTGTAAAAACTTCTGTCTGCCTTTAAACTCTTCTTTTAGCCATGGTATATACCGTAAAATTGGTTTTAGCCATGGATCCTGATTATGTTTGTATGTAACTGCAATACCATACAAAAATATCATTTTAAAGGTAGTATCTTGAAAATCAAGATTTTTTGGAAAAATGTGTCCCAAACGGTTTAAAAACTTCTGTCCACCTTTAAACTCTTCTTTTAGCCATGATGTGTACCGGAAAGTTGGTTTTAGTCATGGTTCGTGATTATGTACGTATGTAACTGCAATACCACACAAAAATATCATTTTAAAGGTAGTAATTTGAAAAAGAAAAAAAAATGTGAAAAATGATTCCCTAACAGTTTAAAAATGAATTTTTCATTATTCAAAAAATCTTTTTTCCATTGAATGTACCGAAAAGCGTTTTTTTAGTCAATGATCTTATTTTGTACGTACGTAACACCATTACAGCACAAACATACCTTGCTGTAGGTAGTACATTGAAAATTAGGATTTTTTTGAAAAATGTGTCCCAAACGGTGTAAAAAACTTTTTTCCACTTTAAACTCTTCTTTTAGCCATGGCATGTACCGAAAAGTTGTTTTTTTTATCATGAATCCTGATTATGTACGTATGTAACTGCAATACCACACAAAAATATCATTTTAAAGGTAGTATTTTGAAATAGAGAAATTTGTGAAAAATGATTCCCTTACGGTTTAAAAATGAATTTGTTATTATTCCAAAAAATCTTTTCTCCATTAAATGTACCAAAAAGTGTTTTTTTAGTCAAGGGTCTTTTTTTGTACGTACGTAACACCAATTCAGCACAAAAATACCATTCTGTAGGTAGTACATTGAAAATTAGGATTTTTTGGAAAAATGTGTCCCAAACGGTGTAAAAACTTCTGTCCACCTTTAAACTCTTCTTTTAGCTTTGGTATGTACCGAAAAGTTGGTATTAGTAATGGATCATGATTAATTACGTATGTAACTGAAATACCACACAAAAATATCATTTTAAAGGTAGTATCTTGAAAAAGAGAAATTTGTGAAAAATGATTCCCTAACGGTTTAAAAATGAATTGTTCATTATTCCTAAAATTCTTTTCTCATTGAATGTACCGAAAAGTGTTCTTAAGAGTCAAGGGTCTTTTTGTACGTACATAACACCAATACAGTACAAAAATACCATTCTGTAGGTAGTTCATTGAAAATTAGGATTTTTTTCGGAAAAATGTGTCCCAAACGGTGTAAAAACTTCTGTCAACCTTTAAACTCTTCTGTTAGCCATGGTATTGACCGGAAAGTTGGTTTTAGTCATGGCTCCTGATTATGTACGTATGTAACTGCAATACCACACAAAAGATATCATTTCAAAGGTATTATCTTGAAAAAGAGAAATTTGTGAAAAATGATTCTCTAACGGTTTAAAAATTAATTTTTCATTTTTCCAAAAAGTCTTTTTTCCCATTAAAGTCACCGAAAAGTGTTTTTAAGTCAATGGTTTTTTTTGTACGTACGTAACACCAATACAGCACAAGCATACCATTCTGTAGGTAGTACATTGAAAATTAGGATTTTTTGGAAAAATTTGTCCCAAACGGTATAAAATCTTCTGTCTACCTTTAAACTCTTTTTTTAGCCATGGTATGTACCGGGAAGCTGGTTTTGGTCATGGATCCTGATTATGTACGTATGTAACTGCAATACCACACAAAAATATCATTTTAAAGGTAGTATCTTGAAAAAGAGGAATTTGTGAAAAATTATTCCCTAACTGTTTAAAAATGAATTTTTCATTATTCCAAGAATTATTTTCTCCATTGAAAGTACCGAAAACTGTTTTTTAGTCAATTGTCTTCTTTGGTACGTACGTAACATCAATACAGCACAGAAATGCCATTCTGTAAATAGTACATTGGAAATTAAGATTTTTTGGAAAAATGTGTCCCAAACGTTGTAAAAACTTCTGTCCACCTTTAAACTCTTCTTTTAGCTTTGGTATGTACCGGAAAGTTGGTTTTAGTAATGGATCCTGATTATGTGCGTATATAATTGCAATACCACACAAAAATATCATTTTAAAGGTAGTATCTTGAAAAAGAGAAATTTGTGAAAATTGATTCTCTAACGGTTTAAAAATTAATTTTTCATTTTTCCAAAAATTCTTTTTTCCCATTAAATTCACCGAAAAGTGTTTTTAAGTCAAGGGTCTTTTTTGTACGTACGTAACACCAATACAGCACAAACATACCATTCTGTAGGTAGTACATTGAAAACTTGGATTTTTTTGGAAAAATGTATTCCAAACGGTGTAAAAGCTTCTTTCTACCTTTAAACTCTTCTTTTAGCCATGGTATGTACCGGAAAGTTGGTTTTGGTCATGTATCCTGATTATGTATCTATTTAACTGCAATACCACACAAAAAATATCATTTTAAAGGTAGTATCTTGAAAAAGAGAAATTTGTGAAAAATGATTCCCTTCTAATTTAAAAATGAATTTTTCATTATTCCAAGAATTCTTTTCTCCATTGAAAATACCGAAAAGTATTTTTAGTGATGGGCCTTATTTTGTACGTACGTAACACAAATACAGCACAAAAATAACATTCTGTAGGTAGTTCATTGAAAATTAGGATTTTTTGGAAAAATGTGTCCCAAACGGTGTATAAACTTCTGTCTGCCTTTAAACTCTTCTTTTAGCCATGGTATATACCGTAAAATTGATTTAAGTAATGGATCCTGATTATTTTTGTATGTAACTGCAATACCACACAAAAATATCATTTTAAAGGTAGTATCTTGAAAACGAGAAATTTGTGAAAAATGATTCCCTAACGGTTTAAAAATGATTTTTTCATTATTCCAAAAATTCTTTTCTCCATTGAATGTACCGAAAAGTGTTTTTCTTATGCAAGGGTCTTATTTTGTACGTACGTAACACCAATACAGCACAAAAATACCATTCTGTAGGTAGTACATTGAAAATTAGGATTTTTTGGAAAAATGTGTCCCAAACGGTGTAAAAACTTCTGTCCACCTTTAAACTCTTCTTTTAGCCATGATGTGTACCGGAAAGTTGGTTTTAGTCATGGATCCTGATTATGTACGTATGTAACTGCAATTCCACACAAAAATATCATTTTAAAGGTAGTATTTTGAAAAAGAAAAAATTGTGAAAAATGATTCCCTAACGGTTTAAAAATGAATTTTTCAAAATTCCAAAAATTCTTTTCTCCATTAAATGTACCGAAAAGTGTTTTTTTATTCAATGGTCTTATTTTGTACGTACGTAACACCAATATAGCACAAAAATACCATTCTGTAGGTAGTACATTGAAAATTAGGATTTTTTGAAAAAAAAATGTGTCCAAAACTGTGTAAAAACTTCTGTCCACATTTAAACTCTTCTTTAAGCCATGGTATGTACCGGAGAGTTGGTTTTAGTCATGGATCCTGATTATGTATGTATGTAACTGCCATACCACACAAAAAGATCATTTTAAACGTAGTATCTTGAAAAAAAGAAATTTGTGAAAAATGATTCCCTAACGTTTTAAAAATAATTTTTCATTTTTACAAAAATTCTTTTCTCCATTAAATGTACCGAAAAGTGTTTTTTAGTCAAGGGTCTTATTTTGTACGTACGTAACAGCAACACAGCAAAAAAATACCATTCTGTAGGTAGTTCATTGAAAATTAGGATTTTTTGGAACAATGTGTCCCAAACGGTGTAAAAACTTCTGTCTACCTTTAAACTCTTCTTTTAGCCATGGTATGTACCGGAAAGTTGGTTTTAGTCATGGATCCTGATTATGTACGTATGTAACTGCAATACCATATAATTTGTGAAAAATGATTCCCTAACGGTTTAAAAATGAATTTTCATTTTTCCAAAAATTCTTTTCTCCATTGAAAGTACCGAAAAGTTTTGTTTTTTTTTTAGTCAAGGGTCTTATTTTGTACGTACGTAACACCAATACAGAACAAAAATACCATTTTGTTTGTAGTACATTGAAAATTAGGATTTTTTGGAAAAATGTGTCCCAAACGGTGTAAAAACTTCTGTCCACCTTTAAACTCTTCTTTTAGCCATGATGTGTACCGGAAAGTTGGTTTTAGTCATGGATCCTGATTATGTACGTATGTAACTGCAATACCACACAAAAATATCATTTTAAAGGTAGTATTTTGAAAAAGAAAAAAATTGTGAAAAATGATTCCCTAACGGTTTAAAAATGAATTTTTCAAAATTCCAAAAATTCTTTTCTCCATTGAATGTACCGAAAAGTGTTTTTTTATTCAATGGTCTTATTTTGTACGTACGTAACACCAATATAGCACAAAAATACCATTCTGTAGGTAGTACATTGAAAACTTGGATTTTTTTGGAAAAATGTATTCCAAACGGTGTAAAAACTTGTGTCTACCTTTAAACTCTTCTTTTAGCCATGGTATGTACCGGAAAGTTGGTTTTGGTCATGTATCCTGATTATGTATCTATTTAACTGCAATACCACACAAAAAATATCATTTTAAAGGTAGTATCTTGAAAAGGAGAAATTTGTGAAAAATGATTCCCTTCTAATTTAAAAATGAATTTTTCATTATTCCAAGAATTCTTTTCTCCATTGAAAATACCGAAAAGCATTTTTAGTGAAGGGCCTTATTTTGTACGTACGTAACACAAATACAGCACAAAAATAACATTCTGTAGGTAGTACATTGAAAATTAGGATTTTTTGGAAAAATGTGTTCCAAACGGTGTAAAAACTTCTGTCCACCTTTAAACTCTTCTTTTAGCCATGATGTGTACCGGAAAGTTGGTTTTAGTCATGGATCCTGATTATGTACGTATGTAACTGCAATTCCACACAAAAATATCATTTTAAAGGTAGTATTTTGAAAAAGAAAAAATTGTGAAAAATGATTCCCTAACGGTTTAAAAATGAATTTTTCAAAATTCCAAAAATTCTTTTCTCCATTAAATGTACCGAAAAGTGTTTTTTTATTCAATGGTCTTATTTTGTACGTACGTAACACCAATATGTGTGATCCTGATTATTAACGTATGTAACTGCAATACCATATAATTTGTGAAAAATGATTCCCTAACGGTTTAAAAATGAATTTTCATTTTTCCAAAAAATTCTTTTCTCCATTGAAAGTACCGAAAAGTTTTTGTTTTTTTTTAAGTCAAGGGTCTTATTTTGTACGTACGTAACACCAATACAGAACAAAAATACCATTCTGTTTGTAGTACATTGAAAATTAGGATTTTTTTGGTAAAATGTGTCCCAAACGGTGTAAAAAATTCTGTCCACCTTTAAACTCTTCTTTCAGCCATGGTATGTACCGAAAAGTTGGTTTTAGTCATGGCTCCTGATTATGTACGTATATAACTGCAATACCATACAAAAATATCATTTTAAAGGTAGTATCTTGAAAAAGAGAAATTTGTGAAAAATGATTCCCTAACGGTTTAAAGATGAATTTTTCATTATTCCTTAAATCTTTTCTCCATTAAATGTACCGAAAAGTGTTTTTTAGTCAAGGGTCTTTTTTGTACGTACGTAACACGAATACAGCACAAAAAAAACTTTGAAAAATTAGGATTGTTTGGAAAAATGTGTCCCAAACGGTGTAAAAACTTCTGTCTACCTTTAAACTCTTCTTTTTGCCATGGTATGTACCGGAAAGTTGGTTTTATTCATGCATCCTGATTATGTTCGTATGTAACTCACTGTGTTGTAAGTTTTCCGTTAGATTTGTGTAGTTTGTACGGAAGTTTTGAGTGGTCAATCAAAGATGGCGTCCGTGGAAAATCGTGAGAGGTGGGTGTCTTAGTTTTTCGTCGATAATTTCCTTAAATGGCCGTATCTTGTCTTGATACTGATATCATCGTACAGGAGAAATGTATACCTATTCACGATGCTATATAGCCAAGTACCAGTGTTGTCCTATCGCCTTTGGTCGTAGTGCAAAGAAAGCCCAACACGGAAATCTTTTTTCGAAGCGAGAAAGTTGCCCTTTTAAGGATGATTACATAGTGAACAGCGAACTAGGGAACAAACTATTACTCTAACTTGGATGCAGACACAACGGTGCAGTTTCTGTGTTATCTGAACGATGTAGTTATTATTTTCAAAACAAATTGTGAACGGTGTAGACTTGGTATGTTGTATAGGGCGAATCAGCTAGATAACAGCTAGCAGATCAGATGCAGCTCCGATTTATCTCCCTCATATACTTTGGTCTTAGAAAACACAGTTCTCTCCCTTGATGAAAACGCCGCCATCCTCAAAGTAGACGAAAACAAAAGTTAAGGAAATATGCCTCATTCATCTTAGCCTAAAACAGTTTAATGTATGTTTAATTTAATTTTCGGAAGACATTTTTTGTTATTGAATTAACTTCTGACGGATATGATAATCACAAAAATACCATCAGAAAATATCAAACAAGACATGCAGTAAACGTCATTTTAAATAGTACAATGTTTACTAACTTACCCTAAGATGTGGGTGCAATTGCTAGTTTTTTGTTCATCCGTTCATTTGATTTGTAGATTCAAAGTATAATCATCAGCTCTGGCTTTGATTTTTTCTTTGTAACGGTTTTAATTGGTTATTACAATCAATTCTTGTAATGAATGAAATGATTTCAACTCATGGAGTATGATAATTATAGATCGACATGTATCTTGTTTTTAACTTTTTAACTTCTTAACGATTTTACCCAAAATAAAGGACTCCATCAACAAAACATAAATTATAAATAACAAACATAAATTATAAATTTGTTTCATAATTATTTGGGCCTTTTTTTCGTCTTGTTCGACTTAAAGTAATCAAGTCTTGAAAACAGAATTACGGAACTGCAAAATTTATTTTGGCATTTTCAGACGTAATTACTAATTAACCTCCTCTTCAGGACTGACAATTTTCCGACCAATATTTTTTGGGCCCTCTCATAAAATGTAACCATTTGGAATGAAAAAGACAATATCCTACTCGCCAAAACCGTTTGACTACTGTTGAAGTACTTCCAACTTAGCACCAAGAGATTAGAAGTTACACACATCCATAAATAAATGAAATGCAATGTTTTCCATCGGGAACCGACCTTCCTTGACCATCTTATGAAAAGATAACCAATTACCAAGTTGATCAATGCTTTTCAATATTATGACTTAATCACATCTAGGAACAAACTATTCATTTCAGCCATTATTTCCATGTCTCGCGAGTACCTATCCGTATCATCTGTTTCAGCACGTCCAATGGAAATATCAGGAATTAAGGTCGGAGCCTTTTGAACGACTTTATGGGGTGTTGCACTTCTATTCATGTACATGACTCATGCATACAAAATCGGGGATATCATCGATAGAAAAATGGTTAATTCCAAAATCCTGCCCTGCGTTCAGTAAGACAAAACGTTAGCTCATTGAGCTACCGATACGTAACAGTTTTCTACTGAACGACCTGTTTACTCCTACCGTTCGCACCATTTGGCTCACAGACTTGAAGAAGGTGTGCCAAAGCTAACAAAATGGCGGCTAGTCTGGTTCCCTACTTTCCATACTGCGAAAAGAAGGAAGGAACCCAGACTATGGGGGCGGCCATATTTATTCAGCTATCGTTAGCAGAGCGTTCAGTAAGACTGTTAGGTAAAAAACCGGTAGCTTCTAACGTTTTATCTTACTGAACGCAGGGCTGATTTTCTATGTTGATGATGTCTATCTTGTGTATTCTATGCTCGCGAATGGGGATGATGTCCTATCCTGACTGCTTGATAATATCCGGAATTATACTAAAGTTAGCTTAACGCCTTCCACTTGAGATGCATAAGACAGTTGCTACACATTAAGTGGCAAGACAAGGTCCCGGACACAGAGGTACTCAAGCGAGCCAAGATGGAAAGTATCCATGCTACATTACTCCGCTCCCAACTCCGCTGGTCTGGTCATGTGCATCGGATGGATGACAAGCGTCTACCTAAAAGACTGTTCTATGGTGAACTTACCACTGGCAAACGAACTCAAGGCAGACCTAAGATGCGCTACAAGGACACACTTAAAAACACCCTCAAGCAATGCCAGATACCCACTGACTATTGGGGAAGGATTGCAGAAAACCGGTCTGAATGGCGATCAATAGTAAAGTCTGCAGTTGAAAAGTTCGAAGAGAGACGTGTAAGATACAAAGAGGATAAGCGACAGAGACGGAAAGATGCCAGCCATACAAATTCTACATCAGACGAGCGTCCGAGCATCCCATGTCCCTACTGTAACCGATTATTTCGTGCAAGGATAGGACTAACTAGCCACCTACGCACACACCGTCAAGACAGATGAGAAGTCATGGTCATCTTCGCAAGCGAAGGACGAACATCATCATACTAAAGTTCAGAGTTTTCAAACCTTTTTAGCCTGTCTGATCATTGATCTCCCTCCTGAGCACTTTTAATATCTGGCTAGAATGGTCCTGTTCCGAATGCTTCACAACCTTTTCGAAACTTCATTCGAAATGACAGTAGTAACAAGTGAACAGCATGGAACTGAAAATAAAAGACAAAATAAAACAGACACCGGCAGATTCTTGGTATTTTCTACTGTTTGACCTTTATGGAATTGCTTTGATAAATAGCGAAGAAACTAGATTCTTTCTCTATTCTGATTAAAGTATATTTTGTAGACATATTGTCACATTCTTTGCTGCAAAACATTTACAAGTCAGTCACATATTAACATTGTTGAAGAATTTCGGTAGTAATTGTAAAACGTGATTCCCAGGCATGAAAACGTTATCATTGAAAATTACAATATTATCATTTCAGAAATAATAAGTTCTGTATTGCTTCAAGTTTACACCGTTCACAATTACATTATGTCTACACCGTTTACAATTTGTTATGAAAATATAACCACACCGTACATAAAACACAGAAACTGCACCGTTGTGTATGCATATTTTCACTGTGACTACATCGTTGTTTGGCCATTTAGTAAACACGGTGTTTGTGGTCATTCTGGACATTTTTGTGTAAAATAACGGTAACCATAGAAAAGAGCATGTTAAAAGCATCCAAGTTAGAGCAATAGTTTGTTCCTTAGTTCGCTGATTACTATGTAATCATCCTTAAAAGGGCAACTTTCTCGCTTCGAAAAAAGTTTTCCGTGATGGGCTGTCTTTGCACAACGACTGAGTACGATAAGACAACACTGGTACTTTGATATATAGAACCGTTGATAGATATACATTTCCCCTGTATAATGATATCAGTATCAAGGCAAGATACGACCGTTTAAGAAATTTATCGATGAAAAACTATGACACCTACCTCTCATGTTGTATTGTTGTCGCCATCTTTGAATGACTGCACAAACCTAACGGACAGCTTACAACACAGTGTAACTGCAATACCACACAAAAAAATATCATTTTAAAGGTAGTTTCTTGAAAAAGAGAAATTTGTGAAAAATGATTCCATAACGGTTTAAAAATGAATTTTTCATTATTCCAAAAATTCTTTTCTCAATTGAATGCACCGAAAAGTGTTTTTAAGTCAAGGGTTTCTTTTTGTACGTACGTAACACCAATACAGCACAGAAATACATTTCGGTAGGTAGTACTTTGAAAATTAGGATTTTTTGAAAAAATGTGTCCCAAACGGTGTAAAAAACTTCTTTCCACCTTTAAACTCTTCTTTAAGGCATGGTATGTACCGAAAAGTTGGTTTTAGTCATGGATCCTGATTATGTACGTATGTAACTGTAATACCACACAAAAAAATCATTTTAAAGGTAGTATCTTGAAAAAGAGAAATTTGTGAAAAATGATTCCCTAACGGTTTAAAGATGAATTTTTCATTATTCGAAACATTCTTTTTTCCATTGAATGTACCGAAACGTGTTTTTAGTCAAGAGTCTTATTTTGTACACGTGTACTTAACACCGACACAGCACAAAAATACCATTCTGTAGGTAGTTCTTTGAAAATTAGGATTTTTTGGAAAAAAATGTGTCCCAAACGGTGTTAAAACTTCTTTCTACCTTTAAACTCTTCTTTTAGCCATTTTATGTACCGGAAAGTTGGTCTTACTCATGGATCCTTATTATGCACGTATGTAACTGCAATACCACAAAAAATATCATTTTAAAGGTAGTATCTTGAAAAAGAGAAATTTGTAAAAAATGATTCCATAACGGTTTAAAAATGAATTTTTCATTATTCCAAAAATTCTTTTCTCAATTGAATGCACCGAAAAGTGTTTTTAAGTCAAGGGTTTCTTTTTGTACGTACGTAACACCAATACAGCACAAACATACCATTCTGTAGGTAGTACATTGAAAATTATGATTTTTTGGGAAAATGTGCCCCAACGGTGTAAAAACTTCTGTCCACCTTTAAACTCTTTTTTTAGCCATGGAATGTACCGGAAAGTTGGTTTTAGTCATGGATCCTGATTATGTACGGATGTAACTGCAATACCACACAAAAAAGATCATTTTAAAGGTAGTATCTTGAAAAAGAGAAGTTTGTGAAAAATGATTCCCTAACGGTTTAAAAATGAATTTTTCATTTTCCCAAAAATTCTTTTCTCCATTAAAAGTACCGAAAAGTGTTTTTTAGTCAAGGGTCTTATTTTGTACGTACGTAACACCAATACAGCACAAAAATACCATTCTGTAGGTAGTACATTGAAAATTAGGATTTTTTGTAAAAATGTGTCCCAAACGGTATAAAAACTTCTGTCCACCTTTAAACCCTTCTTTTAGCCATGGTATGTACCGGAAAGTTGGTTTTAGTAATGGATCCTGATTATGTACGTATGTAACTGCAATACCACACAAAAATATCATTTTACAGGTAGTATCTTGAAAAAGAGAAATTTGTGAAAAATGGTTCCCTAACGGTTTAAAAATGAATTTTTCAATATTCCAAAAATTCTTTTCTTCATTAAATGTACCGAAAAGTGTTGTTTTAGTCAAGGATCTAATTTTGTACGTACGTAACACCAATACAGCACAGAAATACCATTCTGTAGGTAGTTCATTGAAAATTAGGATTTTTTGGGAAAATGTGTCCCAACGGTGTAAAAACTTCTGTCCACCTTTAAACTCTTTTTTTAGCCATGGAATGTACCGGAAAGTTGGTTTTAGCCATGGATCCTGATTATGTACGTATGTAACTTCAAAGCCACACAAAAATATCATTTTAAAGGTAGTATCTTGAAAAGGAGAAATTTGTGAAAAATGATTCCAAAACGGTTTAAAAAGGAATTTTTTTATTATTCCAAAAAAAAATCTTTTCTCCATTGAATGTACCGAAACGTGTCTTTTTTATGTCAAGGGTCTTCTTTTGTACGCCCGTAACACCAATACAGCACAAAAATACCATTCTGTAGGTAGTTCATTGAAAATTAGGATTTTTTGGAAAAATGTGTCCCAAACGATGTAAAAACTTCTGTCTACCTTTAAACTCTTCTGTTAGCCATGGTATGTACCGGAAAGTTAATTTTGGTCATGTAACCTGATTAAGTACGTATGTTACTGCAATACCACACAAAAAAGATCATTTTAAAGGTAGTATCTTGAAAACGAGAAATTTGTGAAATATGATTCCCTAACGGTTTAAAAATGGATTTTTCATTATTCCAAAAATTCTTTTCTCCATTGAATGCACCGAAAAGTGTTTTCAAGTCAAGGGTCTTTTTTTATACGTACGTAACACCAATACAGCACAAACATATCATTCTGTAGGTAGTTCATTGAAAATTAGGATTTTTTGGGAAAAATGTGTCCCAAACGATGTAAAAACTTCTGTCTATCTTTAAACTCTTCTTTTAGCCATGGTATGTACCGGAAAGTTAGTTTTGGTCGTGGATCCTGATTATGTACGTATGTAACTGCAATACCACACAAAAAAGATCATTTTAAAGGTAGTATCTTGAAAAAGAGAAGTTTGTGAAAAATGATTCCCTAGCGGTTTAAAAATGAATTTTTCATTTTCTCAAAAGTTCTTTTCTCCATTAAAAGTACCGAAAAGTGTTTTTTAGTCAAGGGTCTTATTTTGTACGTACGTAACTCCAATACAGCACAAAAATACCATTCTGTAGGTAGTTCATTGAAAATATGGATTTTTTGGAAAAATGTGTCCCAAACGGTGTAAAAACTTCTGTCTACCTTTAAACTCTTCTTTTAGCCTTGATATGTACCGGAAATTTTGTTTTAATCATGGATCCTGATTATGTACGTATGTAACTGCAATACCACACAAAAAAGATCATTTTAAAGGTAGTATCTTGAAAAAGAGAAATTTGTGAAAAATGATTCCCTAACGGTTTAAAAATGAATTGTTCATCATTCCTAAAATTCTTTTCTCAATTATATGTACCGAAAAGTGTTTTTAGTCAAGGGTCTTCTTTTGTACGTACGTAACACCAATGCAGCACAAAATACCATTCTTTAGGTAGTACATTGAAAATTAGGATTTTTTGGAAAAATGTGTCCCAAACGGTGTAAAAAACTTCTGTCTACCTTTAAACTCTTCTTTTAGCCATGGTAATTACCGAAAGGTTGGTTATAGTCATGGATCCTGATTATGTACGTATGTAACTGCAATACCACACAAAAATATCATTTTAAAGGTAGAATCTTGAAAAAGATAAATTTGTGAAAAATGATTCCCTAACGGTTAAAAAATGAATTTTTCATTATTCCAAAAAATCTTTTGTCCATTGAAATTACCGATAAGTGTTTTTTAGTCAATGGTCATCTTTTGTACGTACGTAACACCAATACAGTACAAAAATACCATTCTGTAGGGAGTTCATTGAAAATTAGGATTTTTTGAAAAAAATTGTCCCAAACGATGTAAAAACTTCTGCCTACCTTTAAACTCTTCTTTTAGCCATGGTATGTACCGGAAAGTTGGTTTTGGTCATGGATCCTGATTATGTACGTATGTAACTGCAATACCACACAAAAATATCATTTTAAAGGTAGAATCTTGAAAAAGATAAATTTGTGAAAAATGATTCCCTAACGGTTTAAAAATGAATTTTTCATTATTCCAAGAATTCTTGTCTCCATTGAAATTACCGATAAGTGTTTTTTAGTCAATGGTCTTCTTTTGTACGTACGCAACACCAATACAGTACAAAAATACCATTCTGTAGGGAGTTCATTGAAAATTAGGATTTTTTTGGAAAAATGTGTCCCAAACGGTGTAAAAACTTCTGTCCACCTTTAAACTCATCTGTTAGCCATGGTATTGACCGGAAAGTTGGTTTTAGTCATGGCTCCTGATTATGTACGTATGTAACTGCAATACCACACAAAAAATATAATTTTAGGGGTAGTATCTTGAAAAAGAGAAATTTGTGAAAAATGATTCCCTGACGGTTTAAAAATGAATTTTTCAAAATTCCAAAAATTCTTTTCTCCATTATATGCACCGAAAAGTGTTTTTAGGTCAAGGGTCTTTTATTGTACGTACGTAACACCAATACAGCACAAACATACCATTCTGTAGGTAGTTTATTGAAAATTAGGATTTTTTTGAAAAAAAAAAAAATGTGTCCCAAACGGTGTAAAAACTTCTTTCTACCTTTAAACTCTTCTTTAAGCCATAGTATGTACCGGAAAGTTGGTTTTGGTCATGTAACCTCATTATGTACGTATGTAACTGCAATACCACACAAAAATATCATTTTAAAGGTAGTATCTTGAAAAAGAGAAATTTGTGAAAAAAAAATGATTCCCTAACGGTTTAAAAATGAATTTTTCATTATTCCAAGAATTCTTTTCTCCATTGAAAGTACCGAAAAGTGTTTTTTAGTCAAGGGTCTTATTTTGTACGTACGTAACACCAATACAGCACAAAAATGCCATTCTGTATGTAGTACATTGAAAATTAGGATTTTTTTGTAAAAATGTGTCCCAAACGGTTTAAAAACTTCTGTCCACCTTCAAATTCTTCTTTTAGCCATGGTATGTACCGGAAAGTTGGTTTTAGTAATGGATCCTGATTATATACGTATGTAACTGCAATACCACACAAAAATATCATTTCAAATGTAGTATCTTGAAAAAGAGAAATTTGTGAAAAATGATTCCCTAACGGTTTAAAAATGAATGTTTCATTATTCAAAAAATTATTTTCTCCATTGAATGTACCGAAAAGTGTTCTTAAGGGTCAAGGGTCTTCTTTTGTACGTACGTAACACCAATACAGCACAAAAATACCATTCTGTAGGTAGTTCATTGAAAATTAAGATTTTTTGGAAAATGTGTCCCAAACGGTGTAAAAACTTCTGTCCACCTTCAAACACTTCTTTTAGCCATGGTATGTACCGGAAAGTTGGTTTTGGTCATGGATCCTGATTATGTACGTATATAACTGCAATACCACACAAAAAATATCATTTTACAGGTAGTATTTTGAAAAAGAGAAATTCATGAAAAATGATTCCCTAACAGTTTAAAAATGAATGTACCGAAAAGTGTTTTTTTAGTCAAGGGTCTTATTTTGTACCTACGCAACACCAATACAGAACAAAAATGCCATTCTGTAGGTAGTACATTAAAAATTAGGATTTTGTGAAAAAATGTGTCCCAAACGGTGTAAAAACTTCTATCCACCTTTAAACTCTTCTTTTGGCCATGGTATGTACCGGAAAGTTGCTTTTAGTCGTGGATCCTGATAATGTACGTATGTAACTGCAATACCACAAAAAATATCATATTAAAGATAGTATCGTGAAGAACAGAAATTTGTGAAATATGGTTCCCTAACGGTTTAAAAATGAATTTTTCATTATTCCATGAATTCTTTTCTCCATTGAATGTACCGAAAAGTGTTTCTTTTAGTCAAGGGTCTTTTTTGTACGTACGTAACACTAATACAGCACAAAAATACCATTCTGTAGGTAGTACATTGAAAATTAGGATTTTTTGGAAAAATGTGTCCCAAATGGTGTAAAAACTTCTGTCCACCTTTAAACTCTTCTGTTAGCCATGGTATTGACCGGAAAGTTGGTTTTAGTCATGGCTCCTTATTATGTACGTATGTAACTGCAATACCACACAAAAAATATAATTTTAGGGGTAGTATCTTAAAAAGAGAAATTTGTGAAAAACGATTCCCTGACGGTTTAAAAATGAATTTTTCAAAATTCCAAAAATTCTTTTCTCCATTGAAAGTACCGAAAAGTGTTATTTTAGTCAATGGTCTTATTATGTACGTACGTAACACCAATACAGAACAAAAATACCAGTCTGTAGGTAGTACATTGAAAATTAGGATTTTTATGATTTTTTCATTATTCCAAAAAATCTTTTCTCCATTGAAAGTACCGAAAAATGTTTTTTTAGTCAAGGGTCTTATTTTGTACGTACATAACTCAAATACAAGACAAAAATACCATTATGTAGGTATCACATTGAAAATTAGGATTTTTTTGGAGAAATGTGTCCCAAACGGTGTAAAAACTTCTGTCCACCTTTAAACTCTTCTTTTAGCCATGGTATGTACCGGAAAGTTGGTTTTAGTCATGGATCCTGAATATTTACGTATGTAACTGCAATACCACACAAACATATCATTTTAAAGGTAGTATCTTGAAAAAGAGAAATTTGCGAAAAATGATTCCATAACGGTTTAAAAATGAATTGTTCATTATTCCTATAATTCTTTTCTCAATTAAATGTATCAAAAATTGTTTTTTTAGTCAAGGGTCTTATGGTATTTTTGTGCTGTATTGGTGTCACGTACGTACATAATAAGACCCTTGACTAAAAACCACCTTTCGGTACATTCCAAGGGGAAATATGAATGTTTGGAATGATGAAAAAATCATTTTTTAACCGTAAGGGAATCATTTTTTACAAATTTCTTTTTCTCAAGATACTACCTTTAAAATGATATGTTTTGTGTGATATTTCTGTTATATGCGTACATAATCAGGATCCATGACTAAAACCAGCTTTCCGGTACATACCATGGCTAAAAGAAGAGGTTAACGGTGGACAGAAGTTTTTACGCTGTTTGGGACACATTTTACCAAAAATTCCTATTTTCAATGTACTACCTACAGAACTGAATTTTTGTGCTGTACGTGTTACGTAAGTACAATATAAGACCATTGACTTAAAAAACACTTTTCGATACATTCCATTGAGAAAATAATTTTTGGAATAATGAAAAATTCATTTTTAAACCGTTAGGGAATCATTTTTCATAAATTTCTCTTTTTTCAAGATACTACCTTTAAAATGATATTTTAGTGTGGTATTGCAGTTACATACGTACATAATCAGGAGCCATGACCAAAACCAACTTTTCAGTAATTACAATGGCTAAAAGAAGAGTTTAAAGGTGGACAGAAGTTTTTACACCGTTTGGGACATACTTTTCCAAAAAATCCTAATTTTCAATGAACTACCTACAGAATGGTATTTTTGTGCTGTATCGGTGTTACGTACGTACGTACAAAAAAGACCCTTGACTAAAAAAACACTTTTCGGTACATTCAATGGAGAAAAGAATTCATGGAATAATGAAAAATTCATTCTTAAACCGTTAGGGAATCATTTTTCACAAATTTCTGTTTTTCACGATACTACCTTTAATATGATATATTTTCCATATACTACCTACAGAATGGTATTTTTGTGCTGTATTGGTGTTACGTGCGTACAAAATAAGACGCTTGCCATAAAAAAAAACACTTTTCGGTACATTGCCTGGAGAAAAGAATTGTTTGAATAATGAAAAATTCGTTTTTAAACCGTTAGGGAATCATTTTTCATAAATTTTTCTTTTTTCAAGATACTACCTTTAAAATGATATTTTTATGTGGTATTGCAGTTACATACGTACATAATCAGGAGCCATGACCAAAACCAACTTTTCAGTAATTACAATGGCTAAAAGAAGAGTTTAAAGGTGGACAGAAGTTTTTACACCGTTTGGGACATACTTTTCCAAAAAATCCTAATTTTCAATGAACTACCTACAGAATGGTATTTTTGTGCTGTATCGGTGTTACGTACGTACGTACAAAAAAGACCCTTGACTAAAAAAAAACACTTTTCGGTACATTCAATGGAGAAAAGAATTCATGGAATAATGAAAAATTCATTTTTAAACCGTTAGGGAATCATTTTTCACAAATTTCTGTTTTTCACGATACTACCTTTAATATGATATATTTTCCATGTACTACCTACAGAATGGTATTTTTGTGCTGTATTGGTGTTACGTGCGTACAAAATAAGACGCTTGACATAAAAAAACACTTTTCGGTACATTGCCTGGAGAAAAGAATTGTTTGAATAATGAAAAATTCGTTTTTAAACCGTTAGGGAAACATTTTTCACAAATTTCTCTTTTTCAAGATACTGCCTTCAAAATAATATTTGTTGTTGTGTATTGCAGTTACATAGGTACATAAGCAGGATCCATGACTAAAACCAACTTTGCGGTACATGCCATGGCTTAAACAAAAGTTTAAAGGTGCACAGAAGTTTTTACAATGTTTGGGACACATTTTTCCAAAAAATCCTAATTTTCAATTTACTACCTACAGAATGGTATTTTTGTGCTGTAATGGTGTTACGTACGTACACAAAAAGACGCTTGACTTAAAAACACTTTTCGGTACATTCAATAAAGAAAAGAATTTTGGAATAATGAAAAATTCATTTTTAAACCGTTAGTGAATCATTTTTCACAAATTTCTCTTTTTCAAGACACTACCTTGAAAATGATATTTTTGTGTGGTATTGCAGTTACATATGTATATAATCAGGATCCATGACTAAAACCAACTTTTCGGTACATACCATGGCTAATAAAAGGGTTTAAAGGTGGACAGAAGTTTTTACACCGTTTGGGACACAATTTTCCAAAAATTCCTAATTTTCAATGTACTACCTACTGGATGGTATTTTTGTGCTGTATTTGTGTTACGTGCGTACAAAATAAGATCGTTGACTAAAAACACTTTTCGGTACATTCCATGGAGAAAAGAATTGTTTGAATAATGAAAAAATCAATTTTTAAACCGTTAGGGAATCATTTTTTACAAACTTCTATTTTTCAGGATACTACCTTTAAAATGGTATTTCTGTGTGGTATTGCAGCTACATACGTACATAATCAGGATCAATGACCAAAATTAACTTTCCGGTACATACAATAACATGGCTAAAAGAAGAGTTTAAAAGGTGGACAGAAGTTTTTTGATTCTCTATTGAATGTACCGAAAAGTGTTTTTAAGTCAAGCGTCTTTTTGTGTACGTACGTAACACCATTACAGCACAAAGATACCTTCTGTAGGTAGTAAATTGAAAATTAGGATTTTTTGGAAAAATGTGTCCCAAACAATGTAAAAACTTCTGTGCATCTTTAAACTTTTCTTTAAGCCATGGTATGTACCGCAAAGGTTTTAGTCATGGATCCTGCGTATGTACCTATGTAACTGCAATACACAACAACAATATATTTTGAAGGTAGTATCTTGAAAAGAGAAATTTGTGAAAAATGATTCCCTAACGGCTTAAAAACGAATTTTTCATTATTCAAACAATTCTTTTCTCCAGGCAATGTACCGAAAAGTGTTTTTTAGTCAATCGTCTTATTTTGTACGCACATAATTCACCAATATAGCACAAAAATACCATTCTGTAGGTAGTACATTGAAAATAAGGAACTTTTGGAAAAGTATGTCCCAAACGGTGTAAAAACTTCTGTCCACCTTTAAACTTTTCTTTTAGCTATGGTATGAACCGGAAAGTTGGTTTTATGCAAGGATTCTCATTATGTACGTATGTAACTGCAATACCACACAAAAATATCATTTTAAAGGTAGTATCTTGAAAAAACGAAATTTGTGAAAAATGATTCCCTAACGGTTTAAAAATTAATTTTTCGTTTTTACAAAAATTCTTTTCTCCATAAAATGTACCGAAAATTGTTTTTTTAGTCAAGGGTCTTATTTTGTACGTACGTAACACCAATACAGCACAAAAATACCATTCTGTAGGTAGTTCATTGAAAATTAGGAACTTTTCGAAAAATGTGTCCCAAACGGTGTTAAAACTTCTGTTCACCATTAAACTCTTCTTTTAGCCATGGTATGTACCGGAAAGTTGGTTTTAGTAATGGATCCTGATTATGTACGTATGTAACTGCAATAACACACAAAAATATCATTGTAATGGTAGTATCTTGAAAAAGAGAAATTTGTGAAAAATGAATCCCAAATGGTTTAGAAATGAATTTTTCATTATTCAAAAAATTATTTTCTCCATTGAATGAACCAAAAAGTGTTTTTTAGTGAAGGGTCTTATTTTGTACGCACGTAACACCAATACAGCACAAAATACCAATCTGTAGGAAGTACATTGAAAATAAGGGTTTTTTGGAAAAATGTGTCCGAAACGGTGAAAAACTTCTGTCCCCCTTTAAACTCTTCTTTTAGCCATGGTTGGTACCGGAAAGTTGATTTTAGTCATGGATCCTGATTATGTACGTATGTAACTGCAATACCACATAGTAAATATCATTTTAAAGGTTGTGTCTTGAAAAAGAGAAATTTGTGAAAAATGTTTCCTTAACGGTTTAAAAATGAATTTTTCATTATTCCAAAAATACTTTTCTCCCTGGAATGTACCGAAAAGTGTTTTTTTCTTGTCAAGGGTCTTATTTTGTACGCATGTAACACCAATACAGCGTAAAAATACCTTTCAGTAGGTAGTACATTGAAAATTAGGAATTTTTGGAAAATGTGTTCCAAACGGTGTAAAATCTTCTGTCCACATTTAAGCTCTTCTTTTAGCCATGGTATGTACCGGAAAGTTGGTTTTAGTCATGGATCATCATTGTGTACGTATGTAACTGCAATACCACACAAAAAATATCATTTTAAATGTAGTATCTTGAAAAAGATAAATTTGTGAAAAATGTTTCCCTGACGGTTTAAAAATGAATTTTTCATTATTCCAAGAAATCTTTTCTCCTTTGAAAGTACCGAAAAGTGTTTTTTAGTCAAGGGTCTTATTTTGTACGTACGTAACACGTACAGCACAAAAATTCAGTTCTGTAGGTAGTACATTGAAAATTAGGAATCTTTGGTAAAATGTGTCCCAAACAGCGTAAAAACTTCTGTCCACCTTTATCCTCTTCTTTTAGCCATGGTATGTACCGGAAAGTTGGTTTTAGTCATGGATCTTTATTATGTACGCATGTAACAGAAATACCACACAAAACATATCATTTTAAAGGTAGTATCTTGAAAAAAAGAAATTTGTAAAAAATGATTCCCTTACGGTTAAAAAAATGAATTTTTCATCATTCCAAACGTTCATATTTCACCCCGGAATGTACCGAAAGGTGGTTTTATAGTCAAGGGTCTTATTATGTACGTACGTGACACCAATACAGCACAAAAATATCATTCTGTAGGTAGTACATTGAGAATTAGGAATTTTTGGAAAAATGTGTCCCAAACGGTGTAAAAACTTCTGTCCACCTTTAACCTCTTCTTATAGCCATGGTATGTACCGGGAAGTTGGTTTTAATCACGGATCCTGATTATGTACGTATGTAACTGCAACACCACACATGAAATATCATTTTAAAGGTAGTATCTTGAAAAAGAGAAATTTGTGAAAAATGATTCACTAACGGTTTAAAAATGAATTTTTCATTATTCCAACAATTCTTTTCTCCATTGAATGTACCGAAAAGTGTTTTTTTAGTCAAGGGTCTTATTTTGTACGCACGTAACACCAATACAGCACAAAAATACCATTCTGTAGGTCGTACGATGAAAATTAGGAATTTTGGGGAAAATGTGTCCCAAACGGTGTGAAAACTTCTGTCCACCTTTAAACTTTCCTTTTAGCTATGGTATGTACCGGAAAGTTGGTTTTACTCATGGATCCTGATTATATACGTATGTAACTGAAATACCACACAATTAAACATATCATTTAAAAGGTAGTATTTTGAAATAGAGAAATTAGTGAAAAAAATTCCCTAACGGTTTAAAAATGAATTTTTCATTATCCAAAACATCCTTTTCTCTTTTGAATGTTCCGAAAAGTGTTTTTTATTCAAGGGTCTTATTGTGTGTACAGAAAAGTGTTTTCTTAAGTCAAGTGTCATATTTTGTACGCGTGTAACATCAATACAGCACAAAAATACCATTCTGTAGGTCGTACATAGAAAATAATGATTTTTTTGGAAAAATGTGTCCCAAACAGTGTAAAAACTTCTGTCCACGTTTAAACTCTTCTTTTAGCCATGGTATGTACCGGAAAGTTGGTTTTAGTCATGGATCCTGATTATGTACGTATGTAACTGGAATACCACACAAAACATATCATTTAAAGGTAGTATCTTGAAAAAGAGAAATTTGTAAAAAATGATTCCCTAACGGTTAAAAATGATTTTTTCATTATTCCAAAAATTCATTCCTCCCTGGAATGTACCGTAAAGTGGGTTTTAGTCAAGGGTCTTATTATGTACGTCTGTGACACCAATACAGCACAAAAGTACCATTCTGTAGGTCGTACAATGAAAATTAGGAATTTTTGGGAAAATGTGTCCCAAACGGGGTTAAAACTTCTGTCCACCTTTAAACTTTTCTATAGCCATGGTATGTACCGGAAAGTTGGTTTTAGTCATGGATCCTGATTATATGCGTATGTAACTGAAATACCAGACAAAACATATCATTTTAAAGGTAGTATTTTGAAATAGACAAATTGGTGAAGAAAAAAATCCCTAACGGTTTAAAAATGAATTTTTCATTATTCAAAACATCGTTTTCTTTATTGAATGTTCTGAAAAGTGTTTTTTAGTCAAGGGTCTTATTGTGTGTACAGAAAAGTGTTATTTTAGTCAAGGGTCATATTTTGTACGCGTGTAACACCAATACAGCACAAAAATACCATTATGTTGGTCGTACATTGAAAATAATGATTTTTTGGAAAAATGTGTCCCAAACAGTGTAAAAACTTCTGTCCACGTTTAAACTCTTCTTTTAGCCATGGTTTGTACCGGAAAGTTTGTTTTAGTCATGGATCCTGATTATATACGTATGTAAGTGAAATACCAGACAAAACATATCATTTTAAAGGTAGTATCTTGAAAAACAGAAATTTGTAAAAAATGATTCCCTTACGGTTTAAAAATGATTTTTTCGTTATTCCAAAAATTCATTTTTCCATGGAATGTACCGAAAACTGGTTTTTAGTCAAGGGTCTTATTTTGTACGCACGTGACACAAATACAGCACAAAAATACCTTTCCGTAGGTAGTACATTGAGAATTAGGATTTTTTTTTAGAAAAATGTGTCCCAAACGGTGTAAAAACTTCTGTCCACCTTTAAACTCTTCTTTTAGCCATGGTATGTACCGGAAAGTTGGTTTTAGTCATGGATCCTGATTATGTACGTATGTATCTGCAATACCACACAAATATATCATTTTAAAGGTAGTATCTTGAAAAAGATAAATTTGTGAAAAATGATTCCCTAACGGTTTAAAAATGATTTTTTCATTATCCCAAAAATTCTTTTCTCCATTGAATGTACCGAAAAGTGTTTTTTAGTCAAGGGTCTTATTTTATACGTACGTAACAACAATACAGCACAAAAATACCATTCTGGTAGTACATTGAAAATTATGCTTTTTTTTGGAAAAAATGTGTCCCAAAAAGTGTTAAAATTTCTGTCCACCTTTAAACTCTTCTTTTAGCCATGGTACATGTATGTACCGGAAAGTTGGTTTTAGTCATGGATCCTGATTATGTACGTATGTATCTGCAATACCACACAAAAAATATCATTTTAAAATTAGTATCTCGAAAAAGAGAAAATTGTGAAAAATGATTCCCTAACGGTTTAAAAATGATTTTTTCATTATTCCAACAATTCCATGGAATGTACCGAAAAGTGCTTTTTTAGTCAAGGGTCTTATTTTGTACGCACGTAACACCAATACCGCACAGAAATACCATTCTGTAGGTAGTACATTGAAAATGAGGAATTTTTGGAAAAATGTGTCCCAAAAAAATAAATTTGTGAAAAATGTTTTCCTAACGCTTTAAAAATGAATTTTTCATTATTGCAAAAATTCTTTTCTCCATAGAATGTACGGAAAAGTGTTTTTTAGTCAAGGGTCTTATTTTGTACGCACTTTACACCAATACAGCACAAAAATACCATTCTGTAGGTAGTAGCCTACATTGAAATTAGGAATTCTTGGAAAAATGTGTCCAAACGGTGTAAAAACTTCTGTCCACCTTTAAACTCTTCTTTTAGCCATGGTATGTACCCGAAAGTTGGTTTTAGTCATGGATCCTGATTATGTACGTATGTTACTGCAATACCACACAAAAAAATATCATTTTAAAGGCAGTATCTTGAAAAGGAGAGATTTTTGAAAAATGTTTCCCTAACGATTTAAAAATGAATTTTTCATTATCCCAAAAATTCTTTTCTCCATGGTTGTACCGAAAAGTGTTTTTAGTCAAGGGTCTTATTTTGTACGTACGTAACACCAATACAGCATAAAATACCATTCTATAGGTAGTACATTGAAAATTAGGAATTTTTGGAAAAATGTGTCCCAAACGGTGTAAAAACTTCTGTCCACCTTTGAACTTTTCTTTTAGCCATGGTATGTACAAGAAAGCTGGTTTTAGTAATGGATCTTGATTATGAACGTATGTAACTGAAATACGAAAACAAAAATACCATTTTAAAGGCAGTACACTGAAAAAGATAAATTTGTGAAAAATGTTTCCCTAACGGTTAAAAAATGTTTTTTTTTTTCATTGTTCCAAAAATTCTTTTTCCATGGAATGTACCGAAAAGTGTGTTTTTAGTCAAGGGTCTTATTTTGAACGTACGTAACACCAATACAGCACAAAAATACCATTCTGTAGGTAGTACATTGAAAATTAGGATTTTTTTTGGAAAAATCTGTCCCAAACGGTGTAAAAACTAATGTCTACCTTAAAACTTTTCTTTTAGCCATTGTATGTACCGGAAAGGTTCTTTTAGTATTCGATCCTGATTATGTACGTATGTAACTGCAATACAACACAAAAATACCATTTTAAAGGTAGACCCTTGAAAAAGAAAAAAATGTAAAAATGTTTCCCTAACAGTTTAAAAATGTTTTTTTTCATTATTCCAAAATATCTTTTCTCCATGGAATGTACCTAAAAGTGTTTTTTGTCAAGGGTCTTATTTTGTACGTACGTAACACGAATATAGCACAAAAATACTATTCTGTAGGTAGTACATTGAAAATTAGGAATTTTCGGAAACGGTGTAAAAACTACTGTCCACCTTTAAACTTTTCATTTAGCCATGGTATGTACCGGAAAGTTGGTGTTAGTCATGAATCCTAATTATGTACGTATGTAACTGCAATACGACACAAAATACCATTTTATAGGTAGTACCTTGAAAAAGATAAATTTGTCAAAAATGTTTCCCTAACGATTAAAAAAGTTTTTTCATTATTCAAAAATTTCTTTTCTCCATGGAATGTACCGAATAGTGTTTTTTTTTAGTCAAGGGTCTTATTTTGTACGTACGTAACACCAAGTTTTGACCTTTGTTATGTCGCGTTTGAAGAGCTAGTTCTTTATTGTATTCTTGTATCATGTGAAAATGAAAAATGAAACAGACAGTATACGAGAATTCTAGGGACTTTATCGAAGAATATACAGACTTGTATCAAAATAGATAGGTGGATTCTTACCCATGGCATACCACAATTCACAAGACTGCGATACACTGGAGAACACTGATCACTTAATTTTCTGCCTCTGACTCTCTGTTTATCAATTTACGCTAATTAGTTGGGATAAGTATATTGTTTTGTCTTTTCAACCCATCTGTCATTCTGTCTATGCCTGTCTGCAAATTCAACTATTCCCCAAGAAGACCTACAGGTATTAGATAAGTCATTGGGAAACATTGAAGAAAGAAGAAAATACGATAACCAAGTTCCACAACAGTTTAAACTTTTGCTTAGATATGCTATGTTGCATTGTGCATAAATGCAGCCGATATCTATTTATTAATGATGTCGTCTGCAACTACTTACAAATTGGACTACCTTTTTTGTCTATTTTGAAAAGGCTAACATTTTAATTATCTCAGAGAATATATAACAAATAAAGCTCTTGTTTGTTATGAAACATTTTTACATTTACTCTTTTCCAAAAGAGTCCTGTTTTGCATGTCCCTACCTTTAATGAAATTGTTTTGGAAAAAAAGAGAAAGAATACCTTTAATCATCAAATTCTCCATTTTCTCCAAATGCACATAACAGTGTTTTCATGCAAACTTCACAAACTCAATTAACGACTGTTTACTCTCTTTGTACGAGGTGAAAATTCGATATCATATGTTTACCTTTTCTGAAACAACAACAATCAAGGATAGTTCAATTGATTAGCTTCTAGCCTTCTACAGATGACATAATGATTGATGATAAAAGAATTTTTGTAGAATATAGCACGGAAAATAAAGAGACAAAAGATAAAAATGCTGGACATCAGCATTTACACATTTTGTTTCAATCTCTTCCCAAGCATTTTCTATCAGGGAAGTCAAAACCAGATCTTGATTGGAAAAGGGTTAAACGAAAATTTAATGTTCTAAAATCTTAATGATAATGTTTTCCAAACGTCTCAGAAGGGGGCTCTTTTACGGGTACGAAAGGGTCTGTAACACAGATTGGAACGTTTTGCGTTTGGTATGAAAACGTTAGAATGGCAGCTTCGAAACATCTTCAACACGTTCCCAAAACCAAACGTGCTTTAAATGTTATGAAAACGTTAATATCGAGTTTTCACGCCGTTTTCTATTGGTATTTTAAGTAGAAACGTTTTAGAAACGTAAAAAGCAGTCATGGAAACGTAAAAACCCGGTCTTCAATGCGTTTATAAAAACAAACGTGCTTAAAACGTTATAAAGGCGTTTTAGAATCAAGTTTCCATGCAGTTTTCTCTTGGTACTTTTGAAATTTTCTACACGTTTTTGAAAACGTTGTCCAAACGTCGGTCAAGGGGGCCACTTTTTGGGGTAATAAGACGTATTCAACACGTCTGTTGGACATATGGATACTTCCTGCCAATACCTTTCATTTGGGACCATGACCTTTGCCCTAGTGACCTTGACCTTTGACCTACTTTTAAAAAGACTTTAACCTGGCCTATATCTCATGCACTATTATTGATAGAGCCTTGATATTTCACTCTTGGATACCTCCTGCCAAGACCTGTCATTTGAAATCATGACCTTGTACCTTGTGACCTTGACCTTTGAGTTTGACCTACTTAAAAAAATCTTTTACCTGGCCGATATATCATGCCCTTTTACACATATACAGCCTTGATATTTCTCACATAGACACCTCCCACCAACACCTTTCACATTTGACCATGACCTTGGACCTTGTGACCTTGCCATTTGACCTACTTTTTTAAAACTTTAATCCAGCCTCTATCTCATGTCCTTTTACACATACATTCTTGATATTGCACACATGGACACTTCCTACCAAGACTGTTCATATTTGACCATGACCTTGGACCCTGTGACCTTGACCTTTGACCTTCTTTTAAAATTTTTAACCTGGCCTCTATCTCATGTCATTTTTACATACATGTACAGCCTTGATATCTCACACATGGACACCTCCTACCAATACCTTTTGCATTTGAACATGACCTTGGTGTTTGACCTACTTTAAAAAACTTTAACCTGGCCTATATTTCATGTGCTTTTACACATATATACTTGATATTTCACACATGGACACCTCCAACCAAGACATTTCACTTTTGAGCATGACCTTGGATCTCAACCTTGGAGTTTGACCTACTTTTAAAAAGCTTTAAGTGTTATAAGACATGAGATATAGACCAAGTAACAGCCTTGATATTCCACACATGGACACCTCCTACCAAGACTTTTCACATTTGACCATGACCTTGAACCTTGTGACCTTGATCTCAATTTTGACCTACATCAAAGGTAGGACCCTTGAGGAGGCATATATATTTTACAAACATTTCTTTTTTAAATAGAGCCTTGATACTACCTGACATTTACTTTCATTCAGGAATTAAGACCTTGTGACCTTAACCTTTGAAGTTTGACCTACTGTTTAACCTGACCTACATCTCATACACTGTAAGATATAGAGTTTTGATATTTCACATAAGGATATAACTTGTCAAGACCTTTCATTTGGGATCATGACCTTTGGCATTAGAACCTTTACCTTAAGGCATATACTTTACAAGAACTTTAACTTGGCCTATATTTCAATCACTATTACAGATGGAGTCTTGACATTTCACTCTTGCATACCTCCTACCAAGACCATTAATCTTGAAACTTGACCTTGTGACCTTGAATTTGGAGTTTGACATTCTTAACAAAAACCTTTTCTTTGCCTGTACCTTATGCAGTACAAAATGAAAATGGCTAGTTTAATTTAAGTTATTTTCCGCTTTAAGAAACAGCTATTCCGCCTTGTTAAAAGGACTAAGTCTACAAATTACGCCTGTTCAGAAATTAAAGTTTTAAATTACGCCTGTTCGGATAAAATTTCGCCACCATTTCAATTTACGCCTCTAATTTCCGCCACTACTTTACACAGGGACTGAGGCGTAAAGTATAAATTCCCATTTACGCCTCATTTACGACTGTTTTCCAAGCGGAATCCACCTATTTTTTTCATACAGGCAGTGCCATGACAATAGTCTGCTGGCCTGAAGGCCAGTGTAGCTAAAAACCATTCTGTTATTACGTGATCGATTTGAAAATGCAGTTTCAGCAGAGGATACGAACAACTCAAGTAAATGACCTAAACATCCAACCCACCTTCGTCACATGGTATTTACCATTTCTCGTCTCACTCAGCACTTGGTCGCAGTTACATGTAGCCTTGTTAGCAGTTAGCATTTTTTTGTCTTTGGGCTATTCCAATTTGAAAGGTTTTGCAAACGACAATCTTAAGGTGATGCAATTTCAAAAAGGTTTCCACTTTACAATTTCTTCATGTTCCACAATGTTTTCAATAGCCTTTATCTTGCGTCACTGTGTGGGAACGGGTTAATTAACCAATTACCCATCAGCAAGTACGAAAAGTGGCCCAAATTCAAAGATATTGCAAACAAACATTTGGCAAATAAATGAAATTTTACATGTTTTGGTCTTTCTTGGTAGAAAACATTGTGAGAAATAAGGTCCCTCTTGCAGAAAGTTTTGGAAACCTTTTAGAGATTAGCGCAAAATGCTGATTATCAATATTGCCACTTTTTCCCTCAATGCTTTCCGTGCTATAGACATGCCATCTACAGTGACAACAGCCGACAAAATAAATGAGCCGGGATCTGGGCGGGATCTGGAAAAACGTCCCTTATAGCATTTTTAAAAATTGAGATTTAAGATCAGCATGTTGTCAAATGAAGCCCAATATGCATCAATGCTTCTCTCTATAAGGTACAACAGGTCACGAAGAAGCTGTTGGAGAACAGCATGGTTCCTGGTCAGACTGCGTGTATACGAAGGCTGATCTGGAACCATGTTGTTCTAAAATGCTATAAAGGACGTTTTTCCATATCCTTCTATCAGATCCCATTGTCTGAATCCAGATTTTGGTCTAAAACTGCATAGGAGATCTTTTAAAACATTTTTGTAACTTTGGTTGCTATTCAATACAATAACAAATGCACCCAGTGTCATACTCGATATAATAATAATAGTACAGACAATCTAAACAATTATCATATCTCAAACACCAACCTCAAAAATGTTAATTTCCCAATTTTCATTCAGGGATTTTCTGCCAATCTCTGGGAAATTATGTTTCTTTGTTTCCATAGCAACGGCTGTCAGAAAAAAGGAACGGTCTTGCTTTTGGAAGTTTTTTTCAATATATCTGATTAAATGAAGGTAAAATGATTGATTTCTGAGACTAGTCACCTATCACCTTCTGCATGATTCTTAGGGAGAGTGCTAATTAAGAAAATTAGCCACCTCGGGGGCATTCGTGTTTCATAAACACATCTTGTTTGTAAAATGATATGCACAAATCGTCGTTGTAAATGCAAAACCTCGAAGTTTTGGAAAATTTTAAAGCGGATGGAAAAAAGTGTAGTAACTTTTCCCAAACTAAAATGTCTTAATTGTAATTTGGGCATATTGTTCACAAATAATGTGTCAATAATACTGATCAGTCAAAATATCTCAAAACCTGCGAGAATCGTCTACACAGGGCACACAAGTTTGTACTCTTAAAATTGCACCATTCGACATACGATGTTTTGCATTTACACCGACGAAATACCATTCTAATCACCATTTTGTTGTCGGAAGCACCTTTAGAATTCGACCACTCCTCAAAAGTGTTTGGGAAAGGGTTAAAAACAATTTGACAATAGAAACGATTTGATCCAGTTTTTTCCTCGAGTAATTTCGGACAAACAATAGTATTTCGAGAACTGTTGTTATAAAATCTCGTAATTAGGTTACGAGATCTAATACCAACATCAACGTTTTATCAATACATAACGGTGAACCCAGTTATTACCAGCACAAAATTCATTGCTATTGGCTTGCGACGAGAGATGTTGTCATTGTTCAATCTATTACACTGACCGTTTTTGTTTTTGGGAAACAAGGAATAACAAAAGCATATTAAGACATGAATTTTAATGACAATTTTTATTACAGTTATGCTTTTGAATTTACTCTGATGACATGAATATTTTCCTAAATCAAAAAGCCCTTCTCAAATCTTTTCCGGTTAGTGTCTTAATTTCATTATTAAGTGAAATTTTGATTATGGAGAAAGTCGTTGAATCTCCTAGGGCTTTTTTTGACAAGGTAATCTGATTTTCTCTTGTTGATTTAAGTCTAATAATGAGCAACTTCCTCTATTCATTCCTATGCCATTTGTCTTTCAAGTCAACCATTTCAAAAACTACCTTTTTAACCCATTACCCTTGTATCACATTAACTATTGTTGCTTATTTAAATATATTAATGATGTATTAAAGCCTACTTTTTTCCAAATTTATTGTAAAAAAAAGAATACTGTATACATTTCAACTGATGGAAATTGAAATAAGATCCTTTTCTGAATGGGTGGTAAAAACCTAAAAGATTATCAGCATGATAAACTTTGCACGAATGTCATAGTACAGGCCTTTCAATATTTTGCCTTTCAACTTTGAAAATCAAATTAACCCTTTCCCAAATAAGACCTGGTTTTGATGTCTCTAACAGACAAGGCTTGGGAAAACATTGAAACAAAAGAAGAAACTGCTGATAACCAGCAGTTTCTCCTTTTATCTCAATATTTTCTATCTCATATTTTACGCAAATCCTATCTTTAATAACATCATTTTGTCATTTGTTGCAGTTTTTGAATATGATCACCTTAAAATTTTGCCATCTGAGAAAGGGTTAACTGTCTTGGCAGGTCTTGTTTCCATTGTGTACATTTATATTTGGCTAAATAAATCATGTTATTGTGATAAAAGGAATTGGATTTATCCTTTCCCACAACATACCCGAAGTCAGACTAACAGTCTTCATATTTCAAATAAATTGAACCATCAGTGGTAAACGACATTCCAAAATGTGTCTTCCCAAGGTAGTCTTTGAAATCAAGATTGACTTTATGCCTTTTGTTATGATGTAGAAAACAAGACGTAACTATGAATTAGAATAGACAATTTAACCCATTACCACACAATGACTCTTTTTGACTCCCCACAAGAAAATGGCTTTGGAAAACATTGTGGAAAATGAAGAAATTGCTTGTGACAAGCAATTTCGTCATTTCTTACAATATTTTCTACAAAAAAAGAACAAAAAATGTAAAATTTCATTCAATTTAAATTGTCGTCTGCAACATCTTTGAATTTGGAGGAGTCTAAAATTTTGCCGTTTGGTAATGGGTCAATAGATCTAGTATTTTAAATGTTAACAGAATCTGACTTATTTTCTTTCAAAACTTTGTAACTACAGCTTAGAAGGAATTGTATTTATCAGGTTTTTTAAGGAAATTGGTGATATGGATAGATTTATCATAAGCACAAAACTAAACATGTAGTAAACTTTGCATATAATTACGACACCCTCAAAGAATTCTTCATTTGACACAATATTTTCAATTTTTGTCTTGTTGTTTTCTTTTTCCTTGCCAATATATCTAGAAGTTTTCAATAAGATTTATGTCTGTCATTGGAAAAATATTGTTATTTAAGGTAGTATACCTATTATGAGATTCACAGTGACATCCGATTTCTGTCCAATGTAAAACATTTGTTACATATGAGAACCTTTTTGGGCGACATCCTAAGTATTTGACGGTTGAATGCTCCACCACTGAATGCTAACAATGTTGCCAGTATAATTCCAATGTCGCATGAATCTTTTTTAGGGGTGGAATACCTTAACTTTAATGTTTTCATAACAGCCAACATTTACATCAAAATAACAAGGCATATTTTTCATTGCATACTCCAGATACCAAAGAAATCTTTATAACAAGAAAACAATCAATATTTTTTTTTAACAGAAAAGTCATAAAATAGCATGCCTCATTTTTTTTATTTTCATTTCTGTTTAGTTTTTTTTAATGCATCTAACACTACAAATAAAATAAAAGAATCACCCACTTCTAAATGACAACACTGAAAAGGTACATATCTATGCTTTTCAACGAAAATCTCGTAACAGTAGCTTGTTTTAAGCTGCAGCTAAGAGATTTTCCTTGAAAAGGCAATGAAATCCAACTTTGCCAAGATTGCAAAAGGAAAAAAAGCTATTTATTGGCATTTCTTGCCTCAAAGTCTTCCCGAGACTTTTTTATACGATACTTTCAGTTTGTCATTTACAAATAGGTAGATAATCATAGGCAGGTCCATATTTCAAGCGGTCAAAATCCATGAATGAAGAACAATTTGAGAAGGTAATGCAAAACTAACGTAAATAGACAAAAAAGTTTTTTCTCCTAAAAGTTGTGGAACCCTAATAAAGCTTATTTCAATGATCATCAGAATTTAGAAATTCAAATTAAAAAGCATATAAAGGTGTTGAGACATTTTGGCGAAGTCAATGAATTTCAACAGTACACTTGAATGACCCAAAGAATAGGTGCCCAAACAAGAAATGAATTTGATTTCTCTACTAGAATTACTTTGGAAAATATTGAGGCAAAAGAAGAAAATACTGATGATCAGCATTTTCCTTTTTGCCTCAATATTTTCTGTGCTATATCAAACCTAGCATTCTTTCTTTATCAACATCTATGATTGCCGTCTCCAGCAGCTTTCAAGTGACCCTTAACCCTTTCCCAAACGACAAAAATTTTGACTGTTCCAATTTAAAAGCCACTGCTGACGACAAAATAGATGTTGAAAAAAACTAAAATTTTGCCAATTGTAGCACAGAAAATATTGAGGCAAAAGGAGAAACTGCTGGTTATCAGCAGTTTCTTCTTTTGTCTCAATGTTTTCCCAAGCCGTTTCTATTAGGGACCTCAAAACCTGGTCTTGTTTGGGAAAGGGTTAAAGCATTTTTTTAGTGTTTGGGTAAGGTTAACAAAAGTTTTGCAATTACCTCTCAAAGTACAATAATAACAATTTATCACATTTTTAAACATTAACAATAATTGATTGTCAAAACAAATATAATATTAAGTCTATTTTAACAGGTAAGCATGTCCAACAAAGTCACTATATACATATCACATTCTGAGTTGCAGATTACTGTGGTCCATGGGCCTGCCTGAAATAAAATTGAAAATTTTTAGTCTGTTTATGTGTTCCTTAAAGCAATTGCTGGGGAAAATATTGATGCAAAAGTAGAAAATTCTGGTAATCAGCATTTTCTCCTTTTGCATCAATATATTATTTTGTAAGATATTTTGTATGCATACCTGTGTTAAACAACACCCATTTTGTTGTGTGAAGATGCCTTTCAATCCTGAGAGGTCTTAAATTTTGTTATTTGGAATAAGGTTAAAGCATTTAACCAGTTACCACACAGTGACTTTTTTGGCTCCTCTTAAGATAATGGCTTTTGAAAACATTGTGGAAATTGAAGAAATTGCTTGTGGCAATTTCTTCATTTCCCAAAATGTTTTCTACCCAAAACACATAAAATGTCATGTTTCATACACATTGTCGTTGTCGTCTGTGTGAACTTTGAATTTGGAACAGCCCAAGATTTTGTCGTTTGGTAATGTGTTAAGACAATCATGCTTTCAGATCAGTCTGTGTCTAAGTGCAGTACAGGTTGATCTTGGGCTGCATTTGCCAACATATCATATTCCCAGTATACCTTTAAAATCACATCACAATCAATCCAATTGGCTGAGACATATGTCTCATCCAATCAGATGGTTTGTAATACAATTTTGCATCTATTTTGCATCTAAATCTATTTAGAAATGTTGGTGAATACAGCCTAAGAAACCATGATGTCCTCTCTTTGGTGCTGCAGGTCATGAGAGAACCACATTGATCCCCATCAGACTGTCTATGCACAAATTGATCTGGATCTATGTTGGTCTCAAATGCCAAAAAGGGACTTTTTTCCAGATCCTGGCTAATTTACATTGACAAAATATCATGTAATCAAATTATTAACTCATTCCCAAACAAAGTACTTTTTGACGCCTCACAGGATAAAGGCTTTGGAAAACATTGTGGAAAATGAAATAATTGCTTATGATAAGCAATTTCTTTATTTCCCACAATGTATTCTCACAAGAAAGACAAAAACTATTGAATTCCATATATAATACACTTGAAATTGTCATCTATAGCATCTTTGAATGTGGACAAGTCTAAAATTTGCCAGTCTCACAACAGGTTGATAAGTTGAATATGTAAACACAGAGGTGCAGATTATAGAAAAATTGCCTTTTCTATGTCCATTTTTTCCCTTAAACAATGGAAGCTACATACATCATTCTCCCACATGTAACCACCTTAAAATGTCTTAGATTTTGAGGGAAGGTATCTTGTTTTATATTTCATGTTGTTCTTTTTTGTCCACAAGACAAACTTATTAAATGCTACACAAAGAAATCCATTTCAGGCTGTGACGACTTATTTCTGAAAGTATTGAATCCTTTACCTACTCTATGCACATTGTTTACAAGAGCAGCCAGACAACTTAGGTAGCTGAGCTGCTACAGTGTCTTTATTCCCTGGGCAGTGTAGAACCACAGTGTCATGACTCTCAACTTCTCCTGTACAACAGGCACATTCTGCAGTCTGCAATACAAAACATACATCATTTACAGCATACATCATGTACAGATATTGAAGCATTTTGCTAAAGGACAGACAGACATATATGTTTGACCATGTGGTATTGGTTGGCAATGTTGACATACAACATTGATAGCAACAGAAAAGAGGTAGAATGACCTTTTAGAATGCAATACTTCAATTATTTTTCAACAAACCATAAATTGTTGGTACATACAAAATAGACAGACACTAGCATTACACTACATCCCATTAGACATATAAAATGTAAACACTTACAGTTTCAGGAACATTAGATCCTGCCGTTGACAACATGGGTACATGCGTACTCTGTCCACACATACCCACACAATAACCATAAGTCACTTCTCCCTCTGTCTCACACAGTGTGCCGTTGACCGTTATCTTCAGTTTTTTTGTCTTGTATGCGATGTCACATGTTGGTGGTATGGGTTTACATGTTGGACAACATGGACCATCGTCATATGTAACTACCTCGCCTTCCTGAAGAATGAAAGCATTAACCCTTTCCCAAACAGCAAAATTAAAGGGTGATCCACTTCAAAAAGTGCCACATATGACAAAATGGATGTTATTAAAGATAAGATTTCTGTAAAATATGGCATAGAAAATATTGAGAGAAAAGGAGAAACTGCTGGTTATCAGCAGTTTCTTCTTTTGTTTCAATGTTTTCCCAAGCCATTTCGATTAGGGACGTCAAAACCAGGTCTTGTGTGGGAAAGGGTTAAGTTGATTTGTTACACATGTATTCCATTATTTTTCTGCCTTATTTGCATAGTGTATATTGATAGTCAAAACATCTGTAAATACATATATGTTTAAACAATGTTTTCACTTTTGACTTAAGACCATGAGGCCAGTTTCATCAAAGAACTCAAACATAAATATGGTCACTGACAGAGTTTCCGTTCTTTTGCATAGTGCTTTTCATTTTCAATTGTGAGATCTATCCACCTATGAAGTTTCATGATTCTACCTTTCCTACTTTCTTCATTTATGCTCTGGACAAAATTAAGTATGAAAATCAACGAATGGCATTAACTCCGTAAAAATGATCTGCAGATTTAGCGTTCTTGTACACTGCACTTTCCCATAACAAGATCTACACACCTTTGAAGTTTCAAAAGTCTACCTTGCATACTTTTGGAATGATGCTACGGACAATGTTACTCTAAAGACTGATAGCCTGACCAACTCTTACAAAACAAAATACTCCCATTTCTCCAAAAGGGAGCATAATCAGGATCTAAATTCATTACTTTCCATTTCTAGGACGTCAAAACCAGGGTTTGATTAAGAAAGATTGAAAAAGAGATAACACATTTATACTTTGCAGTCAGGTTCTTCCATGACTAGATGACATGCTACCTCGCCCTTCAGACATCTACATATCTCACAGGTGCCATTGGGGTTCCAGTATTCTCCATTCTGAAATCAAATAACAACACTTGTTTAACCATTTCTGAATAAATTTCAGGACAGACAGACAGAATAACATGCTACCTCACCCTTCAAACATCGTCATATATCACAGGTACAATTGGAATTCCAGTATTCTCCATTCTGAAATCAAATAACAACAGTTGTTAAACTATTTCTGAATAGATTTGAAGACAGACAGACTGACAGACAGACAGACATGCTACTTCACCCTTCAGACATCGACATATATCACAGGTTCCATTGGGGTTCCAGTATTCTCCATTCTGAAATTAAATAACAGTTGTTTAGCCATTTCTGAATAAATTTGAGGACAGTCAGACAGAATAACATGCTACCTCGCCCTTCAAACATCTACATATATCACAGGTACCATTGGAATTCCAGTATTCTCCATTCTGAAATCAAATACCAACAGTCTTTTAACCATATCTGAATAAATTTCCAGCTGTTTCTACATTATACAATGTATTTCATATTTATATGAACTGCCAGTTGTTTAACCATATCTGAATGAATTTTCCGTTTCTTAACCATATCTGAATGAAATTCCAGTTGTTAAACCATAACTATACGAATTTCCGGTTATCTAAGTTATCTGAATGAATATCCAGTTGTTCAATATATTTGAATGAATATCCAGTTGTTTAACCATGTCTGCATGAATTTCCAGTTGGTTAACCATATCTGAAAGAATTCTAAGTTGTTTAACCATATCTGAATGAATTTCAAAGTTGTTTAACCATATTTGCATGAATTCTATGACAATTTGTAATATTGACGAATGAAAAACATTAAAACATTTATTTTCTTATTCTAATTAACCACTTCAAATCTGATTATAAAACATACAGTGTGTAAATACAACTCATCCACACTCACACTATAATTATCTAATGCACTAAAAGTAAATACAAAATACCATGTTGAAAATAGGCACAATGGGAGTCTTCACAAATTATTAGCCCCTGTCACAAACAAGTAGAAAACAAACCTGTTTAACTTCCCCGTCTATAACACAAGTATAACATTCTGGTAGTGAGACACAGTGACCGTCTTGTAGGTACATGTCGTCCGGACAGACACAGGCTGGTTCCCAAACATTGTCACAGTCATGTGGAATATTGTCATTCTCGCAGGTCTTGCTGTAACAATTACTGGTGTTTTGCCAAACAAATGGCTCTTCACAGGCTGAAAGTGGAATAAATTATATGCGACCCGTCATGCTAAAAGGGACCTTATCAGAAGTAGATTCTAAAAAAATCTAAATTTTGACAAACTTGTCAGACTCACCACAGGTCAACCAGATCCCATATGCGAAAAATGAAAATATAGTAAGATAGGGAAAGCATGCCGGATTTAGAAAATTTCATGAAAGTGAAAAGTGTCGGCCCTAGTCTGGCTGCGCGGATTGCGCCGACTGACTAAAACCCATAAAGTCACTTTTAGCGTGACGGGTCACAATTATATCATTAAATGTAGACACATGTTGTCAGGGCGAACACAGGCTGGCTCTCAAATATTGTAACAATGTGAAAAATTCTTATACCCTGTACACGGTGGGGATCGTGCATGCTGGGATGGATAACGAATACGGACAAAAATAATCTCGAATCTTGTCAAATATTTTGCAATAACTCCTTTATTTCTTTGTCGATTTTCAAAAGGTCTGTTGCATGTACCCCGCCTTGAAAATCCCTTTCCTCGGATACATGGATTATTTGTGGTATCCTTTCAATTTTTCCAAAAATTGATCCCAACTGACCAGAAAACGAAATGATAACGACTACGGCAAAATAAGCCACGCTTCAGGTAGGAAATTGTGCAATAATTTTCTTATTTCTGTGTCAATTTTCAAGCGGTTTGTTGCATGTACCCCGCTTTACTGAGCGCTTTCCTCAGGTGTATTACTTATTTGAAAACTCCCCATATTTTTCCCAAAAATTGATCCCAACTGACCTGAAAAAAGACCAGATTTTTTGTCGTTTTTCTGGTTGGTTGGGATCACTTCTCACAACTAGAACTGTCGCAAAGCGGACAAATACTCCCCACTAGCGCGTTGTCACTGAAAAAGTGCTAAAGTTCAAAGTGGCATAACTCTGAAACTACTACCTGGATCAATATGAAAATTGCAGGTGCACAACTTCATATGATCATATGATAGGAAACAACCTGCTAAAATTTCAGCAAAATCGGTCAAAAACTGTGGGAGGAGAAGAGGACACAAACTTATGTCCACGGACGGACGGACGGACGGACGGACGGACAACCTGAAACCAGTATACCCCCCCATAACTTTGTTGTGGGGGGTATAAAAAGTACAAAAAGGTTTCATACATCCGAAGAAAGAGCTCAGTAAGGCGGGGTACATGCAACAAACCGCTTTTTAATTGACGCAGAAATAAGGAAATTATTGCAAAATGTCTTACCTGTCTTACCTGAAGCGAGGCAAATTTGTCCGTAGATTTACCCATACCAGCATGCACAATTCCCACCGTGCTGTATCTAATGCTGGATGGAATACCATAATAATTTTGAAAAGATATGCTATCTTGCATATACATTTATTAACTGAAGTAAAATGCAAAGAAATGAAAGATATATCCTTACTGCAATCTGGCTGGAAGCACAACTCCTCATCATAATTAGAGACGGCGTCGCATGCTTGTGTGTTTCCGTCATACGAGCGTTGTCTGTATTTTATACCAGTTCCACACGACACAGAACAAGATGTCCAAGTTGACCATTCTGACAGGCCAATACATTCTGTAACCATAAACAAAATAAATACAATGACTTAAACATTTCTTTTATTCTGTTACCAGAAAAAGTAAAATCTTTGGAAAGAAGGGAATATAAAAAGCTTGAAGAAGTGCATGTCAGTTAAACAGCACTGGCATTCAGATTTAAGGGCGAATTACTGCAAGGAAAATTTTGCTACCAAAATATTAAAGGTCAGATGTGCAAATTAAATATGTATCATAGAGATATTTTGTTGCAAGTCTGAGCTTAATCTTAAAATGCAGGAGTTGAGTATATAAAATTGACTAACAGATGGACATATGGATGCCTAGGGCATTGATATAATTAAACCCTTTAAGAATGTGCATAAAAATGTGTCAAAGAGGGAATGTCTAGGGGTATTTTGAGAGATTAATGGACTTTAAGAAAAAGAAGATGGATTTAAATTAAAAATACCCCACCCACCTTCATCACAAGGTAAGTTTTCAGTACAATCTCTTGTCTCATTTAGCACCTGGTCGCAGTTAGCCTCATCACTCACATAAGATCGGTGGCGAGTTCGAGTTGCAGGACCACAGGATTCTGTACAGTTAGACCACTCTGACCAGTGGGTTGTCTCACAACCTGATATTCACACACAAAAAAAAGTGTGGTTATCTGTATTTTTTAAGTCATTTCATACTTTCTTCAGAGAAAATTATGATAGGCAACTGCAAACATGATACAAAAGCTGTCCAACCCCATGAATTAGCTATACCATAAATGAAAAGTTCTAAGTAACGGTTGTTTTCATTAACCCATTACTGCACAGTGACACCTTTTGACTCCCTTACAAGAAAAGGCTTGGGAAAACATAGTGGAAAATGAAGAAATTGCTTGTGACAAGCAATTTCTTCATTTTCCACAATATTTTCTAACCCAAAATGGAAATAATTTTAAAATTTCATCAACTTGATATTGTCATCTGCAACACCTTTCAAAATGGAAGAGTCCAAAATTTTGTCATCTGGTAATGGGTTAAGTTTGGTACATTTCTCTTATTACTTAAACCATAAAATCTGTTTGCTGTGGTTGGATTGATAGGGGATAAACTTTAGGTAACTTAACGGTGTCTTCCCGATTGTCCCACATTTGATTTTTCAATATACCCTTAAACCCGTGGGATAACGGTAGGTAAGGGTAAAGGTGTGAGTACAGTTAGGTTCAAAATTTGTTCCGAAAGAAACCATTGTTATTTAACTTTTTGCAATCATTATTTCATTTGCTTTACCGAACTTTAATGGATTTTTTATTAATTATGCCGAAAGAAAACTATGAAATTTCAATTGCAGTAATAGAGTCGAGTCCATTTGATAATTTAAGTTGGTCCTGTAAATTTATAGATTAAAGAGACTGAATTATCTCAAATAATTACAAAATCCTTAAATATTTTACCGGTAAAATCCATTTGACATTTTTGTAGAAAAGGTGAATGTTATTGCTACGGAATCTTAAAGGAACATACGTTCCCTTTCATTTTTTTTAAAGTATGTCTTGATGCCAAGACTGGTTATTTTTAAAGTTGTTGCTGATAAGCGAAAAGCACACTTTTAAAGATGAGACAGAAAGGAGAAATGCCTCATACATCTGAACTGCTGTCCCCATCAATTTGTTTAATTTTAACACAAAAATATATATTTCTCGTAAATGTTGCAATACTTTGGCTTGAAATTTTCAGAATTTTCATAGGAAAATATTGTCTTTCAAAAAACAAATAATAATAATAATAAAAGTCAAATTTACGAAAAAATATTTGCGAAACGTAACTTTAAGCATTGTGGCTAAAGAATTCTACCAGTGAATAATGAAAAAGATATCTGCTTTTGTTTCGACGTTTTCCAGTGAATTGACTGTAAAGAGCGGATTGAATTGCATAAATTCTATTTAACTGTTACAAAATGTTGAACATGATGAACAAAAAATTAATATACAAGATGTATTTTTTACAATTTAATCGATTAGTTCTATTTACAGAATTCAAGAGGTATACGTGCACATTAGATACAAAAACAAAATTATTTGGCTAGAAAATATCAGCAAATTGTTTTAATTCAATTCATATCAACTTGGTTAAAATTTTAAGGAAATCACCGTGGAACATTATTTATGAATCTAACTGTATTTTAGCCCCAGACGGGGGATTATCCAATACCTTACCTGTTCGAAAATTTTATCGATAAAATCAAATGTGGGACAATCGGGACTAAACCAACTTAACCTATTCCCACATACTGACACTTTTTCACACCTCTCAGAACAGACCAGAACATTACACAAACATAAACATATTCTACTTACACACAAACATTACATATATGTATTTACACAAACAATATATATATTTCATATATATGCACTTACATGACACATCTTCATTACACGTTTCTGTATCAATAAATGGTCCATCACACAGTAGACCAGAGCATGTTGGTTCCGGATCATTACACAAACTAATTGCTGCTTTCCAACAAAAACCTTGTAACTGCAGCTTGTTTTAAGCTGCAGTTACAAGGTTTTTGTTTGAAAAGAATTGAATATACATATTCTACATATGTGTACTTACATGACACATCTTCATTACACGTTTCTGTATCAATAAACGGTCCATCACACAGTAGACCGGAACAGGTTGGCTCCGGATCATTACACTCTCTATATCTATAACGTGTTCCAGAGCTACAGTCCTTAGAACAGGTCGACCATTCTGACCAGTCAGAGAATCCTCCATCAACTGTTGTGGGAAAAGGAAAAATTACATCATTACATTAACTGTTGTGATAGAGAATAATGAAGAATGATGTAATATAAAACTTTAGGTGAGGTCAAATTTTTGTAACTATAAATTTCTCAATCTGATCTCCCATTGAGGATACAGTGTTGAATCTAGCTGTGTGTTCTAGGTGGCCCAATGGGCCCACAACTCTTGGTCAAGGGGGTCATACAATACAAATACATAGCTAATTTGACCAATGCTTCATTCTCAGTGGGGTCATTTGAGATTTTAGGGGGTCATTTTGGCCATGGCCCCCTCTAGATTCAACACTAGGATATGTTATACAAGTTATATAAAGACAAATAGCTGCATTGAATATAAAGCAAACAATAACATAGTTGCATCGGTCATGTATTTTTTGACAATTTCTAAAACAGAAACTTACTTTTTCTCAAGCGGACAATCTAAAATTTTAGTGCTGAAAATTTTCTGACACTGTTTTGGAAGAGAGTGCAATCATGCTGTTTGGCAAAAGTTAAGGCCTTACCAGAATGTCAAAAAATGGTCCAATTTGAAAGGAATTGCAGATGAGATAATAATTCAAGCCAGAAGTAGAAAAGGGCTATGTTACAGATCCAGCATAGAAAATATTGAGAGAAAAGGAGAAATTGCTGATCATCAGCAATTTCTTCTTTTCTCTCGATATTTTCTCAAACTATTTCTGTCTGTTAAGGATGTTGATAAGGAATTTGTAATAAAAACCTTACCAGTAGCATTATCATCGCAAACAAAGTCTATAGGCCGTCCGCTCTTCAGATGCCCGCTCTACAGATGCCGGAATCAACAATTGAATGTCGCTTTTCAGCAAAAACGTAATGACTGCCGTTTGGTTTAAGCTACAGTTATGAGGTTTATGTTGAAAAGCTGTTTAGAAAAGTATAAAAAACCTTACCAGTGGCATTATTATCACGTACAGTACAGTCTACATGGCCGTCCGCTCTACAGACGCTGGAATAAACAATACAAGCTTGTATACAATCAAGTTTCAAGTTTCTTTATTGTTTTTGGGACAAAATTGTCCATAATACATGCATAAACAATTATTACAGTAATCTATATGAACTTTTTAATGTGCTCCGGTGATGACTGCATAGACGAAGAAAAAATAGGATATAACGATGCGTTTCAACAAAAAAATTACAACCACAATTCATGTTACAGTTTCCATTTATTGGTTGAATGACTATAGTAAGAATCCTGGGGTGGCAATTTCACCAACTGGTCTAATTCAAAATATAACTGAAACTACCTAATGTTCAATCTATCAGATTGATCAAGACATACATCTCATCATATACTTAGACATTCAATTTAGAAATATTGGTGAATATGGACCCAGACAATATGTGACCTGTCACGCTAAAAGGGACCTTATCCGATGTGTGAAAAATATTGACCCTAGTCTGTCTGCGCAGTACGCGCAGCCAGACTAGGGCCAACACTTTTCACTTTTGTGTAATTTTCTAAATCTGGAATGTTTTCTCTATCTTACTACATGTTCTTTTTTCGCATACAGAATCTGGTTGACATGTGCTGAGTCTGACAAGTCTGTCAAAATTTGGATTTTCGGAGTTCCGATAAGGTCCCTTTTACCGTGACGGGTCACAGATTATAGTCTTTATCAAGTAGACATTTCTTAATAAAGTCAAAATCACAAATTGTACAATTTCATTCACTTGATATTGTCATCTGCAGGATATTTGAATTTGGAAAAGTCTAACATCTAGACGTCTGGTAAGTCAATTTTATGACTTGGCTTAAATAGTGAAATATACATTGTTTCCTTATCTTTTTGGTTAGAATATTTTGGTATTCTACAAGAAAATATATTGAGAAGCATTAAGCAATGTCTGAGAAAAAATAGCTCATGTGGCTTGGCTCAAAATTACTACTGCCACAATCAAACTTACCACATTTTACAGAAGCATCGAGACACAACCTCTCCTTCATCATAGCCAGTTCCATTAACGATACAGATGGACGGACAATCCTCCATTGCACAAGGTTCTGTCTCCTCACTTTCTTCATCGCGACAACCATCTGCATATTCAACTCTGCCGATTTGTAAAAATATGTATTAGAGAAACATGTTCCAGCAATTTCTAACATTATTATTTCTTTTAAAATTTTTGAATGAGTGGAATTGAATGGAGAAATGAGCATCACTAAAATTTGATTTTGGGTAGTTTTGGGTGGAAAAGCATGATAGTTGCAACCCCATGGAATCACAACAACTCATCTTCATTACCCTTCCTTTACCTCTGCAAATTGCAGTGTTTTGTGTTGAATATCAAAAAGCCTGTTGGGCAAACACTGGGATTTTCCGCTTGAATTTTTTTTACCATGGCGGGCGAGTGTTTTATGCAATAAACACGCAAGCTGTACTGTATGTAAAGGGGAATCTTATAAATATGAATTAAATTTTAGACTAAAAAATGCATACATCTTATTTAGGATGAAGTTTTAAGTTGTAAATATATATAAATTTAAGCAGGGATATATAAAAAAATGCAGTTTAGAGAACCATGGATCAAGGTCAGCATTATCAGCCTTTTCTTCTTTATCAACCCTTTCCCAAACGACAAAATTTAAGGGTGATCCAATTCAAAAGCTGTTGCAGACGACAAAAAGGATGTTTAAAAAGATTGGAATTGTGTGTGCTATAGTCAAGAAAATATTGAGGCAAAAGGAGAAACTGCTGGTTATCAGCAGTTTCTTCTTTTGTTTCAATGTTTTCACAAGCCTATTCTATTAGGGACGTCAAAACCAGGTCTTGTTTGGGAAAGAGTTAAGACTGAATGTTTTTTCAAGACTTTTTTTATTGAGACGTCAAAAAGCCAGTCTCGTTATGGAAAGAGTTAACCCTTTACCAAACAAGACCTGGTTTTGACGTTCTTGATAGAAATGGCTTGGGAAAACATTAAGACAAAAGAAGAAACTGCTGATAATCAGCAGTTTCTCCTTTTGTCTCAATATTTTCTGTGCCATATTTTACACAAATCCTATCTTTAATTACATCCATTTTGTAGTTTGTGGCAGTGTTTGAAGTGGATCACCCTAAAATATTGTTGTTTGGGAAAGAGTTAAATAAATATCACAAACCTTGTTCTTCTTCTGACACCTTCGCCGCATGTAACAGAACATTCTCCCCAATTGCTCCAACTTGTCCATGAACAACCTGCAAAACAAGACAGCCTCATGTCACAATATATCGTCAATTTTCAACAAAAACCTCGTAACTGCAGCTTAAAACAAGCTGCAGTTAAAAGGTTTTGGTTGAAAAGCAGCAGCATCATACATATTGTTGCTTTTCAACAAAAACCTCGTAACTGCAGCTTAAAACAAGCAGCAGTTAAAAGTATTTTGTTGAAAAGCATCAACATATTGTTGCTTTTTGGGATTAAATGGCAATTTCCATGGAAAAATCCCCAAAAATTAATAGAAAACTGCAAAAGGTCGAAGATGTTGCACTTAAAATTTCAACATCAAACTCATATATAAATCTCAAAAATAATGGCCACATTTGGACAAGTCTACCTTAAAAAAATGTGTATTTATTTTGTATCTACCTTCAAAGAAATTGTGTCATAAGTGTTAACATTTCCAAAATGTCAATAGTTAGATTTTGAAACATGATGCAGATGAAACAAGAGCCGTCATAGACGGATAATGCTCCCCGAATAAGTTTGTCACAAAAAAAACCTACTATCATACATTAAGCCCCTTTTCACATGACAGATTTTTTGTACACACATTATTTATAGAATATAGACTAGAATGTCTCATTTCTCACATAAGAAGAAAATTTCATTCAATTCTGCCCATTGGATAAAGAGAAATTGGAGAAAAACTAATTTTTACATTAAGGCCCCTTTTTCCATGACGCAGTCTCAAATTAAGAAACGGAAAAAAAGGTCTCCAGGTATTGACCCCACGAGTTCACATGTGAAGTTCCATTGAATTTGGTCCAAGGGTTGCCGAGATCTGGCTGTGGACGGCCGGACGGCCGGACAGACGGCCGGACGGACGGACAGCGTGGCGACTATATGCTCCCCCGAAATTTTTTTCGGGGAGCATAAAAATGGATAAAGATAATTTTTGCATATATTATGATATAGCACAGAAATATTGCGACTAATGGAGAAAGTGCTGTTCTTTTGCCACAATGTTTTCCCAAGCTTTTCCTATCTGGAATGTCAAAAGCCAGTCTTGGGAAACGGCTAAAAGTTCTGAAAATTGTTGAAAGCTGCAAAAGGCTTGTTAACCCATTCCCATACATTGACTCTTTTTGACTCCCCATAAGATAATGGCTTTGGAAAACATTGTGGAAAATGAAGAAATTGCTTTTCACAAAGAATTTTTTCATTTCCCACAATGTTTTCTACCCCGAAAAACCTAAAAATGTACAATTTCATTCATTTGAAATTGTCATTTGCAACATCTTTGAATTTGGACCAGTCTAAAATTTTGTAGTTTGGTAATGGGTTAATACTTACAAGATTGATCTGTTGAACAAGAGTATTCTTTGTTTGCATTACAGCGACTGAAAAGTAAATTCAACTAATAAAATCTTGATATTTTAGAATAATACGTAATTATGGACAATTAGGCCACTTGAAGGACATCACATTTCAGTGCAGAAACATGTGTCTGTACATACTTGTCATGGAAAATCATATATACTCGGCAAAACTTCTAATGCATCACTCAGGTTTTTGTTATTGTTATTTGAACGAATTGACAGAATGAGTTCAAAATTTAAATATGTCGAATTCCATCATTTGCAAAGAAGCCTGTGAAATTTCATAGTAAATGCCACAGCTTGTTCTGAAATATTGAACTTTCAATAAGGATACCCTTTATTCTGAAATTCCAAAAACCTTAGATTTAGTTAAAAAGGGGAATTCACACATAACCTTTAAACCATCTGTATTGGCTGAAAGAGTTTCTGTGTAGAAAACTTGCCTTCCACAAACCGACGGCTTTTACACTTTTAGAGTCCGTACTTTATGCCCGTAGAGGTAATATTACATCACTAGTGTCGGTGGTGTCAGCGTTGGCGTCGACGTCAGTTACGTTGACAAAAACTTATTGGTCAATATCTTATTAAAGGTATGACACATAGAGAGATCTTACCAAGACCTTTTATTTGAGACCATGAAATTTGACCCTGTGACCTTGACAGATATACTTTTTCTTTTGAAAAGGCGCGTCTATGTCAGCTACGTTGGCCGTAAACAGCCCTTTTTACGTTAGATAAGGATTCAGTTTTTTCAGACTTCAATTACACAATTAACTTGCTTTCAAAATCAATTAAAATAAAAACGATTAGAAAAGATCACAAGTTACACGAGCCGAAAAACTGTTTTAGTCCCTTTTTTGTATGACGCGGTCACATAACAGAGAAAGCTTTTAATATTTTTATGGTTGTGTGCAGAAACTTGTAGGATAAAGATATGTCAAATTCTAAATCTAAATCTTTGACAAAAAAGAAGATAAATGCAGTTTTAAAAAGTGATGTGTTAGCTCTTTTGCCGAGTATATGACGAGATTTAATTGGTAAGAGTAAACATAAGCAATTTTGGTTTTCCCAGAGTCATAAAAGATGACCCCTAACCAGAGCCTGTCAGATGTTAATGTAAGTTAACACCGGATACAATCAGATTGCTAACAAGAGCTTCGCAAAGCGGCGCATATACGCCCGAGAGGGGCTTGTCAGTAAAATTGGCCATTTTGTCAATTCAAGGGCAGATAATTCAAACATGAAATGTTATCAAAATTTTGTTTTCACAACCAGACACCATAAAGATTCATTGTGACTAGTTTGATTAAATTCTGGTTGGAACTGTAGGAGTTGCACACACGAGAAAATGGGCATTTTTGAGAAAATGAGCATTTTCCCTTAAATTCAAGGTCAGATTATTCAAGAATGAAAGCAGTATCTGAATTCAGTAAGCGGTGTGCACATTTAGACACCATGGAGATTCATTGTGGCAAGTTTGATGAAATTCTGATCAAAACTGTAGGAGGAGTTGCATACATAAGAAAATGGGCATTTTTTTAATTCAAGGGCAGATAATTCAAGAACGAAAAGAGTTATCTGAATTCAGTAAATGGTGTGCACAACTAGATACCATCGAGATTCATTGTGGCAAGTTTGATCAAATTCAGATCAAAACTGTAGGAGGAGTTGCGCACACAAGAAATTGCTAACCGACGGACAGACAGACAGGGACAGACAGATGGACGAATGGACGGACGACCGGGGCCATGACATAATACGACCCTTCGGGCGTATAACAACATACAGTCGTCACTCGTTGTGTCGAAGTCAGAGGGGCCATCAAATTATCTCGACATATCCGGAGTTCGACTCATCTGATTTTGTTCAATTTCGAATTCAATGCCATTTGACCATTTTTGTTGCTCATCAAGTGAGTCATTACTTGAAATATAGTGGCAAAAGGAAAGAAATTGCTCGAAACGAGCAATTTCTATCCTTTTCCTACTAAATTTCAATGGCTATATTTATTACGAAATGATTTTATTTAACGTTTTGATATCCATTGGTGAGGAGGGGGCCAGACTGTCACTTCGACTTAAGCCGAAATTCGACTTATCCGATGTCGACATAACGAGTGTCGACTGTACCATAATTCACATGGATTGGTTCCCGGGTATGTCTTGTTTTCCACGCAAACATTACTAATCATTGTTGTAACATGGTCAATCAGACTAATTGCCTAATTTTGGTCAATGGAATTGTAAATGAATTAAGCTCGTTTCTGATAACAACTTACCATAATTCACAAGGGTTAGTTCCCGGGTAGGTCTCATTTTCCAGGCGTACATTACCGTTCTCATCATAACAAGGACAGTCCGTCTCGTTGACACAAATGCCGTCCAGCAGTCTCTGACCTGACGGACACACGCAGGCTTCTACACATTCATCTGTTTCCGAGCACGAACCAGGTACACGGTACCCGAGACAGTTATGTTCACATGTGTTAGTGCAGTTGTTACAAGTACCTTCACAATCATCGCAAGCTGTGTAGGAAATGGAAAAAAGTGGTCAGTTAAAGATTTCTTTAAGAGAGGCTTGAGAGAAAAATAGTTTTCTTTGTAGGAACAAAAACCAGGGACATGATATCCAAGACAGTTATGTTCACATGTGTTAGTACAGTTGTTACAAGTACCTTCACAATCATCGCAAGCTGTGTAGGAAAAGGAGAAATGTCTAGATATTAGCAGCGACCAGAAATGGCAAATACTGGTGAAGAAGTTTTTTAACCCTTTTCAGGAAAACCCCTTAATTAGAGGTCCTTCAAAGAAAGGCTTAAGAAAATGTTGAAGCAAAAGAAGAAAATGCTGGTAATTCACCAGCATTTTCTTCTTTTGAATCAATATTTTCTGTGTTAATGTGTACATAAACCATTTCTTTCTCCAAGCAGAAACCAGGTACACGGTACCTGAGACAGTTATGTTCACATGTGTTAGTGCAGTTGTTACAAAAACCTTCACAATCATCGCAAGCTGTGTAGGAAAAGGAGAAATGTCTAGATATTAATGGTGACGAGAAATGGCAAGTACTGGTGAAGAAAGTTTTTCAACTCTTTTTTAAAAAAAACCCCCTTGTTTTGAGGTCCTTCAAAGAAAGGCTTGAGAAAATATTGAAGCAAAAGAAGAAAATGCTGGTAATTCACCAACATTTTCTTCTTTTGAATCAATATTTTCTGTGTTAATGTGTACATAAACCGTTTCTTTCTCAAAGCAGAAACCAGGTACACGGTATCCGAGACAGTTATGTTCACATGTGTTAGTGCAGTTGTTACAAGTACCTTCACAATCATCGCAAGCTGTGTAGGAAAAGGAAAATGGTTGTTGACACTAGTCATACAGTTAAAAAGCAGGCAGTGTGGAAACAGCTTTGAATATTATGTTGTGAGCTGGCTATTTGTGTTTTATTATGCCAAATATACCTCCTTTAACCCTTTCCCAAACGGCAAAATTTTAGGGTGATCCACTTCAAAAACTACCACAAATGACAAAATGGATGTTATTAAAGACATGATTTGTGTAAAATATGGCATAGAAAATATTGAGACAAAAGGAGAAACTGCTGGTTATCAGCAGTTTCTTCTTTTGTTTCAATGTTTTCCCAGGTTTTATCAACGACGTCAAAACCAGGTCTTGTTTGGGAAAGGGTTAACATCTGGGAGTCTTACAGCACATGCCTGAGCTAGTTATCAACTAAAACTGAACCTCAATACCCAGACAAGTAGAAGATAATGGTAAGAATTAGGGAACATAGAAACGCAATAAGATGCAATATGTTTGTCTCAGAAAACTTGTGCTTTGTCAGAAAATTGAATATAAATGTATCTAATCATGCTCCTAAGCTCTACCTTTTGCGTACTGAGGTTAGTTTCAAGTGGTTAACTTTCAGAAGCTTTTTGTGGAGGGTACTGTAAAGCACATAAAAAGCTTCCACTGAGATTTAGGTGGGACTAAGACATTTTTTTCTGAATGGTATTGTAAAAAATACAAGATTGAAAACTTTTCAACTTTTTCTGAGTTGATCCTACAGAAATCTCCATTCATTTATCCTTTCCCAAACAAGACCTGGTTTTGACGTCCCTAATAGGAAAGGCTTGGGAAAACATTGAAACCTAAGAAGAAACTGCTGATAACCAGCAGTTTCTCCTTTTGTCTCAATGTTTTCTGTGCTATATTGGTCACAAATTTCTTCCTTTTTGACATCAATGATGTTTTCTACAGCAGCTTTTGAAGTAGAACACCCTAAATTTTTGTTGTTTGGGAAAGGGTTAAAAACAAATGCTATCTTACTTGTACAGTTATCATTGCAAGCTTCTTGCTCCAAGTAAGGATGACAGGTGCCGTTTCGTGTACGTTGACGAGACTGTGAGTCGCAATCGCAGTCACTCCATGTACTCCATGTTGGACAGTAGTAAGGTGTAGTTGTGCAGTCTAAAATGGATTGCAAATGGATTACAAAATTTAATGTACATAAGATAGTCATTTTTACAATAAACACTGCTGCATAGTTTGATTCCATTAACCCATTACCACACAGTGACTCCTTTTGACTCCCCACAAGATAATGGCTTTGGAAAACATCGTAGAAAATGAAGAAATTGCTTGTGAAAAGCAATTTCTTCATTTCCCACAATGTTTTCTACTTAAAAAGACCAAAAAAATCTAAAATTTCATTCACTTGAAATTGTCGTCTGCATCATCTTTGAATTTGGACCAACCCAATTTTTGTCGTTTGGTAATGGGTTAACCGTTCTGTGTTCATTGGTGTCACAATTACAATCACTCTATGTGATCCAAGTCGGACAGTAGTGAGGTGTTGTTGTGGAGTCTAAAATGCAATAAAAAGTTTAACCAGATATGTTAGCAGGTAAAATTGGGTAAGAAAGTAAACAAGGTATGTCAAATGACCACACACTCTTTTATCAAGTGCTAGTGTCTTTGGTCACAAGGTACATGTACGCCAAGTATCAGCTTTGTGATAAAAAAAGTTCTTAATTTGATTCCCAGAAGCAGAGGCTGATCTTGGCTCTGCATCCAATATGAGTACTGGTATATTTCCCATTAAGCAGAATAGAGATGGACTGCATGTGGATGAGTGGATTGTACGTCTTGTGCAGGGTATGTACTCAAATGCCCGCAGCAGGGTGCGAGTCGGCAACAGGTACAGCGAGGAGTTCGGAGTGAAAGTAGGAGTACACCAGGGATCAGTGCTAAGCCCTCTGCTCTTCATCATTGTCCTGGAGGCCATGTCACAGGGATTCCGAGCTGGGGTACCATGGGAAGATCTGTATGCAGATGACCTGGTTCTAATTGCTGAAACTCTGGAAAGCTGTGTTGAGAGATTGCTGGTTTGGAAAGATAGCATGGAAGAAAAGGGACTGAGAGTGAACGCAAGGAAAACCAAGATCATGATATGTGGCACAGGCCTCAACCAGTTACAGGAGTCTGGTAGTTTCCCAAGTGCAGTGTGTCGAACAGGTGTCGGAAGCAACAGCATACACTGTGTAGGATGCAATATGTGGGTGCACAAGAAATGCAGTGGGCTCAAGAGACTGACAGCGAATCAAGACTTCAGATGTGCCAGATGTCAGGGAACTGCTCGTCCAATTGATGGTAGACCACAGAGCGAGGTCAAAGTCAGAGCTGACAACCTGGAAGTCGTACCCTCATTCTGCTACCTGGGAGACACTCTGTCTGCAGCTGGGGGTTGTGATTTAGCCACAATCACACGGGTCAAGACTGCGTGGAAGAAATTTAGGGACCTTACACCAGTACTTACATCACATCACCTGTCACACAAGACCAGAGGCCGTGTGTACAACACCTGTGTAAGAAGCGCCATGCTCCACGCCAGTGAAACCTGGGCTTTGACAAAGCAAAACCTCCAGCGCCTACAATGAAATGACAGAGCTATGATCCGACAGATGTGTAATATATAACCCCAAGACATAGCCTCTGTCAGGTCAAATGAGCTACTGGTGCGTCTCGGCCTTGAGGACCTGTCGATCATTTTACGAGAGAGGAGACTACGTTGGTATGGACATGTCAACAGATCCAACAGTGCAATCCAAACGGCATACCAACTAGAAGTCACGGGAAAGCGAGCTGCTGGAAGACCGAAGGCATCCTGGAAAGATCTAACAGAAAGAGATGCGAGAGAATGGGGACTGTCAATCACCAACATCCATGACAGGAAGAAATGGAGAGGGGATGTGAAATCTGCCATGCGTGCAGCTAGCCAGGCATCTGGACGGGATCCCACTGACGTAGGAACAATCCCATACCCTGCACGATAATCAAAAGACCGATAGAGTGAGTTATTGAACCTACTTTGTGTAAAAAATAGTCAAAAAGGTGAAATAGTTCTGCCCTATTCTGCTACTAAAAGTTATGATGCTTGACGTTTTATTGGGATTTTTTTTTCTGTCAACATCTTAATAAGTTGCATATCCCAAATTTTGAAAGTTATCTCTAAAACATGAATTCCTTTATTTAGGATAGATTTTTTTACTGACTTACATTCACCACAAGGGATGGTTTCTGTGTCATTTTCACGACAGTCGAGCCCGGATATAAGTTGTCTGTTTCTGGTTCTCCAGCCACCACATGTGTCAGAACATGAACTCCATTCAGACCAGGGTTCATAAACACATTCTGAAATTTAGTGAAAATATATAATTTTGCAGAATTTGTGAAAATTGTCCAAAAAAATAATTATAATAAGTAAATTTAAGTCTGTGCCATTAAACAAACTTCCCCATTCATCCAAACACGGCCTTTATAACGCCCAGGGATCATTTTCAAAACAACTTTTACTTGAGTAAAAATTATGATTTTGTTAAAGAACGGTTTTGTTATAGTTGCTGTGAAATTGGACAAAAGACTGATCAATTAAATGACGTTTTGATATCCACGCTATTGAGAGACTTTAAAACAACCACTGGACCGACAGGCTGATTCCAGTATACCCCTCCAAACTTCGTTTGCGGGGGTATAATGAGGTCTTCTCTTCATATGCTATTGTGACCATGGCCATAGCACAGTTGATAGTCCATCAGACTCTCACTCATGTGGTCACAAGTTTGATCCTTGGTAACGGCAAATATCTTGTCTGACAAAATTGTCACCAACAAATGGTTTCATAATCTTAAACCTATGCGGGCAAGCAGTTGGAGGCTAAACCGGGATGTTGAGGTAGTACGAGTAAATGGTATGAGATATATGACCGTAGCAGTTGATAGAGGCATTAAAACCCCAATCAATTAACCACAATCATGCTATTGCATAAAAAAGACAGGATCTCAGTTTAGTTCTTTCCCAAACAAGACCTGCTTTTGATGTCCCTATATTAGAAACGACTTGGAAAAACATTGAGGCCAAAGAAGAAATGTTTTGTCATCTGGGACTCCTTTCAAATTGGATTGTTTTTAATTTTTTGACATTTGAAAGAGAGGGTTAATTAACCCATTACCACACAGTGACTCTTTTTGACTCCCCTAAAACATAGGGCTTTTCCACAATATTTTCTACACAAAAAGACCAAAAAAGTTTAAATTTCGTTCATTTGAAATTATCGTCTGCAACTTCTTTGAATTTGGACCAGTCTAAAAATTTGCCATTCAGGAAAGGGTTAAGGACATAAGAGCTTGTAAAGGAAAAGGTTACAGAGTTAAAACTTACCACAAGGGTCGGTTATTGAGCATTCAAACTCATAATTATCACCACATAAACTGAAATGTATATGCATATATAGTCAAAAGTAAGGGTAAAAATGAATATGGGCACTTCATCAAAACCTTATAACAACAGCTAAAACAAAGAACATAAAAAGCATATACATTGCTACTTACAAATGGTATAGCGAACATAACAATATGTAATCAAATTGCATCACAAGTCAAGAGGTTAAAAATGTTGACAACTCAGATTATGCTATAACTAATATTTTACAGACTTGGTATGCTGTTTGTTATTTGCCACTAACAGTAACCGTTTTTTGAGAAAGTATTAATGGTACCTACCAAGTTTGACAGTCAGTAAAGTTGACTTCCACTCCAACATCAATTGGATCACCATTGTATACAGCTTCCTCTTCAGAAGTAAAACCAGAAATGCCATCTTTCTCAATCCACCCTACAACACGATCTTCATCTTCTTCCTGACCATACACTTCAACAACACACACAGAGGGTGTTGTGCTTACTGTAACTGTTGTTGTGAATGTAGAGCTGATTGTTGTTGGTGAAGACGATGTGGAAGTTGATACAGAGATGGTTGGACTTGTACTTGGAGTGGATGGAGACCAAGATGTTGGGCTGGTAGTTGCTGAAGTGGTATATGTAATATTTGGTGTAGAAAATGTGGTTGGTGATACGCTTGTGGTTGGTGATATACTTGTGGTTGGTGATACACTTGTGGTTGGTGATACACTTGTGGTTGGTGATGCACTTGTGGTTGGTGATGCACTTGTGGTTGGTGACACACTTGTGGTTGTTGACACACTTGTGGTTGTTGACGCACTTGTGGTTGGTGATGCACTTGTGGTTGGTGACACACTTGTGGTTGGTGATACACTTGTGGTTGGTGACACACTTGTGGTTGGTGATACACTTGTGGTTGGTGACACACTTGTGGTTGGTGACACACTTGTGGTTGGTGACACACTTGTGGTTGGTGACACGCTTGTGGTTGGTGACACGCTTGTGGTTGGTGACACACTTGTGGTTGGTGACACACTTGTGGTTGGAGACACACTTGTGGTTGGAGATACACTTGTGGTTGGTGACACACTTGTGGTTGGTGAAACACTTGTGGTTGGTGACACACTTGTGGTTGGTGATACACTTGTGGTTGGCGATACACTTGTGGTTGGTGATACACTTGTGGTTTGTGATACACTTGTGGTTGGTGATACACTTGTGGTTGGTGATACACTTGTGGTTGGTGATACACTTGTGGTTGGTGACACACTTGTGGTTGGCGACACACTTGTGGTTGGTGATACACTTGTGGTTGGTGACACACTTGTGGTTGGTGACACACTTGTGGTTGGTGACACACTTGTGGTTGGTGATACACTTGTGGTTGGAGATACACTTGTGGTTGGTGATACACTTGTGGTTGGAGATACACTTGTGGTTGGTGATACACTTGTGGTTGGTGACACACTTGTGGTTGGTGACAAACTAGCGGTTGGTGACACACTTGTGGTTGGTGACACACTTGTGGTTGGTGACACACTTGTGGTTGGTGATACACTTGTGGTTGGTGATACACTAGTGGTTGGTGACACACTTGTGGTTGGCGATACACTTGTGGTTGGTGACACACTTGTGGTTGGTGACACACTTGTGGTTGGTGACACACTTGTGGTTGGTGATACACTTGTGGTTGGTGACACACTTGTGGTTGGTGACACACTTGTGGTTGTTGACGCACTTGTGGTTGGTGATACACTTGTGGTTGGTGATACACTTGTGGTTGGTGACACACTTGTGGTTGGTGATACACTTGTGGTTGGTGATACACTTGTGGTTGGTGATACACTTGTGGTTGGTGATACACTTGTGGTTGGTGATACACTTGTGGTTGGTGATACACTTGTGGTTGGTGACACACTTGTGGTTGGTGACACACTTGTGGTTGGTGACACACTTGTGGTTGGTGACACACTTGTGGTTGGTGACACACTTGTGGTTGGTGATATACTTGTTGTTGGTGACACACTTGTGGTTGGTGATACACTTGTGGTTGGTGATATACTTGTTGTTGGTGACACACTTGTGGTTGGTGATACACTTGTGGTTGGTGACACACTTGTGGTTGGTGACACACTTGTGGTTGGTGACACACTTGTGGTTGGTGACACACTTGTGGTTGGTGATATACTTGTTGTTGGTGACACACTTGTGGTTGGTGATACACTTGTGGTTGGTGATACACTTGTGGTTGGTGATACACTTGTGGTTGGTGATACACTTGTGGTTGGTGACACACTTGTGGTTGGTGACACACTTGTGGTTGGTGATATACTTGTTGTTGGTGACACACTTGTGGTTGGTGATACACTTGTGGTTGGTGATACACTTGTGGTTGGTGACACACTTGTGGTTGGTGATACACTTGTGGTTGGTGATACACTTGTGGTTGGTGATACACTTGTGGTTGGTGATACACTTGTGGTTGGTGACACACTTGTGGTTGGTGATACACTTGTGGTTGGTGATACACTTGTGGTTGGTGACACACTTGTGGTTGGTGACACACTTGTTGTTGGTGACACACTAGAACTAGTTGAATAACTCAAGGAAGTAGTTTCTGATGTTGTGACTGTACAATCTTCACATATCTCGGTTGTGGTAGGTGTAGTTGCAGTTGTTGTAACTATGAAAAATGATAGGTGGTATAAGATGGTATCACAATCAAGTTTTGAGAGTCATTGTTTAAGCAAGGGTAATAAGAAATCTGAATAATAGAAAACCAATATAAGGCTTTCAGTAGCAGTTTTGACTTTCAGTGGCAGTTTTGGATAATTTCAAATCAAAGAAACTCACAAAAATTATTCAATGTCCTTAAAGTTAAGTTCAGAGGATCTTTATATAGTCATTAGATTTAGATTACTAATAACATTATTCCATACACCCTAATATCACCTGTTTGTTAAGGACACACACTATATAACACAATTAATTACCTGTAGGTCTGGGAGTTCTTGTTGGTGGAGTCCTTGTTGTGGGTGTTGTACTTGTAACAGTAGGATAGACGGGTGATGGGGTGGTTCCACTGGCACCTGTATATATAATTTGCTAACAATATATTACATGTGATCTCACACATATTTAAATGAACTAATGCATGTGCTTAATGCAGAGTAGGGTAGGGATGAAATACAAAACACACTGAGAGTTTCATGTGTGTCTTTTGTCATTATATGAAACAACAAAGGAAGATTCTGCTTTCAAAATTACCAAACATTCTGCTAAAAAAACTTTGATAAATAATGTTTTCTCTAAAATCAACCATTAGCCCTCTCAAAACAACAAATGAAACAGAAAACACCAAGTTTATTACATCTACCATACAATCTTTTATTAAAGTAACAGAAAGGAAAAAAATACCTCTTTCAAAACAACCGATGATGCTGATGGTTAAGTTCATAAAATCTGCAGAGGGATCTTTTGTAACATTTATCCTGAATGCAGTAAAACCATTTTGGGATGGTGTAATGTCGGCAGTTTCATTATTGTCGTAAAGCTGAAAGTAAATCAAAATCATAGTGTTGTAACAGTTTCCCACACATTAACGCTTTTGGATGCCGTACAAAATAAAGGCTTTGGAAAACATTGTAGAAAATGAGGAAATTGCTTGTGACAAGCAATTTCTTCATTTCCAACAATGTTTTCTACCAAGAAAGACCAAAAATGTTAAATCTTGTTCAATGGAACTTGTCGTCTGCAATGCATATGAGTTTGGACTAGGCTACAATTTTGTTGTTTGGTAATGGGGTAATCTGATCACAATCCATGCTGCTCTCTTAAAACTTCTCCATAACCTATGGCCTTCAATGAAGACAAAATCCCTAACTGATTGCACTTTTGCACAGGCTGCTCCTCTTGGTCTCACATTTCATAAGAGCCTGTCTTTCAAATGATGGCTCAAATACGAAAATAAGACATGAATTAAAAAAAAAACTTAATAATATTTCAGATTTTTACATATTGTCGGTGTTATGACAAAATTACGTAACAAATTAGTTACGTAATTTTGTCAATTTTCGTTTATAAATGCTTTCTACTAAGTATGTAGGAGCGCATATTCTGTCAAAACGGCATTACTCTACACCTATCAGAACCATTTCAATTTTCATGTGACAAAATTACGTAACTGGATTGGATGAATTTTTTAGCTGACAAAACTGCGTTGTTCATAGACAAATTATTTACACGAGAGTAATAAAAGGCTGAGAAATGGCATTCTCCTCTTTATTTCTTCTACAATGACCAAATAAATGAACCGTACGTTATGTTCTATTACCTTATATTATATTCATTGCAAATTTAATGTTTTGTTGACCTTAATTAGAAAACATTTCTTGAAAAATTAGAAATCAACAAATGAACAGGGTATCATTGGTTACAATTCTTTTTTAGTTATGCTTCAGACTATGTACATAACAAGCCATGCTTCAGAAATAAATTTGTTCGTGCTAATTCACGGCAAATAATAAATTTTGTGAATATTTTCACATCAAAAGAAGCTGAATTGTTCATGCAGTTATTGAGTTGCGCTATTTTGTCCTCACATTTTTTAAAGCGGTAATAACATTTTTTGTCTCTCCTGAAACAAATGGTTTTCAAGCAAAATTTTAGTTACGTCGTTTTGTCATAGCACCGACAATATTCTGGCCATTTTGGCAGGCAGTGTCATAGAGAAGATAAACCTGTACATATATGAATTGATCACCTTATTCTTCAGTGCCTTCTTGTTAAAATGGAGCACGAAAATATTTGAGATTATATGGTGCCATTTTAATCCGAGAATTTCTCCCATAAATTCTGGCATTGTAAGTTTTATAAGAGTTAGTCAGCTTTTGATCTAAATGTTAAGAATTTCTGGTTATCAGTCAATCCTGTGACAAAAATGAATTACAGAGACTTAATAAATAACCAGCATAATAAAGAACATATTTATTAATAATTGCTTACCAGTTGATCAATGTCTAGAACATGCCATGTGCCATTAACATCTCTATATTCCACAGTGTAGTCCTGCACTCCACTTGATTCAGGTAGACTTATACTGGTTATAATGTCAGTAGGAAGAGGTTTGATTTCAAATGAAACTTCATCATCATACACAACTAGACCTGAACTGCCAGGTCTTACATTGCTTATCTCATTGTTTAGAGTAGCATTAGTCAAGACTTCAATATCACTGTCGGCTATCATTGTTTCATTTCCCATTCCATCATCTTCAATACATGGGGCTGAAAAGGACATTTTGCTCTATATAGGACTTAAAAATCAATACATGTGATATCAATTATGTTCTAATGCATTTAAAGCTTTTTTTTTAAATAATAATCAAGATTAATCGTTTTCTTGTATCAGATTTAAGAATACACAATATTCAAAACATTGCAAAGCTGTTTTCATGCTTGCAAAGGAGTAAGGAACTACATGTAAACCATGATTTCTAAAGAGACAAAAATGATATAACACAAATCAATCCTTCACTTGAAGATTAATCTAAGATCTACATATAGTGTGCCATGCAAAGTTGTGTAAATAATAGGGTTTGTAAGTCCCATCATGTGACCAATAAGAATTCACATTATGGAAACAAGTAAATTAATTGATTATGTATAATGTAACTTATTTAGATGAAGCGAAACAAATCAATCCTCACAAATGTCATGCAAGTAATGATGATAGGGTATGAATATTTTGTCAAATAACCTCTGGGTACTTCACATTTACGGGTCCAATATACCAGAGAATTTAGGAGACTTACATACCTTATTCTGATGAATATTTCAAAATAACAATGTAACACTACCTTCTTCGAAACATCCAACCATCTCCAGCCAGAAGCTCATTTGTACTTCAGAAGAAATCTTCTCTACTCTCACTTTGAAGGCTCCAAAACCAGATCTTTCTGGGGTGATCCTGTACTCTTCATTTCCAGACTTCGCCTAGAATTATGAATGTTTTTTCACAAAATTTGTATTTAAAATTTTGGTACATGTATTTTGGTATTCAAAAGGATTCTGGTCACAAAAACAATTTTCTGGTACGTGAACCTTGGTACTTGATAAAGTGTGTCAAAATCTACTATAGCAAGCAAGATGTGTTCGTGAAACACGAAGGCCCCCAAATTGGCCATCTTTCTAAAATGTTAAGTTTTCATGTAAAGGGTTGATAAAGGGTTGTTAAGGGTTAACAGATGACCCTGAGGAAGGTCTTATTGCATGGAACAGATAGATATCATTGACAACAAGTTACATACCAAATTTGAGCTTTGTATGTCAAAAACTTTTGGAGAAAAGGCAAATGTTAAGTTTTCGGACAGACAGATGGACGGACAGACAGACAGACATACACGAGTAATAGAATATGCCCCTGATCTTTTGTTACAGGGCATAAAAAGGTGTTAACTAAAGCAGTTGTCTTTACCTTTAATAAATTGATTAATTTCAACTTAAAATGCATCACAACATCCCTATATTAGAACACAAGAAAAGGTTTATCTAATATTATAGTCGAAAAGGTTTCTTTTGGTAAAAACAAAATAATATAAACTTACAGCTTCATCTAAAGGCAGCCATTTGTCTGGATTATCTTCATGAGTATACTCCACAAACCATTCACCAACACTGACAGGTTCTTTAAGCTTCAGATAAGTTATAACATCCTCCCCAGATACATTGATGTGAACAACCAGCATATTATCTGTGACTACTAGAGGATAATCTGAGGCCTGTCTCAATAAAGCCTTGTTTGCCTCAAGTGCAGTGTTGTTAGGAAAGCTGATAAAGTCATCTGGTATGAAGACTGGGTCAGACATCCCGTCAGTTTCCACACAAGGTGCTGAAATAAATATTACAAATCATGTGAAAATGAAATGAATTGATAGTCATAAGTTTGGCTTTAAAAGAGACGACCAAAATAACAATGAATTGGTTACCCGATCACTGAGCCTAATTTGAAATTTTACATGAAACAACAACAAAACATTTTCAAAACAGTTGATAAATAGCTTTTCCCTTGATTGAAAATAACCAAAATCAGTTGTTGAATACATTGTTGAAATATTTGAGAGCATACTATCATAATTGACAATGTGTAACGGTTTGACATGAATTAGTGTATTAAACTTTTAATGTAATGCAATTATTTCAAAAAGAACAAATATATATTCAGTATATGAAAAAAGCAACCTAAGTTGCCCTACAATTTCACTTTGAAATAGAAAAGAATAAGCAAGGAATACACTATAATTTTTTTTTTTCAGATAATTATCTAAATGTCTCATCCTTACCTGAAGTAGTACTTATTGTGGTTGGTGATACACTTGTGGTTGGTGATACACTTGTGGTTGGTGACACACTTGTGGTTGGTGATACACTTGTGGTTGGTGATACCCTTGTGGTTGGTGACACACTTGTGGTTGGTGACACACTTGTTGTTGGTGACACACTTGTGGTTGGTGACACACTTGTGGTTGGTGACATGCTTGTGGTTTGTGATACACTTGTGGTTGGTGACACACTTGTGGTTGGTGACACACTTGTGGTTGGTGACACACTTGTGGTTGGTGACACACTTGTGGTTGGTGACACACTTGTGGTTGGTGACACACTTGTGGTTGGTGACACACTTGTGGTTGGTGATACACTTGTGGTTGGTGAAACACTTGTGGTTGGTGACACACTTGTGGTTGGTGACACGCTTGAAGTTGGTGATACACTTGTGGTTGGTGATACACTTGTGGTTGGTGATACACTTGTGGTTGGTGACACACTTGTGGTTGGTGACACACTTGTGGTTGGTGACACACTTGTGGTTGGTGATACACTTGTGGTTGGTGACACACTTGTGGTTGGAGACACACTTGTGGTTGGTGACACACTTGTGGTTGGTGACACACTTGTGGTAGGTGATACACTTGTTGTTGGTGATGCACTTGTGGTTGGTGACACACTGGTTGTTGGTGACACACTTGTGGTTGGTGATACACTTGTGGTTGGTGAAACACTTGTGGTTGGTGACACACTTGTGGTTGGTGACACGCTTGTGGTTGGTGACACACTTGTGGTTGGTGACACGCTTGTGGTTGGTGACACACTTGTGGTTGGTGACACACTTGTGGTTGGTGATACGCTTGTGGTTGGAGACACACTTGTGGTTGGTGATACACTTGTGGTTGGTGATACACTTGTGGTTGGTGATACACTTGTGGTTGGTGACACACTTGTGGTTGGTGACACAGTGGTTGTTGGTGACACACTTGTGGTTGGTGATACACTTGTGGTTGGTGACACACTTGTGGTTGGTGATACACTTGTGGTTGGTGATACACTTGTGGTTGGTGACACACTTGTGGTTGGTGACACACTTGTGGTTGGTGACACACTTGTGGTTGGTGATACACTTGTGGTTGGTGATACACTTGTGGTTGGTGACACACTTGTGGTTGGTGATACACTTGTGGTTGGTGACACACTTGTGGTTGGTGACACAGTGGTTGTTGGTGACACACTTGTGGTTGGTGATACACTTGTGGTTGGTGATACACTTGTGGTTGGGGATACGCTTGTGGTTGGTGACACACTTGTGGTTGGTGACACGCTTGTGGTTGGTGAAACACTTGTGGTTGGTGACACACTAGTGGTTGGTGATACACTAGTGGTTGGTGACACACTTGTGGTTGGTGATACACTTGTGGTTGGTGACACAGTGGTTGTTGGTGACACACTTGTGGTTGGTGATACACTTGTGGTTGGTGATACACTTGTGGTTGGGGATACGCTTGTGGTTGGTGACACACTTGTGGTTGGTGACACGCTTGTGGTTGGTGACACACTTGTGGTTGGTGACACGCTTGTGGTTGGTGACACACTTGTGGTTGGTGATACACTTGTGGTTGGTGACACACTTGTGGTTGGTGATACACTTGTGGTTGGTGACACACTTGTGGTTGGTGACACACTTGTGGTTGGTGACACACTTGTGGTTGGTGACACACTTGTGGTTGGTGACACACTTGTGGTTGGTGATACACTTGTGGTTGGTGATACACTTGTGGTTGGTGACACACTTGTGGTTGGTGATACACTTGTGGTTGGTGACACAGTGGTTGTTGGTGACACACTTGTGGTTGGTGATACACTTGTGGTTGGTGATACACTTGTGGTTGGGGATACGCTTGTGGTTGGTGACACACTTGTGGTTGGTGACACGCTTGTGGTTGGTGACACACTTGTGGTTGGTGACACACTTGTGGTTGGTGATACGCTTGTGGTTGGAGACACACTTGTGGTTGGTGACACACTTGTGGTTGGTGATACACTTGTGGTTGGTGATACACTTGTGGTTGGTGACACACTTGTGGTTGGTGACACACTTGTGGTTGGGGACACAGTAGAACTAGTTGAAGTACTCAATGAAGTAGTTTCTGGAGTTGTTTTTGTACTTGTTGTTGTACAATCATACTCATCCTCACATCCCGGACAATCACAAATACCATCACAAGGTATTCCATAATCACAGACCTCGGTTGTTGTTGGTGTAGTCACTGTTGTTGTAGAGCCAGTTGATAAAGATGGTGTAGAAGAAGAACTGGATACTGTTGTGGGTGTGGTTATCCTTGTTGTTTCTGTTGTTGTGGGTACTGAAAAATAGACAAAATATAACATTTCAATATGAACGGACACAAAGTTCTCACCATGTATTCAATTCCCCATCACACTTAATTTTAAGACTCTGCAAGAGAGAACACCAAAAGAAATGTATGATCTCAATACCAATTTTTGCAATCTTAAGACAATCATATCAAAGGAATCAAGGCCTTTACAATTGACCAAACGCCGACTGTCAATCAAACACATCGATTAGCCAATGGACGATCAGAAAATGTCATGCCCCAATTGTTCTTCGTTGCACGTGTTCTTGTATCGATTTATCGACTGACAATCAAAACAATCGACATGCCGATGGCAAAGAATTTTGTGCTAACAATAGACTAGCTTTACCGTTATGTTTTGTTAAACCGTCGGTGTTGTTGTAAAATCTCGTAACTACGGCTTGAATCAAGCCGTAGTTACGAGATTTTATAACAACACCTACGATATACTATTTTGTTTGTCCGAATTTACGTCATGATTAACTGGATAAAATCGTTCCCTATTAACGATCACATCCCCATTGTTTGTCTTAAATTTTATGTTGGGCGGAGCGATCTGTCGATTGGCGTTTGGTCAATTGAAACTGTATTTGGGAAGGTCAAATTGACCATACACAAACTTCTTCATATGAAATGGCCATAAAGGTAAATTGCAGGCATTAAATAATTACTTTTGAATAGTTTTCCTTTTACTCACTTTATAAACAAGAGCTGTCCGAAGACAGCGAGCTCGACTTTCTAAGTTGCTTGGTATAAAGGGGGCATAACTCCAAATAGAGTGGTCCCAGGGTCATGGGCCCTGATAGTAAGGTAGAGGGTGTGATGGTGAATAGTTATTCCTAGTTTGGGTTGAATCCCTTTGATGGTATGGAAGTTATTGATGTTTGAAAAAACTATAACCTTTGTTGCAACGCCAATGCCGACGCCAACGCCTGGGTGACAGTATAAGCTCTCATTTTCTTCGAAAAGTCGAGCTAAAAATGCAATTGCATACAAAGGCCTTCAACTTGTATTCACAAATTACTAAACAATTACCTGTGGTTCTTGTAGGTCTGGTAGGCAGAGTCCTGTTTGTGGGTGTTGTAGATGTGACAGTAGGATACACAGGTGAGGGGGTCGTTCCACTTGCACCTGGAAATAATTAACCATTAATCCTTTTCCAAATTGCAATAAATTATACTTTTCATATTTAACAAGAGCAACGCTAAGGCGTGGCATTATACGCCCAAAGCTCAGAAATACATGGGTGATGTTTTGAACTTTTAATTGATCCTTCGGATGTATTTTCTAGCAAACACTATAGTACATTGTATTTATCATGATGGTAGTGTTTGTTTTTTTTGTTTCCCTATTTGTCTTTGGGAAAATGTGTTCTTAGGCAATTAAAGAACTGTGGATTACTTATGGATATCATCACTATTCTTCAAGTAATTATATGTAACTCACATTGAAACAGTAATTACAATGAAATGTAGTCATATACCTAAAATTACCACCCAGCCCAGCAAAGTCTGTGGTCTGTGTAATATGTCTCTAAGACACCGGAGCTACAGCCATCTATGTTGGTCAAACAAAATCAAATGAAGGGCAATAACTCAAAAATTACAAATGTTAGAGTTGTTGTTCTTGCGCTCTGCACACCCTAGCTATGAGATCTACACACCTATGAAAATTTAAGACCATAGGCCTTATAGTTTTAAAGTTATGGACCAGACACTAATTTGCTAACTGAATCAAACAAAGGGCAATAACTCAAAAATTACAAATGGTAGAGTTGTTGTTCATGCGCTCTGCACACCCTAGCTATGAGATCTATACACCTGTGAAAATTCAAGAAAATAGGCCTTATAGTTTCAAAGTTATGGACCAGACACGAATTTGCTAACTGAATCAAACAAAGGTCAATAACTCAAAAATTACAAATGGTAGAGTTGTTGTTCATGCGCTCTGCACACCCTAGCTATGAGATCTATACACCTGTGAAGTTTCAAGACTATAGGCCTTATAGTTTCAAAGTTATGGACCGGACACGAATTTGCTAACTGAATCGAACAAAGGGCAATAACTCAAAAATTACAAGGTAGAGTTGTTGTTCTTGTGCTCTGCACACCCTAACTATGAGATCTATACACCTGTGAAAATTCAAGACTATAGGCCTTATAGTTTCAAAGTCATGGACCGGACACGAATTTGCTAACTGAATCAAACAAAGGGCAATAACTAAAAAATTACAAATGGTAGAGTTGTTGTTCTTGCGCTCTGCACACCCTAGCTATGAGATTTATACAGCTGTGAAGTTTCAAGACCATAGGCCTTATAGTTTGAAAGTTATGTACTGGACACGAATTTGCTAATGGACAGACAGATGGATAGACAGGCGATGCAGACCATAACATAATACTACCCTTCGGGTGTAAAAAAAAGTGGTGCTGACAACAAAATATGTAATTATGTGACCCATCATGCTAAAAGGGACCTTATAGGGAGTGTAAAAATATCGTCCCTAGTCAGTCTGCGCAGTCAGACTAGGGTTGATACTTTTCACTTTAATCTAATTTTCTGAATCTGGAATGTTTTCCCTATCTTACTACAATATGTCCATTTTTTCACATACCATAACTGGTTTTCCTCTACAGGGTTTGATCAGTTTGTCAAAATTTGGAGTTTTGGACTTCTGATAAGGTCCCTTTTAGTGTGACAGGTCACAACTATTGATTCCATTGAATTTGTGTACAAGATAGCCAAGAAAATATTGAGGCAAAACATAGAAAATGTTTAGTATTAACATTTCTTTTCCCCCTCAATGTTTCCCAAAACCTGTACCATAAAGAGCATCAAATCTATGTTTTGATTTGATTTGGAAATCAGTTTCTCCTTTTGTCTCAATATTTTCTGTGCTAAAATATACACAAACCCTGTGTTTATCCACAACCATTTTGTCATCTGCGGAAGCTTTGAATTTGAACCACCCTAAAATTTTGTCGTTTGGGAAAGGGTTAATAAAAAACTTTGGTGAAATGAGAAATGCATGTTTCACCATTCTACTAATAGCCAGAAGGGTTTGTGGCACATTAACGGATCAGGAATGATATTTTCAAATAATAATGAAGCTATTTGACATTTGCCTTGGTGATAAAGGAAACGGCCTGTCACAATAAATGAATATAACAGCCCTATCACCTTTGGTCTTTAAAATGATAATTCCAATGACTTTGTGCTAAAAACAGACTGGGTTTACCATTATATATTAATAAACCGTTGGTTTTGTTATAAAATCTCGTGTTTTTATAAAATCTTGTAACTATAGCTTAATTCATATTTCATAACAACACCTACCAAATATCATCGTTTGTCCAAAATTAACGTAATTATTCTGATAAACGCCCGGGCATTTATTAAAAACATGGTCAAAGGAATTATAGGGGTTGGGCGTTTATTAGAGGTGTTCTTATTTTGTAAGTCAAAATTTGCGAATCAAGTGTCAATTCATGGACTCGAAGTTCAGCAAGTCGAACTTTGCAAAGCTTTTTCATAAGAACTGAAAAAAACCAATTTTTGATGAAATTCTTCCACTGCAAACAGATTGAGGGCTGGATATAAACCTCCTTTTCACTGCTTCTGAAAATGATCTTTGTTTATGACTTATATCATTTTTAGCCGGAATCGGGGGTGGGCGTTTATTAGAATCACCCTTTTTTTTACTAAAATTGTGCTTGAAATAAGCGGATTTCAAGCCAAGATTTTGGGGATGGGCGTTTATTAGAATATGGGCATTTATTTGAATAATTACGGTATGTCACATAATGAAGCCCTTAGAGGCCTCACAAGTAAAAGGCTTAAGTAAACATTGTGGCAAATGAAGAAATTTCTTGTGACAAGTAATTTCTTCATTTCACATAATGCTTTATATCTGAAAAGACCAAACAGTGTAAAGTTTAATTCGATTGAAATTTTCCTCTGAAATTTTCCTCTGAAAATCTTTGAATTTGTACCAGTCAAAAGTGTTGGTGTTTGGTTATGGGTTACTTGGATAAAATGGTTCCCTACTGGGACAAAATACAAGGAAAACATACAAACCTCTGTCAAAGCAACCAATCAAGCTGAGTTTGATGTCCATGGTATCTTCACCAGGTAATTTGTATACAGTGACCTTGAACTTGGTGAATAACTTCTGTGGAGGGGATAAAGATGCAGGCTCTCCACCTAGGTAATTCTGAAAACAAATAAATAATTTTTGTGAAAGTAAAGACAACAACAACAACAAAAATGTATATTTAATCAAAATTAGTCAAGGAAAAATTTTTACATGTAGTTTTTTATTTGATAGTATTGAGAAAATATAGTCATAGAAAATAGTAGGAAGATTAGAAATATTGCTCCTTTTGATCAAATTCTTTGCTTTTGATTACTTTCCAATTAGGATTTCACTTTATGACAAACAATACTATTAAATATCGTTTTAATCGAAACTGAACATAATTCTGTCTAGGACTTATGACATCTCAAGATAAAATTATGTTTTGTACAATTTAGACACAGTGGGTCTTAACTACGTCATATTCATTTGCACTGGAAATAGTTAAAATCTCGCATCCCATCTCTACATACCACGTTTCCATTCAATGGCAGCCACTCATCACCATTCAAATACTCCACAGTGTAGTACATAACACCAGCAAATTCTGGCAGTTCAAATCTAAATATCGTATCAGTTTGCAGTACATCAATTTCTATTGTGACCTCGTCTACGTTTGTTGTAAACACCTCCGCATTAGATGGTCTCAAGTTGTCCTTTAGGATGTTCAGCGACACATCACTTGTAATGTTGATGTTATTGTTTGTAATTGTGTTGTTGTTGTCCATGCCATTCTCTTCTGCACAAGGAGCTGATAAACAATAAAAGAAACATTTATCCCTTTCCCAAACAACAAATTTTAGGGTGATCCACTTCAAAAACTGCCACAAATGACAAAAAGGATGGTATTAAAGATATGATATGTGTTAAATATGGCATAGGAAATGTTGAGACAAAAGGAGAAACTGCTGGTTATCAGCAGTTTCTTCTTTTGTTTCAATGTTTTAACAAGCCTTTTCAATTAGGGACGTCAAAAACCAGTCTTGTTTGTGATGTTGATGTTGTTATTCGTAATTGTGTTGTTGTTGTCCATGCCATTCTCTTCTGCACAAGGGGCTGATAAAGAATACAAGAAGCAATTAAGTTAAATCTAGAAAAAAGAACCTAAACCCTTTCCCAAACAGCAAAAATTTAGACTTTTCCAGCTACAAGAGGACTAAATTGGTATACATCCCACTGGTTTTGGACTCACTTTTATATTTAAAGATGATTTTGCTTTCATCAAAAACTTGTTTCAGTCATAACTAAAGCAGCTCAAGCCTATATAGATAAATGTTTATAGGCTCAATAACCCAATATCTTAGAAAAGAAGAATGTACAGTTTTTAACATCAAATACATCAAATTCATTATACAAATAGATTTATTGATGAAAAATTATCTTACTTGTCAGAGTGGAAATTGAAACTGTGGTTGGTGATACACTTGTGGTTGGTGATACACTTGTGGTTGGTGATACACTTGTGGTTGGTGACACACTTGTGGTTGGGGACACACTTGTGGTTGGTGATACACTTGTGGTTGGTGATACACTTGTGGTTGGTGACACACTTGTGGTTGGTGATACACTTGTGGTTAGTGACACACTTGTGGTTGGTGACACACTTGTGGTTGGTGACACACTTGTGGTTGGTGACACACTTGTGGTTGGTGACACACTTGTTGTTGGTGACACACTTGTGGTTGGTGACACACTTGTGGTTGGTGACACACTTGTAGTTGGTGATACACTTGTGGTTGGTGACACACTTGTGGTTGGTGATACACTTGTGGTTGGTGACACACTTGTGGTTGGTGATACACTTGTGGTTGGTGATACACTTGTGGTTGGTGATACACTTGTGGTTGGTGACACACTTGTGGTTGGCGACACACTTGTGGTTGGTGATACACTTGTGGTTGGTGATACACTTGTGGTTGGTGACACACTTGTGGTTGGTGACACACTTGTGGTTGGGGACACACTTGTAGTTGGTGATACACTTGTGGTTGGTGACACACTTGTGGTTGGTGATACACTTGTGGTTGGTGACACACTTGTGGTTGGTGATAAACTTGTGGTTGGTGATACACTTGTGGTTGGTGATACACTTGTGGTTGGTGACACACTTGTGGTTGGTGACACACTTGTGGTTGGTGATACGCTTGTGGTTGGTGATACACTTGTGGTTGGTGACACACTTGTTGTTGGTGACACACTTGTGGTTGGTGACACACTTGTGGTTGGTGATGCACTTGTGGTTGGTGACACACTTGTGGTTGGTGATACACTTGTGGTTGGTGACACACTTGTGGTTGGTGATACGCTTGTGGTTGGTGACACACTTGTGGTTGGTGATAAACTTGTGGTTGGTGATACACTTGTGGTTGGTGATACACTTGTGGTTGGTGACAAACTTGTGGTTGGTGACACACTTGTGGTTGGTGATACGCTTGTGGTTGGTGATACACTTGTGGTTGGTGACACACTTGTTGTTGGTGACACACTTGTGGTTGGTGACACACTTGTGGTTGGTGATACACTTGTGGTTGGTGACACACTTGTGGTTGGTGATACACTTGTGGTTGGTGATACACTTGTGGTTTGTGACACACTTGTGGTTGGTGATACACTTGTGGTTTGTGACACACTTGTGGTTGGTGACACACTTGTGGTTGGTGATACACTTGTGGTTGGTGATACACTTGTGGTTGGTGATACACTTGTGGTTGGTGATACACTTGTGGTTGGTGACACACTTGTGGTTGGCGACACACTTGTGGTTGGTGATACGCTTGTGGTTGGTGACACACTTGTGGTTGGTGATACACTTGTGGTTGGTGATACACTTGTGGTTGGTGATACACTTGTGGTTGGTGATACACTTGTGGTTGGTGACACACTTGTGGTTGGTGATACACTTGTGGTTGGTGATACACTTGTGGTTGGTGATACACTTGTGGTTGGTGTTACACTTGTGGTTGGTGATACACTTGTGGTTGGTGATACACTTGTGGTTGGTGATACACTTGTTGTTGGTGACACACTTGAGGTTGGTGACACACTTGTGGTTGGTGACACACTTGTGGTTGGTGACACACTTGTGGTTGGTGATACACTTGTGGTTGGTGACACACTTGTGGTTGGTGACACACTTGTGGTTGGTGATACACTTGTGGTTGGTGATACACTTGTGGTTGGTGATACACTTGTTGTTGGTGATACACTTGTTGTTGGTGACACACTTGAGGTTGGTGACACACTTGTGGTTGGAGATACACTTGTTGTTGGTGACACGCTTGTGGTTGGTGATACACTTGTGGTTGGTGACACACCTGTGGTTGGTGATACACTTGTGGTTGGTGACACACTTGTGGTTGGTGATACACTTGTGGTTGGTGACACACTAGAACTAGTTGAAGTACTCAAGGAAGTAGTTTCTGGAGTTGTTACTGTACAATCTTCACAGATCTCAGTTGTTGTAGGAGTAGTTACTGTTGTCGATGATTGTGTAGTACTTGTTGTTGTTGTTGAAACAGATGAAGTTGTTTCCACTGGTTCTATGTGAAAGATTATCAATTAATTATTAACTTGACATGTGGCACCAGTTTTGTAAAAGAATAAGATATCCTTAATACATACTGAACTTTATAAACTTGATTTTGAAATGAAGTTGATTTGTTAATATCAGTTACAAGAAGCCTTAAAGGGTCTGTATAGTTTTACTAGCTTTATAATCAAAGTCCACCACAGCCTCAATTATCAGTTTCTCAAAATTTGACTTGACCTACTGACCTTTCTTTTGACCTAACATTTTCCATTTCTATCTTATATCTATCCAAGTGTGACTTTTAGATAGTTATAATTTTTCTTCTAAAACTTGACATAGTGACCTGGATATTCCACCTAACAAGACCTGTTATCAAAATTATTCAATGTATTAAGAGGAATATCCTTTGTTATAGCTTCCCTGAGTGATTGTAAGCTTTTTTAAGTCAATGTAGAATGATATACATGCCCATTTTCTTAGGTATCAGTATGACGAAGTGAGTGTGTTTTGGGGGTGTTTTCTTTTTAGGGGTGTGTGTTCTGCTTAGGGGTAGGGGAGGTTATATTTGTTTTGCTTCCTTGCAACTGTATGACATTTATTCTAGATGAATAAAAATCACTTGAAAGAGTAAGCGAAGGCAAGAGAATGAATACGTTCTGAAAAAAAAAAATTATAGTACCTTCTTCAAAACATCCAATCATTTCAAGTCTGAAACTCATTTCTATCTCTGAAGACACCTTCTCAATTTTGACCTTGAAAGACCGGAAACCATCTCTTTCTGGGACGATACTGAATTCATCATATGCAGACCTTGCCTAGAGAATAAAGAAGTACAGCTTTCACTAATATAATCATGCTTCTAACATGTCATGACAATAACTTCCGCAAAGATAAATGAACCAACTCTATTACAGTACGGTCACGATATCAAGGAACAAGTTTACAAAATGCACTTATCATGTATAAACAAGAGAAACGCACCTATAGTAAACTTAAAGTACTATACTTTTTTCATGAAATGGTTTGAATCTTGCAGGTGTCTCACTTTTGACATACTTAAATTTCCCATTAGATGGGCAAAGTATTAAGGAAAAAGAAAAATGCTAGTAACTAGCATTTTTTCTTTATCCTCAATATTTTCCAACTGATCACAGATTTGTCATTATTACAATCAAGGAAGTTTAGTATTTGGCAACCCTTGAAATTGGACTAGCCCGATTAATTCTACAACACCTTTGATTTCGAAGCATTAATTCATTACTAAATGGCAAATTCATGTAGAGAGGATGGTCCTTTTTGAAGGCTGCTGTGAATTAAAAAACTGGCTACCAATTTTTTCTTCGTTTGTCTCATTATTTTTCCAAGTCTTTTCTGCAAGGGGCGTAAAAAACCAGAGGCCCATATTATTAATTACCATACGACAAAATCACAATTATAGAATCCCATCCAACTTGGTCTTAAGGTTTTTGATAGAACAGTGTCCAAGTATTGTTTCGGAAAGGTTTAATATTAATAACTTACAGCTAATTGAATCCAAGCGTCGGGATTCTCCTCATGGGTATACTCTACTAACCATTCACCAACATTGACAGGTTCTTTAAGCTTCAGATAAGTTATAACGTCTTCTCCATTAACATCAATTTGAACTATCAAAGTGTTTTCAGTGACAACTAGTGGATAATCTGAGGACTGTCTTATATATTTTTTGACTGTCTCTAATGTTGGGTTGTTTACAAACGTGATGTGGTCATCCGGTATGAAAGCGGGACTTGCCATTCCATCAGTTTCTACGCACACAGCTAGAATAAATATAATACATAATGAGCCAGGATCTGGAAAAATGTCCCTTATAGCATTTGAGAACAACATGGTTCCAGGTCAGCCTGTGTATACACGCAGTCTGACCAGGAACCATATTGTTCTCCTATAGCTTTCTCTTGGTCTGTAGCAACCATTTAAGAGTAACATGGATGCTAGCTAGACTGCATCTAGGCACAGATTGATCTTGAAACATGGCTGTCTCAAATGCTATAAGGGACGTTTTTCCAGATCCTGGGTCATAATGCAAGCATTATAAAGATTTTTCAAAATGACAAGAATTTACACTTGTTAATGTTGTAAGTTTTTATCTATAGCTGTTCAATTAGCACCAAAGAAGGTTATTTTTCCTAAATGACTAAACTGCAGACTGGTAAAAAATGCAAGCATTCAGTTTTAAAAGAGTTGCTGAAAAATACATTTCAATACGTAATAACCTTTTCCAAAACACACATTTTTAGGGTTATCCAAACTTCTGTATCAAAAATGGATATTATCCAAAATATAATTTATGTACAATACATCATAGAAAATATTGAGGCAAAAGGAGACAAGAGGACCATGATGGTCCTTAATCACTCAGCTGAACCTAGATAGAATGAAAGTCCCAATGTTGTCAAGTAAAGAGCACATAATTTAAGATGTGAGATTATGATCCAGCTGAAAAACTGCTTTCATAATCTTGAATGATCAATATTTGTGGCAGTTACAGGTAAAACAAAGTGAGAGAAAACAACAATTTTATCACAGTAAAGGGCACATAACTCTGTCCTGATGAAGATATTCTCATCAACATTATGTCCAAGTTTTTTCTATTGGTCAATATTTATTGCTGTTTGAGTGAAAACAAAGTTGAAAAAGGCCATTTTGTCACTGTCAAGGGCACAGAACTTGTTTTTTCTAGTCTGATCAATCTGAAAAATTAAAACGTTTAAGATCTTATGATCACCAACATTGTGACCAAGTTATGTCTTGATTGGTCAATATTTGTGTATGTTAGAGTGAAAACAAAGTCAAAAACAGTATTTTTGTGAAATTCAAGGGCCAATAACGCTAGTTTTTTCTGGTCCCATCAAGCTGAAAAATCAACTCATTCATGATCTTATGGTCTCCAACATTGTGGCCAAGTTTTGTCTTGATAAGTTGATAAATGTAGATGCTACAGTGTAAACAAAGTCAAAAATGGCAATTTAATCAAATTCAAGGGCACATAACTCAAGACTTCCTACTCTGATCACACTGAAAATCAAACTCATTCAAGATCTTATGACTACCAACATTGTGGTCAAGTTTTGTCTTGATTGGTCTTTATTTGTTGATGCTAGAGTGGTACCAAAGTCAAAACTAGCCATTTTTAACATTCAAGAACTTATGATCATACATGTTTTGACCAAGTTTGATTAAAATTGGTCAATATTTGTGGGTGCTAGAGTGTTAACACCAAAATGTGAACAGACGGACCAACGCCGACGGATCAAATCTAGGTCTCAACCCAATCTGTTTGTCAATGAATATGGCAAAAAAAAGACTTACATGTCGTTGAAACTGTAGTCGCAGAAGTTGTCTGAGAAGTTGAAGGAGTCGTAATAGTTGTAGTGATTGTTGTTGATGTTGTCTCAGAAGTGCTGGTAACAGTTGGAGTTGTAGTCAGAGATACACTTGTGGTTGGTGACACACTTGTGGTTGGTGACACACTTGTGGTTGGTGACACACTTGTGGTTGGTGACACACTTGTGGTTGGTGATACACTCGTGGTTGGTGATACACTTGTGGTTGGTGATACACTTGTGGTTGGTGATACACTTGTGGTTGGTGATACACTTGTGGTTGGTGATACACTTGTGGTTGGTGACACACTTGTGGTTGGGGACACACTTGTGGTTGGTGATACACTTGTGGTTGGTGACACACTTGTGGTTGGTGACACACTAGTGGTTGGTGATACACTTGTGGTTGGTGATACACTTGTGGTTGGTGATACACTTGTGGTTGGTGACACACTTGTGGTTTGTGATACGCTTGTGGTTGGTGACACACTTGTGGTTGGTGACACACTAGTAGTTGGTGATACACTTGTAGTTGGTGATACACTTGTGGTTGGTGATACACTTGTGGTTGGTGATACACTTGTGGTTGGTGATACACTTGTGGTTGGTGACACACTTGTGGTTGGTGACACACTTGTGGTTGGTGATACACTTGTGGTTGGTGACACACTTGTGGTTGGTGACACACTTGTGGTTGGTGATACACTTGTGGTTGGTGATACACTAGTGGTTGGTGACACACTTGTGGTTGGTGACACACTTGTGGTTGGTGATACACTTGTGGTTGGTGACACACTTGTGGTTGGTGATACACTTGTGGTTGGTGACACACTTGTGGTTGGTGACACACTTGTGGTTGGTGATACACTTGTGGTTGGTGACACACTTGTGGTTGGTGACACACTTGTGGTTGGTGACACACTTGTGGTTGGTGACACACTTGTGGTTGGTGACACACTTGTGGTTGGTGACACACTTGTGGTTGGTGATACACTTGTGGTTGGTGATACACTTGTGGTTGGTGACACACTTGTGGTTGGTGATACACTTGTGGTTGGTGACACACTTGTGGTTGGTGACACACTTGTGGTTGGTGACACACTTGTGGTTGGTGATACACTTGTGGTTGGTGACACACTTGTGGTTGGTGACACACTTGTGGTTGGTGATACACTTGTGGTTGGTGACACATTTGTGGTTGGTGACACACTTGTGGTTGGTGACACACTTGTGGTTGGTGACACACTTGTGGTTGGTGATACACTTGTGGTTGGTGACACACTTGTGGTTGGTGACACACTTGTGGTTGGTGATACACTTGTGGTTGGTGACACATTTGTGGTTGGTGACACACTTGTGGTTGGTGATACACTTGTGGTTGGTGACACACTTGTGGTTGGTGACACACTTGTGGTTGGTGATACACTTGTGGTTGGTGACACACTTGTGGTTGGTGACACACTTGTGGTTTGTGACACACTTGTGGTTGGTGATACACTTGTGGTTGGTGATACACTTGTGGTTGGTGATACACTTGTGGTTGGTGATACACTTGTGGTTGGTGATACACTTGTGGTTGGTGACACACTTGTGGTTGGTGACACACTTGTGGTTGGTGACACACTTGTGGTTTGTGACACACTTGTGGTTGGTGATACACTTGTGGTTGGTGATACACTTGTGGTTGGTGATACACTTGTGGTTGGAGAAACACTTGTGGTTGGCGTTGTGCTTTGTGTTGTTGATGTTGTGCTTGTTATTGTTGTAGTAGTAGTGGTTGATGTAGTTGTTCTCTCTGTGAAATTTAAAAGGGAACATAACAATATCAATTCATTTCTTGAACAACAACTTGATAGTAATGTTCAATATAGCACTGAAATATTGCATAAATGCTATAGCAATTTCTAAATATGATCATACTTCAAACAGTGCTTTCTTCTAAAGCAATTTAACCCTTTCCCAAACGACAAAATTTTAAGGAGGTCCAATTTGAAAGCTGCTGCAGACAACAAAATAAATGATCACAAAATGCCGAAATGTTTATGTTATACCCAAGAAAATATTGAGACAAAAGGAGAAACTGCTGGTTATCAGCAGTTTCTTCTTTTGTTTCAATGTTTTCCCAAGCCTTTTCTATTAGGGACGTCAAAACCAGGTCTTGTTTGGGAAAGGGTTAATGTTGCAATAATGGCAATTTCCGATAAAGCATCATTACTCAAACAATTATCAATGAACCATAAACTGATTCCAACATACACATGATTGATACTGTGATACCTGTGAGGAGACACATTTACACAACAAAGCCGCGTTCTTTACAGCAAGATTTTTAAAGACTTCTTCAGATGTTTTAGATTAAAATTGGTTTTAGACCAAGATTCTAAGCGAGGTGCTCCAAATGTGGCATACTTTATACAAATGATGTCATCCTGACATCATTTGTATAAAGTATAGAGCATGTAGAACTCCACAGTCTTTAATCTATAGAGCATTCAGAACAACTTGGTAAATTTTCTCTACATTGTTTCTACAGAAATGATGGAGGGGTTCCCCAAGATGTAGAGAGTAATGGCACCTCCCATTGAACTGCTTATAAGTCTCACTCTGAAGAACACTTTATTTCAAGATATCTTCAAAATCTTGCTTTAAAGAACTCGGCTCAGTTAACCCTTTCCCAAACAAGACCTGGTTTTGACGTCCTCAATAGAAAAGGCTTGGGAAAACATTGAAACAAAAGAAGAAACTGCTGATAACCAGCAGTTTCTCCTTTTGTCTCAATATTTTCTATGCCATATTTTAGACAAATTCTATCTTTAATAACTTCCACTTTGACATTTGTTGCAGATTTTTAAGTGGATCACCCTAAAATTTTGTTGTTTGGGAAAGGGTTAAGAGAGGATACATAATTCTGAATGTGTCATTTCAAATCAAAAGCCTGTGGTGTGAGAACTCGTTGAATTGTCTCTGGGGGATAATATCAATAAGTTGCCATGACATTTGGTTAAATGGACAATATTTGCATTTGTGAAGCTAAAACCCTTTACTCATTACCAAACAATGACTCTTTTTGACACTCTAGAAACTAACAGCATTGGAAAACATTGTGGAACAGGAAAAAATTGTTTTTGACAAGCAATTTCTATATTTCCCACAATTTTTCTACCACAGAAGACCAAAGAATGTATAAAATTTCATTCACTTGAAATTGCCGTGCGCAAGATCTTTGTATTTGGACAGGTCAAAATTTAGTTGTTTAATAATAGCTTAATATGTATCCCTGGATACATACCATCGCAGACTCGTATATCAAGTTTAAAACTCGATTCTGTAGAGGACTCGTCTTTTCTAATAGTGATATTGACGGAGGCTAAATAAGTTTCGTCTGGAAAGTATATAGGCTGGTCACCAAACTGCGTCTGAAAGAATATGGAATGGTTCATAAAATTCTGTGGTAGATGATCATTATTTGATATTTTCTCAAATTCAGAAAATTAGGATAGATGAACACAAATAGTTGTTCATTAAATGGCAGGTATTGGATTTGTGATCAACATTTCACAGAAAACATCAATGTTTTCCAACATCTTTTCTTTAACCCTTTCCCAAACAAGACCTGGTTTTAACGTCTCTAATAGAAATGGCTTTGGAAAACATTGAGACAAAAGAAGAAACTGCTGATAACCAGCAGTTTCTCCTTTTGTCTTAATATTTTCTCTGCTAAATTGTACACATATCCCTTCATTTTTAATGTCAATTCTGTTGTCTAGAGCAGCTTTTAAGAAGGACCACCCTAAATTTTGACGTTTGGGAAAGGGTTAAGATGTGTCTAGACATGGGTCTTGTTTGGAAAAGAGCACACACAAAAGTTTTAAGCTTTGTACAGAAAATAATTGTATGAAATATTGAAAATACTGACATATGGCTAGGTCAACATAATTATTTTTTGTCCTCAGATGTTACCAATAATGTAGATATATTCAATGAAAATTTGAGACACAGAAATTCCTCACTTTATGAAACAAATATAGGAAAAAATAATAATGATATATATATTATATACAATTTTGGCCAAAAGATGTTTTTGACCCTTATGGTATACCATAAAGATCCACTTACGATGTCTCGGTGTGTTCCATTAGGAAGTGTGAAGTAGACTGTAAAGTTGTCAATACCGGTTGAATTCTCAAGTGCAATTCTTCCAATTTTGATATATTCTGGGAAATTTACCACGACCTGGATCTCAGAATCATTGTCCATGTTGAAGGGAGGTTCATTGTTATTAGGCCTGGAAAATATCAATGCTTTTGACAACCAATCAAGGTTATTCCATTTTCACTTAAAGATATAATTATCAAGTTGTTAAATTTGGAATTACCGTATAGCACTTTATTTCTGAGGGGACTTTATTTCTACTATCTCTGCGGTCGTGGACGGCACCGCAGAAATAAAATCCGCAGAATATTAATCCTGAATGTAGAGGTTGTTGTCATTCTGTAAGTTTGGTCAGTACATGGACAAGTTTAACTGTTACCACCCTATGGAAAGAACAATATCATAACAATGGAGTGCTTTTCTGTTAAAAAATGGTGTAATTACGGCTTTAACTTAGGTGTAGATAAGACATTTTAGTTCATCAATAAACAATGATTTAATAAGTTTGACTGATTGGTAACAGCTTGACACGTCTTTCTTTTCACACCTATCTGTATATGGCATTGTTTCCCATAACGCCTTTATGGATAGTGGTAAATTAGTGGGATTATCCCTTTACCCTAACGGAGTAATTAGAATATTTGGTAAGCATCGTCTTTCAAACTATGTCTGATACTGACTAAAACTGATTTGATGGCGCAGAAATAAAATCTGATTTTGCAAAATGAGAGACCGCAGAAATATGTTCCGCAGAAATTTAACCTGCCTGATTCCTGGAAAAACCGCAGAATTTGGACCCCTCAGAAGTAAAGTGCTATGCGGTATTTTGTAACATAAAAGCCAGCTCATATACATTTTCATGTCCATATCGCATCTAAAACACATCAAAAGTTATAATGCACAGGTTCCCTTTTTTAGATGTGATATGGCTGTGATATGGACACAGAATGGTGAATGTGAATAGGCCTTAACCCATTCCCAAACAACAAAATTTTACGGTGATCCACTTCAAAAACTGCCACAAACGACAAAATGGAAGTTATTAAAGATAGGATTTGTGTAAAATATGGCACAGAAAATATTGAGACAAAAGGAGAAACTGCTGGTTATCAGCAGTTTCTTCTTTTGTTTCAATATTTTCCCAAGCCTTTCCTTTTAGGGGCGTCAGAACGAGGTCTTGTTTGGGAAAGGGTTAATCCAGAGCAACTAAGTAAGAACTGCAACGAACTTAAAAGCTTGCTGTTGATGAGCGGTGAGAAATATGACGCAGGTGGCTGCCACTTACCGCAGATTAGTGAGTGTTTGATCATTTCCAGTTCTAGGTGTCAGTGAAACAATTTGGACATCTTCATCTGGAATATATTCTGGTAGATCCATCCCTCGAATGTCCTGACACGGTGGTGCACCTACAACAAGATATGGCATTCATGTTAAACACATACATAAAGTTTAAGGATGACCTTAATTTTATAGTAATGGAGACAACCGTTTAAAAGTCTTGAAAAGAGAAATATTTGAGAATCTTAGCAAAAAAAAAGCATTATGAGAAATTACAGAATTACAGATGGTAATGCTTTACCAAACAAGACAAGAGCCGTCAGAGACGGACAATGCTCCCCGATTAAGGCATTGTCACAATAAATGTATGCCATGCAGAGCTAAGATTAAGCTAACAAACGTTAAGCCCCCTTTTTCCATAACATACTTTTTATACGCAAATTCAAAGTAATTTATTGTCAAGGGCATCTGATTTGCTACTCAAATATGAAATTTCATCAAATTCTGACCATTAGACTATGAGAAATTAGAAAAAAGTATATTTGACCTTAAGTCCCCTTTTGCCATGACGAGGCCTCAAATCCAAAAACTGGGAAAAGTGCATCGGCATTATGTCATAGGGAGTTCACATGGTAAGTTTCATTTGATTTGGCCCAAGGGTTATAGAGAAATCGCTTCGGACGGACGGACGGAATGACGGACGGACAGACAGACGAAGCGGCGACTATATGCTCTCCCTTCGGGGAGCATAAAAATTTATGTTCCTGATATAAAAAAAAAATACAAAAAACTTGAAGCAAAAGAAAATATACTGATAACCAACAATTTCTTCTTTTGTCTAAATATTTTTGTGGTATAAAGTATGTTAATACTATATTTCTAGCATCAGCATCAGCTTTCACATTGGAACTGTCTTAATTTTAGCCCCATCTTTTTATGATGAGACACAATCATGTCATAAAAGTCTAAATAGAAAGGAGAACCTGTCAAATTGTCCAAGTATACATAAGAAACATTTGGAGAAGGGACCACATGTCATTGGAGGCCAACACTAAATAAGACGAGACTGTATCTACACACAACCTCTATAGTATTTGCTTATAAGCTTATGAAAATAGTAAGATACATGTATCAGCATGGATTCTAACCAGGCTTTATCCATAAATGAGTTGTCCATGGAAAATGTAACTTGCATAAATGGAAGCTTGCCACAAAAATAAGTCTTGACATAAGGTATCCTTGTGTGAACTATCAAGGCCCTATCTCAAATAGTACATGAAATATAGGTCAGGTCAAAGTTTTTTGTAAAGTAGGTTAAACTCCACAAGATTAAGGTCATATGCTCAAAGGTCATGGTCCCAAATGTAAGATAAAGACCTTACCTCTAATAATGCTTGGGGTAAAGGGGAGATTGAAGCTTTTGTTTAGTAGGTCAAAGTTCAAGGGCATGGTCACTAGGTCGAAAGTCAAGATCTCAATTGGAGTGGTCTTGGCAGGAGGCATTTATTTGTTAAATATTAAAGCACCCCCTATTATAGTTTCTAAGATAAAGAACAGGGTAAAGATTTTGTATACATATCCAAAAAATATTCAGATGCTTGACACTAGAACTGTGACATAAGCTCACCAGCTATAAAGTTCCAGCTTGTTTTAAAGTATAACATTGTTCTAAAGTATCTAATAAGTCAACAAGAGCTGTCCGAAGACAGCGCGCTCGACTTTCTAAGTTGCTTAGTATAAAGGGGGCATAACTCCAAATAGAGTGGTCCCAGGGTCATGGGCCCTTATAGTAAGGTAGGGGTTGTGATGGTGAATAAGTATTCCAAGTTTGGGTTGAATCCCTTTGATAGTATGGAAGTTATTGATGTTTGAAAAAACTTTAACCTTGGTTGCAACGCCAACGCCGACGCCAACGCCCGGGTGACAGTATAAGCTCTCATTTTCTTCAAAAAGTCGAGCTAAAAATCCAATATTCTAGGTTGACTATCGATTTGTGGTAAAGGATTAATTACCTGTAGGAGTGATGACCTGAGGTGTTGTATATGTTACAGGTGTAGTACATGTGTCTTCATCCTCACAACTAATGCAGTCACATTCTCCATCACATATATCGTCTTCTGTGTAACAATTATCATCTTTGCAGTAATATTCACAAACAGGAGATGTTGTGGGTGTAGTCTGAGTCGTAGATGGTGACACACTTGTGGTTGGTGACACACTTGTGGTTGGTGACACTCTTGTGGTTGGTGATACACTTGTGGTTGGTGATACACTTGTGGTTGGTGACACACTCGTGGTTGGTGACACACTTGTGGTTGGTGACACACTCGTGGTTGGTGACACACTTGTGGTTGGTGACACACTTGTGGTTGGTGACACGCTTGTGGTTGGTGATACACTTGTGGTTGGTGATACACTTGTGGTTGTTGATATGCTTGTGGTTGGTGACACACTTGAAGTTGGTGACACGCTTGAAGTTGGTGATACACTTGTGGTTGGTGATACACTTGTGGTTGGTGATACACTTGTGGTTGGTGACACACTTGTGGTTGGGGACACACTTGTGGTTGGTGACACACTTGTGGTTGGTGATACACTTGTGGTTGATGACACACTTGTGGTTGGTGATACACTTGTGGTTGGTGACACACTTGTGGTTGGTGACACACTTGTGGTTGGTGATACACTTGTGGTTGGTGATACACTTGTGGTTGGTGACACACTTGTGGTTGGTGACACACTTGTGGTTGGTGACACACTTGTGGTTGGTGATACACTTGTGGTTGGTGATACACTTGTGGTTGGTGATACACTTGTGGTTGGTGACACACTTGTGGTTGGTGACACACTTGTGGTTGGTGATACACTTGTGGTTGGTGATACACTTGTGGTTGGTGACACACTTGTAGATGGTGACACACTTGTGGTTGGTGACACACTTGTGGTTGGTGACACACTTGTGGTTGGTGACACACTTGTGGTTGGTGACACACTTGTGGTTGGTGACACACTTGTGGTTGGTGATACACTTGTGGTTGGTGATACACTTGTGGTTGGTGATACACTTGTGGTTGGTGACACACTAGTGGTTGGTGATACGCTTGTGGTTGGTGACACACTTGTGGTTGGTGACACACTTGTGGTTGGTGATACACTTGTGGTTGGTGACACACTTGTGGTTGGTGATACACTTGTGGTTGGCGATACACTTGTGGTTGGTGATACACTTGTTGTTGGGGACACACTTGTGGTTGGTGACACACTTGTGGTTGGTGATACACTTGTGGTTGGTGACACACTTGTGGTTGGTGATACACTTGTGGTTGGTGATACACTTGTGGTTGATGACACACTTGTGGTTGGTGATACACTTGTGGTTGATGATACACTTGTGGTTGGTGACACACTTGTGGTTGGTGACACACTTGTGGTTGGTGATACACTTGTGGTTGGTGATACACTTGTGGTTGGTGACACACTTGTGGTTGGTGACACACTTGTGGTTGGTGATACACTTGTGGTTGGTGATACACTTGTGGTTGGTGACACACTTGTGGTTGGTGACACACTTGAGGTTGGTGACACACTAGAACTAGTTGAAGTACTCAATGAAGTAGTTTCTGGTGTTGTGACTGTACAATCTTCACAGATCTCAGTTGTTGTAGGTGTAGTTGCAGTTGTTGTAACTATGAAAAATGATAAACTGTATTTATTCTTAATGATTTAGCTTTAGATATTTAAATATCTAAGTTAAATATCTAAGCCTGGATATCAATATATTAGAAATAAAAGAAACCACTATAAAGTATTCAGACGAAGATTTTTTTGAAAAATGATATCATACAAATTCACAAACATTCATTCAATGTCTTAACAAGAGTTGTCCGCGGACAACGTAGCTCGCCTATACGGGAGCTTGTCACATGAACAGCTAATTTTTCAGAAGTAGGTCAAACTCCAAGGTCAAGGCCACAAGGTCAAGGGTCATGGTCACAAATGAAAGGTATTGGCAGGAGGTATCCATATGTGAAATATCAAGGCTCTATCTATAATAGTGCATGAGATATAGGCCAGGTTAAAGTTTTTTTAAACGTAGGTCAAACTCCAAGGTCAAGTTCACTAGGTCAAAGGTCATGGTCTCAAATGAAAGGTCTTGTTGAAAAGTATCCATGTGTGAAATATCAAAGCTGTATCTCTAATAGTGCCTGAGATATAGACCAGGTTAAAGTTTTTCAAGTGAAGACGGGACGGGACAGGACGCGACGCCGACACTAGGGCTGTGACATTAGCTCCCCGGACATAAAGTCCCGGCTTGCTAGAAATTAAGTTAGGAGTATCCATGTATCAGTATTAAATATACATAATAAGCATAATTCCATACATCCAAATATTACCTGTTTGTTAAGGACACACACTATACAACACAATTAATTACCTGTAGGTCTGGGTGTTCTAGTTGGTGGAGTTCTGGTTGTTGGTGTTGTACTTGTAACAGTAGGATAGACGGGTGATGGGGTCGTTCCACTTGCTCCTGTATATATAGATACATCCTGAGTTTTAACAACCAAAAGGGGAACACAATAGCTTAACCAAAGGGCCATATACATGTATCTGTCATCATTATTTGACAGATATATTTCTGTTTTAGAAAATAATAACTAATAGATTAACCTGACTGCAAACAAAATTGACTTCTATACAACTATAGACACAACTTTGGTGGTATGATGAAATACTTGAAATACTAATTGAAATTTGAAATTTCAGTCTAAACAAACAAATCATAAAGCCAATTTTTGATTTAATATCTACACAAATATTCATAACAATTGTTTTTAAACTTAACCTACCCCTTTCAAAACAACCTATGATGCTGATCGTAAAGTTCATGGAATCTGCAGAGGGATCTTTTGTAATGTTTATCCTGAATGCTGTAAAACCATTTTGAGATGGTGTAATTTCAGCAATATCATCTTGACCAAAAGCCTGAAAAATAAGGGATATATTCTGAATATTGGACTTGAGAACTGATGATGACCATCATCATCATCATGAAACATAAAATGAACAGACAGCAAAAAAGATGAGACACAAAACTTTCCATAAACAAATAAGTAAAATGTACACTAAGTGAGACATGTGTGTCTAAGTTTGGCACTTGTGTAGGATAACCTCATTTAGATCATTGTTCACATATAGAAAAAGATAAAGTAATTATTCAAATAAAATTCACATATTTCTATGTCTTAATTGATGTTTTAGTTTTGGAATGGAAATGCCAGACCATACCTCGAGTGAAAAGCGAGAGCATGACATCATCAAAATTAGACAGTCAGTGTGTCTTAACTTACAGAGTTTTCCACATTCAGAGTGTGCCATGTGCCATTAACATCTCTATATTCCACAGTGTAGTCCTGCACTCCAGTTGATTCAGGTAGGCTTATACTGGCTATAATGTCAGTAGGAAGAGGTTTGATTTCAAATGAAACTTCATCATCATACACAACTAGACCTGAACTGCCAGGTCGTACATCACTCCTGTTATCATTTAATGTTGCATTAGTCAAGACTTCAATATCACTATCCGCTATCATTGTTTCATTTCCCATTCCATCTTCCTCAATACATGGGGCTGAAAGGAAACAATCATTTCTTCAGGCTTTTTCTATAATTTGGAAAATGCATTTATGATAGGACAATGCATTTGTTTCTTATTTGGGTCAATTGCTGAACATTTGTCATTTATCATATCAATATATACCTAAGTTCAGCTCAACATTTCAAAATAACAATGTAACACTACCTTCTTCGAAACATCCGACCATTTCCAGCCAGAAGCTCATTTGTACTTCAGAAGAAATCTTCTCTACTCTCACTTTGAAGGCTCCAAAACCAGATCTTTCTGGGGTGATCCTGAATTCTTCATCTCCAGATTTAGCCTGAACAACAATTAATATTTCACTCCAAAATATAAAATTCAATGAAATGACAACAACAGCTATGCATAACAACACATTTACAAATGAAAGTGATTTATAACTGGAAAGTGAATTATTCAAAGAGCAGATAACTGAGGGACAAATGCAAAAAGTAAATATTAATTGTCAGGTGTACAAATTGGCATCAGAGAGATGCACTGTGGTAAGTTTGACTTTATCGATGTAGATCTACTTGAGGGGGTTGAGCGGACAAGAATTTGCTAATAGACAGTAGACAGGATTGACAACATATCAGGATCCTCCAGACACACAGAAATACAACTATGTTAAAGATAAATAAATAGTACACTGTGTTTATTTACTAGTGATTGTTATTCTTCTCTGGCTAAAAATGCTTATCAAAACTCATCCAAACATAGTCTCAATGATAGCAAACAAGAACTGGTTTTACTAAGGATCATTCAAAGTTGTGAAAGAAGAAAACTATCAACAATAACTTACAGCTTCATCTAATGGCAGCCATTGTTCTGGATTATCTTCATGGATATATTCCACAAACCATTCACCAACACTGACAGGTTCTTTAAGCTTCAGATAAGTTATAACATCCTCCCCAGATACATTGATGTGAACAACCAGCATATTATCTGTGACTACCAGAGGATAATCCGAGGCCTGTCTCAATAAAGCCTTGTTTGGCTCAAGTGCAGTGTTGTTAGGAAAGCTGATAAAGTCATCCGGTATGAAGACTGGGTCAGACATCCCGTCAGTTTCCACACAAGGAGCTGAAATAAAATATTCTAGATCATGTGAACATATTATGAAATGGTAAATTAAATATTAAATTCAAAGAAAAGGCAAAAAAAATAACACAAAAATGGTAACCTTCTCAATGAGCCTGATTTGCAATTTGACATGGTACAGCCTAAAAAAACTTCTAAACAGTTGATAAGTTGCTTTTTTCTTAGTTTAAAATGACCTAAATCAACTATTTAATACAAAATTTAAATTCATGACATCAAACTAAAACGATTGACTCCCTGTTAATGTATGACAGTGCTTTGTGCTTTAGAATTGTACTTTAACCCCTTCGCTGCCCCGTGACGGCCTGAGCCGTCATGCGAAAATGTTGTTATACTGCCCCGTGACAGCATGGGCCGTCATGAGGGGAGAACGATGTTTTTTTTCCAAGTTAAATTACAAAAAATGTAAATTCCAAAATGAATAAAAATATATTCACTGAATATCATTTTCAATTATCTTTCAGAAAATAGAAGGTTTTATATAGTTTTATTGAATAGTTTTTTAGTTATAAGTTGATTTCTTACACTACCGTCAATTTCTTGGAAAATAGCTTGGCAAATAGGAACCAATTTTTCCAATATTTGTCTGGCAGTGAAGGGGTTAATCCATGTATTAAGCATAAGGCAATTAAATTTCAAATTTTATCAAAACTATAACAATAAAAGCATGATATAAATTATCATGACATTTTCAGAAACTTTTCTTAGTGTAAGTTAATAAACATTACCTTTAGTAGTACTAATTGTTGTTGGAGATACACTTGTGGTTGGTGACACACTTGTGGTTGGTGACACACTTGTGGTTGGTGATACACTTGTGGTTGGTGACACACTTGTGGTTGGTGATACACTTGTGGTTGGTGACACGCTTGTGGTTGGTGACACGCTTGTGGTTGGTGACACGCTTGTGGTTGGTGACACACTTGTGGTTGGTGACACACTTGTGGTTGGTGACACACTTGTGGTTGGAGATACACTAGTGGTTGGTGACACACTTGTGGTTGGTGATACACTTGTGGTTGGTGACACACTTGTGGTTGGTGACACACTTGTGGTTGGTGATACACTTGTGGTTGGCGATACACTTGTGGTTGGTGACACACTTGTGGTTGGTGATACGCTTGTGGTTGGTGATATACTTGTGGTTGGTGATATACTTGTGGTTGGTGATACACTTGTGGTTGGTGATACACTTGTGGTTGGTGACACACTTGTGGTTGGTGACACACTTGTGGTTGGTGATACACTTGTGGTTGGTGACACACTTGTGGTTGGTGATACACTTGTGGTTGGTGATACACTTGTGGTTGGTGATACACTTGTGGTTGGTGACACACTTGTGGTTGGTGACACACTTGTGGTTGGTGACACACTTGTGGTTGGAGACACACTTGTGGTTGGAGACACACTTGTGGTTGGTGACACACTTGTGGTTGGTGACACACTTGTGGTTGGTGACACACTTGTGGTTGGTGACACACTTGTGGTTGGAGATACACTAGTGGTTGGTGACACACTTGTGGTTGGTGATACACTTGTGGTTGGTGACACACTTGTGGTTGGTGACACACTTGTGGTTGGTGATACACTTGTGGTTGGTGATACACTTGTGGTTGGCAATACACTTGTGGTTGGTGACACACTTGTGGTTGGTGATACACTTGTGGTTGGTGATACACTTGTGGTTGGTGACACACTTGTTGTTGGTGACACACTTGTGGTTGGTGACACACTTGTGGTTGGTGACACACTTGTGGTTGGTGACACACTTGTGGTTGGTGACACACTTGTGGTTGGTGACACGCTTGTGGTTGGTGATACACTTGTGGTTGGTGACACACTTGTGGTTGGTGACACGCTTGTTGTTGGTGACACACTTGTGGTTGGTGATACACTTGTGGTTGGTGATACGCTTGTGGTTGGTGACACGCTTGTGGTTGGTGATACACTTGTGGTTGGTGATACACTTGTGGTTGGTGACACACTTGTGGTTGGTGACACACTTGTGGTTGGAGACACACTTGTGGTTGGAGACACACTTGTGGTTGGTGACACACTTGTGGTTGGTGACACACTTGTGGTTGGTGACACACTTGTGGTTGGTGACACACTTGTGGTTGGAGATACACTTGTGGTTGGTGACACACTTGTGGTTGGTGATACACTTGTGGTTGGTGATACACTTGTGGTTGGTGATACACTTGTGGTTGGTGACACACTTGTGGTTGGTGACACACTTGTGGTTGGTGATACACTTGTGGTTGGTGACACACTTGTGGTTGGTGACACACTTGTTGTTGGTGACACACTTGTGGTTGGTGACACACTTGTGGTTGATGATACACTTGTGGTTGGTGATACACTTGTGGTTGGTGATACACTTGTGGTTGGTGACACACTTGTGGTTGGTGATACACTTGTGGTTGGTGATACACTTGTGGTTGGTGACACACTTGTGGTTGGTGACACACTTGTGGTTGGTGACACACTTGTGGTTGGTGACACACTTGTGGTTGGAGACACACTTGTGGTTGGAGACACACTTGTGGTTGGTGACACACTTGTGGTTGGTGACACACTTGTGGTTGGTGACACACTTGTGGTTGGTGACACACTTGTGGTTGGAGATACACTAGTGGTTGGTGACACACTTGTGGTTGGTGATACACTTGTGGTTGGTGACACACTTGTGGTTGGTGACACACTTGTGGTTGGTGATACACTTGTGGTTGGTGATACACTTGTGGTTGGCAATACACTTGTGGTTGGTGACACACTTGTGGTTGGTGATACACTTGTGGTTGGTGATACACTTGTGGTTGGTGACACACTTGTGGTTGGTGACACACTTGTGGTTGGTGACACGCTTGTGGTTGGTGACACACTTGTGGTTGGTGATACACTTGTGGTTGGTGATACACTTGTGGTTGGTGATACGCTTGTGGTTGGTGACACGCTTGTGGTTGGTGATACACTTGTGGTTGGTGATACACTTGTGGTTGGTGACACACTTGTGGTTGGTGACACACTTGTGGTTGGAGACACACTTGTGGTTGGAGACACACTTGTGGTTGGTGACACACTTGTGGTTGGTGACACACTTGTGGTTGGTGACACACTTGTGGTTGGTGACACACTTGTGGTTGGAGATACACTTGTGGTTGGTGACACACTTGTGGTTGGTGATACACTTGTGGTTGGTGATACACTTGTGGTTGGTGATACACTTGTGGTTGGTGACACACTTGTGGTTGGTGACACACTTGTGGTTGGTGATACACTTGTGGTTGGTGACACACTTGTGGTTGGTGACACACTTGTTGTTGGTGACACACTTGTGGTTGGTGACACACTTGTGGTTGATGATACACTTGTGGTTGGTGATACACTTGTGGTTGGTGATACACTTGTGGTTGGTGACACACTTGTGGTTGGTGATACACTTGTGGTTGGTGACACACTTGTGGTTGGTGACACACTTGTGGTTGGTGACACACTTGTGGTTGGTGACACACTTGTGGTTGGTGACACACTTGTAGTTGGAGACACACTTGTGGTTGGTGACACACTTGTGGTTGGTGACACACTTGTGGTTGGTGACACACTTGTGGTTGGTGACACACTTGTGGTTGGTGACACACTTGTGGTTGGTGACACACTTGTGGTTGGTGACACACTTGTGGTTGGTGACACACTTGTGGTTGGTGACACACTTGTGGTTGGTGACACACTTGTGGTTGGTGACACACTTGTGGTTGGTGACACACTTGTGGTTGGTGATACGCTTGTGGTTGGTGATACACTTGTGGTTGGTGTTACACTTGTGGTTTGTGACACACTTGTGGTTGGTGACACACTTGTGGTTGGTGACACACTTGTGGTTGGTGACACACTTGTGGTTGGTGACACACTTGTGGTTGGTGACACACTTGTGGTTGGTGATACACTTGTGGTTGGTGACACACTTGTGGTTGGTGATACACTTGTGGTTGGTGACACACTTGTGGTTGGTGACACACTTGTGGTTGGTGATACACTTGTGGTTGGTGATACACTTGTGGTTGGTGACACACTTGTGGTTGGTGACACACTTGTGGTTGGTGATACACTTGTGGTTGGTGACACACTTGTGGTTGGTGATACACTTGTGGTTGATGATACACTAGAACTAGTTGAAGTACTCAAGGAAGTAGTTTCTGGTGTTGTGACTGTACAATCTTCACATATCTCAGTTGTGGTAGGTGTAGTTGCAGTTGTTGTAACTATAAAAAATGATAAATTGTATTTATTCTTATAAATTTAGTTTTAGATAGTTAAATATCTAAGTTTAATATCTAAGTTAAATATCTAAGCCTGGATATCAATATATTAGAAATAAAAGAAACCACTATAAGGTATTCAAAAGAAGTTTTTTTTAAAAAGATTTCATATTAATTCACAAAAATTCATTCAACGCCTTAAAAAGGAAGTAAGGAGGATCCATGTATCATTATTAAATATACATAATAAGCATAATTCCATACATCCAAATATTACCTGTTTGTTAAGGACACACACTATACAACACAATTAATTACCTGTAGGTCTGGGTGTTCTTGTTGGTGGAGTTCTGGTTGTTGGTGTTGTACTTGTAACAGTAGGATAGACGGGTGATGGGGTCGTTCCACTTGCTCCTGTATATATAGATACATCCTCAGTTTTAACAACCAAAAGGGGAAGTGTACACGATAGCTTAACCAAAGGGCCATATATCTGTCATCATTATTTGACAGATTTCTGGTTCAGAAAAACTTACTTGTAGATCAACCTGACTGCAATACAAGTTGATTTCTACATTACTTCAAACATAACTTTGATGATATAATGAAATATTAACTACAGTAAGAAATTTTAGTCTAAACAAACAAAGTATACGGTCAATTTTTTATCAATTATCTACACAAATATTCATATAAATTGTTCTGATTATCTTTTAAACTTAACATATACAACCCATCATTAGCACTGGAGGGTCAGAGTCGAAATTTCAAAAGTGTCAGTAATTTCGAAACTGTGTTACAATTCCATTCCAAATACAAACATAAGCATTTTGAACGGTTTAGAATTTGGAATTAATGCACACTTATGGAAATATTTAACAAAAATGTTCCAAATTACCTCCCTTACATATGAATATAGAGTAAAATAATATTTTTAAATTATTTTCTTCTTGAAACATAATCTTGAAATCCGACACGGTGAATCACCTTATGTGAAGTAAATTTACAAGTGTGTGTAATTTAATGCATTTCTTATGGCTAGAAAGTAGTGTTTTTAATGATGGGTCATATACCTTAACTTACCCCTTTCAAAACAACCTATGATGCTGATTGTAAAGTTCATAAAATCTGCAGAGGGAACTTTTGTACTGTTTATCCTGAATGCTGTAAAACCATTTCGAGATGGTGTAATTTCAGCAATATCATCTTGACCAAAAGGCTGAAAAATAAAGGATATATTCTGAATATTGGACTTGCAAACTGATGATGACCATCATCATCATCATGAAACATAAAATAAACAGACAGCAAAAAAGATGAGACACAAAACATTCCACAAATAGATAAGTGAAATTGTCACTAAATAAGAAATGTATGTCTAAGTTTGGCACATGTGTCAGGTTAACTACATTTTGATCATTATTCACATATTAAAATAGATATAGTAATTATTAAAATAAAATTCACAGATGTGTAAGTCTTAATTGATGTTTTAGTTTGGAATGGAAATGCCAGAGCATACCTCAAGTGAAAAGCAAGAGCATGATAGCATCGAAATAAGACAGTCAGTAAGTCTTAACTTACAGAGTTTTCCGTATCAAGAGTGTGCCATGTGCCATTAACATCTCTGTATTCCACAGTGTAGTCCTGCACTCCAGTTGATTCAGGTAGGCTTATACTGGTTATAATGTCAGTAGGAAGAGGTTTGATTTCAAATGAAACTTCATCATCATACACAACTAGACCTGAACTGCCAGGTCGTACATCGCTCCTGTTATCATTTAATGTTGCATTAGTTAAGACTTCAATATCACTGTCGGCTATCATTGTTTCATTTCCCATTCCATCTTCCTCAACACATGGGGCTGAAAAGAAAAACTCATGTCTTCTGACCCATTTCTTTTACAAATGAACCATGTTTTTTTTCTTTCCAAACAATGCAAAATACTGAAGAGAAAGGATTGTTGAAGTATTTCCATCAGTAAGAATAATTCCATAACGTCACAGTGCAGAAATCATCTTATTTTAAGCAGGTTAAGGACAGTATCTATATTACAATTACTTACAAGTCTCTTAAAACAGGAATCCCTGTTTGGTTTGTTCTTGTCCATTGGTGAACATATTGCATTTATCACATTAATTGATAGTAAAGTTCAGCTCAACATTTCATTCTAAGAAAATTGACACTACCTTCTTCAAAACATCCGACCATCTCAAGCCAGAAGCTCATGTTTACTTCAGAAGAAATCTTCTCTACTCTCACTTTGAAGGCTCCAAAACCAGATCTTTCTGGGGTGATTCTGAATTCTTCATCTCCAGATTTAGCCTGAACAACAATTTATATTTCACTCCAAAATATAAAATTCAATAAAATGACAACAACAGCTATGCATAACAACACATTTACAGATGAAAGTGATTTATAACTGGAAAGTGTATTATTTAAAGAGCAGATAACTGAGGGACAAATGCAAAAAAGTAAATATTAAATGTCAGGTGTACAATTTGGCATCAGAGATTAACTGTGGTAAGTTTGAACTGTATCGATATACTTGAGGGGGTTGAGCGGACAAGAATTTGCTAATAGACAGAAGACTGGATTGAAAACATATCAGGATCCTCCAGACACACAGAAATACAACTATGTTAAAGATTAATAAATAGTACACTGTGTTTATTAACTAGTAATTTTATTGTTCTTTGGCTAACGTTGCTTCTCAAAAGTTATCCAAACATCTTAATATTGGCAAACAAGAACTGATTTTACTAAGGATCATTCAAAGATGTGACAGAAGAAAACTATCAGCAATAACTTACAGCTTCATCTAAAGGCAGCCATTGTTCTGGATTATCTTCATGAATATACTCCACAAACCATTCACCAACACTGACAGGTTCTTTAAGCTTCAGATAAGTTATAACATCCTCCCCAGATACATTGATGTGAACAACCAGCATATTATCTGTGACTACCAGAGGATAATCCGAGGCCTGTCTCAATAAAGCCTTGTTTGGCTCAAGTGCAGTGTTGTTAGGAAAGCTGATAAAGTCATCTGGTATGAAGACTGGGTCAGACATCCCATCAGTTTCCACACAAGGAGCTGAAATAAAATATCCAAAATCATGTGAAAAGGTATGGCACAATGGTAAATATAATATTGTCTAAAAAGAAACGGCCAAAAGAAACAAAACTAGTTGCCTTCTATTTGAACCTGAATTGTAATTTACATGAAACAGCATCAAACTGGTTTCTGATCAGTTGAATGGTGACTTTTACTTTGGATCAACCTGTCCTAAATCAGCTGTTGAATGAATAAATTTGCAACAATTGAAATATTTGACAGCATAGTATCATCATTGCCAACCTCTTACGGTATGAAACAAGTTGGTACTTTTTAATGGCAGTTTAATGCAGGTTTTTGGCATAAAACGATTCAATATTTATATTATCAGGAAATCAAACTAGGCATACACCCAAACAAATATCTTTAAAAAACATTCAGAATTAGAACATTATCATGGAAAGTTTAAAAAAAATCTTAATATCTTAACAATACCTTTAGTAGTGGTAATTGTGGTTGGTGATACACTTGTGGTTGGTGACACACTTGTGGTTGGTGACAGGCTTGTGGTTGGTGATACACTTGTGGTTGGTGACACACTTGTGGTTGGTGATACACTTGTGGTTGGTGACACACTAGTGGTTGGAGATACACTTGTGGTTGGTGATACACTTGTGGTTGGTGATACACTTGTGGTTGGTGATACACTTGTGGTTGGTGATATACTTGTGGTTGGTGATATACTTGTGGTTGGTGATACACTTGTTGTTGGTGATACACTTGTGGTTGGTGATACACTTGTGGTTGGTGATACACTTGTGGTTGGTGATACACTTGTGGTTGGTGACACACTTGTGGTTGGTGATACACTTGTGGTTGGTGATACACTTGTGGTTGGTGATACACTTGTGGTTGGTGATACACTTGTGGTTGGTGATACACTTGTGGTTGGTGATACACTTGTGGTTGGTGATACACTTGTGGTTGGTGATACACTTGTGGTTGGTGACACACTTGTGGTTGGTGATACACTTGTGGTTGGTGATACACTTGTGGTTGGTGATACACTTGTGGTTGGTGACACACTTGTGGTTGGTGATACACTTGTGGTTGGTGACACACTTGTGGTTGGTGATACACTTGTGGTTGGTGTTACACTTGTGGTTGGTGACACACTTGTGGTTGGTGATACACTTGTGGTTGGAGATACACTTGTGGTTGGTGACACACTTGTTGTTTGTGATACACTTGTGGTTGGTGACACACTTGTGGTTGGTGACACACTTGTGGTTGGTGATACACTTGTGGTTGGTGATACCCTTGTGGTTGGTGACACACTTGTGGTTGGTGACACACTAGTGGTTGGTGACACACTTGTGGTTGGTGACACACTTGTGGTTGGTGATACACTTGTGGTTGGTGACACACTTGTGGTTGGTGACACACTTGTGGTTGGTGATACACTTGTGGTTGGTGATACACTTGTGGTTGGTGATACACTTGTGGTTGGTGATACGCTTGTGGTTGGTGACACACTTGTGGTTGGTGACACACTTGTGGTTGGTGATACACTTGTGGTTGGTGATACACTTGTGGTTGGTGATACACTTGTGGTTGGTGACACACTTGTGGTTGGTGACACACTTGTGGTTGGTGACACACTTGTGGTTGGTGATACGCTTGTGGTTGGTGATACACTTGTGGTTGGTGATACGCTTGTGGTTGGTGACACGCTTGTGGTTGGTGACACGCTTGTGGTTGGTGACACACTTGTGGTTGGTGACACACTTGTGGTTGGTGATACACTTGTGGTTGGTGACACACTTGTGGTTTGTGACACACTTGTGGTTGGTGATATACTTGTGGTTGGTGACACACTTGTGGTTGGTGACACACTTGTGGTTGGTGATACACTTGTGGTTGGTGACACACTTGTGGTTGGTGATACACTTGTGGTTGGTGACACACTTGTGGTTGGTGATACACTTGTGGTTGGTGATACACTTGTGGTTGGTGATACACTTGTGGTTGGTGACACACTTGTGGTTGGTGACACACTTGTGGTTGGTGATACACTTGTGGTTGGTGATACACTTGTGGTTGGTGATACACTTGTGGTTGGTGACACACTTGTGGTTGGTGATACACTTGTGGTTGGTGATACACTTGTGGTTGGTGACACACTTGTGGTTGGTGACACACTTGTGGTTGGTGACACACTAGAGCTAGTTGAAGTACTTAATGAAGTGGTTTCTGGAGTTGTTATTGTACTTGTTGTTGTACAATCTTCTTCATCTTCACACCCCGGACAATCACAAATACCATCACAAGGTATTCCATAGTCACAGACCTCAGTTGTCGTAGGTGTAGTCACTGTTGTTGTACAATCTTCTTCATCTTCACACCCCGGACAATCACAAATACCATCACAAGGTATTCCATAGTCACAGACCTCAGTTGTTGTAGGTGTAGTTACTGTTGTTGTTGTCTCTGTTGTTGTAGAGCCAGTTGATAAAGATGGCGTAGAAGAAGTACTAGATACTGTTGTTAATGTTGTTTCTGATGTTGAAGTAGATTTCAGAGATGGTGTTACTGAAATTGTTGGAGTTGAAACCGACGTTGTTGAAACAGTTGGTGTTGTTTTTGTCATGGTCCAGTTATGTAGCATTGTTGTTGTTGACCATGTTTGAGATGTTGTCTCTGGTGTTGTTTTGGTCATGGTCCAGTTATGTGGCATTGTAGTGGTTGACCATGTTTGAGATGTTGTCTCTGGTGTTGTTTTTGTCATGGTCCAGTTATGTGGCATTGTTGTGGTGGATTCTGAAACTGTTGGTGTTGTTTCGCTTGTGGTTGACGTCGGTGAAGTTGTGGTTGTAGCTGTTTCATAAAATAGTTAATTTAAGATAACTGTGTTTATTGAATTGAGAAAGGACTTGGAAAAGGGCTCTTATAATATTATGAGATCAACATAAATCAAGATCAGTCTGGACATACATGGAGTCAAATCAGATTCTGTAATGCTCTATAATAGTTGCTCAGAGCCGTGAAGAAGCCATAATACAGTAGGAGGGACCTTGATAAATTTGTTTATATAAACTAGAATATCACTGAAAGTGATCATACCCCCAAAAGCGCTGTGTTTGTGCATTTTGAGATGAACATTTCCTATGAACTGTGAAATGATCAAGTGAGAAAAAGAGCAAACAAAAAAACAGACTGACCAACACATGGTAATGTTGTAAACATAGCTTATTTTCAACATAGGACCATAATTCAGTCAAAAATCAATGAACCTTGACCAAAATTTAATATGCACATATATGAGAGCCAGTAAGCATACTTGTAAGTTTTTCATGAAATCCATCCATTAGTTACCGAGAAATTGAGCGGACAAGAAAATTCACTCAAGGGTCGTAACTCCGTCAAAAATCAATGGACCGTAACAAAAATTTAGTATGCACATCTCAACTTAGGAATAAGTTCTCATGTGATGTTTGAACAAAATTGGTCCAGTAGTTTATGAGAAATAGAGTGGACAAAAAATTGAAAAACCGATCAACACACCTTGATTTTGCGTTAAATGGCAATTTTCAGCAAAGGGCCATAACTCATTCAACAAGAGGGCCAAGATGGCCCTGCATCGCTCACCTGAGAGGACTTTGAGACAAACAACTTGCAAACTTCAAACTCACATGACCCACTTTTTACAAAACCTAGATATCATCAAGATAAACATTCTGAACAATTTTCACAATGATGAGTAAACATTTAGGTTCTTAGAGCAAAAACAAGAATTGACCTTGTGACCTTGTTTTTGAACTAACATTAGCCACTTTTTACATGACCTATTTATCATCAAGATAAGCAATTCTGAACTATTTTCACAATGATGAATAAATATTTTGATTTTTCAGAGCAAAGACAAAATTTGACCTTGGTTTTGACCTCGCATGACCCATTTTATACATGCCACAGATCTTGTCAAAAGAAACATTCTGAATAATTCTCACAATGATTCAGATATCATTATGGTTCTAAATGCAGAAATAAGATTTGACCCTGTGACCTAGTTTTTGACCTCACATGGCCCCCTTTTTACATTGACCAGATATCATCAAGATAAATATTCTGAACAATTTTCACAACGATAAAGTAAATATTTTGGTTCCTAGAGCAAAAACAAGATTTGACCTAGTTTTAGACCTCGCTTGACCCACTTTTCACATCACCAAGATATCATCAAGATAAACATTCTAAACAATTTTCACAATGATAAAGTAAATATATTGGTTCTTAGAGCTAAAACAAAATTTGACCTAGTGACCTAGTTTTTAACATCGAATGACCTGCTTTCCCTTAGCCCAGATTTCCGCGTTCCGCTTTCATTTGCGGAACAAAATCGGAGATTCTGCGGAAGTCCGCAGATTTTACGCAAATTCTCCAAAAAGCAGCTTCCGCATTATGCGGAAGAAGAAAAAATGTGGAGAAAATGCGGAATAATGACACTTTGAAACTGAAATTTTGCGGAATTCCAGACTTTGATTTTTTTTACATGGAGAAAATGCGGAAAAATGGCACTTCGATTTGTTTTCTGCTGAAAATTGTACTTATAATATTTATGAATGCAGAAAATTCATACTTCAACTTTTGATTCATTTTAAAAAACAAAATATGAACACACATAAAATGAAACTTTGTTCATTAATAACAGTTATTTACAATTCATAAACCAATGCTAAACCAATTATTTTGAATAAGGCCTTAGGAGGAGATGTCGTTTAAAGGATATTTCTATTTTTTGCTCTGGTGGCCATCTTGTTCAACGGAGCGGAATGATTTTAGCCATTTTGGTAAAGGTCAATGAGGGCGAACATTCCTGTGAAATAATTATGAATTTGGCCAATCATTGGCTTCAGAGGAGATGTTGTTTAAAGGATATTTCTAAATTAAGTTCTGGCAGCCATCTTGTTCAACATAGCAAAACGATTTTTTGCTATTTTGGTAAAGGCCAATGAGGGGAATTTTTTTCCTGTGAAATTATTTTTAATTTGGCCAATAATGGCTTAGGAGGAGATGTCGTTTAAAGATTTTTCTATTTTTAGCTCTGGCGGCCATCTTGTTTGATGGAGCAGAACGATTTTAGCTATTTTGGTAGAGGGCAGAGAGGGAAATATTCCTGTGAAGTTTCAAGAGAAATGACCAGGGGTTAACAGATGTCGTTTAACTATAAAGTTGACGACGGACGACCCACGCCAGACAATGAGCTAAAAATTGATAGTCACAGATCACTGTGAAAGACAGGGCACTATGGCACTCAGTCTGTTTGAATCTGAGACAATTTTTTTTTAATGTAAGCAAAATGAAAATTGCACTCATCAATTAACCCTTTCCCACTCAATCCCTTGTTTTTACGGGTTTATAGCAGACAGCTTTTGGAAATATTGTGGGAAAAGGAGAAATTCCACAGAATGTGCAATTTCTCCTTGACTCATAGGGTTTTCTACCTCGTCAGAAAACCAGAAGCAATTTTTTAACAATCCTTCAATTTGGAAAAGTTCAAAATTTGCCTGAGTGGGTTAATTCAATCGTATACAGATACTCAGCTGTCGAAGTACAAACATTGTAGATCTCCATCTGAGTATCATTTATTGAAACTTCCAAATACAACACTTGTTATCCCTCTTTTCTGAGTGAAATCGAAGTTATTTGACAGAACCCAAAAATCAAAGGTTCGAACCAAATTAGGGCCGAAAAGAATGAGTTTATTTTGCGGATCGGGATATATATACAAAAAATAAAGCTACTAATGCACTGTCGTTTGGTCGACAAAAGGTCGATAGCATGATAACAAATGAACTGTTTGTTCAAAGAATAGAATTCAAAATTAAAAGACCGGAACTTTGCGTTTGTAAAGAATGCGTTGGCAAAAGTGCCGTATATTAAACTAACTGAAATCTCGCGAGACTTGAAGCGAGACTTGAAGCGGAAGGCGGGCTGTTCAAATAATCAACAAATATCGCTATGTTTTGCTAAATTTTTGGCAATAACAGATGTTAGATCTACAGACAAAGGATCGAAAGATGTAAACCATCATCCTAACAAAGAAAGCGAAATAAGTTTTGAGTTTATTTCTGTAAAATCCACTAGAAATAGCGATGCAAAAAGAGTTACTTCCCTTGTTCGAGAGTCATGAATATTAATGAGGTGACGTCGGCGGCCCAAGATTGGTACCATTTTATTACGCTGTAATACTCTTTTCGAGCGTAAAGCAGGGACCCAAACTGATTTGCATATTAATGACAAGTGCTTCCTCGGTCCGGGGATGCGAAATTTCCCGCGACCCATTGCCATTTTCAAAAGTTAAATAAACAAAAAAAATTACCTCAAGATTATTCCTCATTTAGAGATCGATTACGCTTTATTTTTGGCCTTGTATAAACAATATGATATATAATCTAACATATGATAATATGTTATTGAATGAATCAGACCGGATAAGTGCTGAATTTGACCCCCCAAAAATCTCGGTAAAATGTAAACAAACAAGAGTGCCATGGTCACAATATACGCCGCTCCAGAGACTAAGTTTTAAGGGGGCATAACTCAGGCAAAAATCAATGAACCATAAAATCCTTCCTTCATGCACATCTACCAATTGAGGTGATAACATTGACCAAGTTTCAAGAAGATCCAGCCAGAAACTTAGGAGGAGTTGCGTTGACAAGAAAAGTGGACGGACGTACGGACGGACGGACGGATGGATGGACGGACAGATGGACGGACGGACGGACAGACGGAGAAGATGACGCCAATATACGTCCGCCTCCGGCGGCGTATAAAAACCGGAAGTTGCCATTTTGTCTTGAAAGAGAAAGTAGACCAACCTACGATTTCGACCGATTTTTGTTGCAACTGGGCTAATAAAGAACTGTATAACTAGATAAATTGTTCGCATATAGATCTTTGTAGGCATGCAAGAGTCTCAATTTCATGATTTAAGATCTTTGTACTTTATAGCTTAGTAACAGTTATTCTCATGTTTCGTCCATGTTTCTTTCGTTCCATACGTAAAAATGATTAAATGGCTCTTCTTCAATTTATGTCTCATTTTCCTATGAGATCTAACTCTTTAAGTGTCTTTGACAAACTATTATAACTTACCTATTTGTTTAATTAACTAGCATTACAGTGGCGGATCCAGAGGATGTTCGGGGGGGCTTAGCCTGATTATTTCATCTTCATGCAGAAATTCAATCAACTTTTTTTTTATACTAGGAAAACAAATTCCCCTAATTGTAACTTATTTGTTTTAAGATCTAGCTTTACAGTGGCAGATCCAGAGGGTGTTCGGGGGGGGGGGGGGGGGGTCATAGCAGAAATTCAGTCAAAAATTTTTAATACTAAGAAAACAAGCCCTGGGCCCTAATTGTAATAATAATAATGATGCAGAAGGTACTTGATATAGAACTTTTTTTTCCAAATATATAGAAGCTTTTAGCAGTATTTTTGTGATATTGCTTTTTTTGAGTTGGTAAAGACCTAAGCTTTCACCTCCACCGAATGAGTGCAGGACCGCACTTTATCACAGACTGATGACGTTTTTGATTGGCTGAAGAGATTGTGCCAACCGAATCTGAAATGCCCCAAGGGACGTATTATGTTATCGCCACGGTCGTCCGTCTGTCTGTCTGGAATTTCTTGTGCGGCTTATGCTAACTCCTACAGTTTTACACAAATTCACTTCAAACTTACCACAATGAACCACTATGATGTATAGTTAAGCAACTGTGGCCTTTAAAATCTGGATATCTTTGATGGTTCTAAAATTATCTCCCCTTTACTTAGAAAAAATGTGTGCGGCTTCAGGCGTATTTATGCCACGCCCAGCATTGTTCTTGTTCAGACTTTCCGGTCTGAGCCTGATTTATAAGTCACAGGGGCACACTTATTCTTGACAAGAGGACCGGTTTCATATCTGATGCCTGAATCATAATGTCTACAATATTTCCGCATGGATGCGGGAAATTTCTCCGCATGGATGCGGAGAACATCTCCGCACCTATGCGGAGTAAATGCGGAAAAAAAATCCGTATTGCATGCGGAATTGTCCGAATACTCCGCAAAAATTCCGCTTCCATTAAAATTCCGCATTTTAAATGCGAACTTCCGCGTCCGAATACTCCGCATTTTCTCCACATTTAATACGGAAATATTTTGCGGAGAAAATGTGGAATTCCGCTTTATTTGCGGAAATCTGGGCTAAGGGTTTCATATCACCAAGATACCATCAAGATAAACATTCTGAATTTTCACAATGATTGAGTAAATATTTTGGTTCTTGAAGAAAAAACAAGATTTGACCTAGTGACCTAGTTTCTGACCTCGCATGACCCACTTTTAAAAAGATCCAGATTTCGTCCAGATAAACATTCTGAACAATTTTCACAATGTTTAAGTATATATTGCCGTTCTTAAAGCAAAACCAAGATTTGACCCAATGACCTAGTTTTTGACCTTACATGACCCACATTTTGAACATAACCTAGATATCAAGATAAGTATTTAGGATAGTTTTGACAAAGTTTTGGGGCAAAATTGGCATCTCTAAAGCTAAAGGAAGGATTCTGTAATATTTGACCTTGTGACCTAGTTTTTGACCTTGCATGATCCACCTTTGATCATGACCAAGATATCATCAAGACAAACATTTAGGACAATTTTGACAAAGTTTGGACCAACATTGGCACTTCCAGAGCAAAAGGGAGGATTTTACAAGATTTGCCCTCGTGACCTAGTTTATGACCTGGCATGATACACTTCCTGACATGACTTTAATATCATCAAGATAAACATTCAGGACAATTTTGAGAAAGTTTGGGCCAAAACTGGCATGTCCAGAACAAAATGAAGGATTTTAAAAAAATGACCTTATGACCTAGTTTTTGACCTTGTATGACCCACTTTTAATCATTTCATAGATATCATCAAGACAAACATTGAGGACAGTTTTGACAAAGTTTGGACAAAAATTGGCACTTCCAAAACAAAAGAATGGATTTTTTAAGATTTGACCTCTTGACCTAGTTAATGACCTAGCATGACCCACTTCTTGACTTGACCTTGATATCATCAAGATGAACATTCATGACAATTTCTACAAAGTTTGGACAAAAATTGGCACTTCCAATGTAAAAAGATGGATTTTACAATATTTGACCTAGTGACCTAGTTTTTGACCTGGCTTGACCCATTTTTCATCATGACCTAATCATCATCAAGACAAATATTCTGATCAATTTTCACAATGATTGAGCAAAAAATGTGGCCCCTAGAGCAGAAAAAAGATTTGACCTAGTGACCTACTTTTTGACCCCGTTATGGCCCCGATTCCAATTCTTTGAAGTATTTTGAAAAAGCATGACCCATAGATCATATGTATGAAATTTGGTTGAATTCTGCCAAATACTTTAGGAGGAGAAGATTTTTTTGTGAAAAGTTGACGTATGGACAGATGGACAGATGGGCAGACAGACGCCGGACAACAGACCGATCACAATACCTCACCTTGAGAACTACATGCTCAGGTGAGCTAAAAATCAATGAAATATCACCAGAATTTAATATGCACATATTTGAGAGCTACTAAGCAAATCTGTAAAGTTTTTTTTGGAATCCGTTTATTAATTTTCAAGAAATAGAGCGGCCAAGAAAATTCACTCAAGGGCCATAACTCAGTCAAAAATCAATGGACCATGACCAAAATATGATATGCACATTTCAACTTGTTAATAAGTTCTCGTGTGATGTTTGAACAAAATTGGTCCAGTAGTTTATGAGAAATAGAGTGGACAAAAAATTGAAAAACCGATCAACACACCTTGATTTTGCATTAAATGGCAATTTTCAGCAAAGGGCCATAACTCATTAAAAAATCAATGAAACATCACCAGAATTTAATATGCACATATTTGAGAGCTACTAAGCAAATCTGTAAAGTTTTTTTTGAAATCTGTCCATTAGTTTCCGAGAAATTGAGCAGACATGAAAATTCACTCAAGGGCCGTAACTCCGTCAAAAATCAATGGACCGTGACAAAAATTTAGTATGCACATTTCAACTTGTTAATAAGTTCTCGTGTGATGTTTGAACAAAATTGGTCCAGTAGTTTATGAGAAATAGAGTGGACAAAAAATTGAAAAACCGATCAACACACCTTGATTTTGCATTAAATGGCAATTTTCAGCAAAGGGCCATAACTCATTAAAAAATCAATGAAACATCACCAGAATTTAATATGCACATATTTGAGAGCTACTAAGCAAATCTGTAAAGTTTTTTTTGGAATTCGTTCATTGATTTTCAAGAAATAGAGCGGACAAGAAAATTCACTCAAGGGCCATAACTCAGTCAAAAATCAATGGACCATGACCAAAATATGATATGCACATTTCCACTTAGTAATGAGTTCACATGTGAAGTTTGAACAAAATTGGTCGAGTAGTTTATGAGAAATAGAGCGAACAAAAAATTGAAAAACCGATTAACACATGTTGATTTCGCGTAAAATGGCAATTTTCAGCAAAGGGCTATAACTCATTCAAAAATCAATGAAACATCACCAGAATTTGATATGCACATATTTGAGAGCCAGTAAGCATAACTTTAAATTCTTTTTGAAATCTGTCCATTAGTTTCCGAGAAATTGAGCAGACAAGAAAATTCACTCAAGGGCCGTAACTCCGTCAAAAATCAATGGACCGTGACAAAAATTTAGTATGCACATTTCAACTTGTTAATAAGTTCTCGTGTGATGTTTGAACAAAATTGGTCCAGTAGTTTATGAGAAATAGAGTGGACAAAAAATTGAAAAACCGATCAACACACCTTGATTTTGCATTAAATGGCAATTTTCAGCAAAGGGCCATAACTCATTAAAAAATCAATGAAACATCACCAGAATTTAATATGCACATATTTGAGAGCTACTAAGCAAATCTATAAAGTTTTTTTTGGAATTCGTTCATTGATTTTCAAGAAATAGAGCGGACAAGAAAATTCACTCAAGGGCCATAACTCAGTCAAAAATCAATGGACCATGACCAAAATATGATATGCACATTTCCACTTAGTAATGAGTTCACATGTGAAGTTTGAACAAAATTGGTCGAGTAGTTTATGAGAAATAGAGCGGACAAAAAATTGAAAAACCGATTAACACACGTTGATTTCGCGTAAAATGGCAATTTTCAACAAAGGGCTATAACTCATTCAAAAATCAATGATACATCACCAGAATTTGATATGCACATATTTGAGAGCCAGTAAGCATAACTGTAAATTCTTTTTGAAATATGTCCATTAGTTTCCGAGAAATTGAGCGGACAAGAAAATTCACTCAAGGGCCGTAACTCCGTCAAAAATCAATGGACCGTGACAAAAATTTAATACGCACATCTCCACTAGGTAATGAGTTCACATGTGAAGTTTGAATTAAATTGGACCAGCAGTTTAGGAGAAATAGAGCGGACAAAAAACCAACAGAGGGACCAACAGACCAACAGACAGACAGACAGACAGACCAACGGACAAGCTGACTCCTATATACCCCCCAAATTGAATTTGGGGGGTATAATGAACCATAACCAAAATTTAATATGCACATATTTGAGAGCTATTGAGTATAACTGTAAAGTTTTTTTTGAAATCCATCCATTAGTTACCGAGAAATTGAGCAGACAAGAAAATTCACTTAAGGGCCATAACTCTGTAAAAAATCAATAGACCATGACCAAAATTTATCATGCACATCTCCACTTGGTAATCAATTCACATGTTGAGTTTGAATAAAATTGGTTGCATACTTTATGAGAAATTGAGCGGACAAAAAACCAACAGACGGACCAACGGACCAACAGACCAACGAGAATTTGGGGGATACAATGAATCATCACCAAAATTTGATATGCACATACTTGAGAGCTACTAAGCATAACTGTAAAGTTTTTTTGAAATCCGTCCTTTAGTTTCCGAGAAATTGAGCGGACAAGAAATTTCACTCAAGGGCCGTAACTCCGTCAAAAATCTATGGACCATGAAAAATATTTTAGTATGCACATCTCAACTTAGTAATGAGTTCACATGTGAAGTTTGAACAAAATTGGTCCAATAGTTTATGAGAAATAGAGTGGACAAAAAATTGAACAAGAGGACCATGATGGTCGTATATCGCTCACCTGAACCAAAATGATATAAGCAACACTTTTCTTCATTTCAAAAAATATTTATGACTTTAAGACTGAAAACGAACTTATGGTCAACAACATTGTGAAAATCGAACTCATCCAAGATTTCATTGTGCCCAACATTGTGTCCAAGATTTGTCTTGTTTGATAAATAATTGTAGATTCTGGAGTATAAACAAGGTCGAAAACAGCCGAAAACAGCAATTTTGTCAAATTCAAGGGCACATAACTCTCGACTTTCTAGTCAGATCAGGCTGAAAATCAAACTCATCCGAGATCTTATGATATCCAACATTGTGTCCAAGATTTGTCTTAATTGATAAATAATAGTAGATTACAGAGTGTAAACAATGTCAAAAACAGCCGAAATCGGCAATTTTATCAAATTCAAGGGCACATAACTCTCCATTTTTTTTATCAGATTGGACTGAAAATCAAACTTATCCAAGATCTTATGGTCTCAAACATTGTGTTCAAGTTTTGTATTAATTGATAAATAATAGTAGATTATAGATTGTAAACAATGTCAAAAACAGCCGAAATCGGCAATTTTATCAAATTCAAGGGCACATAACTCTCCATTTTTTTTTATCAGATTGGACTGAAAATCAAACTTATCCAAGATCTTATGGTCTCAAACATTGTGTTCAAGTTTTGTCTTAATTGATAAATAATAGTAGATTATAGAGTGTAAACAATGTCAAAAACAGCCGAAATCGGCAATTTTATCAAATTCAAGGGCACATAACTCTCACCTTTCTGGTCAGATCAGACTGAAAATCAAACTCATATGAGATCTTATGGTCTCCAACCTTGTGTCCAAAATTTGTCTTGATTGGTCAAAAATTGTAGATTCTAGAGTGTAAATAAGGTCAAAAACAGTCAAAAATGGCAATTTTGTCAAATTCAAGGGCTCATAACTCTCATCTTTCTGATCAGATAAGACTGAAAATCAAACTCATCCCAGATCTTATAATCCCCAATATTGTGTCCAACTTTTGGATTGATTGATCAATAATTGTAGATTCTAGAGTGTAAACATCGTCGAAAACAGCCAAAAATGACCATTTTGTCAAATTCAAGGGCAAGTAACTCTCGACCTTCTGATCAGATCAGACTGAAAATCATACTCATGCGAGATCTCATGGTCCCAAACATTGTGTCAAAGTTTTGTCTTGATTGATGAATAATTGTAGATTCTAGAGTGTAAACAATGTCAAAAACAGCCGAAATCGGCAATTTTATCAAATTCAAGGGCACATAACTCTCACCTTTCTGGTCAGATCAGACTGAAAATCAAACTCATATGAGATCTTATGGTCTCCAACCTTGTGTCCAAAATTTGTCTTGATTGGTCAAAAATTGTAGATTCTAGAGTGTAAATAAGGTCAAAAACAGTCAAAAACGGCAATTTTGTCAAATTCAAGGGCTCATAACTCTCATCTTTCTGATCAGATAAGACTGAAAATCAAACTGATCCCAGATCTTATGATCCCCAATATTGTGTTCAAGTTTTGGATTGATTGATCAATAATTGTAGATTCTAGAGTGTAAACATCGTCGAAAACAGCCAAAAATGACCATTTTGTCAAATTCAAGGGCAAGTAACTCTCAACTTTCTGATCAGATCAGACTGAAAATCATACTCATCCGAGATCTAATGGTCCCAAACATTGTGTCAAAGTTTTGTCTTGATTGATGAATAATTGTAGATTCTAGAGTGTAAACAAGGTCAAAAACAGCCGAAAATAGCAATTTTGTCAAATTCAAGGGCACATAACTCTTGTCTTTCTAGTCAGATCAGACTGAAAATCAAAGTAATCCGAGATCTTATGGTCTGCAATGTTATGTTCAAGATTTGTCTTGATTGATCAATAATTGTAGATGCTAGAGTGTAAAAAATGTCAAAACTAAGTATTTTTCGCATTCAAGGGCAGATAACTCCTGACTTTCTAGTTCGATCTGACCCATAATCGAACTCATCCGAGATCTTATGGCCATACATGTTTTGACCAAGTTTGGTCAAGATTGGCTTATATTTGTAGATGCTAGAGTGTAAACACGAAATTGTGGACGGACGGACAGACAGACGGACAGACAGACAGACGGATGACGGACAAAAAGTGACCACAATAGCTCACCTTGAGCACTTCGTGCTCAGGTGAGCTAAAAACCGATCAACACACATTGATTTTGCGTTAAATGGCAATTTTCAGCAAAGGGCCATAACTCAGTCAAAAATCAATGAATCATCACCAAAATTTGATATGCACATATTTGAGAGCTACTAAGCATAACTGTAAAGTTTTTTTGAAATCCGTCCATTAGTATCTGAGAAATTGAGCGGACAAGAAAATTCACTCAAGGGTTGTAACTCCGTCAAAAATCAATGAACCGTGACAAAAATTTCATATGCACATCTACACTTGGTAATGAGTTCACATGTGAAGTTTGAACAAAATTGGACCAGCAGTTTAGGAGAAATAGAGCGGACAAAAAAGCTACAGACCGACCGACAGACAGACAGACAGACCAACGGACAAGCTGACTCCTATATACCCCCCAAATTGAATTTGGGGGGTATAACTACACACAAGCTTATCTGGATCCATGCCAGTCTTTAATTCCATAAGACCCTTTTTTGACCAAAAATATTACAAATACATGACCCATCATTCAATAAGAGAACTTCACAAAACCAAATTTCAAGAAAAAAATCATAGCAAGCATCAACCAGATGTTGCAAATATAAAAAGAAAATATTAAAATGATCGAGTTTCAGACAATTAGTTTGGACTGAACAGTTTCGATCCTAGTCAGTCTGTGCAGTCCACACAGATTGACCAATGCCGATATATGAAAGAACACATTGAAGACATTGTTAAAGGGAATCCATGTTTTACCCGTTACCACACATTGACACTTTTTGAAACCCAACAAGAAAAAATACTCTGGAAAACATTGTGGAAATGCAATTTCTTCATTTTCCACAATGTTTTCTACCCTAAAATACCAAAACATATGAAATTTTATGTACTTGAAGTTGTCAACTGCAACATGCATCTTTAGATTTAGAATAGTCCAAAATTTTGCGACCTGGTAATGGGTTAAGAAAAGTTTAAGGAGAACATATTTTCTGTGATGGTCATAAAAAAAATGGTAAGCAAACAAGAGCTGTCTCAGGACTAGTGTTGAATAGTGAAAAAATTCTAAAAAATTCCGAATATGGTAAAGTTTCCATAGAATTAAATGTCAGAGTAAAAGATCTTTGCCTAGGGCCTGATATTATGGTCACAGAGACATGTGCAAAGTTTCAAAGCAATAGCATTAGTAGAAACAGAGATTTGACAAACTTGCACATAAAAACTTAACCAAAGAATTACGGCAATGCCAACGCCAGGGTGATGACAAATAGTTGCACTAAAAAGGTCTTAACCCTTTCCCAAATGACAAAATTTTAGGGTGATCCACTTTAAACACTGCTACAAATGACAAAATGGATGTTATTAAAGGTAGGATTTGTGTAAAATATGACAAAGAAAATATTGAGACAAAAGGAGAAACTGCTGGTTATCAGCAGTTTCTTCTTTTGTCTCAATGTTTTCCCAAGCCTGTTCTATTAGGGACGTCAAAACCAGGTCTTGTTTGGGAAAGGGATTTAATATACAATAATACATACCAATTTCGTAACAAGCTTTCACCACAAGGTTTGACAACCTTGCTGTCATGCTCCTTGGACTGAATTTCAGGATCACTAGATTAGCAGGAACCCCATGAAGGGTTTCTACGGTAATAGTACTGTCTACTGTAGCATCTTTTGTTAGGCTATACACCTGTAGCAAACAAATGAAAAAGTCCTTCACTACATGACAAAATAATAGAATAGTCCAAATTCAAATCATTAAAAATAGGGTGGTCAAATTCAAAAACTACTAGACAAGGAATAGATGTTGAAAAAGAATTTGAGTATAATGTAACTTAGAAAATATGAGGAAAAAGGATTTATCAGCAATTTCTTCTTTTGCCTCAATGTTTTCCCAAGACCTTTTTATTATGGTACTGTCTACTGTAGCATCTTTTGTTAGGCTATACACCTGTAGCAAGCAAATGAAAAAGTCCTTCACTACATAACAAACTAAGAGAATAGTCTAAATTCAAATCATTAGTAGATATTTAACTCGTTCCATAACAGCAAAAAATTAGGTTGTCAAATTCAAAAACTACTAGACAAGGAATAGAGGTTGAAAAAGAATTTGAGTATAACGTAACTTAGAAAATATGAGGAAAAAGGATTTATCAGCAATTTCTTCTTTTGCCTCAATGTTTTCCCAAGACCTTTTTATTATGGTACTGACTCAAGTGGAATCTTTTGTGATGCTATGCACCTGTAGCAAACAACTGAAAAAGTCCTTCACTACATAACAAACTAATAGAATAGTCCAAATTCAAATCAGAAGCAGACATTTAACCCTTTTCCAAACAGAAAAAATTTAGGTGGTCAAATTCAAAAACTACTAGACAAGGAATAGATGTTGAAAAAGAATTTGAGTATAATATAACTTAGAAAATATTGAGGCAAAAGGAGCAATTGCTGATAATCAGCAATTTCTTCTTTTGTCTCAATGTTTTCTCAAGCCCTTTTATAGTGGTACTGTCTACTGTAGCATATTTTGTTAGGCTCTACACCTGTAGCAAACAAATGTGACCCGTCACGCTAAAAGGGACCTTATCCAAACTCCAAAAATCCAAATTTTGACAAACTTGTCAGGCTCACCACAGGTCAACCTGATCCCGTATGCGAAAAATGAACATATAGTAAGACAGGGAAAACACCTCAGATTTAGAAAATTACATAAAAGTGAAAAGTGTCGGCCCTAGTCTGGCTGCGCGGACTGCGCAGACTGACTAGGGTCGATATTTTTCACACATCCGATAAGGTCCCTTTTAGCGTGACGGTCCACAAATGAAAAAGTTCTTCATTACATGACAAACTAAGAGAATAGCCCAAATTCAAATCATTAGTAGATATTTAAAGCTACTATTTCCCAGATTTGGACCCAAAATTTGTCAAAAACAAACGATATGTACACTTTTTAAGCTTTATATGACCTGATTAAATGAGTACGACAAATTATTGAAGCAATGACTCATTTTTTTGCAATTTGATACCAAATTCATGAAGCGATGTCGAAAGTAGGTAAAAAACAGTAGGACATGCGACTTTCTTAAATGAGTTACAACATGCATGATGACGTCATAATGAAATTCAAGTATGAATCTCTTTTGAATCTTGGTCCGCGCTGTATGCGCATGCGTGACAGTTAAAAAATAAATTCAACCGCATCTATGACGGTGTTGAATTTCGGTTTGGATTCTCCCTAAATTCGGCTATCTCTCTTATAATTTTGGCATAATCTCTGTCTGAATCGCATATTATTAACCATTCTGAGGTGGCCAACACAAAAGTTTTGCATATTTTTTCAAAAAATTTCATTTTTTGCAATTAGACCATCTGTTACCCTCCAGCTTTAAAGTTATTCTATATGTTAAATTGCCCTTAGATAAAGAATAAAACAATAGAAAGAAATGAGAAAATACCCACTCCGATAATAGAGTAGAAGCTTTATTATTCACATATAAGCTCCAATTGAGCGAAAATGTGTACCAAATGCACAAAGCTCTCCAGAAGGGCCAGGGTATGCCCTGGATTTTTTTTAAAGAATTATGTGATTTGGTGCATTCTAGATTATTCTCGTATACTAGATGTTTTATTCAACATAAGGACTGTAATTTGCTCAAGTGCATTTTCAGTCATTTATCGGTATCACAGTACACGTATCTATCACAAGAAACATTTTGTCTCAAAGAATGTACATGTAAGCTAAACGAGAGCTGTCCAAAAACAGCGCGCTCGACTTTCTAAGTTGATTAGTATAAAGGGGGCATAACTCCAAATATAGTCGAGCCAGGGTCATGGGCCCTGGTAGTAAGGTAGAGGGTGTAATGGTGAATAAGTATTTCAAGTTTGAGTTGAATCCCTTTGATAGTATGGAAGTTATTGATGTTTGTAAAAACTTTAACCTTTGTTGCAACGCCAACGCCAACGCCAACGCCCAGGTGACAGTATAAGCTCTCATTTTCTTCGAAAAGTCAAGCCAAAAAACTACAATTTAAAGTTCTAAAGGTATGGCCACGGTGTAACCCTTTCCAAGGTAAGTTTGACATTTTGTTCCGATTCTGTTCAATATGATGCAACATCTTTGAATTTGGATCACTTTGAATATTGTTGAATTGAAAAGAGTTTACCTAATAAGTAGTATATATTATCAATAATATATTTTTTGTTTCATTATTGGGTCGTAAAAATAAGAAAGAAATTAAATTAGAATTCGAGTTTAATGAAAACTAGAAATATTCCTCACCAACTCATCATCAGCTTTGTACGATATTTCAACCTCCCGGATTTGACTTGATACATCAAACTCTATGAAGGTGACATCCTTAATTTCATCAAAAACGAGATCAATTTCCTGTGACCTCATGACGGAACCAGTGCTGGTGAAAACTTCATCTTTTTGAGCGAGAGATCCTTGTAAAGAAATGTCTGTAGATTCCATTTCAACACTCACACATTCTGAAAAGTTATTGAATAAAATAAATGAAATGAGTAATTAATGAGTAATTACTAGATGCCGAAGGGCAACATGTCGAGCCCGCTCATTTTGAAGAAAGAAGACCATACCTATGTCTACAGCTGTCATTACAATGGCGTTGTAAAAGTGGGGACAAAATAAGTTGGAATGATGGGGATCATGGTGAGACAGTTTATTGTTCACAAAATATTACATGTCTATGTATTTATAACGAGATACCAGAATGGATTAATTTGAGTATACATATGTGACCCGTCACGCTAAAAGGGACCTTATGCTAAGTCCATAAAACCAAATTCCGAGAAATATACCAGACCAAGCAGAAGTCCATCCGATGTCGTATTTGGAAAACGAAAATATTGTAAGGTAGAGAAAACATTCTAGATTCAGAAAATACTTAAACGTGAAAAGTTTCGACCCTAGTCAGGCTGCGCGGACTGCGCAGACGGACTAGGGTCGATACTTTTCACAAATCCGATAAGGTCCCTTTTAGCGCGACGGGTCACATATAAGGAAAATAAGCCATGCCCCCTGGCACCCATTTTTTGTACGGATCGGAATAATTTGAACATTCTGAGAAGTACGAAAATTAGCTGCACGTAGCTGTACGTGGCCATGTTTTTTACGGATTGAGATAATTTGAACAATCTTGGTAGAGGGCCATCCAAAGAATATTTGTGCCAAATTAGTTTGAAATCTGGGCTGTAGTTTTGGAGGAGATGAATTTCAAAGTTTGACTATATACATAAAAAATCAACTCATTTTTAGCTCACCTGAGCACGAAGTGCTAAGGTGAGGTATTGTGATCTATCAATGTCCGGCGTCCGTCTGTCCGTCTGTCCGTCTGTCCGTCTGTCCGTCACGGCGTCAACAATTTCTTTAAACGACATCTCCTCCTAAACTACTGGGTCAAAATCAACCAAACTTGGCAGAAATGTTCCTTGGGTGGTCCTTTATAAAAATTGCTAAAATAATTGAAATCCATGAAAAACTCTGGTTGCCGTGGCATCTGAAAATGGGAAATTTCACAAAAGCTCAAAAATTTCTTTAAACGACATCTCCTCCTAAACTACTGGGTCAAAATCAACAAAACTTGGCAGAAATGTTCCTTGGGTGGTCCTTTATAAAGATTGCTAAAATAATTGAAATCCATGAAAAACTCTGGTTGCCGTGGCATCTGAAAATGGGAAATTTCACAAAAGCTCAAAAATTTCTTTAAACGACATCTCCTCCTAAACTACTGGGTCAAAATCAACCAAACTTGGCAGAAATGTTCCTTGGGTGGTCCTTTATAAAAATTGCTAAAAGAATTGAAATCCATGAAAAACTCTGGTTGCCGTGGCATCTGAAAATGGGAAATTTCACAAAAGCTCAAAAATTTCTTTAAACAACATCTCCTCCTAAACTACTGGGTCAAAATCAACCAAACTTGGCAGAAATGTTCCTTTGGTGGTCCCTTATAAAAATTGCTTAAATAATTGAAATCCATTAAAAACTCTGGTTGCCGTGGCATCTGAAAATGGGAAATTTAACAAAAGCTCAACAATTTCTTTAAATGACATCTCCTCCTAAACTACTGGGTCAAAATCAACCAAACTTGGCAGAAATGTTCCTTGGGTGGTCCTTTATAAAAATTGCTAAAAGAATTGAAATCCATGAAAAACTCTGGTTGCCGTGGCATCGGAAAATGGGAAATTTCACAAAAGCTCAAAAATTTCTTTAAATGACATCTCCTCCTTAACTTCTGGGTCAAAATCAACCAAACTTGGCAGAAATGTTCCTTTGGTGGTCCCTTATAAGAATTGCTAAAAGAATTGAAATCCATGAAAAACTCTGGTTGTCATGGCATCGGAAAATGGGAAATTTCACAAAAGCTCAACAATTTCTTTAAACAACATCTCTTCCTTAACTTTTGGATCAAAATCAACCAAACTTGGCAGAAATGTACCTTGGGTAGTCCCTTATTAAAATTGCTAAAAGAATTGAAATCCATGAAAAACTCTGGTTGCCGTGGCACCAGAAAATGGGGAATTTCACAAAAATTTAACTAATTCTTTAAACGACATCTCCTCCTTAACTTCTGGGTTAAAATGAACCAAACTTGGCAGAAATGTTCCTTGGTTGGTCCCTTATAAATATTGCTAAAAGAATTGAAATCCATGAAAAACTCTGGTTGCCGTGGCATCGGAAAATGGTAAATTTCACAAAAACTTAACTTCTTTAAACAACATCTCCTCCTTAACTTCTGGGTTAAAATCAACCAAACTTGGCAGAAATGTTCCTTGGGGAGTCCCTTATAAGAATTGCTAAAAGAATTGAAATCAATGAAAAACTCTGGTTGCCGTGGCATCGGAAAATGGAAAATTTCACAAAAACTTAACAACTTCTTTAAACGACATCTCCTCCTTAACTTCTGGGTTAAAATGAACCAAATTTGGCAGAAATGTTCCTTGGGTGGCCCCTTATGAAAATTTTTAAAAGAATTGAAATCCATGAAAAACTCTGGTTGCTGTGGCATCAGAAAATGGGAAATGTCATAAAACTCATCAATTTTTTTAAACGACATCTCCTCCTAAATTACATGGCCAAATTCTTCTCTGGGACCACAATGCGTAACATATGCAAAGTTATTTGGCATTATTAAAACATTACTCAGGTGAGCGATTTAGGGCCCTCAGGGTCCTCTTGTTTACATTTGACCTCAAAGTTTGACCTTGACCTTTCATCTTGGAATCTGGTTCTTGCACGCGACACTCCATCTTACTGAGCTTGACATTTGTGCCAAGTTATTTCTGAATCCCTCCATCCATGGTGAAGTTATGGCCCGGACAAGCAAAAATCATCTCATTTTTGACATTTGACCTCCAAGTTTGACCTTGACCTTTGAGCTTGGAATCTGGTTTTTGCACGCGACACTCCGCCTTACTGAGCTTGACATTTGTGCCAAGTTATTTCTGAATCCCTCCATCCATGGTGAAGTTATGGCCCGGACAAGCAAAAATCATCTCATTTTTGACATTTGACCTCCAAGTTTGACCTTGACCTTTGAGCTTGGAATCTGGTTCTTGCACGCGACACTCTGCCTTACTGAGCTTGACATTTGTGCCAAGTTATTTCTGAATCCCTCCATCCATGGTGAAGTTATGGCCCGGACAAGCAAAAATCATCTCATTTTTTACATTTGACCTCCAAGTTTGACCTTGACCTTTGAGCTTGGAATCTGGTTCTTGCACGCGACACTCTGCCTTACTGAGCTTGACATTTGTGCCAAGTTATTTCTGAATCCCTCCATCCATGGTGAAGTTATGGCCCGGACAAGCAAAAATCTTCTCATTTTTGACATTTGACCTCCAAGTTTGACCTTGACCTTTGAGCTTGGAATCTGGTTCTTGCACGTGACACTCCGCCTTACTGAGCTTGACATTTGTGCCAAGTTATTTCTGAATCCCTCCATCCATGGTGAAGTTATGGCCCGGACAAGCTCCATCCGGACGGACGCACGCACTAACGCACGCACGCACTAACGCACGCACGCACTAACGCACGCACGCACTAACGCACATACACCGAACCGCCATTGTGACAACTATGTCGAGCTCACCGCAAGCGGGCTCGACAAAAAATGAATGAATAATTAATGAAATGAGAATAAACTAGAACTGTCGCAAAGCGGACAAATACCCCCCACTAGCGCGTTGTCACTGAAAAAGTGCCAAAGTTCAAAGTGGCATAACTCTAAAACTACTGCCTGGATCAAAATGAAAATTGCAGGTGCACAACTTCATATGATAGGAAACAACCTGCTAAAATTTCAGCAAAATCGGTCAAAAACTGTGGGAGGAGAAGAGGACACAAAATTATGTCCACGGACGGATGGACGGGCAGACGGACAGACGGACGGACGGACAGACGGACGGACAACCTGAATCCAGTATACCCCCCCCATAACTTTGTTGTGGGGGGTATAATAACAAATGATAAAATCATCAAAAATTATCATACAATTGAGCTGGACGCTTTTTGACCCCCAACAAGACAATTTGCTTGCAAAAACATTGTTGAAATTGAAGCAATTCTAACAATCAAGTTTTTCATTTCCCACAATTTTTTCTTCACAGAAATACCAAAATATGTAAAATTTCGTTCCATTGAAATTGTCGTCTGCAACATCTTTGAGCTTGGAAAAGCCCAAATTTTGGGAATGGATTAACCCTTTCCCAAACAAGACCTGGTTTTGACTTCCCTTATAGAAAAGGCTAGTGAAAATATTGAGACAAAAGAAGAAACTGCTGATAACCAGCAGTTTCTCCTTTTGTCTCAATATTTTCTGTGCCATATTTTACACAAATGTTATCTTTTATAGCATCCATTTTGTCATTTGTGAAAGTTTTTGAAGTGGATCACCCTAAAATTTTGTCGTTTGGGAAAGGGCCAAAATAATGAAGAGACTATAGGGAAACCAGCATGGAGCTTGAAGAGACAATGTCTACACACAATCAGAAAGGGTTAACCCATTACCAAACGAAAAAATTTTTAGGGCGGTCCAAACTGAAAGATCCTGCAGACGACAATTTCAAGTGAATGGAATTTTTTAATTTTTAGGTCTTTTTGATAGAAAACATTGTGGGAAATGAAGAAATTGCTTGTCACAAGCAATTTCTTCATTTTCCACAATGTTTTCCAAAGCCTAGCTGTATCTCTTGGGGAGTCAAAAAGAGTCACTGTGTGGTAATGGGTTAAGATGCACAGAGGCTTAAGTCCAGCTAAAAACTAGCTTCTTTATAAACGTTTACTGTAACTTGTAATGTTAAATGCACCCTAAAAATTAATGTTACCAAAGTAGAAAATGTGTTTGTATGTAAAAATATTATGCAGCTGACAAATTAGTTGTAGGAAATGTGAGTGTTGTAGCATGAAATGCATTTTGAGAAAAAGAGAAAATGCTGAAAAACAGCATTTTCTTCTTTTCTTATATTGCATATCAAAACTATCTTGGCAAGGGATAACAAGAGCTGTCCATAAGACAGCGCGCTCGACTTTTCTAAGTTGCTTAGCACAGAATTTCTGAGTCAAAAAAGGTTAAAATTCCAGTAAATTAAATGTGAGAATAATGAATCTTTGCCTAGAGGCTAATATTATGGTCACATGTGCATGTGCAAAGTTTCAGAGCAATAGCATAAGTAGAAACAGAGATATGAGTTGCATGTAACAACTTCTACTTATTTTCTAAGTATATAGGGGGCATAACTCCAAACATAGTGGAGCCAGGGTCATGGGCCCTAGTAGTAAGGTGTGATGGTGAATAAGTATTCCAAGTTTGGGTTAAATCCCTTTGATAGTATGGAAGTCATTGATGTTTGAAAAAACTTTAACCTTTGTTGCAACGCCGACGCCCGGGTGACAGTATAAGCTCCCATTTTCTTCGAAAAGTCGAGCTAAAAAGAGGGGCTGTTTGGGAAAGGGTAAGGCTAACCTGCACAAAGGCGTATGTCCAGCTCAAAACTAGCATCACCACTATATCCCACTTCTTTGTATACTTTTATTGTCACTTTCGTAATGTTATACGCATCGTCATACTTTGCCATTTCACCAGCTGGATATTCCTGTAGAAAAAAGATTTTAAAGGCGCTGTGCAAAAGCTTTTTTCTTAAAAAAATATATATGATTGATACAGATCTTTTCAATTCAAACTTGACTTCTTAGGGCCTTGGAATTACCTGTCTTAGTAATGAAGAAACTGAAAATCTGTAATAATTCTTTATAAAAGGTAGATCATTTCAAAAATTTCTTTTCTCTAACTGCTAAGAAAAAGTGAGCAAAATGCTGATAGTAATTATTCTGATCTCTCAATGTTTTCAAAAAAATATCAGCCATCAAAACCCAATATGAGCCGCCTCGTTGGAAAACCAACAAAGAGATTTTCACCTAGGTCCGACACAAACGGACCTGTGCAGCGCCAGAATAAAGCTAGAGATATGAAATGTTGGATTTAGGAAGTAGAGGGATTGTACTATCCATGTAGCGAAAAGAAAGGCGCTTGGAAACAGCACTATGAGAAGCTGTTAAGTGTTGAATTTCCATGGAATCCAGACGAACTATCTGATGAGCCCCCTGTTGAGGGACCCTGTATCCAGATCACCACAGAAATGGTGGAAAAGGCCACCAAGAAGATGGCCCTAGGCAAAGCAGCTGGCCCCTCGGGTATTGTGGCAGAATTGATAAAACCAACTGGCTCAACTGGTGCAGCACAGAATCTGATAAGAGACCTTTTCCAAACAATCATACAGGAAGGCCAGATACCACAAGACTGGGAAGAAAGTTATATAGTCAGCTTGTACAAAGGAAAAGGAGATGCTCTCAACAGGGGAAACTATAGAGGTCTCAAACTCATAGACCAGGTTATGAAAGTACTAGAGCGTGTGGTTGAACAGCTAATAAGACAGCAAGTGAATATTGATGAAATGCAGTACGGCTTCATGCCAGGCAAAGGTACCATTGATGCCATTTTCATCATCAGACAGCTGCAGGAGAAACATATAGCTGCAAACAAACCTCTGTATTTAGCTTTTGTTGACCTTGAAAAGGCTTTCGATCGTGTACCAAGGACGGTCATCTGGTGGGCACTGCGCAAACTAGGAGTGGATGAATGGCTCGTCAAGATCATACAGTCAATGTACTCCAACGCAAGAAGCAGAGCTCGAGTGGGTGACTCATACAGCGAAGAGTTTGAGGTCAAAGTTGGGGTTCATCAGGGATCTTTACTCAGCCCACTTCTTTTCATAATTGTCTTGGAAGCCCTCTCCATACACTTTCGCACAAGCTGCCCATGGGAATTACTATATGCAGACGACCTAGCTATTGTCGATACCTCACTGGATGCACTTATAGCGAGACTTACAGACTGGAAAAAGGGCATGGAAGAAAAGGGCCTTAGGGTCAACATGAACAAGACCAAGCTGATGATATCCAACCCCAGTCAAGCTCCTGTGAGAGAGTCAGGAAAGTTCCCATGTGCCGTATGCCTCTCTGGAACAGGACAAAACTCTATCTACTGCAGCAGCTGCTCACATTGGGTTCATAAGAAGTGCAGTGGGATCAAAGGCTCACTTAAAACTGATCCAAGTTACAAATGCCCTAGATGCACTGGAACCATCACACCAAATGTAAGCAGCACCCTAACGGAAATTACCATTGGACAGGATAAACTGGAATTTGTACCAAGTTTCTGTTACCTAGGTGACACACTGTCAGCCAGTGGTGGATGCGAGCTAGCCCCAACAATGCGATGCAAGTCGGCCTTGAAGAAGTTTAGGGAGCTACTTCCCATCCTTACAAGCAGGAACCTCCCTATCACAACAAGTATCTGGTGTTGTATGCAACACATAAAGTCCCCTACCGGCTTCACATTGACTCAATATGGTAATCAATAATAGATTAAGATGAACAAGTCATCAAAATAATTGTCAAACATATGAAATGTTATGCCCAACTGGAGGAGATTAATACTGCTGCATCACCACCCTGACTAACATGGCTTATAATTTTTTTTACATTTTAAAACAGGTTTCATCAAGTTAGCTTGCTTAGTTATTAAGTTATTTCAGGATCCAGTTTTTGCCATATTTTCACTATTTCCGTTACCATAGCAACCGCACTTTTCGTCAAAGAACAAAGATAAAATGATGTGCATAATCTACACATTGCCATCTAGTCATATACCAAGTCTCATCAAATTAGCTTGCTTACTTATTAACTTATCGCAGGATCCAATATTTTTTGCCATATTTTCACTATTTCCGTAACCAAAACAACAATTTTAGTCTAAAAACAAAAATAAAATGATGTGCATAATCTACACATTGCCATATAGTCATATACCAAGTCTCATCAAACTAGCTTGCTTAGTTATTATCTTATCGCAGGATCCCATTTTTGGCCATATTTTCACTATTTCCGTAACCATAGCAACCTCAATTTAAGTCGAAAAACAAAAATAAAATGACGTGCATAATCTACACATTGCCATCTAGTCATATACCAACTTTCATCAAAAACACTTGCTTAGTTATTAAGTTATCGCGGGATCAAGATTTGAGCGGACAGACGGACGGACGGACGGACAGACGGACGGACGGACAGACGGACAGACGGACGGACGGACGGACGGACAGACGGAGGGCAAACCTATAGTCCCCTCCGGTGTGAACACCGGTAGGGGACTAACAAGAGGCAGACTTTATTCCATTTACATACGTCCAGTGCTGCTGTATGGATCTGAGACATGGGCTGTATCCTCCAGCACCCTCAAGAAACTGCACAGGAATGAGAAGTCCATGATAAGATGGATCTGCGGCATCAAGCCAGAAGACAAGGTAACACTTGAAACTCTGATCTCGCAGCTACACATTAGAGACCTGTCCAGTATCCTGAGGGCCAACCGACTAAGATGGCTTGGCCACGTTGAACGCAGCAATGGTTGGGTGTCAAAGGTTCGAACCATCAACATACAAGAGAACAGATCGCGAGGAAGACCTAAGCTGACATGGGAAGAGATAGTAAGAAGAGACCGCGAGGACGTAGGACTAACAAATACTAATCCCTTCGATCGACAGAAATTGAGAGGGAGACTTCGTTCTAGACTTGGCAACCAGGCCCCACCCTCCAAAGAGGACTAATCCGCGGCCTGGATAAACTAAACAGGGTGATGATGATGATGATCAGATTTGCGGAGCTGATCTGCACCTTTGCTTTCGCAAATGGAGATTGTTGGTTTTCTCGTGTCGCGGTTCATATTGTTTGGTAAATGATTCGATTCCAAAGTAATGACTGCTTTTGATGCCCCCCTATGGTTTAGAATATCACGGTGTATAATCACGTGACTCAGAATATCCGATAATCTTCAATATCTTTTTAATACTTGACCAATTTGAATTCGGTTTGAAGCAGAGAATGTGGGCAAATGCCAGGAATGAGCTGGGCGTGTTGGATTTTTGAAAAATCAACTGATAAAAAAGTTATTGAAGATAAACCAAAATTTTGGTTTATCTTCAATAACTTTTTCATCAGTTGATTTTTCAAAAATCAACTACGTCCATCTAATGCGTGATGTCTGTCCACATTCTCTGCTTCAAACCAAATTCAAATAGGTCCAGTATTTACAAAATTATTGAAGATTTTCTGAAATTGTTGCATCACGTGATTATCCACCGTGAATATGTTGAAGGAGAAGAAGGAAATACTGATATGCTGCAAATATTGTTGTTTGGGAAAGGATAAATGGGTAGTTACCTGTGAAGTATTTGTGAAAGAGACTTCATATTTCTCTATACCGGTTGGCAGTAACAGGTCTACGCGCCCAACTTGTACGGAATATTCATTGAAAAAGATGTCAATTTCGATAAAGTCTTCATCTCCGAAGGAAAATACTCCATCAGTGCTTGGTCTGCAATGATAAAATATGCAGATAAATTTTCAAAATTGTTTCAAATTCAAATGAGTCAGAATCTGGATAAAGGCCTTTATAGCAAACACGGTGTATAATCATGTGACTTATAATTTCCGATAATCTTCAATAACTTTGTCAATATTTGACCAATTTGAATTCAATTTGAAGCAAAGAATGTGCAAAAATGTCAGGAATAACATGGACATGGTAGATTTTTAAAAAATCAACTGATAAAAAAGTAATTGAAGATAAACCAAAAATTTGGGTTATCTTCAATAACTTTTTTATCTGTTGATTTTTCAAAAATCAACCACGTCCATCTAATGTGTGACGTCTGTCCACATTCTCTGCTTCAAACCGAATTCAAATCGGTCTAGTATTTACAAAATTATTGAAGATTTTCTGAAAAAATTGGATCACGTGATTATCCACTGTGGCAAAAGAAAATCAGGATCTATGCTGTTTTCAAATGCACAAACCCATTCCCACATAATGACACTTTTTGACACACAAGATTGGTCTTTGAAAAACTTAGTGGTAAATAAAGAAATTGCTTGTGACAAGCAGTTTCTTATTTCACACCATGTTTTGCACCCAAAAAGACCAAACAATGAAAAAAAAGTCAATCATTTGAAGTCATCTGCAACATATTTGAATTTGGACATCTTTAAAACTTGGCTGTTTGGTAATGAAGTAAGAGACTTTTTTTTATTTAGTCCCATATCTATTATTTAGCAAATAAAAGGACATAATTATGTAGTTTTTTTTTAAACCAATTAATGGCTGAATGTGTAAAAAACTTTGGTCCATTCCATCAAATAATTTAAAAGATAATGAAATTGACATAATGAATAATATGGAAATGTTTTTTGACTGATTTTTGAATGAGTGGAATTAGAATGCATGTTTTATTGAATGATTTGGTTGTTTTTTTAAGAATGGTTTGTGTTCAATGTGATTATCATAATTTTCTACTGCTTTAATGTTGTTTTCTAAAGGTTATATTAAATAAAAATATCAAATCAAGGTCTAGATTAAAAAAACGGATGAATATAATACTGTTACCTCAAGTCAGCAACTTTTCCATTATAAGATTGTCCACTGGACCCTTGGATGAAAACTGAATCATTCTTGATGATAAGCTCATTATCCATTCCTCTCATCTCCTGACAGGGCCAATTCTCTGAAAAAATGACAACAAAAACAACATAATCATAAGTATACAAGTTGATGGCTCAGCGCAAAATGGTTGTAACTACCTATATACATGTAGGCAGTTACAACCATTTGGCACTGAGCCATCGAAGTGGGAAACATGGGCTACATGTAATTATCACGGTGGGGATTGTGCATGATGGGATGGATAACGACTACCGACAATAGGGAACGATTTGATCAAGTAAACCGTGACGTAATTTCGGACAAATAAATAGTATTTCGTTGGTCTTGTCATAAAATCTCGTAACTACGGCTTGAATCAAACCGTAGTTACGAGATGTTATAACAACACCGACGGTTTATCAAAACATAACGGTTTAACTCAGTCTATTTTTTGCACAAAATTTGATGCCAACTCGCCTCGCTTCAGGTAAGACATTTTGCAATAACTCTGTTATTTCTGTATCAATTTTCAAGCGGTTTGCTGCATGTACCCCGCCTTATCGAGCTCTTTCATCGGATGTATGACATATTAGATAACTCGTGATACTTTTTCCGAAATATTGTCCCAACCGACCAGAAAGCGAAATGGTAACGACTACGGCCAAATTGACCACACTTCAGGTAAGAATTTGTGCAATAACTTTCTTATTTCTGCGTCAATTTTCATGCGGTTTGTTGCATGTACTCCGTCTTACTGAGCCCTTTTCTCAGATGTATTATTTATCTGGAACTACCCTGTACTTTTCTCCAAAACCGATCCCAATCGTCTAGAAAAGGGGCCTGAATTTTTTGTCGTTTTTCTGGTCGGTTGGGATCAATTTTTGGACAAAGTACAAAGATTCTACAAACAAGTCATATATCCGAGGAAAGAGCTCACTAATGCGGGGTACATGCAATAAACCGCTTGAAAATTGGAGCAGAAATAAGAAAATTATTGCACAATTTCTTACCTGAAGCGAGGCAAAATTTGTCCGTATACTCCAAATTCGTTATCCATCCCATCATGCACAATCCCCACCGTGATTATATTTTTTCTAAATTTTCAGATCTGTTCAAATTCAATTGGGTAACAGATATCATAATTAATGTGGTAACGGAAAAGAATATTGAGCATCATACCATGTAAAATGTTGAGGGAAAAGGAAACAGTACTGGTTATCAGCATAATCTTTTTTGTAGCCCTCTCACTAAAGCAATATCTAATTGGAGACATCAAAACAGGGCCTTGTTTCGGAAATTGTTCAACAATAAATGCAAAATGTCCAGTTTTCTCAAAACAATACTATGGTCAGAAAAGGATAAGAAACAACCAACGCAGAAAAGAAAATGAGCCAGGATCTGGAAAAAAGTCCCTATATGCTTTTAATCCCAACATGGTTAAAGATCAGCCTGCGTATACACGCAGTCTGATCCTGAACCATGTTTGTCTCCAATAGCCAATTCATGACCTGTGGTAACTGCAAGACATCAGAAAGAAATCCCCCGTCTGACTGCACCTAGCCTAGGCACAGATTTATCTGGAAACATGGTAGTCTGAAATGCCTTAACCCATTACCAGATGACGAAATTTCAAACTAGTCCAAATTCAAAGATGTTGCAGACGACAAATTCAAGTGAATGAATGTTTACATTTTTGTTCATATCATATAGAAAACATTGTGTGAAATGAAGAAATTGCTTGTCACAATGTTTTCTAAAGCCATTATCTTGTGGGGTGTCAAAAGGCGTCACTGTGTGGTAATGGGATAAATGACCTTTTTCCAGATCGTGACTCAAATTTTCCGCAAGATGTTTTTACTTTCTGCAGTAATTGGAGATGCTGTACGTAACTGTAGTCTGTATGGTGGTTGTTTTTGGCCAATGTTAAGTTTTCAGATAGACAGACAGATCGTCGTTGTAAATGCAAAACCCCCTCTCGTTTTTGGAAAATTTTAAAGGGGTCGGAAAAAAGTGTAATAACTTTTCCCAAACTGAAAGGATTTACTTAAAATTTGGACATATTGTTCACGAATAATGTGTCATTAATACTGATTAGTAAAGATACCTCAAAACCTGCAAGAATTGTCTTCACTGGGCATACAATATTTGACTTTGAAAATCGCAACAATCGACATACTTTTGCATTTACACCGACGAGATGACAGATGCATGAACTGATTAATGAACAGACAGACTCGAGTAAAAATATATGTCACTGAATTTTCAATAAGGGGGCATGATAAATTTCCAAGAGATGTTCTTACTTTCAGTAGTAGTAGTAGATGTCGTAACTGTGGTCTGTGTGGTGGTTGTTGTTGTTGTAGTCTCTGGTGGTACTAAAATGTAAAATAAAATATCAGAGCTACAGATAAGAGGGTGTAAAGGCTTTTTAAAAAGCAAAACATCGCTTTTCAACAAAAACCTTGTAACTCACTGGTGGTGAACTCCGCCAAAGCGTGGGACGTTTTTTTCGAGATCATAGTATTCCATCGGTGTTGTTATAATATCTCATAACTACGGCTTCGATAAAGCCGTAGTTACGAGATATTATAACAACACAGACGGTTTGTCAATACATATCGGTAAACCCGATCTATTTTTAAAACAATAACTGCAGCTTGTTTGAAGCTACAGTTGCGAGGTTTTCATTGAAAAGTAGCGAAAATATCTTAAATTCTTCATCATTGACCCACACACTTGGTGTAAGTACTGGTGCAGTTTCCACTTTAAACAAGCTGTAGTTATAAGTCTTTTTTTGAAAAGCATAAATATGTTACCGAAAACAGAAATCTAAAATTTGCAACATAAAAATCCTCAGGAGAAAAGGAGAAAATGCTGGTGATCAGCATTTCCTTCTCTTTACTCTAGGGTTTCTAAACTTTTTTCCTGTGTTGCTGTTTTAGCAGCTAGGTTTTGTTTGGAAAATATTTCACAGATTAAAAGAATAAAATTAGATCTAACCTTCGTAACAAGCTTCCAGTTCCAAATCAGACACAGTGAAAGATTGTGAATCTGAGGTACTAAACTCAATAAACATTTCGTCTGTTGGTACACCATGGGGCAGGTTTACAACAATTCTGTGGTTCAGTACTGGTATTGATTCTTCATATGTCTGAAAATCAAAATAAAATGTCCTTGCTTTTCAACAAAACCTTGTATCTAAAGCTTGTTTAACGCGAAGTTATAAAAAGTTTCAATATTACATATAAACTAAATGACAAGAGTTGTCCACGGACAACGTAGCTCGCCTATACGGGAGCTTGTCACAAAAACAGCTAATTTTTTAAAAGTAGGTCAAACTCCAAGGTCAAGGTCACAAGGTCAAGGGTCATGGTCCCAAATGAATGGTCTTGGCAGGAGGTATCCATGTGTGAAATATCAAGGCTCTATCAATAATAGTGCATGAGATATAGGCCAGGTTAAAGTTTTTCAAAAGTAGGTCAAACTCCAAGGTCAAGGTCACTAGGTCAAAGGTCATGGTCTCAAATGGAAGGTCTTGTCAAGATGTATCCACATATGAAATATCAAGGCTGTATCTCAAATAGTGCCTGAGATATAGACCAGGTTAAAGTTTTTCAAGTGAAGACGCGACAGGACGGGACGCGATGGGACGCGACGCCAACACTAGGGCTGTGACATTAGTTTCCCTGACATAAAGTCCCGGCTCGCTAAAAATTATGTCTGTCTGTGCACCATGAGACAGGTTTTCGTTGAAAAGAAGCAATATACATGTACTCATTACCAGATGACACAATGTTGTACTTGTCCACATTCATTCAACAATATTGCAGACAACAAATTCAATTGAAGAAAATCAACATTTTTTATCTTTCTGAGTAGAAATCACGGGAAATTTCTTGTCAAAAGCAAGACCTTGAGCCACTGATAACCCCTGCTCCCCCCCAGGGGGAATTTTGAAGGGTATGATTTTCTGAAAACTTATAACAAATGCTACAAGATGAGCGTTGTTTCATGTGGGATCATCAAATGGGTCTTCATGTGGTTATGGGTTAAGAACAGAAACACTTACTGTATCTATTCCATTGTAGAAGAAAACTTCAGCTTCATGCACATTTTCTGATACTTTGAACTTCAGGAATGTAACCTCTTTGCTTTCCACAAAGCTAAATGCCAGGTAAGTATCATCAGGAGCAAATAAAATACCTCGGCTGGTTGTGAGTTCCTCATCAAAACTTGTAATTGTTTCTGATACATTCATAGGTCGAGAGAAACATTCTGTGAAAAGGAAAAGTAGTTATCCGTTATTTGTGTTTCCAATGAACAAAGTCCATACTTTAATCATATTTTGCAGTCTTTGTAACAATAATTTTCCAATTCTGACTCCTAAATATCTTCAGTTCATGAATTGACTATGGATTTGCAATTTTTCACTCTCATAATCAAATAACCTCTTATAAACGCTCATCCCGGACTTTCTCATTGATCATGGGTGTTTATTCGAATAATAACGGTATTCTGATTGAATCAGCTCAAGATATAATCATTTGGAAAAGAGTTCAATAAATTGCTCACCATAACAAAGTCTGATGTCTATCTCAACAGATGGAGTTCCGTTAAAATCAGGATCTTTCACTATTTCAATAATAATGGCCGTAATTTCTTCTGCATCTGTAAACTGGGCGACTTCTTCTCCACTGAAAACCTGAAAACGAACATAAAACATTAAAATAGTACCAAAAAAAACTCATTTGGACTATAAACCTTCAGGCAAATAGAGGATTAGGTAGATCTGACAAGGGAAGAAGTTGTCCAGAGAGACCAAATAAATGTAGAATCAACCCTTTCCGAAACGACGAAATTTTAGGGTGATCCACTTCAAAAACCACCACAAATGACAAAATGGATGTTAATAAAGATAGAATTTGAGCAAAATATGGCATAGAAAATATTGAGACAAAAGGAGAAACTGCTGGTTATCAGCAGTTTCTTCTTTTGTTTCAATGTTTTCCCAATTAAGCCTTTTCCATTAGGGACGTCAAAACCAGGTCTTGTTTGGGAAAGAATTAACAAACACCAACTCTCTAGACCGCCAGATGTGAAGAGAAAGACTCCGATCTAGACTGGGCAGCTAAGCCCCAGTATTCCTCAGCAGAGGACTAATCAAAGGTCTGGATAATCAAACATTATGATCTGGGTGATCTGATAGAAGTTTTGTAAAATGCATATGTGAATACACAAAATTAATAATCTGATAAATATAATAAATTATATTTACCGTAGATGTTTCAGTTCCATTTGAGTCAATCAGGGTGACATTGAAAGACTCTATTCCAGGAAATGTAGGAAGACTAATCTGGCCAATCGTGGATGGTTCATCCAACTCAATGATTGTCCTTATTCCATCACCTTCAACTTCATATGGACCTTGGCCTGGCCTAAAATTGAAATTTTAAAGTGAACATTTTTTTTGTTCCAAACACAATATGTTTTGATGTCTAGTATCAAAGAGGGTAAAAAAATTATTGAGACAGAAGAAGAAAATGCTGTTAGCCACCATTTTCTTCCTTTCCTTCAATAGATATGTTTCTTATGCCTTTATCCTCAATGTTGTATGGACCTTGGCCTAGTCTGAAATTGAAGTTCAAATGCTAAATGAAGATTTACACATAGACATTAGGAGTGGGGATAAATACAGACTTTCCTGTTCAGATAACCTTCCATTTCTTTAAAAGGAAATCTGTTAACTGTTAAAACAATTTATTTTGTGATTTTTTGACAATTTTTAATAGGTCCAACATAAATGAACAAGGAAAGTTTTCAGAAGATATCAACCTCTGCCATGTGGATCTTAACCCTTTCCCAAACAAAAACATTTTAGGATAATCTACTTCAAAAACTGTCACAAATGACAAAATAATAAAGATGTAATTTGTGTAAAATATGGCATTAAAATATTGAGACAAAAGGAGAAACTGCTGCTTATCAGCAGTTTCTTCTTTTGTTTCAATGTTTTCCCAAAACGTTTCTATTAGAGACGTCAAAACCAGGTCTTGTTTTAAAATGAATGACTGAAAATATTGAGACAAAAGAAGAAAATGCTGGTTATCTGCATTTTCCTCTTTTGCCTCAATGTTTTCCCAAGCTAATTTAATTAGTGACATCAAAACCAGGTCTTGTTTAGTCAACTTTGAATACCTACCACAGTTTTTCAACATTTTCATCAAGGTATGTCCCATTTAGAGCTTCCACATAAATATCATTGTCTTCTATAATCCATGGGTTAGACATGCCCTCAACTTCCAAAAATGGTTTTGTCTAGAAAAAGCTGAGGCAAAGGGAGAAAATGCTGGGTATCAGCATTTTCTTCTTTTGTCTCAATGTTTTCCCAAGCCATTTCAGTAAGTGACATCAAAACCAGGTCGTTTGGTTATTTTTGATTACCTACCAAAGGTTACCAACATTTTCATCCAGGAATGTGCCATTTAGAGCTTCCACATAAATACCATTGTCCTCTATAATCCATGGGTTAGACATGCCCTCAACTTCCAAACATGGTTTTTCTAGGTAATGTTGAGGCAAAAGGAGAAAATGCTGGCTATCAGCATTTTCTTCTTTTGTCTCAATGTTTTCCCAGGCTAATTTTATCAGGGATAACGTATAGCACTTTATTTCTGCGTGGACTTTATTTCTACGTGGACTTTATTTCTGCTATTTCTGCGGTCGTGGACGGCACTGCAGAAATAAAATCCGCAGAATATTAATCCTGAATGTAGATGTTGTTGTCATTCTGTAAGTTTAGTCAGTTCATGGACAAGTTATAGCTTTACAACCAGATGGAAAGAACAATATCATAACAATGGAGTGCTTTCTTATTCAAAAATGATGTAACTAAGGCTTTAACTTAGGTGTAGATAAGACATTCTAAACTGACACGATTTAAAAACGCAAAAGACATTTTCATTAACCATTCCTTTCCTGCAGCCTCAATCGGTACCATATTTGGGGACATTCATTAGTTAATGTATACTCTTCACATGCCACCAATATTGTCGTGTCTTCTTTAAACTACGCGAACATCTTAACCGCCCATCCAAAAATGCTTATGTGTCTCGTGCATTCAGACAACGTCTAAAATCATTAAGACTTTTTGTGTGCAAACTGCCATATCGATTTACTCTTTGAAAACACACAACAACTACGGGTAATGTTCGTATGTAGAATGCCGAGGCTTATTTCGGCACGAGGGAACCAAGTTTTGGGGCTCTTGATCAGCGATGTTTTGCAAATGGAGATAGATAGACGCTTTAATGTAGCCGACTCGACTGTTTCAAGGTCAGGGAGACATTTTCTTCTATTGTCTCAATATTTTCCCAAGCTTCCCAGATAGGGGTAGATAAATTAGCTTTGGATACACACCTGAGTTTTCCAACATTTTCATTGAGATATGTCCCATTCAGGGCTTCCACATAAATATCATTATCTTCTATAATCCATGGGTTAGACATGCCTTCAACTTCCAAACATGGTTTTACAGCTGTAGGAGAGAAAACATGTTTATTGTTATGAGCTTTATTCGGAATGTTAATCACATTTTCTTCTTTTGTCTCCATGTACTCCAAAGTACTCATTATTAGAGAAGTATTCCGTAACAAGAGTTGTCCGCGGACAACATAGCTTGCCTATATGGGAGCTTGTCACAAAATCAGGCAATTTTTTAAAAGTAGGTCAAACTCCAAGGTCAAGGTCAAGGGTCATGGTCCCAAATGAAAGGTCTTGTCGAGATGTATCCATGTATGAAATATCAAGGCTGTATCTCTAATAGTGCCTGAGATATAGACCAGGTTAAAGTTTTTCAAGTGAAGACGCGACGGGACTGGACGGGACGCCGACACTAGGGCTGTGACATTACCTTCCCGGACATAAAGTCCCGGCTCGCTAAAAATTAGGGCTTGTTTTGGAAAGTGATGCAAGGTAGTACAGAAGAGTAAAAACAACTGATCTATGTTTATGTGATATCATTTTATGTCCTTATAAAGAAACTAAACGCTACAATATCAATGACTTTTGTACACTATAGTAAGTAAGGCACAAGTGCTAACATATATTTTGTTCTTTATTTCAGAGCAAATTTCCGTTTTTTCCCTTTCATCATTATAAACAGTAATAGCAGCAAAAGTGAACCACATACATGTAACATATTCAACTACAAATGAGCCAGGATCTGGAAAAAGGTCCTTTAAGGCTTTTGAACCGTTCAAGGTTCAAGATCAGCATGCTTACACATGCAGTCTAATCATGAACCATGTTGGTCTCCAAAACCTTATTTGTGACCTGTAGCAAATGTAAGACAGCAGCATGGATCCTGGTCGGACTGCTTTTAGGTACAGGCTGATCTTGAAACACGGCTGTCTCAAATCCAATAAGGCACCTTTTTTCCAGAACCAGACTCATTAATGAATTAAATGATAATCAAAGCTACCTACTTGATACTGTAGTTGCACTGGTTGCAGTTGTTGGACTCACTGTAGTACTTGGACTAACTGATGTGGTTGCAGTTGTTGATGTTGGACTAACGGAGGTACTTGGACTAACAGAAGTTGTTGGACTCACTGACGTAGTTGAGCTTGTTGATGTTGGACTTTCGGAAGTTGTTGGGCTGGTTGATGTTGGAGTTGCTGAAGATGTTGGACTAACTGAAGTAGTTGGACTCACTGAAGATGTAGGACTCACAGAAGTTGTAGGGCTGGTTGATGTTGGACTTACAGATGTACTTGGACTCACTGATGTACTCGGACTTGTTGAAGTACTTGGACTAACTGAAGTTGTTGGACTGGTAGAGGTTGTTGGACTAACTGAAGTTGTTGGACTCACTGAAGATGTTGGACTCACTGAAGATGTTGGACTGGTTGATGTTGGACTAACAGTTGTAGGACTGATGGAAGTGCGTGGACTAGTAGATGTTGTTGGGCTAACTGATGTGCTTTCACTGCTTGACGTACTTAGACTAACTGAAGTACTTGGACTAACTGAAGACGTTGGACTAACTGATGTAGTTGGACTTGTAGATGTTGGAGTTGTTGAAGTTGGACTAACTGAAGTTGTTGGACTGGTCGATGATGTTGGGCTAACTGATGTGCTTTCAGTTGTTGAAGTACTTGAAGAAGTGGTTGGACTAATAGAAGTAGTTTCACTGGTGGAATAAGTGGAAGTAGTGGATGTTGATGTACTAGTTGTATACCAAGTTGAGAATGTAGTTTGTGTTGATGTAGAACTCATGGGGGTCGTTGAAGATGTTGTTGTCTCTGTAATGTTGAAAGTTATTTTGGTGGTTTTTAAACCTTTCCTAAACAAGAATTGGTTTGGCGCATCTTATTTAGAAGGACTGGAAAATATCGAGGCAAAAGGACAAAATGCTGGTAACCAGCATTTTGTCCTTTTGCCTAAATATTTTCTATGCTATATCATAAACAAATCTTTTCTTCATCACATATTCAATAAACTGCTAAGACTAGTAGAAGTAGTTTCACTTGTATAGTAAGTTGGTGTTGTTAATGTTGATGTACTAGTTGTATACCAAGTTGATGATGTAGTACTTGTTGATGTAGAACTCATGGGGGTCATTGAAGATGTCGTTGTTTCTGTAATGATGAAAATTATTTTGGGTGTATAACCCTTTTCCTAACAAAAAATGATTTTTATGTTCATATAGAAATATTTTTTCTGTATTATATTATATACAAATGCTATTTTTGTCAACGTCAAGTTTGTTGTCTACATTAGCTTTCCAACTGAAGTCTTTTTTTTTTTGTTGTTTAGAAAAGGGTTACATGGTGGCTATGAAGTTTTCAGCTGTCGATCCCTTTCTTTTCTAAATGTTTACACTTTTCAGAGTCAGCATATATCAAAGCCCTCTTAAACACAAACTCATCCAAACATTAAACTAGGTGTGAACTTATCCTAATAGCACACTAAACAAAGACTTGTTTGGGAAATGGTTAATTCAAACTGTTACATTAGTTATTTACCTCCAACTCTGCCGCAGACTCGCACATACAGGCTAGACATGTTGTAAAGACCAAAGGTTCTCGGTGTGAACCCTATCCTTATAGTATCTGCCGTGGTACCGTTCAGTGTGTGTACACCAATCTGCATATTTGCCGGTCTATCATATTGTATGTTTGAATAAACCTGCAAGAATAACAAGAGTACAATAGTCACAAAATATCTATATTGTCAGCTATATTAAAAATATCTTCACTACAGCTTATTCAAGCTAGTTCCAACATTTTTTTAACATAGCCAACGATTATAAAAGCCAAATGCACTCGGTGTGAACCCTATCCTTATGGTATCTGCCGTGGTGCCATTCAGTGTGTGTACACCTATCTGCATATTTGCTGGTCTGTCGTATTGTATGTTTGAATAAACCTGCAAGAATAACAAGAGTACAATAGTCACAAAATATCTATATTGTCAGCTACAATATCTTTACTACAGCTTATTCAAGCTAGTTCCAACATATTTTAAACATAGACAACGATTATAAAAGCCAAAGGTATTCCGTGTGAACACTATCCTTATGGTATCAGCAGTGGTACTGTTCAGAGTGTGTACACCAATCTGCATATTTGCTGGTCTATCATACTGTATGTTTGAATAAACCTACAAGAGAGAAGTGCTATACATTCTGAAGCGGACACAGGATTTCTATAAAGGAGACTCCAACATGCAAACAGAAGAGTTCTTCCTATAACTGTACAAATTTGACCAAATTTCTATACGAAAATGAAATAATTAGGCTACTTGGGAGGGGGGGGGGCATTTTGAACCCCCTAAAAATGAACCCCTTGAACCCTTATTGGATCTGCCACTGGTATTCTAGTAAATGATGCCACAATCTAATCAGGCATTGTTTATCATTACAATTTCTGGACCTCTTTTGTTTGCATTTACAATTATTCCCTAGAAATCTCAAACATTGGTGAGGCAAATAAAAATATCAGTGTCATGGATATATTTGACTTAACAGGCTACATGGTCGGCAAATTACTATTTTCTTTGAAAAGTCAATATTGTATGGTAATGAATAAATATTGCAGACACTGTTTACAATACCTCAACATCATCCAAGTAGTAGGTTACTGCCACTTCGTCCATATCCATCGTCAAAAAGAATGTTAGCGACGCCACATCCCTTTGTGAAAATGTGATCACAAGCTGGTTGCTGTAAATCGGAGCTCCCCAACCCGTGAACACGTCATCGTACATGTGAGAAGGCAGGGTCAGATATCGGCCATCCAAAACTCCTATCACTTGACATGCTGTAAGAGAATTATTATTGAATATTGTGTGACAAAATGCATGAACCCTTTCCCAAGCAACCAATTTTGGACTGGTATAATTTGAAAGGAATTGCAAACCACAAAATCCATGTTTATAAACAAAGGATTTGTGTAAAATAAAGCCACAGAAAATATTGAGGCAAAAGGAGAAACTGCTGCCTAACAGTAGATTCTTCTTTTGCCTAAATGTTTTCCCAAGCTAATTTTCTTAGGGATGTCAAACCTAGTTTTGTTTGGAAGAGGATCAAGTCAAATTACAATATACACCATACAATGAAAGTTATGGACATAGTTAAAGTATAAAATTTTGTCAGCTTATGCACAATGCAATAAGTTAACCCATTGCCAAATGTTAACATTTCAGACTGGTCCAATTTCAATGATGTTGCTGATGAAAATTTCAAATGGATGCAAATTTATATTTTTGGGTCTATTTGGATAGTGAACATTTTGAAAAATGAAGAAATTGCTTGTCACAAGAAATTTCTTCATTTCCTCGATGTTTCAAACGCCATTATCTTGTGGGGAGTCAAAAAGAGTCATTGTGTGGGAATGGGTTAAAGATGAATCTGTTATTTGATTTCAAGCAGGCATTTCAAACATGGTGCCTCAAATTGCATTTTTTAACCTGTGTACCATGTTACCATCTTTTATCAGAGACATAGATTTCGCTGATTGTTTTCTACTCTTTAAGAGGTTCATTTGAATTTTTAGGCAGCAATTCCTTTGATTTGCAGTCCATGATGACATTACTTTTAAGACACTTTTAATACTTTTGTTTTTTGCAAATATTAACCTATCACCAGACCTCAAAATTTTAGACCCATCCAAACTAGGGATGTTTCGGACATCAAATTCAAGTGATATAAATTAGGCAATTTCTTGTCTCTCTGTGTAGAATAGAAATCATTGAAATGAAGAAATTGTTTGTTTATTTTCCACAATGTTTTCCAAAGCATTTATCATGTGGGGCGTCAAAAAGTGTCAATATGTAAGAATGAGTAGAAAATATGAAACAAGAGTTGTCAACGGACAACATAGCTTACCTATACCTGAACTTGTCACAAAAACAGCTTAATTTTTTAAAAGTAGGTCAAACCCCAAGGTCACAAGGTCAAAGGTCATGGTTTTCAAATGTAAGGTGTTGGCAGGAGGTATCCATATGTGAAATATTAAGGCTCCATCAATAATATTGCATTAGATATAGGCCAGGTTAAACAATTTTAAAAGTAGGTCAAACCCCAAGGTCAAGGTCACAAGGACAAAGGTCATGGTCCCAAATGAAAGGTGTTGGCAGGAACTTACAGTATCCATGTGTGAAGTATCAAGGCTGTATCTCTAATAGTGCCTGAGATATAGACCAGGTTAAAGTTTTTGAAGATGCGGCGAAGATGTGACGCCGACACTATGGCTGTGATATAGCTTCCAGGACATAGAGTCGCTGAAAAGTTACTTACGACAATATTGTTCATCCGATCCATCGTCACAATCAGTGATATTATCACATCTGTCATTCTCTGATATACATGTACCATTGTCACAAGTAAAATCTGGACATGTCGCTGTAAAATAAATGTTATAAAAAATTCACAATCAGTGATATTATCACATCTGTCATTCTCTGATATACATGTACCATTATCACAGGTGAAATCCCAACATGTTGCTGTGAACAGAGTAAGAAGTATGTTATGCGTTTATACAGTACATAACACAAAAAAGAAAAACCTCGTAACAGCAGCTTCTTTTAAGCTGCAATTAAGGGTTTTCAAAAAGGAGCAGCAATATCATTTCAAAAGTACATGACACTCTATTCAATTTGATTCTGATATAAAGCACCAATACCCATGCCAAATGTCTAGGCCAATGACAACAAGTCTATTAATATGGTGTACCAATAAACCAAACACGTTACCCCTTTTGTCTCAATATTTTTGCTATAATTTTTCACAAAGCCTAGCTTTGTCAATATAAGTATGTTGTTTGCGGCAATATCTAATTTGGACCAACAAAAATTTTGTTGTTTGGGAAAGCATTATTCAAAGAAGAATAAATTAATTCTTTCTCAAACAAGACCTGGTTTTGACGTCCCCAACAGAAAAGGCCTCAAAACATTGAAACAAAAGAAGAAACTGCTGATAACCAGCAATTTCTCCTTTTGTCTCAATATTTCCTGCGCTATATTGTACACAAATTCTATCTTAAAAAAGGTCTATTTGCCGTCAGCAGCAGCTTTTGAAATGGAAATTTTGAAAAATTGCTGTTTGGGAAAGGGTTTATAAGCTGCCAAATTGAACCACACTAATATTTTGTCATTTGCAAAATGGTTAAAAAATGAATCAAATACATACTACACCCATCCTCATCTGATCTATCTGGGCATGTATAATTTCCGTCACATTTATCCTCAGGATCATAACAACCATTACCGTCCGTACAGTCGATACCTTCTCTTGTTGTACAGTTGAGACGTCCCGCTTCACATACACTGAATTAAAGTGAAAAAAGTATAAAGTACTTAGAACCAAAGTCAGAATTTTTTTTTTGTAAATAATGATAAGAACAACACTTGTCCTTAGGATCATAACATCCATTACCATCTGTACAGTCAATAGCTTCTCGTGTTGTACAGTTGAGACAGCCTGCTACACATACACTGAATTAAAGTGAAAAAAAGTATGGGACCAAACAGAAAATGAAATAACAATGTTGAGATCAAGATATGTTTACAAAACAACATTTTCCGTCACATTTATCCTCAGGATCATAACATCCATTACCGTCTGACCAGTCAATACCTTCTCGTGTTGTACAGGCCTGCTTCACATAGACTGGATTAAAGTAACACAAGAGCTGTCAGAGGACAGCTTAGTGCAATTATAAAGTGCTTGAAAATGAGAAAATTCTATGTATGAAAAAGGATAAACTTATCTATATCAAATGTCAGAGTAACAAGTCTTTGCCTAGAGGCTGATATTTTGGTCATTATAAGAAGCATATGAAGAGTTTGAAAGCAATAGAAACAAAGTAGAAACAAAGTAGAAACAAAGATATCACAGATATATGACAGTTGCACATAAAAACATAACCCAGAACTTCTAAGTCCACAAAGGGTTAAAATTCCACTAATCAAATATCAGTCTAATACATCGTTGCCTAGAGGCTGATGGTATGGACACAAAACCATATCAAAGTTTCAGAGCAATAGCATATATACTCAGAACAAAAAGTTAAGCGCCACTAAGTTTTAAGTTGATATAATTTCTATCGAAAACTTTAATAATGTATCTTTGTTGTCAGACGGTTAGAGCAACCTTGTAGCTATTGATTAAAAACATTTCGGATGCTCGTGTATATTCAGCAAGTCTGTTGCAATGACTGTAAAGCCAGGGCTCGTGCCAAGTGGAAAATTAGTTTTTCTGTTAGAGATAATTTCGTCGTGTAGCTCGTTCAATTGTTTACATTTCGATTTAAAACTCAGTTATGACAAGGCGTAGATTGTCTACGAGTGAAAGATGGCGAACAATTGGAATTCGAGATTCTGGAATGTCTTGTAGAGCCATTGCCAGACAGCTGTGGTATCACCACAGTGTCATAACACGTTTGGTACAAAAACACGCACAAACAAACGACGTTAAGGACGTGTCAGATCCGGACAACCTAGAGTAACGTCTATACGAGAGGATAGAGCACTTTTGCGTCACGTCAGACGTCTGTCCTTCACTGGTGCGCCTGTACTAAGGGACAACTAGAATACACACAGACGGGTCTCTATTTCAACAGTGCGAAATCGACTTCGGATGGCTGGGTATAAGGCACGAAGACCCCTCAAACGTCCAAAGTTACACCAGAGACACATCAATGAACGTCTAACATGGTGTAGAGCGAGGGCACGTTGGAACTTGGCATCATGGTGTCGGATCCATTGGTCAGACGAGTGCAAGATGTTCTTGCATGTCACCGATGGCCGAATTCGTGTTTGGAGACAACCTAACACCCGATTTGCACCAAAGTACGTCCAACCAACCTATCAGGGTGGCGGTGGTTCCGTTATGATTATGTGGTTGTGTCTCCTACGGGTGTAAACTGGACCTGGTGACAGTTCCAGGAACATTTACAGGCGATCAATATCGCGATAACATCATTTTTCCTGTGGTAATTCCACATTTTGACATTCATCCTCTTCGAATAAGACCAGTGTACATTGATGATAACGCCAGACCCCACAGAGCAAGAGTCGTGGCGGACGTTATGCAAAGTGAAGCCATCACCACCATTCCATGACCGGCGTGTAGTCCCGATCTTAACCCCATCGAGCACCTGTGGAACATTTTAGGGCGCGGTATACGTCGTAGCGAGCCTCCTGTACAAAATATGGTTGAGTTAGAAGTAGTACTGCGCCAGGAGTGGCAGCAAATCCCTCAACACGTCTTCCAGAGGCTGATTTGTGGCATACCGCGGAGGGTGCGTGCAGCGATCAATGCTCACGGATCTTACACACACTACTGACTAAGATGTGACTGGAATTTATCGCATTTGTGTTATCTGACTTCTAAAAGCAAGTTTCGTGTCATACACAACACCGTACGTCTGCTGTGACAATAGTTTTTTCATGTTTTAAAAAAGGTGAAAATACGTCGTTTACATTTCAAGGTACAAAGTCAATAAAATTTATCACCACCCATGTTTTGTTGTGAATCTGTTAAGTCAACATACCGTTTTTACCATCTGAACTCAATATTTACGTCTCTGTTATTTTAATTAATGCAGGCTCATTGCCTTTAAGAATCTTCTGTCTAAAAAATGGTGGCGCTTAACTTCTTGTTCTGAGTATATATAGAAACAGAAATATGACCCTTGCACGCAAAACCTTAACCAATTACCACACAGTGACTCCCTACATGATAATGACTTTGTTAACATTATGGGAAATGAAGAAATTCTTCATTTCCCACAATATTTTCAAAGCAGGGAGTCAAAAAAAAGTAAAATTTTATTCACTTTCAGTTGTCGTCTGCAACATCTTAGGAATTTGGACAAGTTTAAACTTTTGTCGTTTGGTAATGGCTTAACCATCTTTAGCATTGCACCAAAGCTAAAGTTAACACCAACACCGACACCTGAGTGACTAGAATAGCCCCTCGATTCCATGAATAGTTACCCTAAAAAGTATTGAGTGTTTGTGACCAGTCAGAAAATGAAACAATGATATAGACAACAAGATGCATTTGGGACAGGGTTCAAGCTGAAATTAACCTTTTCCCAAACAAGATCTGGTTTTCACATCCTTAGTAGAACTTTTTTTGGAAGACATTTAAACAAAAGAAGAAAATCCTGATAATTAGCATTTTCTCCTTTGTGCCTCAATATTTTCTATGTCACATTACACACTAACACTTTGACGTCAGCAGCAGCTTTTCAAGTGGACGGACCTAAAGTTTTGTCATTTGGGAAAGAGTTAATTAATAAGCTTATTGTTTTGGGACATGGTTAAATTTGAAAAAAAAATAAAAATAAAAATATCTCACCATCGAGTACAGCCTTCCTCTCTATACCAACCAGGGGGTCGTTCTATCCCATCAACATAACATCTGCATTCATCTATGGGTATACAGTGATCTCCTAAATAAAGAAAAACATCATTTTTGTAGTGAAACACTAAACACTGTGAATAAAAGATAATATTTGTGAACACTAAACAATACCAAAACTGGTTACTATTCCATTATTCACATAAGAAGAATTTTCATTTACAGGTATGCAAAACTGGGGAAAGAATCATTGAGTATTAAAACAAAATTGAAATGTGTATGATTTTTGCTTGACTGTCAGCTTTATAGGAAATCTATTCTTTCCTTATTGAGACAAAAAGACAATCAACTGATAGACCAAATAACTGACACATTGACTCCTATATACCCTCAAGAAAGAGTTGGGGGATATGAGATTTGTCTGAAGAACTGATATGTATACCTTCCATAACTTTCACAATAGTCCTGTCCATTACCCCAAATATGCTCACAGGTCTGTTCACACTTGTTCCCATCTTTTGATGAACCACAATGTAAAAAGGCTTTAGAAAACATCGTGGAAAATGAAGAAATTGCTTGTGACAAGCTATTTCTTCGTTTCTCACAGTTTTCTATCCAAAGTGACCAAGAAATGTAAAATTTCATTCACTTTCAATTGTCATCTACAACATCTTTGAAATTGGACTGGTCTAAAAGTTTGCCTTCTGGTAATGGGTTAAGAATTCATATACCATTTACATGCCACTATTAACAGACATGTACCTCAGTAGACTTGAAACTCAATGATCATGGGTTAGAGTGTAAAGTATGTTGAATATTGTTCAGTTTGTAAAAACAGACTTCAAACCGAAACTTTAACTTTTTTTACCTTCCATGACCTGCCCATCAGGACAATAACATCCTTCTGTACATTGTTTGTTTTTACAATAGTCCTGTCCATTACCCCGCATATGCTCACAGGTCTGTTTACATGGGTCTTTACACGGCTGATACTCTGTACCATTCTCACACTGAATGGCTGTAAGCAAAAAGAGCAGTTCAGCAAAGTTAACCAAAAATTTTAATCAACTCTTTGCTGTTATACACATTGTACAAAATGGGCTCTTAATACGTCTAAAATACTGAGCATCTTTCAAAGAAGTAGGCCTAATGCTAAATCAAGACCCATCTTGCAAAAGAATGGGAGGTATGAAAAATTTCAGCTTACTGGGATGGATATAAACATTTCACTCTAATGCTATTTAAGAATGTCAAATGCTTTTGTTTTTCAAACATTATTATTAACACATTTCATAACTGCAGCTAATTTAAAAATTAATGTGACCAACAATATGTTGATTTTTGAAAAGAAGTATCTTGTGTACCTCAGATTTATCTAATGGGGTTAAGAATTGAGGATGAGAATTTCAAAAGTTAACTTGATTCTTTTTTTCTCATTTAACCCGTTCCCATACAGCACAATCTAAAGGTGATCCACCTCAAAAACTGCCACAGACAACAAAATGGGTGTTATTAAGGATAATATTTCTTTAAAATATGGCAAAGAAAATATTGAGACAAAAGGAGAAACTGCTGGTTATCAGCAGTTTCTTCTTTTGTCTCAATGTTTTCCCAAGCCTTTTCTATAAGGGACGTCAAATTCCAGTCTTGTTTGGGAAAGGGTTAAATCAATCAAACTACTAGATCTAGTTGACTTACGACAGAGGCCATCTTTTCTCCATCTTACAGGTATATTATTCCTGTTACATAACTCGGCAAAATCTACAAGAGCTTGACACAGACACTCACAGTCTCCGCCTAGATGACATCTGGAAATTAAGTATAACCAATCAAAGAATATGTGACCAATCATGCTAAAAGGGACGTTATCAGAAGTCCAAAAATCCAAATTTTGACAAACTGATCAGACTCCGTAAAGGTTAACCAGATATTGCCTGTGACGAATGGACATATAGTAAGATAGGGCAAACATTCCAGATTCAGAAAATTACATAAAAGTGAAAAATATCGACCCTAGTCTGGCTGCGCGGACAGCGCAGACTGAATTAAGGGTCGGTAGTTTTCACACTTCCTATAAGGTCACTTTTAGCCTGACTGGTCACATATGTATAATGTCTTGACTGGATGCATTAATTTTGTTTTAATCATTTTATAACCAAAGCTATGATTATTAGAAATATCCTTTTTCTCATATGCTTTCAAATTGAAGAAGTTTGAATTTTTGCGGTTCAGAAAGGGTTAATCATAACCTTGATTATGGGAACCAGTAGATGTAAATAATAACTTTATTGTCTGAGAAAAAAGGAATCTGTCAATGTGATCCCAACAAAACCTTGTACAGTATAGTTCGCGTAATTTTGCATAAAACACTCGCCCTCCGGGGGACAACAAAATACGGGTAGAAAATCGTGGTGATTTTCCATTGCGACGACCCTGTTTTTCCACTCTCAATTTCCACGCAAACTGCGCAGGCCAGTGGAAGAACATGGTGATCATAGCGATAGAGTGAAAATGCAAGGTAAATTCAAAGCTTGTCAACGCAAATCACTGCTTTTTGGTGACGAGAAGATCGCCATGGTTGAGTTAAAAAAATTGTGGTGGTAAATCGTGGAAATTTTGCGGGTTAGGGTGGAAAAACTGCAGTTTTCCCACCAAAATCCACCAAAAATTGAATTGCAGTTATGCGTGAAAATTGGCAAAAATCATTAACCCTTTCTCATACAATACCTGGTTTTCACATCCCTATAGAAAAGGCTTGGGAAAACATTGAGACAAATGAAGAAACTGCTGATAACCAGCAGTTTCTCCTTTTGTCTCAATATTTTCTGTGCTATATTATACATAAATTCTATCTTAAACAAGGTCCATTTGTCGTCAGCAGCAGCTTTTGAAATGGAAATTTTAAAAATTTGTCATTTCGGAAAGGGTTAAACCAAATTCTACAGGTCTTTGGAACTCATTATAAGGTTACAAGGATTTTATCGAGACACACACAACAAAAACTCTTGTAAGACTTGTTTGACAAAGAACAGTATTGGCAAATAAAGTTACCTTTTTACTCAATTTATTCTTCAAAAATAACCAAAGACTTTCTGAAAGTTTTCATTGAATTTTTTTATGAATTCATAGTGTCAATTCACATCTTTCTTAGCTCTGACAAACTTGTAATTGATTTGAGTCCTTTCAATTATTTTTTTTCTGTACCCGTAGAGCACTGTCGGTGGCAAACAATGGGTTTATGGGAAATTAACATTGAAATGTTTTGATTTCGTATGCACGGTCATGCTTTGGGTTTGAGAGTATCGTTACTAAAACACTTTGGGTTCGAGAGTATTGTTACCAAAATGTTATGGGATTGAGAGTATTGTTATTAACCCATTACTGCACAGTGACGCCTTTTGACTCCTTCACAAGGAAAGGCTTGGGAAAACATTGTGGAAAATCAAGAAATTGCTTGTGACAAACAATTTCTTCATTTTCCACAATGTTTTCTTACCAAAAATGAAATATTTTTATAATTTCATCAACTTAAAATTGTCGTCTGCAACACTTTTCAAATTGGAAGTGTCCAAAATTTTGCCAAAATTCTGGTTGGTAATGGGTTAAATTGCTTTTGGTTCGAGAGTATTGTTACTAAAAAAAACAAATAATAAACGTTTGAGCAGCGATTTAAGACTCCAAGGACGACTTCCGGTGGCTGTTGTGTGTGTGTGTGTGGGGGGGGGTCTCAGTGGAAATAACCTTATTCACACTCATGCCTGAACTGACTCCTTGGGCCTCTTCATATAATGAAACTCAAACAGGAATTTACCTCATAATAAATAATTAATTTATTACTTACGAGCATGCATCGTACATACAAGCATCATACTTCTTGTTAATGTCTTGTGGTGACAACATTGCGATACAATCTCGGAACACGCCCTCCGTGTTTCTGATGATTTCGCAGGAATCTCGTGCCCATGCCTCTCTGGGTTGTAACAACGGACCCTGTTAAAGAGTAAAATATATCAACCCATTACCACACAATTGCTCTTTTACTTATGACAAGTAATTTATTAATTTCCCACTATGTTCTCTACCCCAAAAGACAAGAACATTTTAGATTTCATTCACATGAAATTGTCATCTGCAACATTTTTTAATTTGGATCAGTCTAAATTTATAAAGTTGTATATACCTCACAATATTGTGGGGTGATGTCCTCGTCAACAACACGGCCAAGTCATTGTCAATACAAGATGATCTCTTTTGTGTGACGGGTCACATATTGTCGCTTTTCAACAAAAACATTGTGACTGCAGCTTGTTTTAAGCTGCAGTTACAATAGTTTTGTCGAAAAGTAACAATATATATTTTGTATAAGAAAGGTATATAGTTGTATATACCTCACAATATTGTGGGGTTATGTCCTCATCAGCAATTTCAGGGCAGTTATTGCCCACGGCCCAACTGTTAATAAAATCATTTAATTAACCAAGGTGGTCCTTTTTGTGTGATGGGTCACATGCTGTCACTTTTCAACAAAAACATTGTAACTGCAGCTTGTTTTAAGCTGCAGTTACAATGTTTTTGTTGAAAAGCAATGACATAAATTTTGTATGAGAAAGGTATAAAGTTGTACATACTTCACAATATTGTGGGGTGATGTCCTCATCAGCAACTTCAGGGCAGTTATTGCCCACTGCCCAGCTGTTGATAAAATCATCCATGGTAGAAACATCACCGCTGCTCATCTTAAATTCGTCCTTCGTCTTTCCGTTAAAGTCACCACACAGACCGGAGACTTGTTCCTTCCAATCATCCGTCAGATAGATGTATATGATCGTATCTGAAAAAAACAAGCTTTTGTAAACCCTTTCTCAAATAATATAACTTTAGGGTGGTGCAAATTGAAAGCAGCAGCAAACAACAAAATGAATGTGACTAAAGGTAAAATTTGTGAAAAATATTGCTCAGGAAACATTGAGACAAAGGGAAGAAATGATTATCATTTTGATAAAATCGTCCATCATAGAAACATCCCCACTGCTCAATCTGACGCTTCCCCAAACAACAGAATTTTAGGGTGGTCTAATTCAAATACTGCTGTAGACTACCAAAGGGACGTTGTTAAAGATAGATTCTGTACTGCTGGTTATCAGCAGTTTCTTTTTTTGTTTCAGTGTTTTCCAAAGACATTTCTACTAGGGACGTCAAAAGCATGTCTTGTTTTGGAAAGAGTAAAACGTGTCCTTCGTCTTTCCTTTCAAGTCGCCACATAGACCAGAGACTTGCTCCTTCCAGTCATCCGTCAGATAGATGTATATGATTGTATCTGTAAACAGTTCAAAGTCATAAATTGCTGCTTGAAACAAAATCTGTGTGAATAGATAAATTATTTGTGTATATCATAGCACTGAAAATACCTAGACAAAAGGGAAAAATGCTAGTTATCAGCATTTTTAATGTCTCAATGTTTTCCTAGACTTTACCAAAAGTGATACTCAAACATCGTCTTGTTTGGGAAATGATTCAAAGAATTTTTTCTTTAATCTTAACCCATCAACTCTGCTCTAGCATATTCATAATAGAAATGTCTATATGTTTTAAGGACTTGCCTGTTTTGTCAATAACATAAACTTCTGCATTTGGCATAATGTTGATGAAATTTTAAATAATGGTTGTAGTTTGGGTTTGGAAACATTGTGGATAATGGAGAAACTGCTTGTAACAAGCAATTTCTTCATTTTCCAAAATGTTATTTCAAACTAGGGATGTCAACAGGTGTCACTGTGTGGGAATAGCTTTATAACTCAATACTTACGAAAATTATACTGTATTGTTATTCCCTGGGAAGGTACGGCTATTGTCAAAAACTTTCCACCACTTTCGTCAAGGTAAAAGAACCCATCCGAATACTGGTTCTCAAACAGGCTATGTAGGTCGGATAAATCCTCATTGCCCCCAACTAACACTATTGTACGGCCCATGATTGTGATCTCCACCATTTTTGTACATGTGACACCATTAGAACCACAAGGAATATTCGAAACTGGAATAATTATGATAATAATAAAAATATGATAAGATTGCATATATTTACAAATAGATTTAGCAGTTGATACAAAGTAAGAGGGGCTTTATTCTCTCCAAAAAGTTTCTTACTAATTTCCGCAAACCCCATGCTCTGGGTAGTCAAATAATCAAACTCTTCAAGACAATTCAATGAAAGTTACCAAAGTTAAAATGCCTTTTCAAACAGGCTATGATTGTTGGAGAAATCGTTATTGCCTCTAAATAAAACTATTGTGCAGCCTATAATTTAGACCTCCATCATTTGTATACATGTAACCCCATTAGAACCGCAAGGAATATTGGACACTGGAATAAAAATAAAAATTATCAGGAATAATTATAAATTGTTCTTTGCCATTTCATTATTTTTATTTCCAAAAGCTCTTACATTAGGGTCAAAACTGAGGTAACACTAGAACTGTTACAAATTGGACAATTACATATGACCATTGAATTACCACATAAGCATCAGAATTTAACTCTAACGGTGACTTTAGCCTTAACCCTTTCCCAAACAAGACCTGGTTTTGACGTCCATAACAGGATAGGTTTGGGAAAACATTGAGACATAAGAAGAAAATGCTGATCATCAGCATTTTCTCCTTTTGCCTCAATATTTTCCAAGCTGTATTGTACACAAATTGTATCTTTTTAGCACACATTTGGTCGTCTACAGCAACTTTAAAATTATACAGCCCTAAAATTTTGATGTTTAGGAAAGGGTTAAATGACCCATGAAAAAATTTATAATGGGTGATCTTTTCTCTGCTGTCTGTCAAAGTGGTCCAAATATAGCCATGGCTTTTCAAAGAAAACCTCATAACTGCAGCTTTAAACAAGCTGCAGTTACGAGGTTTTTGTTGAAAAGCGACGATTTAAGGTTTAGCATACCCAGGGTTAATCTAAATTAATTTGATTTCTGTTGACAGCATTGCTAGTAAATGAAATGACAAAAGAAGCATGATAAATGTTTTTACCTTTAACTTCGAAATTATCAGCCTTGACTAGGGTATATTTGCAATTGCTCGAGAAAGAGTATGTGAGTCCATCAAATGTAGTGTAATGAGGATGGCCAGTCGCTGAACATATTGCTGAAAAATATAGTGAAAAATAAAAATTAAAAAAAAAATGAAGACTGACTGTATGTATATAAATCATTTAATTAAACATAATTTGAAGAAATATATGATTTTTACCCGTAAGAACACTATCTCTAAACAGAACTTGCAAACACATTTCTCACTTTGAAATTAAAATCCTCCTAACAGTCAATGACAAAGATTTTTAGAGAACTGCACAACACAGAAATTTTGAGTATACTAATTAGTTTCGCTAAAACAATTTTGGTACTCAACAGAAATTTCCTTACGTAATAGCTTTGCTTTGCACATCTTATTTAGGCCTCCATTTGGAAAATTACATGCCATATCAATTTTATTTAGTTCTTTCTCAAGAATGTCACAATAGACCAAAATTTTGAAACAAGTCATTGTTAACCCATCACATGCTGTTCGAGTCCAATTCATGCTGTGACCAAAAGCTTTGCCAGGCAGTATTGACAAAAATCAGCCTGCACAGATGTGCAGTCCGATCTTAGCCTACACTGCCTGCTTTCTACTTGATTTTTGCGGCAAAAACTCTAGATAAACATTCTTAAATGTCTATCAAATTGGAAATTTGTTTAAAACAAAATTAAAGGCAGCAGGACATGGGTTAGTTACCTTTGCAATCCACAGCTGAAGTCTGCACCCATTCTTTGTCAATACATTTTCTGTAAACAAAATGAAAAAAATATGTGAGCCACTTAAGATTGTCAGCTAGCTATCTCTTCTTAGAATTTTAACCCTTTGATGGATAGCAAAATAAGAAGAATATGATGGTAATCATCAGCAGTTTTTCACCAACAGATTTTTAGTTTTCTCTATTTTGGTCATCAATTCCATGTAAACATTTCTGAGGTAAGGGTGTCATTAGGCTATTGGTTATACAGCCTAAAAGGTAAAGTTAAAAACCACTGTAAAACAATAAATGATAACAGTTTCATACTTATTGAAATGCTTCTTGAAAGATTACATGACCAATAAATTTTATTCCCAGCTGAAAAATTTGAAGTCAATCAACCTACATATCATTACTTTTCAACAAAAATCTTGTAACTGCAGCTTAAGATAAGCTGCAGTTACAAGGTTTTTTGAGAAAATCAGTGATATGGAATTTAGATATAGGTCAGTGTTGTATTACAGTCAGACTGAAAATCGTTGTTGCAACAGATATAGTCGTGTGACATAAAACACCATATCTATCCCAACAACAACACTCAATCAACTCTGGGTGCATAGTTTAGGTTATAATGGGCTGTTGATTTGGAATCCATAGTTTGCTGAAGAAAATTGCCTCTTGATCACTCTGTAGGAGCTAGATTTGAATAAAAAGGACCAACTTTCTTCCACTATTTACAAAACCGTAATCTGATTTATTTGATAAACAAATAACACATATTTGGGGCATAAGCAGTGATGGTATCCTCTTCATTTGACAGATTCTCTTTGTCTTCCTTTTCACGGGAGGATGATGCGAGTTGTTCTTGATTGACAATGCTTCGATGTTAGCACAGATATAGCTTCAATCATTACATGCCATAGCTGCGGCAACAACGAAACTTGGACAACCTCTGGAACTCCTACCTAACCTAAATAAGAAGTTGCAAAATCTTTATCTCCCACAATGTAATAACCAATCCCAATGTAACAGCCAGACCAGTTCCCTCAATGAAATTACCAAATAGTCAACACCATACATGGAAGAAAATATCCCAAACAGTGAGTTAAGGTAGAATACCCGTAATGTGGCCATTTTTAGATTCATAAAACATCACCTTTTTCGTGACATATCGAACATATTTGGGCGCGGTCATAAACATTTTGTGGTGGAAGTTCCACCGCCAAACGTTTTCTATGTCCCCCAAATAATTAGGACATCTTGCGAATCTCTAGGGGTAAACTACCTTAAGTGAACACCAAAGAAAACAAGATAGGAAGGACAACATTTAACCCTTTCCCAAACAGCAAAACATTAGAATGTTATAATTTGAAACCTGCCACATCATACGGAATTAACATTGATATGAATAATGTTAATGAACAACACATGAATGGAAATAATGAGAAAACAGGAGAAATGCTGGTTAGCAGCATTTTGTTTCTTTTGTTTTACAAACCTTTTACATTAGAGAAGTTAAAACCTGCTTTGTTTGGGATAGAATTAACCAATACCAACACATAGACGCATTTACTTTAGACCTCCAAACAAAATAAGGGAAGAGCTTTGGAGAACATTTATGAAGATAAAGAAATTGCTTTTGACAAGCAATTTCATTGTTTTCCAAAATGTTTTCTACTCAGAAAGACAAAAAATATGTAATCTAATTCACTTGAAATTGTTGTCAGCAGCATCTTTGAATTATTTTGTCTGTTGGTAATTTGTTAATACAAGATTTTTAAGTATAACCCTTTCCCAAACACCAACTATTTAGACATTAAAAAATTCTTTAGAAAAAGAAAGCATAAATTAATCCCAGAAAAGAAAAAATCATAGACAACCCTGCTGATCTTGTTTCACAACAATTGTGAAAGAAATAAAGGATATTCATTCAACAAACGCCCATGTGACCAAACCATTCAAAATTTTGTTTTTATAACAGTCTATAGCATGGGAAATTAGGAGGTAGAAGTTGAGAAGTAAAAAGGAAAACACAAACAACAGAAAATGAGATGACAAAATACAAGTATAAACTGAAAATGATAATTATTGCACTGACTCGGGTGAGTCGATGTCATGTATGGGAATCCAGGTAGATTATCCGACAGGGTTGGTTGATTTAATTTTGATTACGTATAAAATTGCTTTTTGGCAGACTATCACGAAGTCTGAGTGGTCAAATGGTAACGACTAGAGACGGGAAACCTATTTTGCCTTTTGGTGTGGGTTCGAATCTCACAGTTGTCTACGGATTTTATATTGTTTTTCATTTTTTTTTCTTTTTTCATGCACCAAGATAATGATTTTATTTTTTTTATTATGCTATCCGAAAGCAAAAATAGGCATATGTTTCATTGTAAACGGTCTTCCATATAAAAGCACAAACTAGATCTATATATTTTTCATATACATATATCTACAAATGTAAAGAGAAAAGAATAAATATGCAAACAATAATTATAGATCTGTTTATAAAAATGTGCAATTTCATTTTCCAGAAATATTTGATTTTGACATTTCACAGAGAGAACATCAAGAGAAAAACATGGAGAATCGACCACTTATATTTCTTCAAAGATTTCTCCTTTACTTAATTAAATTCCCGAGCGCATTTCTTATGCCGTCTTTGAAAAAATGATTGGACATATCCGTATAATTGTTGTCTGTAAATGGGTTAAAGTACCAACATTAAACAAAGGAATAAAACAAAATAAAGAAATTAAAATCATTATTATTAAATTTATCATGTCTTGTAGCGGAATTGAACTTGGTCCGTTGGGGTATAAGTCCTACGTCTTTCCCCTGCGCTATCACAGACTAGGACACTAATGTTTCTTTAAAACAAATACTTTCTTAAATCGAAACCTGTGATTTGTTTTCAATAACATTGGACCGGTCTATGTAAATAAACAAATGATCAAATTATCGTGCAGCCTTTATACATAAACAAGAGCCGTCAGAGACGGACAATGCTCCCCGATTAAGGCATTGTCACAATAAATGTATGCCATGCAGAGCTAAGATTAAGCTAACAAACGTTAAGCCCCCTTTTTCCATGACATACTTTTTATACGCAAATTTAAAGTAGTTCATTGTCAAGGGCATCTGATTTGCTACTCAAATATGAAATTTCATCAAATTCTGACCATTAGACTATGAGAAATTAGAGAAAAAGTGTATTTGACCTTAAATCCCCTTTTCCCATGACGAGGCCTCAAATCCAAAAACTGGGAAAAGTACATCGGCATTATGTCATAGGGAGTTCACATGGTAAGTTTCATTTGATTTGGCCCAAGGGTTATAGAGAAATCGCTTCGGACAGACGGACGGACGGATGGAATGACGGACGGACAGACGAAGCGGCGACTATATGCTCTCCCTTCGGGGAGCATAAAAACTCGGTGATATTTTGGGATAAAATCGTAACAAACATGACTAGAATTATAATAATTATGCAAGTAAAACACGGCACAAAAGTTGTGTCCTTTCAACTTAGCCATCTAATGCATTTCTTTTGCACATTATAATTGAATCAATTTGAGCGATAACGCTTTTAAAGAATAATTTGAATGTGTATAAACCTTAATAAAATTTAAAATCTTCAATTCAAACTTGCAAAGTCAAAAGTGCCTATGGTTTTAGATAATTTAAAACATGAAATGCAGCAACCATAGGGTTAAGAGAATTTCCTTCTTTTAGAAAAAATAATTTAAAAGATTTTTCCAAATTACATTACCTAGGGCATAATTATATTGTGTCTATGATTGTGACTAAGAATATAAGGGATTAAAATCATTATTGCATAAAAATAGACTTCTAGGCTCTAATATATGTGACCCGTCACATATAAAAGGGACCTTATCAGAAGTCCAAAAATCCACATTTTGACAAACTTGTCAGACTCAGCGCAGCTAAACCAGATACTGTATGCAAAAAATGAACATATAGTAAGATAGGGAAAACATTCTAGATTTAGAAAATTACATACAAGTGAAAAGTGTCGGCCCTAGTCTGGCTGCGCGGACTGCGCAGACTGACTAGGGTTGATATTTTTTACACTTCCTATAAGATTCCTTTTAGTGTGACAGGTCACATAAAATACATTACCAAACAGAAAACCATTCCTTACTTGGTCAAGCAGCCAATTTTCATTTCTGTTCCAGCTGGGAAATCTTTCAGTGCATATCTACATGGGCATTCATTTGGACGTACACAAGTCTAAAATAAATGGACAAAAAATTACATTCAATATGGAGGAGGGCGCCTATGATATTGTTAAAACATTCTGTGAATGTTTCATCTAAATTAGACATAGATTGTAGGAATTGAGCTCACAAGAAAATTTCAATGGTGTCCATGTTTGGAAAGGTTTCCATGGCAAATCAAAATTTAGAAAATCTCTGACACTTTGCAAAAGGTCACATGCTTAAAGACATTTAGTGAAAGTTTTATGCAAACTGACATTCAGCTGAAATAGTTTCTTTTGCAATTATGTTTTTATTCACAATTATTTGAATAAACACCATTCGATCGTTTCAATGTTATGATAGTTTTATAATTTGCCACTGCGTACAGCTTCAAAAAACTGATAAAATTCAACAAACCTGGTTATTTCCCTGGTTATAAATAACATAACCTTCTGGACACCCACACCCGTCATATGGCAAGTTAACGTCACACTCGTAGTCCAGTTCATCGAATGTCTCGCAGGTCAAAGGGCAAGTTAACCACATTGATTTGTATATCATGGTGTCGGGACAACTGCCTTGTGTATGATTACAGTTCGGTATCGTGTAGCAATCCCAACTTCCATTTAGACATGTACTGTAATGGAAAATACACTATATCAGTTACTAGAAAAATACCCGAAAAATTCTTTTTTTGGAATTTCAGATAAAAAAAACTTTGAAAAGCATAGAGAGGAAAGAAGAAAATGCTGAAAGTCAGCATTTTCTTCTTTCCTCTCTTATGTTTTGAAGGGAACACAAGGCAAACACTATAAAAAAAATTTGTTTTCAAACAGATTTATAAATGTTTTGCAGGTCAAAGGGCAAGTAAGCCACATAGATTTGTACAGTATATCATGGTGTCGGGACAACTGCCTTGTGTATGATTACAGTTTGGTATCGTGTAGCAATCCCAACTTCCATTTAGACATGTACTGTAATAAAACAAACGTAAATAAGCAACTAGAGAATGCTTGTTTTGACAATTTGGGTATTAAAAATCTTTAAAAAAAAACATAGACAAAGAATTTCTTCATTTCTAACCATGTTCTCTACCCAGAAAGACCAGAAAATGTAGAATTTCATTCACTTAACATAGTCGTCTGCAACATCTTACAATTTGGCCGAGTCTAACATGTTGCTGTCTGATAATGAGTTAAAGAACACCTACCAATTTCTGCAGTTGTCTTCTACAGTTTGGTGTGGGTAGTATATATCTGTGTCACCGTTTCTATTTTGATGATAGCATGTACATTTCTCTACTTGTACACAGTATCCATAGTCATCCAAATATTGGTTATGTGGGCATTTACAACCTTCCATACATCTTTCTTCACAATTAGCATTGTCAATCTGTTGAAAAAAAAAGAGGCATGCATGTGAATTGAATGAATCCATAATACAAAGACACAAATGCAGAACACCTCAGCAAATTCTATGAATCATATCTTGTGATGTGTAGAAATTTAAAATAACACTAGAAATGTCACAGCACAGAATGTGACTTGATACCCTCGCATAAGCTTTCACTACAACAAAGGGCAATAGTGTACCAAGTTTGAAGTTGCTAGCACTTATGGTTTAGAAGATATGGTTCAGACAAAAATGCTGGGGTACAATCAACAAAGGGCAACAACTCTTAAAATGGATGTTGCAGAGTAATGGTCTTGTACATGATACTTCCCCACAATAAGATCTATAAGTGTAGCACGTTTGAAGTTGCTAGCACTTATGGTTCAGAAGATATATTCCAGGCGAAAATGCAAGGGTAAAAAGAACAAAGGGCAATAATTCAAAATGTAGGCATGGCAGAGTAACAGTTCTTTCACTTGACACATTCCCACAATGAGATGTATAAGTGTAGCAAGTTTGAAATTGCTAGCACTTATGATTTAGAAGATGTGTTCCTGACAAAAATGCAAGGGTAAAAACAACAAAGGGCGATAACTCAAAAAGTGGGCGTGGCAGAATAACGATTCTTGCACACGACACTTTCCTACAATGAGATCTATAAGTGTAGTAAGTTTGGTGTTGCTAGCACTTATGGTTTAGAAGATATGCTATGGAGAAGTATTTTGTACACAGACAGACAGACAGACATACAGACAGACAGGTTGATTCCAGTATACCCCCTAAAACATTCGTTTTGCGGGGGTGTAAAAAAGCCTTTTCTTTGCCAAAAGAAATTGTTGCTATACTAAAGCAAGTAGCATTCAAGTGTTTCATTTAATGAAAAAAGTGACAGATTGCATTTTTTGCAGACATAGCAAAGAACCCAAAATCTACTCATTTATCTAACCAGTAATTTTGTAAAGTTAAGTGTTAAAAAGTCTACCTGAAAGTCTCTACAATGTCCATTACAGGATGATGCACATTGAGAAAATTGTAAACCACCTCCATCACAAGAGAATACTGTATCCACTGAAAAATGGAAAACATATCTCAATGTCATACGACAAAATTATAGATATGCACACATTATAAGCCATTGCAGTGGACAAAACCATTATTATTGAAGTCAGACTGTGCACAATTTAATGAATAGATATTCTATGACAAAATTTTAGACCTATCCAATCATAGATGATGTACATGATGAAAATGAATGTTATGAAAAATCTAAATGTCATAGCACGGAAAGCATTGAGCAAAAAAGACAATGCTGATCATCATCAACCCCTTATCAATTTAAACCTAAATGCTTTTAAATCTTCTCTAACAGAGACATCAAAAGCAGGTATTGTTTTGGAAAGGATTGAATCATGTTGTTTATGAATTTGTTAAACTATTAACTTACTGCATTCAACAGTGTCTTCATTAAAGTCCAAGTTCAGTAGGACTCCTTTATCTAGACAAAGTCTTGCGACATGCGAGGTCCATGTGCAGACGGGAGCGAGATTATCAGCTTCGTGCTGACACATATCCTGTACACACATCTCGTACGGCTGGTTCGTGGTGAACTCCGTAAACTGTCGACACTCTTGAAGGAAGGCGCTGTCCTTTAAATGGGCGCACTTTATCTGGCCACGTCTTTTCTACAAACACATGAAATAATGATGCTTGGATTCAAAGAGATTCTCAATATTTGGATATTATACAGAAGTCAAAAATGTAACTAGAGTTCTACAGATTTGTTATTTAGTTTTATACAATAAGTCAAGCTTAACTTTAAATGTCAAAGGTCATAGTTCCAAATGAATGGCCTTGACAGGATGTATCCATGTGTGAAATAGCTTGGCTCTATCTGTTAAAGTTCCTAAAAAATATCTAGACAAGCTTTGGTCTATGTAACCGTCATCGACAAGACTACAGCTATTAGCTCTGCGGATATCCAAGGCTCGCTAAAATGTGTCATATGAATTTCGCATTTCACATTTTGGCATATTGGACTCCATATAAGTAAAAAACACACTTTAAACAGAAATCTTACAAGATCAGGACTAAGAGCACAGAAATCCTCATGCTGCACTGTATTGTCATGACATGTGCTGAACTTGCTCACAAAATCCTCAGGGGCCACTTGAAAAATGCCCTTAATTATCATGTCATCAAAGGTCTTGTCATTGTAATTTCCGCACAGCCCTTGTACCTGCACATACAAAACATATGATAACATAAATGATTCATAAAATGGAAAATGTGTTTAACAAGAGCCAAAAAATACCTTGAAATTTGAACTACAATCTGAACTTTGGTGTTGCAGGGAAGGCTTTGTCATAAGAAATGTTCAATCATATAAAATATTACAGTCCCATTATTCATGGTTTAACCCTTTCCCAAACAATACCGTGTTTAGACATTCCTATTAGAAAAGGCTTGGGGAAACATAGAGGCAAAAGAAGAAATTAAGATAGCGGACAAAATCAGGCTACTTACCAAGTCCTTATAATCAGTTTCCAAGTTGATGTAAATTCGCTGTTTCTGCTTCACATCAAAGTCGATCGTAAAATCAACACCTTCAATCTGTATGTACTGGGACGTCGGCATACGAGCGTACACATAATTATCATTATGCGGAAGATTTTTCGTCTGACCGTCCACGTCGATGGTTTGTTTATCTGGGTCGATGGTGTACTTATTTATACCGACAGTTACTGTTAAAATTGTCACACACTTGGCCTTCTCTGAATCTGGACATGGTTCGAGTTCCACATCAATTTTGAGGTTGTTTCTTCTCAAATCTGCATCCTCTGAGGTCTAAAAGAAATATACAATGGTAAATATATCAAAACGCTTTCTCAAGACTCAAATTGTTTGTGTGCTACTGTACAAGCAATTTTTTTTACAGTCATTGTTGTTGTTCTTAATGTTGCTGCTTAATGAATGAGTTATCATTTTCCGAACTTGTTATCATCATTTTCTTCTTTTTTATCAATGTTTTTAAACACTCCATTGTGTAAACATTTGTCAATGTAACAAGTGTCAATTTGACATTATTTCTCAAGGGAAATATGAAAATATTTTGGTAGAAAGACTTTATTTGTACCCAACATTAAATCTTGTCCAAATGCATTTCAAAATGAAACTCTTTGTGAAAAAAATACAGAAAGAATATAAAAATGAATACCTGAACGAGTGTGTAAGAACAAATCTTATTCAGTGTCTGAAAGCTGTATGGTGGTTCTCCATCAAAAGTTTCTATGTGGTTAAAACCATCAAAGGAACAGGCATTTCCAAAACAATTCCTGCTGCAGGCATTAGAGAGTAATTTGAAAAATATTGAGCGAAAAGGAGAAAATGCTGATGATCAGCATTTTCTCCTTTTCTCTCAATACTTTTCCATGTCAAGCCATGCCATTATGACATTATGATTAACACTCTTTGTTACAGCTTACCATTGGAAAGGTGCTGTAGACAAAAACCTTTGTGTAAGAAAGGAAAGGATTTGTGTACAATAAAGCTCAGAAAATATTTTGACAAAAGGAGAAAATGCTGATCATCAGCATTTTCAAATCTTTGGTCTAAATGTTTTTCCAAGCCTATTTCTACCAACACACATCAAAACCAGGTCTTATTTGGGATTGGATTAACCCTTTCCCAAACAAGACCTGCTTTTGACGTCCCTAATTGAAAAGGCTTAGGAAAACATTGAGTCAAAAGAAGAAACTGCTGATAACCAGCAGTTTCTCCTTTTGTCTCAATATTTTCTATGCCATTTTTTACACGAATCCTACCTTTAATAACATCCATTTTATCATTTGTGGCAGTTTTTGAGGTGGATCGACCTAAAAATTTTGCCATTTGGGAAAGGGTTAAGCAATATTCTCCATACCTGCACCAAGGTGTAAGAACAAGTTTTATCCGGTGTCTGAAAACTGTACTGTTCTGAGCCATCAAAAGTTTCTATATGGTTAAAACCAACAAAGGAACATGTCTGTGAACATTCGTAGTCTGTGCAGTTTAACCTTCCATTCTGGCATGTACTGTTGAAATTAAGAAAAAAGTAAAACCGAAATTTGTCATTTTTCCTAAATATTTTCATTTAAATGTTTCAATTTTGATTAACAATAATTAAGGAACAAGTCTGAGAACAGTCAGTGCAGTTTAGTTTACCATTCTACCATTCTAGCATGTACACTTAAAGACACTTCCAACGCAACACTTACATTTTTCATTATAATTAAATGAATAATGCAGTATATTTTATGAAATTTTCAGCAAATATCAATCAACTACGTTTACATCTTTTCTGTAAATTTCTTTAAAATCGACCAAAACGAACATAAAAAATATTTAGGTTTTTCACCAAGACTCAAATATGAAAAGTTACAAAACCCCAGCCAATTGCAGAATTCAATAGCATCAAAGCAGCGTCACCAAACCATGCTCCTATCTAATTCCACTGCTTCATAAGATTTGATAACATACTTTCACGTGCAAAGCAATACCAGAATTCAGTTGCACCTATTTTGTTCAAGAAATAATGTTTTGTATGTGTGTCAGCATTGCACAAAATCATCGAATTTGTTACCAGACACTATTAGTTTCTCGCCCTTTTGCTACAAGAAATTTTCAACAACTGGAATAGGAACTTAAAAGGGACGAGTTAAGAATGATCCTACAAAGATTCATCATCAATTATGCTTTATCAATGAGAAGGGGTGTCTTCGTGTCATTTAGGTCCATGACGGACTCACAGCAGAATGTCATAAACTTTACTGTTGTTACATGAACAACATGAATTTACATTATCAGCTCGCACAGCTTTTTTGCGACTTTTTGTTTTCTAGTCATATCATATGAACTGCAAATTTGATCATTTCTACTCAATGTTTCTTTATATTATACAATTGTGAATGAATTAAATTTGTTGAAAATTTGATGAAAAATGGTTCATTAAATTTCAAGTTATTACCAAAAAGGTAAATGTTGCATTAGAAGTGTCTTTAAGTGTACTCTTTAGCCTTGATGCCTTACTGTTGACAACTATAATAGATATAGCTTGCAGAAACATTGAGGCAAAAGAAGAAATTGATGATAACTAGCATTTGTCTCAGTATATTCTTACCTTCTCATCAACAAATAATATCATAAGTAACACTCAATTTGTTGTCTGCAGCAGCTTCCAAATCAGAACAGTCCAAATTTTTGCCCTTTGGGAAATTATCAATTTCAAAGGCTGTCATTGTAAAGTAATGCTAAGGTGTAGCATACTAACCAAGTGTTGCATTCAACATTGACAATATCGCCTTTCTGGTATGTTTTGTGGTTAAGAACGCACGGACACTCTGATGGATATATACATTTGTTTTCGTGTTCGACCATACCCGGCAAACATTCGCAGCCCGTTGTGCGATCCTGGTAACATTCCATTGGTAGACCAGTATAGATGGCGGAGCATGTCACTGGGCAACTGGGCATGCTTGTACTGTAGATTCGGTTTTCTTCACACTGGACGGCTGAAATCATATTTATATAAAGACATAAAAGTCAACCTTTTCTCCAACAACTAAAGTTTGAAGACCCGTATATATTGCGGAGCATGTTACAGGGGAACTGGGCATACTTGTCCTTTAGATTCGGTTTTCTTCACATTGAAAAGTTAAAACAGAAATCTCAACTAGAATAGCATCAGTCTATGTTCAGCATGCAAACGTTTGATCTATAAATTTCACCATGGTATATCGACCATAATTAATGTCTCAAAAGTTCTACTTCTTGAAGAAAAATATGTGTCAGATTGTCATAAAAAATCATTACAATTATCTTTTACTTCAGTGTAAATTAATGGCTAAACCGGAATTTTCAAACAAATGAAAGTATGATACTTGATAAGCCATCTTGTAATTCCCTAAGCTAATTCAGTGTATAACGAACTAAATGTAGTGCAAGAGGTTTTAAAGGCTAAAAATTAATGAAAGTCTTTAAGGTAGTACACCCCTAATGAGATTCATGCGACATCGGAATTATTCAGGTGAAGTCGAAAACTTTCGGCGGTGGAACTTTCCACCACTGAATGTTTACGACCGCGCTGAATAGGTTCTGATATGTAACGATGACACTTAAACAAACCTAATGTTTTATGAATCTCAAAATAGCCGCATTATAGGTATTCTACCTTAATTTCATCTTCTGAGGCATAAGACAACAAGTGAAAGAAATGACTTACGACAAAGTAGATCGTTTCTCCACGATACTTCTTCATTGATGACCATGGATAATTCCCTTACAAATGACCCGGTCACATAACACTGTAGACTGGCTCTCTGCTCATCCGTCTCTGCCATACAGTGTTCTTGTCTACACAGGTCAAAGTACATTTCAGGGTCAATCTGGAAAAACATCATGTGACCTATGAAATATCGTCGCTTTTCAACGAAAAAACTCGTAACTGCAGCTTATTTAAAACAGCAGTTATGAGGTTTTTATTGAAAAGCAGCAATATAAGATCATAAAATAACCATGGACAATTCTCTCACAAATGACCCTGTCACATAACACTGTAGACTAGCTCTCTGCTCATCCGTCTCTGCCATACAGTGTTCTTGTCTACAGAGGTCAAAGTACATTTCAGGGTCAATCTGGAAAAACATCATGTGACCAATGACATATCGTCGGTGCTATGACAAAATTGCGTAACAAATTAGTCACGCAATTTTGTCAATTTTTTTTCATAAATGCTTTCTACTAAGTATATAGGAGCGCATATCCTGTCAAAATGGTGTTTTTCTACACCTATTAGAACCCTTTCAATTATCATGTGACAAAATTGCGTAACTCGATTTAGCTGACAAAAATGCGTTATACGTAGACAAATTATTTACACGAGAGTAATAAAAGGCTGAGAAATGGCATTCTCCCCTGTATTTCTTCTACTTTGACCAATAAATGAACCGTAAGTTATGTTCAATCACCTTATTTTACCTTAAAGAAGCTGAATTGTTCATGTAGTTATTGAGTTACGCAATTTTGCAGGCATATTTTTTAACATTTTTTAAAGCGGCAAAAACATTTTTGGCTCTCCTGAAAAAATGGTTTTCGAGCAAAATTTCTTTTACGCAATTTTGTCATAGCACCGACGATATACAATTCTTTGTTCACCCATTACCAGATGGCAAAATTCTGGACTGTTCCAACTTAAAAGGAGTGGCAGATGACAATTCTAATTTTGGAGAAATCTAAAACTCTTTTGACTTTGGTTTAGAAAACATTGAGAAAATGAAGAAATTGCTAGTGACAAGCAATTTCTTTATTTTCCACAATGTTTACTCATGTATTTTTCTTCAGGGCATCTTTCTTGAAGCCTCACTGTGTGGGAATGATTTAATGGCCATGGACAACTCTCTCACAAATGACTCTGTCACATAACACTGTAGACTGGCTCTCTGCCATACAGTGTTCTTGTCTGCACAGGTCAAAGTACATTTCAGGGTCAATCTGCAAAAATATCATGGGACCAATCAGGGGCATAGCCAGAGGAAATTGAATAGTACTCAAAGAAACTAGAATCTGCTAGGGCCCCCGAAAAGTCCAGAACAACGCCTCAAAGGATCCAGGGGACCGGGACCCCAAAAGCTAGCAAAAAGGACGATAACAAAACAATGTAAAATTTGTTTCCCTCTATTTGTTAAAGATTTAAAGGTGCAAAATTTGAATTTTTAGATTTTTTGTCTTCGTTGGTAGAAAACTGCAGGAAATGAAGACATTACTTGTCAAAAGCAATTTCTTCATTTTCCAAAATGTTATTTAAAGCCTTTATCTAATGGGGAGGTCAAAAAAATGCCCTTGCATCTGAATGACAATGGGACTTGCCTACAATCCTATTTATGGTCCAACAAATCTTTTGAAGTTAGAAAATAAAAGATTTAATAAGTGTTGAGATATCCAAATTTGCATGAATGGTATAATTATAGCCTTATCCTACAGCAATGCATCCATATTAATGGTAAATGCCAAATTTGAAAATAATTTCTCACCGCAGATGAGGGATGGTGCAGTTGGTAGATATAGTCGCAGGCTCTTTCACTGTCTACTCTATCTTCTGGTGTTAAACACATGTCTGGTGGGTCACTCGGCTCATCACACTGCAATAAACATGAGTAAAAACATTGTAAGGAAAGGAAGATTTTAAAGTTAGATTATCACTCAATAAATCTATAAATCTGTCCCTTCCATCTCAAAAAATGAATAATATAATTTCTAGAAAACAAAGATGAAATAAAATCTATTTAATTTGAAATAATAGGACAAATTGTTGTGGCTAATTAAAAATGTTCATGCAGGAGGTCAGTAGAGTATCTACTATATAAATAATTTGACTGTTTAATATTATTTTGATTAACCACAGCATTTGCTCAATTTCAGTCTATCTATTCCGAGACAACAAAATTTTCGATGGTCCAAAATTAAAGACCTTGCAGTTGATAATTTGAAGTATATAAAATTTTACATTTTTTGGTCCTTCTGGGTAGAAAACATTGTGACAAATGAAGAAATTCTATATAAAAAATGTCCAAATTTGATATCTGGTGGGGAGCACAGTGTGATCAGAATCCATGCTATCCTCCAATAGCTTCTTCGTAACTAGTAGCAACTTTGAGAGAGCAGCATTGACCCTTTTCAGACTGCTATGAGGTACATGCTGATCTTGAAACATGGTAGTCTCAAAATTAATGCTATAAGGGACCTTTTTCCAGATCATGGATTAAATGTTCAATAAGTATATTTACACGCAACTTAACAAAATCACTCCTACCTGTTGTCCTGGCACCATCTGGTCTCTGGCAAACTCAAATGCTCTGTCTGGGTTCACATCTTCTAGATCATCTAGAACAAAAACGTAAGATGTGTGAATAAATACTGAACAATTAACTCCCAAATTGTAATAATGGTAATGTTCCCAAACAGACATACAGAAAAACAGTGAAACTTATTTATTACACCATCTCTTTTCCAGAGTTGCCAATGACAATGTTATTGAATGATTGGAGGCTGTAATTTCCAAGTTTTTACTTACATAACATAAATTATAGGCCTGTCCCACCTAACCGAATTTTTACACCAAATGCATACCAAACTTAATTTGGTGTATTCGTTAAAGGTTCGTTCCACAAACGGTTTGTGTTCGGTATGTTTACGGTGCCATTCGGTGCTTTTCCTCGACATTATGCGGTGTTTGCAGACGCCTAAAAAAGTTTTTGAGCATGCACAAAATTTTTCAACGAATGCAGCGAATCAAAATTTCGGAATGAGTTCGGTAATCGTTCGCAGAAGGATCGGTAGGCTTGCGTCTGGCATTCGTTACTTTCGTTTTGGTGTCGGTAATAATTCGCAGACGAATTCCTGTTCGGTATGTTTGTTATGATCTCACCGAAGGACTCGCGTTTGCACTTCGATGAAGGTGCGTTTATTTACCGATCTGGCCGAAAAGGTAAAAAAAACGCTAACGAAACACACCGATCCTGACGATGCCATTCCGAATATGACGTTATATTTGTTACTCAAATGGTAGGGGTTCGTTGATGTTTGGGAACAAATTGGGGTATATTTCGGAGAAACATCGTTGGCTGTTCGACACATTCGCTACAAGTTCGTTACGAGTTCGGTGTATGGTCGGTACACAATCGTTGAAAACCAAAGTTCACCAAATAAAATGACAACGAACACTGCGAACTTCGCACTTGCCATTCGCTATGAATTTGCTGCGAATGTTCGGTAAGGTGGGACAGGCCTATTAGATATAGGTCTGTGTATCCTCTTAAATTGAACTTTTCAAAATGATCAAGGAAATAATTTGATAAAGATAAAGTTTTTTGTTTTTTTTTTTAATATAACAAAAAAAAAAGATTTTGAGACAAAAGTAGAAAATGCTGTTTATCAGCTTTTTCTTCTTTTGTTTCAAAGTTTTCCCAGGCATTTTAATAAGGAACGTCAAACTAACATTTTATCATCTGTAGTAACTGTTGAATATGAACAGTCTAAACTTTTTTACTGTTTGGTGATTGTTTAACCCATTACCACACAGTGACTCTTTTTGACTCCCCTCAAGAAAAATGCTTTGGAAAACAGTGTGGAAAAAGAAGAAATTGCTTGTGACAAGTAATTTCTTCATTTTCCACACTGTTTTCTAACTCAAAATGAAAAGATTTTTAAAATTTCATCAACTTGAAATTGTCGTCTGCAACATCTTTGAATATGCACCAGTCCAAAATTTGTCATTTGGTAATGGGCTAAATAATAAACAATACATACTTGATGGGTCTTCATCTCCGTTTCCACACAGGCCTCTAACGTTACCACTGGCGCTGGTTGGGACGTGAAAATATACCGTGGAATTTCTGATATTCATAAAGATAGAGTTTGTATTCAATATAACACAGAAAATTTTAAGACAAAAGGAGAAAATGCTGTTTATCAGTATTTTCTTCTTTTGTCTCAAATTTTTCCAGTCATTTTTATATGGTGTGTCAAACTGCCATTTTGTCATCTACAGCAACTTTCAAATTTGAACAGTCTAAACTTTTTTACTGTTTGGTGATTGTTTAACCCATTACCACACAATGACTATTTTTGACTCCCCTCAAGAAAAATGCTTGGGAAAACAGTGTGGAAAAAGAAGAAATTGCTTGTCACAAGCAATTTCTTCATTTTCCACACTGTTTTCTAACTCAAAATGGAAAGATTTTTAAAATTTCATCAACTTGAAATTGTCTTTGAATTTGGACCAGTCCAAAATTTATCATTTGGTAATAGTTTAAACAATAAACAACACATACTTGATGGATCTTCGTCGCCATTTCCACACAGGCCTCTAACGTTACCACTGGCGCTGGTTGGGACGTGAAAATATACTGTGGAATTTCTGTCCGTCTTTATGTAGTATTCCATACCAGGAAAATATACAAACAAGAATTCACCAACCCTCTTGGCCGTAAAATCTGAAAAAGAAACAGAAAGGCAAATTAGAACTGTGATACAATGATCCCAGGTTTTTTGGTTGTTTTTTTTTTTACGGCAGTGGCAATCCTTGATTGATAATAAGGCAGTGGCGGATCCAGAGGGGGTTCGGGGGGTTCAAACAAACCCCCCTCTGTAGCCTGATTATTTCATTTTCATGCAGAATTTCAGTCAAATTGTGTAATACTAGGAAAACGAACCCCACTTTTTGCATATTCGAACCCCCCTCACAGAAATCCTGGATCCGCCACTGTAAGGCCTAGTCACATATACAATAAAAGTATATGCAGTATTCCCTTTGAATGACTAGTGATGTTGAGGCTATATGGACTCAGAATTGTATGTGACTGGGCGTTATAATTGTTTATCAAATTGGAGTGAGCATTTTCTGCACTGTATGTTTATAAACTCCATCTTCCATTTGCATGGGATATAAGCACAAGATTTCTTTCATGCACAATATTTAAATGAAGGAATGTTGTTTAGATTATTTTAGTTAACCCCATAAACTATATTCTGATCTTCATGGGGTCAGGAGTTTCTGTACATGTATTTTATGAAACGGTTGTTTTTATTAACAAAAAGATTGATGCTTTTCAACTTAAACTTCATAACTGCAGCTTAAAACATGCTGCAAGTTACAAGTTGTTTGTTGAAAAGCAACAATATATGATACTGTACCATATTTAATTCCTTACTTATTCAAAGAAACACAATTTCAGACACGTTCAAATACAAAGGAGTATCACCTTTTGATTAAGACTAGCGTTAACTTTTGCTGTTTGGGAAATTTAAAGTTTACCTGCTATTTTGACTGGATGGTTATTTTCTAGTGTAATATTGTGTGTGCCATTGTTAATGACATGGTCGTGAATTGTGATTTCATGATCGTTGTAGATCATAGTCAAAACCTGAAAGTAAATTAGAAAAAGGACATTTAGAATTATGTCAAATGAAATTGTAACAAAAGCAAGAGAAAATATTGAGATAAAAAGAGAAACTGCTGGTTATCAGCAGTTTCTTCTTTTATCTCAATGTTTTCCTGACTGAGCCTTTTCGATTATAGATGTCAAAACCCGTACTTGTTTGTGAAAGGGTCACAATATACGCCACCACTCCCAGAGACTAAGTTTTATGGGAAAAAATCAATGAACCATAAAATCCTTCCTTCATGCACATCTACCAATTTAGGTGATAACATTGATCAAGTTTCAAAAAGATCCAGCCAGAAACTTAGGAGGAGTTGCACTCACAAGAAAAGTGGATGTACGAACATACAGACGGATTGACAGACAGAGAAGATGATGCCAATATATGTCCGCCTCCAGCGGTGTATAAAAATATCTAAACCACTAAAAAGAAACCCAACAAAAGTGTTGGATCAACTGACTTAGATCTTAATAATATTAGATCGGATCCAGGATTCCTATGAAGGGGAATAGGGGTGGGGAGTGGAGTGATTTTCCTAGTATTCAAGCCCCTAGGAAGCAATTTCATATTGTGGGGTGGGGGGCTAAAGCCCTTGTCCTGAATATTGGGGGGGCTAATTTGGATTTTCCCAAAATGTTCAGTGTAAAATTAAAATTCTGCACTTTTGGGCAACTTTGGGGGGCTTAGCCCACCTAGCCCCTCCTGTTCCTATGGGCCTGCAGTAGAGCAACGTCGGGTTATTTCGACCATCGGGAATTATCGACCATTTTTTGTTTTGATTACCATTTCCTTCAAATGATCTCATTAGATTTCATTATAACTTAAAAATCCGACACAGTAGATCTTTACCAAGTATTATGTCTACCTTTCTACCCAAAATCAGGCATTCTTCAAGATATTTTAACCATTCATCGCAAGAGGCACATGAACGTTATTTACAAAATGGCCGTCTTATCCGATTATTTAAGAGCTATGTTCATTGAAGAAATGGATTTTCATGATAAAGCGCTTTGTATTTTTCCATTTCAATTATCAAAACAAGTGCCAAATTGAATTTCTCACCTCTCTAACTTTGTCTGATGACTGTATAAGCTGTCTGACCTTAGATACATTGGTGGTCGGTAACTGCCGCAAACATTTACGGAGTGCGGGTGTTACCGACCAAAGACATGCCCTTCTTCCTGTAACTATGTGCAGAGGTCGGTAACACACACAATTGAAAGGCATTTTTTGAATATTGCTGACAGTCTACGATGTTAGAACAAGAGTCAACCCATTTCATCTTCCACATGGTTTGAACCTCCAGTGGTCGATAATACCCCACACTCTTCTGATCAGTAATTGTTGTTAAGATTATTACTAAACGACCTCCCTAGAAGTAATCAATCATTTGTAAAAGCAATGACCTCTGCATAGAGATTACGGATCTTACACCCGTACATCAACTTTCAAACAATAAATAACATTTTGGGTAAGTGGTCGATAACTGCCACACTGGTCGATAACAGACTGCTCAAGGTCATCTTATAAAAACGCTGGTACTTTATTACATTTCAAAGATATATGGTCGGTAACACACGCAATCGAAAGCCAATATTTGAATCTCGGTGACAGTCAACGATGTTAGGAGGACAGTCAGCCGGTTTCACCCGTAACATGATTTGAACCTTAAATGGTCGATAATACCCGTCGTTGCTCTATTACACAATTTTGACAAAATTTCAGTATGAAAATGAAATAGATCTAATCAGACAACAGGGGTGGGGGAACAACCCCACCCCCACCTCCTCCGGATCTGCCACTGAAGGGACAGGGGCGTAACTTCCTTTACATGTGTAGATCTATGTAGCTGAACTAGATCTAGATCTAACCCCCATATATAGCCCTACGTGTTCCAACCCCCTTAAAAGAAATCCTGGATCCGCCACTGTACAATGTGATTATGTCATATCTTTTTATAAGTTCCCCCTTTATGGCAAGAGTAGATCTAGAAGAACTTTTGGTAAGAACACCCTGAACCTTCGTCTGGATCCTCCCATGATGGCACTTAGCCTATTTCACACTGAAAATGTAGGGAAAATCCGATTTAGACACCCCCCCCCCCCCCCATATTCAAACACAGGGGCTTGAGCCCACCCAATATGAAATTGCTTCATATGGGCCTGTGATGTAAGACAGTTCTAAGGATTATCTCACAACCTCTCTTTGTCACATTTTCAAAAAATGGCGCCACTCTGACAGTCACGTGACTTTTACTGCAGACGAAGTTGTAGAAAGTAGGTCACGTCCTTGAAACGAAAGAACACCCTTGGGGAGCATTTTACTTTACCTTTTTGCAACTTTCCAATGGTTCGCCGATTTTGCATCCCTCTGCTCGGATGAGTATGCGCCATGACGTCGTTGTCGACTGTGCGAAAGTGTGTGTGCACGAACTCGCGAAATTATATTCGGCGCCATCAAATGTGCGGATCAAAGTACGCATGCTACTGAGACAGTATTTCTGTTCTGGAGTAGCTGTGGAAGAAGGAGAATGTCATTGTGATTGTCGATTTTCTTTCAAAACATAGTACCTACAGCTTTAAACAAGCTGTAGATCTACAACGATTTTTTTAGAAACCAGAGTCTAGTTAACATGCTTATGTAGAATCTAGATCTATATAGATCTATGTTAGTTCTCTGGAGACACGAAAGCATGTTGCGGTCATGGGTGGACCGTGATATTTGAAGTTCTACCAAAATATACGAAAAACGCCTGTCCGACTGTTCATGCTGTTTAGGCTATCAAATTCTGACAAATTGTGTGTTCTAAAAATTACAATAAGAAGATGATTTTAACATTCTGCTTTTAGATCTAGAAGATCTACAAAAAGCTTAATTTTCTCTCGCATTTCTCGTGTAGATCTAGATCTAGATTTATTTTTTGATGATAAAAAATGAAATAACATGCGTACCACATAGACCTAGATAACTTAAGGACACAATTGTAAGGCAAGACTTGAATTCTGTTGCTTAAAACTGACGCTATTTGTAGGCCTACGTAACGAATCGATATGCCTATTTTCAAACACAATCAGTGATTCGGCCTTCTTTTGTTCCGTTCAATAGGGATTCAATCAAGTAAACAGTGACGTAATTTCGGACAAACATTAGTATTTCGTAGGTGTTGTTATGTTGAATCAAGCCGTAGTTACGAGATTTTATTAAACATCGACGGTGTAACAAAACATAAAGATAATTAAAATCTATTTTTAGCCCAAAATTCATTGCCATTTTGACAAAGGTTCTCGTAGGCCTACCTGTGGGATCACATGGTTCGCATCCTGGTTGGTCAGTTCGTCCCCAGCTCGCTCCGCCCCCTCGACTACAACACTCCTCCTTATCGACCTGTCTGTCTTCCAGTCCGTGCATCAACCGACCATTACAGCCACCGTATTTAAAACAGTATTGGAGACTCGTGTTGTGAACTACAATGGTAAATAAGATACATTTAGTCTACTCTTAATCGCGACAAACGTAAAAATATTCTCTATAAACAGTTCTCTTTTCAGAGAAAAACAACAACATATTTTCAAAGTTTTTCGAACTAATAAACCTTGAAACTCGGGTAGGCTTAAATATGGCTACCAATGCTTCATAGGATGTCGCTTTTCAACAAAAAAAACTAGTAACTGCAGCTTGTTTTAAGCTGCAGTTACGAAGTTTTTGTTGAAAAGCATCGATGTATCAAAAGTAAACAAAAAGACTAAAAAATATCCCTATAAAATTAATACATGTAGACTCTACATAAAAATAAAAATAATAAAAAAAAAAAAAAAAAAAAAAAAACACTCAAACTTCTTACCTTCGGTCCGTTGTTCATATTCTTGCCCAAGGTAGTAAAATATGTGGTATTCTAGCAAGGGATGTTTTTAAGATGTATCAAAATTACATAAAAATACAAAAAGGAAAAAAGAAAAAACACGAACTTCTTACCCTCGGATCTTTGCTCACAGCCCTGTCCGATAAAGCCATAGTGACATTCACAATAGTTCGGCTTGATACAGGCTCCATTCTTGCACTCAACAGAACAGAAAGGGGCGAAAAAATATGGGGAATTAAAGCAAGGAGTATTTTCAAACATGTCGTCGCTTTTCAACAAAAACCTCGTACCTGCAGCTTAAAACAAGCTGCAGTTACAAGAATTTTGTTGAAAAGCATGGATGTATCAAAAGTAAATAAAAAGACTAAAAAATATCCATATAGGGCTAGATCTAGATCTAATAGACTCTAAAAAAAAAAAAAAAAAAAAAAAAAAAAAAACAAGCGAACAAACACAACTCGCACTCCTTACCCTCGGATCGTTGTTCACAGCCCTGTCCGATAAAGCCATAGTGACATTCACAATAGTTCGGCTTGATACAGGCTGTATTCTTGCACTCAACAGAACATATAGGCGCGACAAAATATGGGGTATCATAGCAAGAAATATTTTCAAACATGTCGTTGATTTTCAACAAAAACCTCGTAACTGCAGCTTAAAACAAGCTGCAGTTACGAGAATTTTGTTGAAAAGCATCAATGTATCAAAAGTCAATAAAAAGATAATAATATTAAAAGAAAAACAAAACAAAAACAAAAACAAAAAAAATAAAGAAAAAAATCCTCGAACTTCTTACCCTCGGATCGTTGTTCACAGCCCTGTCCGATAAAGCCATAGTGACATTCACAATAGTTCGGCTTGATACAGGCTCCATTCATGCACTCAACAGAATAGAAAGGCACGACACAATATGGGGAATTATAGCAAGGATGCCGTTGCTTTTCAACAAAAACCTCGTAACTGCAGCTTAAAACAAGCTGCAGTTGCGAGAATTTTGTTGAAAAGCATCGATGTATCAAAAGTTAACAAAAAAGATAAAAATAGTAAAAAAGAAAAAACAACAACAACAAAAAAAAAACCCCAAAAAACAAAAGAAAAAAAACCTCGAACTCCTTACCCTCGGATCGTTGTTCACAGCCCTGTCCGATAAAACCATAGTGACATTCACAATAGTTCGGCTTGACACAGGCTCCATTCTTGCACTCAACAGAACATAATTATAGACAGTATAGGGTATTATAGCAAGAAATAGTTTAAATAAGATGTCGTTGCCTTTCAACAAAACCCCTCGAAACTGCAGCTTAAAACAAGCTGCAGTTACGAGGTTTTTTTTGAAAAGCATCGATGTATTAAAAGTAAATAAAAAGACTAAAAAATATCCATATAGGGCTAGATCTAGATCTAATAGACTCTAAATCTAAAAAAAAAAAAAAAAAAAAAAAAAAAAAAAAAAAAAAAAAAAAAAAAAAAAAAACAAGCGAACAAACACAACTCGAACTTCTTACCCTCAGATCGTTGTTCACAACCCTGTCCGATAAAGCCATAGTGACATTCACAATAGTTCGGCTTGATACAGGCTCCATTCTTGCACTCAACAGAACAGAAAGGCGCGACACAATATGGGGTATCATAACAAGAAATATTTTCAAACATGCCGTTGCTTTTCAACAAAAACCTCGTAACTGCAGCTTAAAACAAGCTGCAGTTACGAGAATTTTGTTGAAAATCATCGACGTAGCCTAATAAAAGTAAATAAAAAGGCAAAAATGTAAATAGATCTCACAAAAAATGTTTTCAAAAAAAAAGTAAATAAAAAGATAAAAATATTAAAAGAGAAAAAAAATGAAAAAATAAATAAAAACAAAACAACACCCTCGAACTCCTTACCCTCAGATCGTTGTTCACAACCCTGTCCGATAAAACCATAGTGACATTCACAATAGTTCGGCTTGACACAGGCTCCATTCTTGCATTCAACAGAACATATAGCTGGAAAAATTAGAATCATCAAATGATCAACTTCGCAGGCGAAAAAGATAACATTCTGGCCCTATATGAAAAGCCATGCACTTATTTCAAATGCCCAGTAGACGACAAAATAACTGTTTTGATCATTATTATGTATTAGATAGAGGCTATACAGACTCTATCCGACTTAGTGTTCGCTACCGGTTCATTAAAGACGGGGGCGTGGCTATGTATAGACGTCATATAAACCAGCAATCTCCTTCGCAGTTATCTCCCATGAATTTGGATTGGGTAGATCTCTGCCGGCACAGCTTGAGTTACCAAGATTTCAGGTAATTGATTTCTTTTATTTTGATTTATTTTTAAAAAGTAATCTTGCTTCAAGTGATGTTTTAAGAATATGAGGTGTCAGATATGAATCTAAATAAAAAATATAATTGGATTTGAAAAAATGATTTCAGAAATATAAAATAAATCTACGATATCATGTGACATTCACCATGGTCACGTGATTTATATGCCTGCAGTGATAATGTAAGGCATTATCGCTGTGTGGAGTTTGATAAACCAGCTGGTAGCTCGTTTATGTGAAATATAGCGGCGAATTTTTTTTAAATATACTGCAATTTCATTGGTCCATAAAGTAGGTCGAACACTTAGCAAAACGAAACTGTGTTATAGCAACAAAAGCAATGGGGATGTTTATTATCAGAATTTTCTTTCTCTTTCTCTCATTGTATTCCATTGTATTTGCTAGCCTATAGAACTAATTGTTGCGCTAAAATCCATTTCAACGAGGTTTGGGTGGAGTAGGGGGTAATCAAAAATTTAAGTGACACTTCCTAAGCATTTTCATAAAGATATTATGGATATAACATTTCTCCGAAAGAACAAAAACTTTATAAAGAATTGAGATGTTTTCAAACGAAAATGGTAATTATGTTTTCCGTTCCAAAAGTAAACGTGTAAAACATTTAGACGCGTTCACTTTCTCGCCTGCGATGTGGACCTATATTTTTCCTTTAAATCAAATGGTCACAACATCCAATCGAAGATATTTAAAGACATATTAAATCTCATTTGGTATTAATTTCGAAAATTTAGATGAAAATAAAATATAGAAACAGTTATAGATCTAGTTCACATTTTCTGTTTTATAAAGTGACATTTCACATTTATTTCATTTTTTAAAAGTATGTCTTGATGCAAAGATTGTTTATTCTAATGCATAGAAATACTATCAGTTTTCTGAAATTGTTATTTATTTATAAGCGAAAAATTAGCCTTTAAAATTGAGACAGAAATGACAAATTCTATATAAATCTGAACTGTTGTCCACAACAGTTTGTTTACTTTTAGCACAAAAATATTCATTTCTCATAAACGGTGGAATATTTTGGCTTGAAATTTTCAGAATTTTCATAAGAAAATATGCTCTTTCAGATAGAGTTAAAGTAAAATTTATGTAAACATTATTCTGAGATGTCACTTTAAGTCATCGATGTACGTACTTTATCACTAAAACATGTATAGCGCTAATCTTCGAAAAATAACCATTTTGTGTCTTCAGATATCGCAAAATTCCATAAAATTAACTAGATCTAGATGTAGTATTACAAATTGAAAAAATAAACTATCACACAATATCAATTTGGAATACAGAACTTATCAAATACATCGAACAATTCTCGTAAATATAATTTTATAATTTGAACGGCTTTATAATATAAGGAACTTATGAACACCAAAGCTAAAATCCAAGCATTTCATAAAATACGTCTTTCATGATCGCTACATTCTCGACAATAATGGCGTTTCAATGTTCGACAAATTCAAAACTACAACTACAATTTGGTAAACTGAGGCGCGGCATGAACTGATGGTGCTTTTGGCAAATCATTTGAACATTTTGTCGGTGTCATTGCGAAATCTCGTATCTCAAGCTGTTTAACCCTTTCCCAAACGACAAAATTTTAGGGGGGTCCGTTTCAATATTTGCTGCAGACGACAAAACAAATGCCGTGGAAGTTGAAATTTATGTGTAATATAGCAAGGAAAATATTGAGAAAAAGGAGAAACTGCTGGTTATCAGCAGTTTCTTCTTTTGTCTCAATGTTTTCTCAAGCCTATTCTATCAGTGTGTCAAAACCAGGTCTTGTATGGGAAAGTGTTAAAGATGGAGATACGAGGTTTTGCAATAACATCGACGATTTGTATGTAAACAAAGCGTAGAATAAGATACCAACCCGGCTTTTCTTTCGAAACCTCGTAACTCCAGCTTTAATAAGCTGTAGTTATGAGGTTTTTGAAGCAAAGCCACGAGACGAAAGTTTTCAACGTGGTCCGCAGTGCAGTGTCGCGCCAAATTTATTCCAAACAGCGAAACAACAAACTTGTAAATAAAACGAGATGTTGCATCTAAACAACACGTGGTTCGTCATGGTATTATACATTCAAAGTTAAACGAGAATCGATACAAATATTTTGGTTTATTTAAAGGTAAAACAGGTTGTTTAAAAACTATTTATAGTAACAACTTCAACACATGGATGGTCATTTTACCTACCTGGTTTACCGATATCGGAATTTGGACCTTGTCCCTCATTAGTAAAAGATTTTGAATCGATTATAGAGACTGTTTTGTTCTACATAAACAAACAATGATCACACTACCACAAAATAGGCCCCTAACTCCTGTTGACTCCCCCACAAGATAAAGGCTTTGGAAAACATTGTGGGGAAATGAAGAAATTGCTTGTGACAAGCAATTTCTTCATTTTCACAATGTTTTCTGCATAAATAAAGGCCAAAAATGCACAATTTCGTTCACTTGAAATTGTCGTCTGCATCTTCTTTGAATTTGGACTAGTCTAGAACTCTGCCGTTTGGTAATGGGTTAGAGGGACATAACATTCCGGTTTCATTTTTTTTTTTCAAAGTATATCTTCATGCAAAAATTGGTTATTCTTATACGTATAAATGCTAACAGTTTCCTGAGGTTGTTATTTATAAAGTGGAGACAGAAATGACAAGTTAAATATAAATCCGAACTGTTGTGGACAACAATTTGATTAATTTTAGCACGAAAATATATATTTCTCGCAAACGACACATTTTGGCTTGAAATTCAGAATTTTCATAAGAAAATATGCTCTTTCAGATAGAAATAAAAGTTAAATTTATGAAAAAATATCGCAAAATGTCACTTTAAAGAAATATAATGAGAATTACAAGCGACAAAATCGTATCTTCGTGCCCAGATATGTAGATTGGGGGCTTGGTTAGTATCCTTGTTTGATGCATTTCTATTCAACAACATGTATGAGAAAGTGAGTAATTTCTGAAAGACCAAGCAGTCTGGCCCTAACCCCATCTCGGATACGCCGGGGTCTGCTACGCTACTGTAGCGTAGCAGACCCCGGGGGTATTCGAGGATGCTCTAACCCCAACTATTCACAAATCTGGGTACTGAGATTAGTTTTAGTGAGTTTAATTTTTAGTGTCGAATGTCAGAATCATCAAGCGAATTCGTGTATCAGGAGCTAAGGCTAGCGCTAGAACATAATTCGCTGATTTCCAACGAAAACCTCGTATCTGCAGCTTGGTTAAAGCTGCAGTTACGAGGTTTTCGTTGAAAAACTACGGTATATGTAGTAGCATTAACATTTCTGCAACGTTTTATGTGCTTAACCCTTTCCCAAACAACAACATTTAGGGTGGTCCAATTTGAAACCTGATTGGGAGGACAAAACGAATGTAACTAATTGTAGATAATATAGCCCAAATCATTGAGGCAAACGGAGACAATTTTGATTATCAGCATTTTCTTCTTTTGCCTCTATATTTTCCCGTGCCAATTCTATTTGGGATGTCAAAACCAGGCCTTGTTTGGGAAAGGGTTAAGCCCCCTGATAACTTCATGAACAAATCCTCTCATTTTGAGGGCGATGGGGATTGGCGGGGAGACTCTTTTAGGGCGATGGGGCGGGTACGGAATCCTGTTACCGCCATCCACTTTTCTAAGAAAATTGAGTTTGTGAAAAGTCGAAAAGTCGAAATTAAGGCGACTAATTTCTACTTTTCTACCAAAATTTGACCTTGAAATGTAGAAAACTTGAAGTTTTGTCTGTGACAATTGTCAGAAGTTAGTGTGACTAACTTCAACTTTTCGACTTTTCACAAACTCAATTTTGGTAGAAAAGTGGAAGTTAGTGCGACTAACTTCCACTTTTCTACCAAAATTGAGTTTGTGAAAAGTCGAAAAGTTGACGTTTTGTTTGTGACAATAGTCAGAAGTTAGTGTGACTAACTTCAACATATCTACATTTCACAAACTCAATTTTTTTAGAAAAGTGGATGGCGGAAACAGGATTCCGTAGGCGGGGGCTGTATTAGAATTCTACGTACGTATGGAGCAGTTTTCACCCTCATAGCCTGTGCAACACACTTCTGTTAGCACTTCTTTTTCCCTAGATGGAGAAAAAGCCAAATGTGGTACATGAATTATGTTCCAAAGAAAAAAACAGACATGATCGTACATCGATGTAGGATACGCTTATCGTTTCCCCCAATGTATTAGATAGAGGCTGTATACATAGTAGGCCTAGATTCTACGCGAAATAAACAATCAAATGCGCGCAGCGCATTTTAATGTTTATATCACGTATAATCTAAGTTATATCGACTCTGTATTAGATAGAGTCTGTATATACATGTATATAGTAGATTCTATCCGAAATTAACATTTAAATACGCGCATCGCATTGAATGTAGATATCGCGTACAATCTCCTATACAGACTTTATCTAACTTAGTGTTCGTCAAGCTTAACTGCATAGGAGACGGGGCGTGACCATGTATAGACGTCACATAAATCAGCAATCGGCCAGTTTATGGCAGTTTATGGAAAATAGACTTGCGAAATTTCAAAGTATACTGCAATTTTGGTCTAAAAAGTAGGTCGAACACTATTAAATCTTATTTGGTGTTTGCTAGCGGTTCAATGGAAACGGGGGCTTGAATATGTATAGACGTCACGCATGTTCATAAACTAGCCGGCGGTCTTGTTTATGCCATAATAGCGGCGAAATTTTAAAATTTACTGCAATTTCATAGGTCCAAAAAGTAGGTTGAACACTAAATAAGCATATACAGTCTAGTAGTTGGGATTTTTTTCTCTTTGGGATAGATACAGAAAAATGATATCAATGTACTCACGTCACTGTATAGAAATAATAAAGTGTCTATACGCCTACGAAGCACGTGGAAGAAATATAGTTTACACATAGGCTAGGTTAAGATGAAATTCTCCTGAGCTATTCCGTGAACAATAACGTCGCTTTTCAGCGAAAATCTCGTAACTGCAGCTTGTGTTAAGCTGCAGTTACGAGGTTTTCGTTTAAAAGCGACTATAAGCTAAACTTACTTGTAATAGTTACAGATCTGTGGGCCCTGTTCTTCTGTCCATTTGTTAATGTGCTGTGTAAGTTCGTGTTGGGTAAATCCGAAATCTGACGTATTCAGAATCCACCCATTCAGCATACGCGGAATAGTGTTACCGCATTTGTCCGTCTCAACAAAGCCTTTGGTGATGTTTTTCATGCAATAATGCGAGCTATGAAATTATAGAAAAAGAAGGGGAACTTTGGTTACATTAGGAAGCGTCATAAATTTTAGGCTAACTACCGTTTGAAGAATGTCCGTTGTAGAGAGATAGAGCGTCGGCCTTGCGACTAAGAGGTTCCGAGTTCGATCCCAGGTAGCGGAGGTTGTTCTTTGCTTCTCATTGGCCCACATATTCGGCACAAGTACTGGTGGATTTCCAGGAAGCGCAATGGAGAGGGATTGAAATAAGAAGAAACTTGCTTCCCAATCGATGTAAAATAAATGCGTTCAAGGAACGTCTGAAGAAAGGTCTCGTTACGGTACTTTTTACGTAATCGATGACATCGTTGCTTTTCAGCAAGAACCTCGTAACTGCAGATTGTTCAAAGCTGCAGTTACGAGGTTTTTGTTGAAGAGCGACGAAATGTTGATTGTGTACTTGAAGAAACTGTTTGAAAACAGCATGAATCTAGATGAGAATGCTTGTACACGCAGGCTGATCTTGATCCATGTTGATCATAAATATATGAGATAGGTGACCTTAATCTGGGTCTTGGCTGAAATGTTCTGTGGTTATTCAAAAATCTGTCGGGTAAATGAAGTCATCCGTTCAGCATATTGTCGCTTTTCAACGAAAACGTCGTAACTGCAGCTCCAGTTACGAGGTTTTCGATGAAAAGCGGGGATATCGACCATTGCGATACTAAATTTTTTTGCCTGCCACGACAATGTTTTCTGGGATATAAATCGTGCAATAGTGGGAATAGAAAATACAACAGACTGAATGAGAAAGAGCAAAAGAAATCAATAGAATGTCAATGACATTGATAACAAATCTTTTTGAAAAATATTTCAGTATTGTATTTCAATTTCCGTTAGCACCCACACTCGTACATGCCCAAAATTACATTGTGATACCAAAACAACAAATACAAAGGCAACAATAGGCTACATTATCAAACAGTGAACATGATGGAACGTAGATATACATGAAAATATGTTAATTAATAAGTTACATGTATAGCATACCGTCGGTGTAAATGCAAAACCTCGTGTGTCGATTCTTGCGATTTTCAAAGTACAAAATTTTGTATCCAGTTTAGAAAGTTCTCGCAGGTTTTGAGATATTTTTACCGATCAGTATCAATGATACATTATTTATGAACAATATGTCCAAATTTCTAGTAAAACATTTCAGTTTGGGAAAAGTTATTACACTTTTTTTCCCTCCCCTTTATTTTTTTTTTCCAAAAACGAGATACGAGGTTTTGCATTTACAACGACGATACGTGTTCTGTTGTGCAAAATTTATGTTGTTAACAAAGGGATGAATTTACCATTTCTCTTTTGACTCATGAACTCTCACGGCGGGGAGTCACGTGACACAACAAAATTGCAGAAAATCTTCAATAGTTCCGTAATTACGTGACCGATTTGCAAATGCTTTGAAGCAGAGAAGGTGGATGTTCAGGAATTTGCTGGATGTGGATTCAAATTCGGATGATGAAAAAATAAATTACAACCAAGTACACGGTGTATAATCACGTGACTCAAAATTTCCGATAATCTTTTTTAATACTTGACCAAATTGAATTCGATTTGAAGCAGAGTAGGTGGGAAAATGCCAGGAATAAGCTGGACGTGTTTGATTTTTGAAAAATCAACTGATAAAAAAGTTATTGAAGATAAACCAAAATGTTGGTTTATCTTCAACAACTTTTTTTTTATCAGTTGATTTTTCAAAAATCAAACACGTCCAGCTAATGCATGACGTCTGTCCACAATTTCTGTTTCAAACCGAATTCAGATCGGTCAATTATTTACAAAATTATTGAAGAATTTTTGAAAATATTGTATCACGTGATTATCCACAGTGAAGTAGGCTATATTAAACTTGATCGTCAATAACTTCGTTAAGGTAGATTACCCGTAAAGTCGCCATTTTGAGATTCATAAAACATCGGCTTTTTTCAAGCGTCGTCGTTACGTATCCGAAACTATTCGGGCGCAGTCGTACACATTCGGCGTTAGAATGTTCCACCGCCAAATGTTTTCGATCGCGCCCGAATAATTCCGACTACCATAACATTTGACCTTTTCAATATCAACCACACCCATCCAATTCCTGACGTTTCTACACATTATTTTCTTTAAATCGAATTCAAATAATCATTATTCACGTATTGATAACGGAATTTTTGACGATTTTTTTTTATTGTTGTGTCCCCGCCGTGATTCTAGATAATAAATCTGATGATGACGTCCTTCATTCATATATATCAATATTTTTAACGTATACAACCCATCATTAGCACCAAAGAGCCAGGGGCGAAATTTGAAAAGTACCAATAAATCTTAAATTGTGTTATAGGCTATTTCCATTCCAAATACAAACATAAGCATTTTGAACGGTTTAGAATTTTGAAATAATACATAATTATGGAAATATTTGACAAAAAATGTTATGAATTACCTCCCTTGCATATGAATATAGAGTAAAAAGATATTTGTAAATTATTTTCTTCTTGGAGCATAATATTGAAATCCGGCACGGCGAATCAACTTATTTGAAGTGTATCTACAAGTGTGTGCAATTTGATGCATGTACCATGACTAGAAAGTGGTGTTTTTAATGATGGATCATACATAAACCTTAAAGATTTCTGTTTTCTTTTCTTTTTTTATTTTAGTAAGTACATTTATAATCAATCATCCCCGGCCCGATTGTAAAAAGTTTGGTTAGTATTTTTACGGTTTTCAATTCACATTGCACAGCTTTAGCTTTTATTATCATAAATTACAGGCCTGGCTTTTTTTTTGAAAATAACAAATCAGTAATATTTTGTTGTAAACCTGTTATATCTGTGTATAGCTCCCGATTATTAACCTGGCAGACCAGCCATAGCCAATAGGCTGGGATGCTCTGCCAGGTCATTTATCGTGAGGAATACTATGGTACAAGTTTTTTTTTTTTTAAAGAATGTTACGCTATAATTATGCAAAATATGAACACATTTTGAATAAAGGTCAGTGTCAGGTCGAATGAAATCCGTATTATATTTAAATAATAGGGAACGATTTTATTCAGTAGCCTAAACCATGACGTAATTTTGGACAAACAAATAGTATTCCGTGGGCGTTGTTAAAAAATCTCGTAACTGGGTAATTCTACATTATTTTACAAAACACTGTCCCTCTTATGTAATAAGGTTTTAATCTATCAATGGGCAGATAGTGTATGTTCCGTGACCTTTAGGATACATAACAATATGGAAACAATTAGTGATGCACATATAAAAACCCTTTCTTACGAAAACGGAGGTAATTTTACCAAATATATGGACATGCATACAAAATATTGTAATGTCCCTCACTTGCCTTGCGTGATCTTTTACTATCTTGAGAAACATACCCATGATTTGATTCATTCGTTAAAGGGTGTTTTACAATGGCCAGGCATTACAGAAAAGGTTAGGAGAAGAAAAAATATCGTAACAATTAAGGTTTTCGCATTATTGTGTTTTTTTCACCAGTCCTCCAAAATTCATGTCATTTCCGCAACGGTTATGTATTTCCATACTGTAAGCAAATCGAACAACAACTACGATTATAAAGTATGACGTCATTGTAACTTTCTTTAGCGCGAATATTTGTGGCATGGTTGCTTGGTTACTGGGCCTGCGCACAGTTTAAAAATTCTATGATAAGTTCAATAATTCAGTGCGTATGTTTTCTCTATGTCATTACCGAACGAGGCGCCTCTCCATCTTTATTTATGTTGGGCACTTGCTTGTGTTACACAACGCAAACTATATGTATATCTTGTGTTTTGAAGGTTGAATACACTATGCTACCCCTAGTCACAAAGGTGTATTTCAACAATAAATATTGATTTGTCATTCCCGAAACGGTCATTTCCACAACGGAACTCATTGGTGCGGTAATGACAATGAGCGTTTCGGAAATGACATTTAGAGGTTGTTCACTTTCTCAAACAAAACCTGCTTTTGACGCCCCCCACTATTAATAGATTAATATCTAGATCTAATATAATAAAACATATAGAGAAAAGAAGAAATTGCTGAAAACCAACAATTCCTCTTTTTAGCTCACCTGAGCACTATGTGCTCTGGATAAGCTAGATCATGATCGACCAATGTCCGACGTCCACCTGTTTGTCCACAATTACAATCTACAAAAAAATCTCCAAAGCACTGTACAGATTTCAATCAAAATTTATAGATATGGTCCTTGAAACATCCTTTTTCAAAATACTTCAAAGGATTGGAAGTGGGGTCAGAATGGGCTCTAAAATTGACCACTAGGTCAAATCTAGTTTTTGCTCAAGTGGTCTATAAGAATTATGTATTTGCTCAATTATAGTGAAAATTAGCCAGAATGGTTGTCTTGATAATATCTAGGACACTATAAAAACAGGTCATGTAAGGTAAAAACTAGGTCACTAGGTTTAATATTATAACATTCTTCTTTTAGATATGAATGTCCAATTTTGGCCCAAATACTTAAAAAAATATTTTCCTGATTGTTAATCGTGATAATATCTCATTTCATCATGACATTTATGTCAAAAAGTGGGTAATGTGAGGTCAAAAACTCTCACAAGGTCAAATGTTATGGGATCCATTCTCTTGCTCCGAAGGTTCCAATTTTTACCCAATCAAAGTCAAAATTGTCCTGAATGTTTATCCTGGTGATTTCTATGTCACATTAAAAAGTGGGTCATACAAGGTAAAAAACCAGGTTACTGTGTCAGATCTTGTTTTTACTCTAAGAACCATAATACTTGCTAAATAATTGGGGGAAAATGTTCAGAAAGTTTATATTGATGGTATTTAGGTCATGTAAAAGTGGGTCATGCATGGTCAAAAACTAGGTCACTACATCAAGTATTAATTTCTCTCTCAGAACAATGATATTTGTAAAACCATTGTTAAAATTGTTCAAACTGTTTATCTTGATGATATCTAGGTTATGGTAAAAATAAGGTCACAGGAGGTCAAAAACTGGGCCACTGGGTCAAATCTTTTGTTTCTACTCAGTACAACAGTATTTGCTCAAATAAGAGAACTGTTCGGAATGTTTATCCCGATGATATCTAGGTCATGTAAAAAGTGGGCCAAGCAAGGTGTAAAACTAGAACACTTGGTTCAATCATATTTTTGCTGTAAGAACCTAAAATTGTTGTCGATCATTGTGACAATAATCCATGGTTTTAACCTAGGTCATGTAAAAAAGTAGGCCATGTGAGGTCAAAAACTAGGTCACTGGGTTAAATCTTGTCTTTGTTATAAATCCACACACTTCACCTATCACTGAAATTTCAAAATATTCTTTAAATGGTATATTATTTATTTCAAATGTAAGTCGTACCAGGTCAAACACTATGTCAAATCTTAATTTTGCTTTAAGAACAGCAATTTATTTACTCAATCACTGTCAAATTTGTTCACATCATATATCTTGACTTTATCTTGGCCATACAAAGTTTAACGTTTTATCTTCACATGTTCACAAGATTTGACAGAAACCAATTAAGGACGGGAAATTGTCCATTAGTATCTTTTAAAGTCCTTCTGTTTGCACTAGTAATCCAAATTTTGGCTCAATCAGTTCCAAAATTGTTTTAAATGTTTATATTCATTCATCTAAGAATCCTTAGAGCTCATGATTTTGCTTTTTGTATGCTTCACATGTGATATCATCATCATCATCGCTCAAGTATCTTTATATGTCGAACATCTCTAAGACGAAATTCCCTGTTACTCATTTTTTTCAGGTCCTGATTACAGTACTCTGACTAAAATAGTTTCAATTGATTAGCAAAATAAAGAGTATATGAGAAAGTTCTTTTAATGTGATGTTTAAGTAACATCTAGGAACAATGCCTAATGTCAGAACAGACTTGAAAGCTAATGCAGATGACAAATATTTTTGGGAAAAAAGAGATGTTCTATTCAAATCATTCCAAACATCATTGAATGTTTTCTTAACTAACTTTCTGTATGGTGATGAAAAACCAACTCTTGTTTGAGAAAGGATTGAAGTCCCAACAGAGACAATAAGCGTGGCATTAAAGTGTATATTATGTTTGTTTAATTTTACAATGACAGAGCCTGTTAAGAGTACCCGATGACTTCACGGAAAGTCTGGTTTACGATTTCTGTGTCAATTGGATGGTTCGCCATACCCAAGGAAAAATCGTGACATTGACGTAGAAATGGTTTAGGTTACCACAATGAACAGAATTGGTGTTTATCATTTCTGTTTGCCCGAACCTGCAGAAGATATCTGGTACATTAAGGACAAATTCATCACTCTTCTCTTGAATGAATCTGAAAAAGTAACCGGTCGTCACAGGCAACTGCCAAATGTCATATTCACAGGAAGAAATTTTGAAAAGAAAGAATCTTGAAAATCAGTCGAATGTAGTGACAACGTAGTATAAGAAAGTTTGTACAGTCATGTAATATACTCCGTGCCAGATCATGTGATATTTATTAGACACAATTAAAACAACTAAAACTAAGCTTGAGACGCATGGGTCAGTTCCAGTCTTAATTACAGCAAAATCAATATTCAGTTTTGATCTGTCTGATCTATCATTACAAATTGTGCATTTTCTATATTTTGGAGGGAATCAGTAGATCCGAAGGGAACTACATACATCTTGTTCCTCAGAATACATGGAAACAAGTTTTTAACCCTTTCCCGTATGACAAAAAAAAACCTTATCTATACTGATCTAATATGAAAGCTCACACTGCAGACAATGGAATGGCTGTTGATATGAGTTAACAATATAACAAGCTGCATGAACAACATTAAAGCAAATGAGCAGATCTATGATGGTTACCGGGTTTGTTGCAAATCTAGGGACATCAAAACAAAGTTTTCTTAAGGAAAACATTAAATAATTCAAGTGGCAGTTGTTGTTCGACTTTTGAATAATCTACTGGTTTTCAACTTACAAAAATCTGCTTTGGACTTGTCAGAATTTCCAAGGTTGATTATTCATAAGCTGGAAAAACGCAGACAGTGTATAAAAATAGTGTTTCTCAAGTGAATCTATAGTTTAGTATCATTTAATTTGTATTAGCAATAAAGTTTACTAGTTATAGTTTGTGTATCAGTGTTATTTCTACCCTTTTTTAGTTTTTGTCATTACCGTAACAAAGGCAGTCATTTCCACAACACAAAGTCATTACCACAACGCACATATTTTTTCAAAAATATTCTGCTACTACATATGATATTGTCTTTAAAAATGATCAATGTATCCAAAGTCAGCTGACTTTATATCATTAGCATACAAAAAGTCATATTAATATGTTCTTGGAAGAGCTCACAGATTTTGTTTGCCATGATTTTGGCACAAAACGGCTCTACGTGCAATAAGTTCTTGTAAAATACATCTTTTTCGTTGTTTTTAAATCAAAACCACCGTCACTGACAGAATTAATTTGTTTATTTCAGAATCTTTTGAAAGAAAGTCAAATAATGATAATGGTTTGGAATAAAATAATTTTAAAGTATCGTTGTGGAAATGACACACGAGCCACAGGGCATTTAAATCAAGGCAGATTTTTATTAAGTGTGCAATGATTAAGCGCGGACTGTGTCATTTTTAGTAAGAATATTAACTGTTTCAATGTTTAGATATGAATATCAAATATTTTGAGCATGCAAAAACACAAATTGGTTCGACCGCCAAATTTGTAAAATAATGTAGAATTACCCAACTACGGCTTGACTCAAGCCGTAGTTACGATATTTTGTAACAACACCGACGGTTTATCGAAAAATAACATAAACCCAGTCTATTTATATATTTTTAGCACAAAATTATTTGCTATAGGTTAAAGAGACATTTCATCCCCATTTCAAATTTTTAAAGTATGTCTTGATGCCAAGATTGGTTATTCTAATGGGTATAAATGCTATCAGATTTTTGAAGTTGATAACAGAAAAACACGCCTTTAAAGTTTAGACGGAAGCGACAAATTCTATATACATCTTAACAGTTGTGGACAACAATTTGTGTAAGTTTAACACAAACAAATATATTTTTCGTAAACGGTGCAATATTTTGGCTTGAAATTTTCGAATTTTCATAAGAAAATATGCTCTTTTAGATAAAAATAAAAGTGAAATTTATGAGAAAAAATTCTGAAATGTCACTTTAACCCGTTACCACATAGTGACTCTTTTTGACTCCCCACAAGGAAACGGATTTGGAAACTATTTTGGAAAATGAAGAAATTGCTTGTGACAAGCAATTTCTTCATTTTCCACAATATTTTCTACATAAAAAGAACAAGAAATGTAAAATTTCATTCAGTTTTAATTGTCGTCTGCAACATACTTGAAATTGGCTGAAATTTGTCGTTTGGTAATGGGTTAAATACCTGTTTTGGTACCCTTCGTCCACCTGTCCGTTCGCGTTGTTCGTTGTCCATAGCAGCAGTAGAATGAGAATGCTCTCCAAACGCATCCTTTTCCAACAAAGGATTCTCGCAGAACCCGCCAACAGTTGCCTTCCTTTCCTTCCGAATTGTGCACAGCGTTTTATTTTTGTTGTTGTCGTCAAATAAGCAGCAAAATTCAACACTGGTGATGAGCGGTGAAATAAATCACTGCGGCTACCGATCGAGGGGTTCTGGGCGGGCTTTTTATACCATAAAAGTCGCACCCGATCCTAAATCAATGAGTTTTCTCATATTTCGTCACCCTTTCCCAAACAGGACCTGGTTTTGACTTGTCTATAGGGGAAGCCTGGGAATACATTGAGAAAAAAGGATAAAATGCTGATAATCAGCATTTTATCCTTTTGTCTCAATATTTTCTTTGTGTAAACATACACATTTTCTACTTTTGGCGCCATGTTTTTGACCTTTGCAATTTTCAATTTGGACCACCCTTACATTTTTGTCGCTTTGGAAAGGGTTTATCATGGGATGCTTATGTACAATACTGACTTAATGGTGTGAGTTAGTCCTTTTTAAGCCAAACCTTGGTCACCAAAATGAATATCAGTTTAGAAACCATTGAAGGAAAAGAAGCAAAAGCAAACTGGGTACATCACAGAATTAAAGAAGCTATTGCAAAATATAGAATATAATTGACCAGAATCGAGATTATTTTTGTCCGTAGTTGTTAGCCATTCCATGATGCACATTCTTCATCGTGATAATGCCATTAAGAATTTGTCAGGCGATAAAAGAAAAATCAAAGGGACCATGAAAAGTTTGATTATGCTCAAAAGTTTTTGTATACATAATACTTAAAAACATTCAATTCCATGGTTAGCAGATGGCATCTTTTCTTTTCTCTGAATAGGCCTACACAAAAGGCTGGTTTGGACATATCTTTTCCGGAATTCGGGTACATATTATCAACACGACCAACTCACTAAAATATCGCAAAACGCCCCTTTCCACCCGACCAGTCACATTTCCGCGATAAGAGTTCCTCAAATTTCACAAGTCCTGCGTCACTTATTGACAAATTACTTCATTTAAAAAAACCAACAACAAATCATCCCTCGGTAACATCTGGGGCCTGTTTCATCAAAACATTTAAGACGTGTTCTTCATCAAAACATTAAAGGACGTGTTGTTGACTTACCAACGACTTAAATATCGCTTATAACAACAATCGCATTACATAGCTTTCGGTTGATTGGCGATACGTGATTCTTTCTCTAAACGTGTGGTAAGACATCGGTAAGTCAAAAATACGTCTTAAATCTTTTGATGAAACAGGCCTCTGATTGATAACTGGAATCGGAGACGATGTCCTGCTACAATGGGCCAGGGCTACAAATAAGTGGGGGGGTGAAGACATTCTAACTTTGTTATTTCGATTCCAAACCCTATGTTGTGGGTACTCATTTGCATCGTCTCTTCGAGACGATGCAAATGAGTACCCACAACATAGGGTTTTGATGAACAATAACAGAATTATTGCAGTTTGAAAAAGTCATCCCCCCTTTTATCTGGGACTCTGATGTGCTATTGTGACCAAACCCTTTCACAAAGAATACTTGATTTTGACGAGTCTTATAGCAAGGGTTTGTGAAAATACTGAGACAAAAGAAGAAAATCCTGATCACCAACATTTTCTCCTTTTGTCTCAATATTTTCTATACTACACTGTACACAGTTCATTTCTCTTTGAACATACATTTACTTTGTCGACTGCAATGGCTTTCAAATTGGAAAAGTCCATTTTTTGCCGTTTGGGAAAGGGACATACGTTGAATCCATTGACAGAACAATAATTTTTGTAATAAAAACTGTCCGAAAATGTCCTGGCTACAGCTTAAATAAGGTTTAGTTACGGCTTTTTAGCTTTGTCTACGGTATGCATAGCTGTAGGTTGGGCTTATCTAGTGGTAACAGGCATACTAATGAGCAATTTTCTTGAATTAACTCATCACCAAACAAGATCTGGTTTTGACCCCCATGATCAAAATGGGTTGGGAGAAAAGAAGAAATTGAGAGAAAAGAAGAATTTCCTGATAATCTATACTTCTTCACCATTTTTCTCCTACATCATGTTGGCAAATGTTTTTCATGTTTTTGTCACAACGCGAGTTACATTACATAGAGGCCGAGTAATAAAACAAAAGGGTCACTCACTATCTATTATAACTTACAGTATACTTTAAATTGTTATGGCATTGAGAATACTTTAAATTGTTAAGCATCTAGAACTGGTCACCCACACAAGAAAACGTGCTATCTTATTGTTAATTACAGTCTACTTAAATTGTTATGGCATCTAGAACTCCAATCGTCTAATTCCTGGAGCAATGCCATGCATTGTTCTAGGTTTTCACTGTCCGTATTCCTAAATTGGCATGACCTTGGGCATGTCCATTGATTCCACTATAAAAGCCAGCGCCCACGGGCAGATATTCAGACATAGAAGAATCGAAGTTCCACCACCTAAATATGCTAATTTGTTTAAAATTACTTGGATGTTATTATTTTGCTATGTGTGCAAATTGTATATTATCTAGCAAATAAAATGTTTTGTATTGTATAGTATTGATAATCAACGATTTCTCATTTTCTTTCAAATTTCAACACAATGTCATACACTTCTACGAGTAAGATTTTCAACTTAAGGGGGAATGCTCCAGTTTCCTAAATTTTTTCCCAATAATAGAATTTATTTATATTTTGTATGTTGAAATTACATGTTATTACCAATTGAAAAATAAAATAAAAATGGATGGTCAGCGACCTTGCTTGAATTTTATAGGCATTCGTATTACATACCCCTACGTCGAAAAAATGCACAATTTCTTGCACCTGTCCAAAGTCACTAAAAGGCTAATAAAATGCTGTATATTCATCGTTTAGTCCCGAAAACGGATTTAAAGTAACGTCTTTCATTTAATAAAAACAGAAAACCCAAAATATGTGCTATTATAAACGCGTAAATGTATAAATCAGCATGCTCACGTGTTCGGTTAGATCAACGAAACTGGCGTGTTTTATGTCAAAATTTGCATATTTTTGGAAATATTTTAAGTTCTACATAATAGAATTTGATGAAACTCCCTCATTGTATTAAGCAACATGTACTGGTAATAATTCAAAAAGAAAATGTATATGTCAGCGCACTTATTAGTGAATTACAGCAATTTTTATGAGCTACACATGAATAAAATGACGCAAAACAGTGGTAACTGCATACACAATTACGACTGTCTTGCTCTAAATAATCGATTTCCATCTTGAGGAAATCAGTTTCGCATAATAAATACACTTTTACCGTCGAAAATGGTAAATTGTAATGGTGTGTTATATTATTGAAAATATGGTAGCGAAACATATTGGTACGAAACATTAAATTGTCTACAGTAATAACCGAGTGTTCCGAAAAACTGGAGCATTCCCCCTTAATCTAGATAAAGTAGACAGTAGATACTATATGATTAGACAGGCGAGACAACAATTCGAGTTTTACGTTAGAACAAATGGATCTAAATACCAATTCTTTTCCAAGCGGCTATTCAAAAATGAGAGCTAACGCAGACTATAAAATATGGATGCTGACAAAAAATTGAGACTACGTATAATTTTTATGTCACAGTGGTGAAAGTTCTCGATATTAGCCATAATCTACAATTTTCTAGCGGATCATTGTAGGAAACCACGTTAAACAGTTATTACTGAATTGTGGCAATAAGTTAGAAACGAACGGGAATTTTCTGGTGAAATGTTCGTGTAAATGTTATTTAAAGTTTGATAACTGGTAGACAAAACGAGGCAAATCTCTAACTGCCAGACGACAAAACTTAACTCTTTTCCAAATTCAAAAATGTTGCAGCCGACAATTTTGGGTGTATGAATTTCTACGCTTTTTGTCTTCCTGTGTAGAAAACATTGAGGGAAATGAAGAATTTGCTTCCCAAAAGCAATTTCTTCATTTGCCACAATGTTTTCAAACACACTTATCTTGATATCAGGGCGTCAAAAAGCGTCATACTGTGGGATTGGATAAGTGGATCTAGATCTATACCCGCTGTTGCACAAATGCTGAAATATGAGAAAACATAGACACCATAGCACACGAAATCTGGGGGCGTGCTTACCATTGTCATAAAAAAATCATTATTTGGGCAATTAGAAGTAATTGAATTAAGCTGAAAGCGCGCAAATCGAGTTTTTTTTTTTATCTTTTACAAAATGCAGGACCTTACAGCACAAAGGTTGGTGACCGTCTGTAACGGGGTGGGGGTCATGAGGTTTATCCAAATAATGACTGATTTTGTATTTAAAGAATTTGTTCTCAGAAAGTATCGGAAATGCACCATGACATTTAATAAAATACATTGGGGTCTGGTGATCTTGTCTATTTCGTTTTCTTTTTATTCTTCGTGAAGCTAGATCAGTATACAAGAACACAGATTAACATCATCATCATCTGTTCATATGTAACCGACTTGAAAACGGTTTGAAGCAGAGAAGGTGAAGACAAATCACGGATTTGCTTGTTACAGTAAAACTTCTGAAAATCAGCAGATGAAAAGGCCATTTATAACCAACTATAATTGTATTTCATATTTTTTTCTTTTGTGTGTGTCTTAGGCAATTTCATGTAGAAAATAGTCCATTTCACCACGGCTCGACGGGACCACATGTTGTTTGGTAAAAAGATATGATATAAACTCTGCATTATGTTTGATATTTGCATTAATTATTTGCCAAAACCAGCAGTAAATAATACAAAAATCCATGCTCCTTGAACAAACAAGTGTAAACAGAGCCGAGTAACAGATGGCTCATCAAGTATCAACTACCAGTTTGTTTAACCCTTTCCAAAACAAAACCTGGTTTGGTTTATTCCCGGAACGTAGAGCAGGCCCGTAGGAAGCAATTTCATATGGGGGGGGGGCTAAAGCCCTTGTCCTGAATATCGGGGGGGGGGGGCTAATTTGGATTTTCTCAAAATTTTCAGTGTAAAGTTAAGAAAATTTGGCATTTTTGGCCAACATGGGGGGGGGGGGGGGCTTAGCCCCCTGTTCCTACGGGCCTGTAGAGTCGCACCTTTTATAAAATGTGTGAAAAGGGGCTACCCAAAGGGGGAACTATCGAGAGGGGTCACCTTTATGTCACTATAACAGGATGATATTGAATGAAAATAGGAGAAAACTTGTCTTGTATTGTAACAGAAATTTCTTTCTTCTAATGGTATAATATTTGTTGTAGGTAAAAACATATATGCCTACATAGGTACAATAACTTTTTTTGACATTTTAACTCATTTCGAGACGGCAAAATTTTAGACGTGTACAAATTCAATCTTCCTGGACAGAAAACATTGTGAGAAAGTGAGAAATTGCTTACAAGTAATTTCTTCAATTTCCATATTGTTTTCCATAAGCTTTTATCTCTCTGGCATTAAAAAGTGTATGTTTGTGGGAATGGGTTAAATTTAAATGAATCAAAATTTGGCTGGAGAAGAAGAAATAAATTCGCAGGGTATTTGTTTTTATCTGACAGTCTTTTATTAACTTAATGAATACGATTTGTTTAGATTCTTTGTTTACGGGGATGAAAACATCGACAAAATGAAATAACAAATGATACAAAAGTTATAAATAAATATTACTAATTCTTTTTTTTCACTGAATCTTAGAATGCTCACTTATGTAATGAACTTCTCATTATTTGCTGAGGTTCACCTTTTTCTATGTTCTATTCTTTTTAAATAAATCTTTCAATCAATGATAAAAATGATTCGAATGTAAGAAAAATGATTCTTAAATAAGATCCAATGATGACCGCTCTGTTTCGATTCTCATTTCATTTTTCTTTTTTTTCATTTTTTTTTCTTCAAAATTTGAAATGTTTGGGTTTTTGTGCTTTTTCAGCATTTTTTATTAATCTTTTAATCTTCTGCAGCGCCTTAATGCTCTTCAAGAAATTCTGAACAATTTCGGCTGCTCTTGTGGGCATATGGAACAATACATTTACTTCAGCTATTAATTTTCTATTCCAATATGTATATCTATTTACTATCTCTTCGGGTGTTTTAATCATTCTTTTTGATCTAAATAGATCTTATCTTAATTATTTTTGTATCAAAAAGCCATTTTACTGATCCTCATATTATAGATTATTGAAAAAATCACACCAATCATTTTGCTATTAAAACGCAAATGCAATTTTGATAGTCATTTATTTTATTTATTCATTTTTTAACAAAATAAAAAAAAATGTTTTAGTAAAATGTTATTTTCGTTTTAAAGAATAATGCCACAATCACTTGCGATTCCCCTTGTATCGCACCCCCTAATCCCCTATAGGTAAGAAAATTGACTCGACGTTCCGGGAACACACCCCTGGTTTAGACGTCCCTAATAGAAAGGGTTTGGGAAAAATTGAGGCAAAAGAAGAAATTTCTGATAACCAGCAGTTTCTCCTTTTGTCTCAATATTTTCTGAGCTATGTTGTACACAAATCCAAGCTTCATCGTTATCGATCTTAGCATCTGTAGTCCTTAATCCGAGTCTTCTCTGATGTAAATACGCTCTTTGATATTTTGATTTTTCGCTATTTTGAAAAAAAGCGAAAAATCAAAATATCAAAGAGCGTATTTACATCAGAGAAGACTCGAATTACATCTGTAGCAGAATTCGAATTGAACTATCATAAATTGTGTTGTTTGGGAATGGGTTAACCCTTTCCAAAACGGCCAAAGAGGGAAATACAATCTGAAAAGTTCTGCATACAAGAAAATGTTTATTGATAAAGATAGGATTTGTGTACAAGATAGTCAAAAATATATTGAGGTAAAAAAGAGAACATTTTTATGCCGATTATCAAACCGTTTTTATCAGGGACGTTAAAACATTTAAATCTTGTATGGGAAAGGATTAACCCTTTCTTGAACAAGACATGCTTTTGATTTGACTTAAAGAAGAAGCTTGGAAAAACTGAGAGAAAGAAGAACATGTAACCAGCATATTCCATGGACCTTAGGTGCTCCAGTCAGCGCCATATGACGGATATACTGTTACTAGATCAAATCTGTGATTGACCCGCCGTTTAAATTACTTTCTTTTGGGCGGCACGAAATTCCCCAATCTACCCAAATCTTGCCCAAATCTACCCAAATCTAACCCAAATCTACCCATATCTTACCCAAAATCAAGCAAACTGTTCGATATATTTCAGTTTTTAGTTACAGAAAAAAAAAGTTTCTTTTAAGGGGGAATGCTCCAGTTTCCTATTTTTTCCCAATAATAGAATTTATTTATATTTTGTATGTTGAAATTACATGTTATTACCAATTGAAAAATAAAATAAAAATGGATGGTCAGCGATCTGGTTTGAATTTTATAGGCATTCGTATCACATACCCCTACATCGAAACAATGCACAATTTCTTGCACCTGCCCAATGTCACTAAAATGCTAATAAAATGCTGTATTTTCATCGTTTAGTCCCGAAAACGGATTTAAAGTAACGTCTTACATTCAATAAGAATAGAAAACCCAAAATATGTGCTATTATAAACGCGTAAATGTATAAAACAGCATGCTCACGTGTTCGGTTAGATCAACGAAGCTGGAGTGTTTCATGTCAAAAGTTGCATATTTTTGGAAATATTTTAAGTTCTACATAATAGAATTTGACAAAACTCCCCCATTGTATTAAGCGACATGTCCTGGTAATAATTCAAAAAGAAAATGTATAGGTCAGCGCACTTATTAGTGAATTACAGCATTTTTTATCAGCTACACATGAATAAAATGACGCAAAACAGTGGTAACTGCATACACACTTACGACTGTCTTGCTCTGAATAATCGATTTCCATCTTGAGGAAATCAGTTTCGCATAATAAATAGACCTTTACCGTCAAAAATGGTAAATTTTAATGATGTGTTATATTATTGAAAATATGGTAGCGAAACATATTGGTACGAAACATTTAATTTACTACAGTAATGACCGAGTGTTCCGAAAAATTGGAGCATTCCCCCTTAAATAATAATATCGTCGGCGTTAAAGCAAAACGTGATCAGTTTCTCAACTTTTTGATTTTTAGATATTCGCTACTTAAGGTCTCTTTAAGCGTGAGAAGGTCAGAGTGTTAAGGACACATTTCCGTATTGTGGCCCCAGATCTATTATGTGTCATACATGAATCCAGATTTTTTCCCTGTGTTTTCTGGGTGGCCGACTGCCTTGGCACTAGAAAAACACAAATTCTCAAATTCGATGGAAGCGCAACCTTGGATCCACGTATTGGTGTAAATTATAAAAGCTGTGACAAATTACTCTAATACAGGTTGCGAAGTTTATGATATCATCGTTACAACAGTTAATCCGATGATTGTCAGAATAATTTAACCCTTTCCTAAAAAAGAACCCAGTTTCATGTGCCTAACAGAAAACAATAAAAAAACAACACAAAAAAGACAAACTTTGAGGCAAGAGGCGAAAATGCTGATAACCGGCATTTTCATATTTTGCCTCAATTGTCTTCGCTATATATTGTACATCAATCTTGTCGTCAATTATTTCTATTTTGTTGTTGAAAGACAGAAAAGTTTAAGCAATAAAATAGCAATGGAATGGTGGTTAGAAATGCATACGGCAGGCCTGCACTCTTAACAAAGAAAAACCTCGGCAAAAGACAACGACCAATCAAGGGATAGAAATGAACGTAATACAACAAAAATGTGATTGATCAATACACAGTGTAGATTTTTTATTGCAAAATAAAAAAAAATCGGCAGACAAAGTAAGAATTCCTACTTTGCTCAGGACAATTCTAGAACTGTAATAGATCTAGATCTAATTCCACAATAATTTAATTAAATGTGGAAAAAATAAATTTCCACAAATACAGAACATATCATAAAAAATTCAAGAATACGTTCGAAATAATCTCATTAGATTTGGGTAAGATTTGGGTAGATTTGGGAGTTTCGTGCTGCCGTTTCTGGCTTTTTGGCCCTAGATATTGCGATGTACCACACAACAATGCAAACTCTGACTGACTCAAAGTTATTCTGATCCCTCTAGCATGTGTTCCTTTAGGACAATGAGTCGAAAGAAATTTTGTTGAACTATTGGGGTTATACGAAATTTTGGGAAATTTTCCGTAACAAGCATTTCCTCTTTGTTTCAATATCATCTGTGCTGTAATGTTTTGTGCGTACACCCTGTGCTTGCTAAATGGTCCCATGTTAGGGCTTTCATGGATCAGAACGACATGGAGACAGTCAAAGTTTGCATTGAACATTGTGATTAGATTTTTGAAAGATCTACTACATCCAGACGATTCCTGACGTATCCCACCATCTCCTCAAACGGAATTAAAAGTCGAGTATTACCAAAATTATTGACGATTTTTTTAAATGCCTGCGGGTGCCATGGGCATTATTCTGAGCAAAAAATTAACCCCACGTTGCTCCTCGTCACCAGGGTGTATGAGAGATATAGGCCGAAATGTTGTGGCTGCCAAAGGAGCCGACTGTTAGCAGTGGAATTTAAACCCGGATACCCACACAAATAGATAATTTATGAAATTTGGTGGCTCAGTCAGATTACAGTAGCTATAGGAACAATCCTGCATATTCGTATTGGTAGATTTCCTTGTTTACAAACGAGTCCCCCCTACCTCACTGGTGGTGAACTCGGCCAAAGCAATGGACGTTTTAGCTACAACAAGGTATAGATATTTTGCGTTTAAATATGAGTTTAAAGATTTTTTTCTAATGACAATGAATTTGTTCTAAAAATAGACCGGGTTTACCATTATGTATTGACATATTGTCGGTATTGTTATAAAATCTCGTAACTACGGCTTTATCGAAGCCGTAGTTACGAGATTTTAAAACAACACCGACGGAATACATTGATCGTGAAAAAAACATCCCTCGCTTTGGCCGAGTTCATCACCAGTGCATCTAATGTGAGCATGGACAGCATGCCATATACTATATTCGTTATTGCTTAAGTTTTTGACTCTCTAGAAATCTTTTACCTATTCGGATTCCCATTTCAAATTCAAAGATCATTCAGATGACAATTTCAAGTGTATGGAATTTTATATTTATTTGTCTGTTTGGGTAGAAAACATTGTGGAAAATGAAGAAATTGCTTGTCACAAGCAATTTCTTCATTTTCCTCCATGTTTTCCAAAGTTATTTTCTTGTTGGGAGTCAAGAAGAGTCATTGTGTGGTAATGGGTTAATGATTAATACAAGTTGAAAGCCAAAATAAATCATCGGATAATGGATAAAAAATTTGCCTCTGGTACTGGCAAAATTTGTACTCTACCCGCAGACTCGTTTCTGTGCTAATCTTCCCATTGTTCAACCCAGCCCAATAAGCTGTATCGGCCCCACAACAGCTTCATCTAAATCAGTGTTATGCCCATACAGCTTCAAAAGCACCCCACAATTTAATTTCTTCAAAAGGGTTACCGAATAGAAGAATTTCAGTTATTTCATGTTAAAAACAGATGAATAAAGGCATTTTGTACAATATATATGCATAAAAACATTATGGGAAAAGAAGAAATTGTTTAAAATGAGCAATTTCTTCTTTTGTGACTTTTTTTGTCATAATGCTTTTACTCACAATTATTTGCATAAACACTGTATTGTAAGCTTCCAATGATACTACCACTACAGCTTCAATTTATTCTGGGGAGAAGCCTGCTTACAGCATAAAAATCCTGAGGAAACAGAAAAATATGCTGTTTATCAGAATTTCCTTCTTAAAATTGTATACCCAGTATTCTACATGGTCATTAAGTCACTACCAAACAATGAAATTCTAAGCTTGTCCAAATTCAGAGATGCTGCAGATGACAATTATAAGTCAATGAAATTGAATATTTTTTAGTCCTTTGAGGTAGAAAACATTGTGGTAAATGAAGAAATTGCTTGTCACAAGCAATTTCTTCATTTTTCCACAATGATTTCCAATATGCCTTTATCTTGTATGGAGTCAAAAAGAGTCATTGTGCGGTAATGGGTTAAAGCCAGGGTTTGTATGGGAAAGAAAAAAAGAAGTTGTGGTTATTTATGTTATATTTAAAGCATTGAATAACAAGGCACTAAAATATAAATATTTATACATCTGATGATCATACTTCAAGATGTGGTTGTTAAACAACAATGTCCCTTGTTAAGATTTCATGTTAAGTTTTCGAACAAACAGAAAGACAGGCATACAGATGGACAGATAGATAGTAAAACAAAAGATTGAGGGCATAAAAATTACATAGGCACTATCATAATAAATAGATAGAACAAGAGCTGTCATTGACGAATTATGCTCCCTGAATAAGTGTTTGTCAAAAAATAAAAATTATTGTACATTAAGATCCCTTTTCCCGTGTCCGATTTTTTGTACACACATTATTAATAAAATATGGTCTAGAGCATCTAATTTATCACATAAGTACAAAATTTCATAAAATTCTGCTAATTAGATTAAGAGAAATTAGAGAAAACTAATTTTCACATTAAGGCCCCTTTTTCCACGACACAGCCTCAAATTAATAAACAGAGAAAAGGGTTCCTAGAGATTATCCAAGGGAGTTCACACGTGAAGTTTCATTGAATTTTGTCCACAGGTTGCTGAGATCTGGCTGTGGACGGGTGGATGAACAGACAGAAGGACAGACACACAGAAGGACGGACACACGGACGGACAGACAGCGTGGCGACTACTTTGCTCCCTCGAAATTTGTTCAGGGAGCATAAAAATCAAAATATGAGACAATAGACTTTTATCCCATTACCAGATGACAATATTTTAGACTGGTTCAATTCAAAGATGTTGCAGATGACAATTTCAATTGAATGAAAATTTAAATTGTTTGGTCTTTCTGGGTAGAAAATACTGAGTGAAATGGACAAATTGCTTGCCTTGTTATAGGCAGTTTCTTCATTTCCAAAATATTTTTCAACATCTTTTTCTTTAGGTGCATCAGAAAGCATCAATGTGTGGGAATGGGATAATGAATAACCCAATACCAGACGGCAAAATTTTGGACTGTTCCAATTTGAAGGGTGGTGCAGACGACAATTACAAGTTGATGAAATTTTAAAAATCTTTTCATTTTGTGTTAGAAAACATTGTGGAAAATGAAGAAATTGCTTGTCATAAGCAATTTCTTCATTTTCCACAGTGTTTTCCAAAGCATTTCTTGTGAGGGAGTAAATAGGCGTCACTGTGCAGTAATGGGATAAAAGCAACAAGATGTGTTTGTGAAACGCAAATGCCCCCGAAATGGCAAATGTTATGTTTTCTGCCAGACAAATGGCCAGATAGACAGACAGACATCAAGACATGAGTTAAAACAATATACCCCCAATCTTTCGATATGGGGGCATAAAACACTTGGTAATTCTGTCAAAAATATAAATATTTAACACAAAAATGAAATAAGCACTAACATAACAAATACATAATAAAATCTCAGTATGATTAATTAGCGAAACAAAAAGCTTTATAAGAACCAATTAATGATTTTAAAAATATATAAGATTCTGAATTCAGTTAAAAGTTTTGTAAAAATTGACAGTCCTGAACTAAATGAGAGTATTCTTGGAAATGTTTTTATTCTTTAACCCTTTCCCAAACAAGACCTGGTTTTGACGTCCCTATTAGAAAAGGCTTGGGAAAACATTGAAACAAAAGAAGAAACTGCTGAAAACCAGCAGTTTCTCCTTTTGTCTCAATATTTTCTGAGCTATATTCTACACAAATTCTATCTTTAATAACATCCATTTTGTCATCTGCGGCAGCTTTTGAATAGGACCACTCCAAAAAATAGTCGTTTAGGAAAAGGTTAACTGAATGAGCATTTTTGAGGAATAATTTGAGCATTTCAAATAAACGTTTTGTAATAAAATTTCGTCGCATTGAATGGAATGTTTTGAGTGAGTAGAATGAGCAGAATGAATTGCTGGTTTTCAACAAAAACGTTGTATCTGCAGTTTAAAACAAGCTGCAGATACATGGTTTTTCTTGAAAAGCAATGGAATGGATTGATAAAACAAAGGAATTATTTTGAAAGGAAAGGAAAATTTCATAACTACCAACTGTACAGTCTGTACTTGATGTATCATATTTCATACAATAAGTTATTTGTTCTTAATAATAGTGATTTTGTTAAATAACATAAGTTTGATGTCACTTTTAAAGAGAGATTACAAAATCATTTAACCAATGACAAAATTTAACCCCTTCGATGCCAGAGATTTATTTCAAAATGGTTCCGTATTTGCCAGGCCATTTTCAGGAAATTTGAAAAATGGTGTTTTTGTTAAAAATCAGCTTTAAACATGTAAAATTCTTTATAAAAAACATTTAAAACTTACCAAAGTTCTGTTTTAAATCTTTTAATCCACCATTTAAAGCTCATTTTCAGATATTTTTGCTAAAAATGTGTGCAGCGAAAAATGACGAGAAATGTCAACGTCATCAACTCGTACATGTCGTCATTTTTGGTGTCTAAATAAAAAGAATCGTCACTTTCGAAGTCAGCACATATTTCCGATGGTGTATCATTATATAATCTTGCTAAAACCTCCTCATCTGTATAGAATTTACATGTTCTAAGTACATTTTATCGTAATTCAACGAGTACACTCATCATGTCCGCCATGTTGTTTTTTATGTTTCAAAACAAAAAAATGCTCTGACCGGGTAACTATTTGATACTATTTTTGGGTGATCTAGATACATATTTTCTATTTTAAGATATGATTTGGAAAGCTAAGATGTTGATTGGTCGAAATGCATTACACATCATGACATATTCTAAAAATAGAACAAAATACATAAGGGGTTTTCCACAGAACGGATATACCCGTCCAACTGCACTTGGGTGACATTTTCGCAGGACGGGTATACCCGTCCTGGGGCATCGAAAGGGTTAAGGGTGCTCAAAATTGAAAGATCCAACATGCAAAAATTTCAAGTGAATGAAATTTAATTTTTTTGTGTCTATTTTGGGTAAAAACATTGTGGGAAATGAAGAAATTGCCTGTCACAAGCATTTTCTTCATTTTCCATATACATTTCTTGCTATTAAGTACATAGTCCATCAAAGTATCACTTATTTGCCATGTGAAACCCCTTTCAATTTTGACATAAGATTTTATTGTTCGAAAAAGGGTTAACCTTTGCTGAACATGACCTGGTTCTGACATACCAAATAGAAAAGGCTTGGGAAAAGATTGAGGCAAAAGAAGAAAATGCTGATAAATCAGTTTTTTCTCCTTATGCCTCAATATATTCTGTGCTTTATCATACAAAAGACCCATCCTTATCAATATCCATTTACTTATCTGCAGCAACTTTCAAATTAGAAGACCCTATTTTTTTGTTCTGTGGGAAAGGTATAACTAAACAATTCTTTCTGTTATGAAATCATAAAATTTCCTCGCATAGACATCTGGCGGCTCTGTTGAGTGATTACCACAGCAAGTCTTTATGTCTTTCAAAAACTTCCCAACATGTTGCCGACATTGAAACAGGGTAAAAAAGTCAATAATTCCAACATAATATCGATGTTCCAATCCATCTATGATATGTAAGTTATTATCACAATTGAGTAAAAGTCGTCGATTCTCGAAAACCAATCCCGTCGAGTCTAAATAACTTGTGTCGGATAGTGAACGTAAAAATCCTTTGTGTCTGCGTGTAGAATTTGAAGCTGCCTGTTTCTTTGGTGATTTCTCAGTACTTTGATTATTTGATGATGCTTTTTGGTCCAAACTTTTACTTGAGTTAAGTTGTGACTGGGAATTACCTGTTGTAAATAAAAGCATCAGTATGATAGGAATGCAACTATGCTGTACAACCATTAATTTTGTTACAGAACAACATGCCGATACCATATAGCACTTTATTTCTGCGGTGTCCAAATTCTGCAATTTCTAATAAATCAGCAGGGTTAAATTTTTGCGTAACATATTTCTGCGGTCATATAAAATACTTGTCCATGTACTGACTAAATTTGCAGAACAATGAAAACCTCTACATTCAGTGTATTTACTTTTGCAGACTTTATCCCTGCCATCAATGACCGCAGAAATAGCAGAAATAAAGAGCTATACAGTATATCCATACTGGACATTATATAGAAAGTCCAGTTTTAGAACGACAAAACAAATTTTTGTTCTATAACTAACCAGTAGTTTCTATCTGTGTTAGAGATGTTGTCTGTTGTAGTCTGTGATCCTCTCAAAGGTTAAGACATTCTAAATTCTTTATTTCAAATCCAAACCCTATGTTGTGGGTACTCATTTGAATTGTCTCGATGAGACAATTCCAATGAGTACCCACAACATAGGGTTTGGTTAACATTTAGTGAAATATTAAGCTCTGATGTGTTCTAATACCCACCAGTAGTTTCTATCTGTGTTAGAGATGTGGTCTTTTTGTAGTTGGTGCTTCTCTTTAAGTAAGACATTCTAAATCCTTTATTGCAAATCCAAACCCTATGTTGTGGGTACTCATTTGAATCGTCTCGTCGAGACGCTTCAAATGAGTACCAACAACATGGGGTTTGGTTAACATATAGTGAAATATTTAGCTATGTTGTGTTCCGTTACCCACCAGTTGTTTCTATCTGTGTTAGAGATGTGGTCTGTTGTAGTCTGTGATCCTCATCCTCTGATTGATCAGTGTTTGGGATGGATTGTCTGTCATTGCCAAATGACCTGGAAATGGATTTAACTAGTCAAAGCCACAGATAGAACAAATAAGATAAACGGCATCCAATATCATAACCTCAAATATCTAGGAAACATTGAGAGAAAGAAGATGTTGATCATTTAGATTCTTTTAAAAATTTTCTTGAAATGAACACTGAACCCTATAATTATGTAACTTTAAAAAGCTATCAATGATGAAATATGTAATTCATTTATAGTGCCACAATTGGAAATCTCAGCAATTTTAAAGTGCATTTTGAAAACCTTTGAGAGATCATAGGATCTTAACCCATTACTGCATAGTGACGCCTTTTGACTCCCTCACAAGTAAAGGCTTTGGGAAACATTGTGGAAAATGAAGAAATTGCTTGTGACAAGCAATTTCTTCATTTTCCACAATGTTTTCTAACCCAAAATTGGAATATTTTTAAAACTTTACCAATTTGAAATTGTTGTCTGCAACTCCTCTCAAATTGGAAGAGTCCAAAATGTTGCCGTCTGGGTTAAAATGTACTTCTCCACTTGTTGTTGAAATATTGTAGAGCAACGACGGGTATTATCGACCACTTAAGGTTCAAATCATGTTACGGGTGAAACCGGCTGACTGTCCTCCTAACATCGTTGACTGTCACCGAGATTCAAATATTGTCTTTCGATTGCGTGTGTTACCGACCATATAACTTTGAAATGTAATAAAGTACCAACGTTTTTATAAGATGACCTTGAGCAGTCTGTTATCGACCAGTGTGGCAGTTATCGACCACTTACCCAAAATGTTATTTATAGTTTAAAAGTTGATGTACAGGTGTAAAATCCATCATCTCTATGCAGAGGTCATCGCTTTTACAAAGGAATGATTACTTCTAGCGAGGTCATTAACTAATAAACTGAACAACAATGAATGATCGGAGGAGTGTGGGGTATTATCGACCATTGGAGCTTCAAACCATGTGGCAGATGAAATGGGTTGACTTTTGTTCTAACATCGTAGACTGTCAGCCATATCCCAAAAATGCCTTTCAATTTTGTGTGTTACCGACCTCTGAACATAGTTACAGGAAGAAGGAGACATCTTTGGTCGGTAACACCCGCACTCCGTAAATGTTAGTGGCAGTTACTGACCACCAATGTATTTAAGATCAGACAGCTTATATAGTCATCAGACAAAGTAAGAGAAGTGAGAAATTTAATTTGGCACTTGTTTTGATAAATGAAATGGAAAAATACAAAGCGCTATATCATAAAAATCAATTTTTTCAATGACCATAGCTCTTAACTCACCCGATAAGACAGCCATTTTGTAAAAAACGTTCATGTGCCTCTTGCAATGAATGGTTAAAAATTCTTGAAGAACGCCTGATTTTGGGTAGAAATGTAGACATAATACTTGGTAAAGATCCATTGTGTCGGATTTTTAAGTCATAGTGAAATCTAATGAGATCATATGAAGGAAATGGTAATCAAAACAGTAAATGGTCGATAATTCCCGATGGTCGAAATAACCCGACGTTGCTCTACCCGCAACAGTACTTACTTTTTGATCCTAGTATAAAGATTTCCCATCGACTCTCTCTTGTCTGTTTTTTGTAAAGGATGGCGCCCTAACAACAAACTATAGTCTTGGACACCCAGCGACAACAGAAAATCGACATCTGCTTTTAGCTGCACTGAAAACCATTCCTTTTGTGGACCTGTTAACAAATAAATAGATCACATGGTTCTGCTTTAAAAGATTACCTTGAAATGTTATTTTTTTATTGATCATACTTTGGTCTTAAAATACATGAAAAGCCTTTTAAAATGGAATACACACATGAAAAAAGTAAGCCTAATCAATTATAGTTCAAGAGCTATGGATAGTTCATAATTTTTGCAAAGACAAGCCTGGCAAAATTATGCCCTCATTTATGTATGCAATCATGATAATCGTAATAAGGCTTCTATTTCAGAATAGTACTAGTATTTCATCAAACCCATGAAAATGCAAATTTTGTTAGAAATATAACTTTAAGCAAGGTTAAGGGCTTGTCAACATTTCTATACTTACCTAGGTTAATAGTTTCATGTAGGAAGTTTTTATCCTTCAGTACTAAAATGGTCTGTGAACCGGATGGCTTGGGCTGTAATATAAATTGATTGATTCATTGATGTTTAACACTTTCCAAAACAAGACCTAGTTTTGATGTCACATAGAGATAGTTTAGTTTATTGGGGTTTAACATTGTTTTCAACTGCTACGGTCATATCACAGCAGCTGGAGCACCTAACCATAGATTCCTGTTGTTTCTCATAACAATATTGCTACAACACCCTAACCTAGCCTCCAGCTACTCACCCACATAGGTTAACAACTATCAAACAATTGGTGGAAGACAATTATGTCAGAAAGGATGTTTACCGCATCCGGGGATAAAACTTTATGAAATATAAATATCTCTTATGTAATGCCAGAATGCATGACTGAAAATCACTATGTATCTAAAAATAGTTTTGGTTTTCCACAATGCTTTCCCAAGCCTTCATCTTGTTGGGTGTCAAAAGGCATCCTGATTTGGTTACAAGGTATGATTCACTTGACATTAATCTAAGACACTCTATTCTATTAGTTGCAAGTGTTTTCACCTTTATCTACTGGTAATAAGAGGTTGTCAAAGAAAGTTTGACTGGTCCAAACTGAAAAAAAAAAAAAAAAAAACCATGGATGACAATAGAAATGTATGAAATTTCAGATTATTTTTAACTTTCTAGGTAGAAAACATTGTGGAAAATGTAGAAATTGTTTGTTGCCAGCAATTTCTTCATTTTACATGTTTATTCCCAAATATTTCTCTGAGAGCATAAATAGTGTCATTCAGTGGAAAAGGTTATTGTGTGGGAAATGATAAATAAAAGTTTACTTAGCTTACATTTTGGTACCTGTTGGCAAGACAACCTTTTATGTCAAATCTATCTTCTAATCTCATTGTTGGGTAAAATATGCTCTGCATTACCAGGAAATATTTCTGAAAGATAAAACAAAAAGGTCTTTTACCCTTTCCCAAACAAGACCTGGGTCATGTGGATCTACTACCAATAATCTTATGGCAAACTTGGAGGAAGAATCAAAATGGTTATATTGTTGTGCAATAGTTTATGATACAGGTTCCTGGGCCCCGTTTTATCAACAAACTTGCGCAAGAATTTTTCGTAGATTTGAACGTAAGTTCAAATTTTTTGCATAAGAGTGTTTTACTAAATATGTTCGCAGCTAAAAATTTCTCAAGTTTTTGCGTAACTTTACGATCAAAAATAGATCTAGTTGACGTAAGTATTTTCGTAACTAATGCCAGTGCCTCAATTTGCCTTATAAAGCCTTGTAAACTAAAGAATTACCAAAAAAATCTAAATATATATCAAAAGAAAGGTTGAAATTAAAAAATCCACGGAATATGTATGTTAATTTCCTTGTTTTTTCTCACTTTGTTGTGTGTTACTATTTATAGAATAGAACTACAACAACATGACAGCTAGTACTTTTCACGTTTTCCCGATTCTAATGGACACCTTCGAACATATATAATACGTTTGAAACCGTTGAGTGTTCAGCACAATAATATTTCAGCAATTCACCTAAAATATCCAATTTCTGTAATTTTTGAAAGCAGATTTACCTTTATCAATGCTAAAAAGCACAGCTTGAAATTAGTACACAACAAGTATTTTTTTTATATTTACGAGAAACTTAACCAGGATAAGAGCACATTGTTGATTTACTTTTAGCCACCGTTGGTCTACTTTTAGAGTTACGACAATTTTTTTCTTATGTTCAAAATTTTCTTACAATCGTTTTGTAAAACGCACTTAAGAATTTGCATAAGATGTTTTTGAACGTAAAGTTACGCAAAAACTTACGCAAATCTTAGTAAAACAGGCCCCTGGTTTTGATGGTTCTGTTAGATAAAGCTTGGGAAAACATTGAGACAATAATTCTGTGCAATATGGTACACAAACCCTATTTTATCTACGAGATAAATTTTATCCCTGCAATAGCTCTCAAATTGGACCACACTAAAGTTTTGTCATTTTAGAAATGTCACTATGTTAAATATCATAGTCACACATGAAAGGTTTTGGCAATGTATAGAAACTCTTAACCCATTACCAGATGGCAATGTCAACAACACTGACAACATTAGAGTTGTGACATTAACTCCACCTACATAAAGTCCTAACACTTTCTCAAGCCTTTGGAAAACAATGAGGCAAGAGAAGAAAATACTGATGATCAGCATTTTCTCCTTTGGCCTATATATTTTCTTGTATATTAGATCACACAAGTTCTATTTTCTTATACATTCATATGTTGTCTTAAGTAGCTTTAAAATTTAAGGAGTCCAAATTTTTGGCATTTGAAGTTTCTGAAAGGGTTAAAACAAAACCTACCTTTTTACTGGTACCCTGTTTGATTGAGTAAACTCCTAGAAATTTTACTAGAAGGGAATGTGGATAGGTCTGCAACATAATTATTTGAATTTGGACCAGTCTAAAATTTTTCCATTTGGTAATGGGTTATGAAACAAAACCTACCTTTTTACTAGTACCCTGTTTAATTGAGTAAACTCCTAGAAATTTTACTAGAAGGGAATGTGGGTAGGTCTGGAAATGAGCAAGATAATCGCTGCAATTGAAATTACAATAGCAATGAATTTTTGTACTAAAAATAGACTGGGTTTACTGTTAGGTATTGAAAAATTGTAGGCGTTGTTATAAAATCTTGTAACTACGGCTTGAAGCAAGCCATTATAAGTTACAAGATTTTATAACAACACCTACAGAAATAATATTAGTTGTCAAATTTACATCACTGTTTACTGGATAAAATCGTTCCCTATTACAATCTTAGTTACACATATTTAACTTTATTATAATGTTCAAAGAAACAAAGAAGGGCCATAAAAACATATTAGGCTCATAAATATTTCATTTTTAAACCATTAACCCATTACCCTACAGTGACTCTTTCTGACTCCCTACAAGATAAGGGCTTTGGAAAACATCGTTTAAAATGAAGAAATGCTTGTGACAAGCAATTTCTTTATTTCCCAAAATGTTTTCTTTATAGAGAGAACAAAAATGATACATTTCATTCACTTGATATTGTCGTCTGCAACATCTTAGAATTTGGACAAGTCTAGAATTTTTCCGCCTAGTAATGCATTAAAGACTCATAGACATGTAAAATGATTAGACAAAATAAATTCATATTCTGCTTTAAAGGGGCCCATAATTATGCTCGATATTTCAAGGAACAGAACAACATGGGGACAGGCAGAGTTTGCATCGTTGTGCATTGCATTATCTATGGCTGAAAAGCAAGGATACTTATCGCTTGTACCAAGTTTTTCACTATCTATCAAGGTCCAGTTTTCCATAAATGTTATTCAAAATAAGTTTTCTGAAACTGAAAAGTTAACTTGAAATTCAGACATATTGTTCACAAATAATGGGTCTTTAATATTAATAAGTGAAAACATCCCAAAACCTATGTGAATTGTCTTAACTGGGCATACAAGTTTGTACTTTGAAAATCGCAAAAATCTACATACGAGATTTTGCATTTACACTGAAGATATAAAACATGAATGTTGATACATTGTAAATCAAACAAACTTACGGTAAAAAGGATAAAAAATGCTGTATACAGTGCTTTTTATCAGTCTTCAGAACAAATCTTTGGTTATTACTGAAATATAAATAAGATGTGCCTGTGAATCTCGAATGCCCTCAAAAGGGCCAATGTTAAGTTTTCGGACAGACAGACAGACAGATGGATGGACAGACAGACAGACATGGATAAAACAATCATCTTGATATTATTTCAACACAGGGGCATAGAAATACACATGAAGTAATAAATACATTCCTGGATTCCTGTTCATTGCAGTGTATAATTTTGGTAATGGATTAATTTCTTACCTAAAATAGAATTCTGACCATTCCAAGAATTGCTGATAAATTCAATAATTCTATATATGGCAAATCATTTATCAGATTTTTTCTAAAGACATTAAGAGAAAAGGAGCAAATACTGATAGCCAGTATTTCTGCTCTTCCTTCAAAGTTTTCCATTTTTGTAATCTGCATCACCATTTCTTACCTTAAATAGAAGTCCTGCCTGCTCCGAGAGTTGCTGATGAATTCTGAATATGGCAAATCATTTATCAGTTTTTTTTTAAGAAAACATTGAAAGAAAAGAAACAAATGCTGATAGCCAGCATTTTCTCCTATTGCCTCAATGTTTTCTGTGCTTTATTATTTAAAACAAGAGCTGTCCGAAGACAGCGCGCTCGACTTTCTAAGTTGCTTAGTATAAAGGGGGCATAACTCCAAATAGAGTGGTCCCAGGGTCATGGGCCCTAATAGTAAGGTAGAGGGTGTGATGGTGAATAAGTATTCCAAGTTTGGGTTGAATCCCTTTGATAGTATGGAAGTTATTGATGTTTGAAACAAGAGCTTCGCAAAGCGGCGCATATACGCCCGAGAGGGGCTTGTCAGTAAAATTGGCAATTTTTTTCAATTCAAGGGCAGATAATTCAAACATGAAAAGTTATCAAAATATTGTTTGCACAACAAGAGACCAAAGAGATTCATTGTGGCTAGTTTGATTAAATTCTGGTTGAAACTGTTGAAGTAGCACACAGGAGAAAATGGGCATTTTTGAAAAAATGGGCATTTTTCCTTAAATTCAAGGGCAGATAATTCAAGAACGAAAACAGTTATCTAAATTCCGTAAGCGATGTGCACAACTAGACACCATGGAGATTCATTGTGGCAAGTTTGATCAAATTCTGATCAAAACTGTAGGAGGAATTGCGCACACAAAAAAATGGGCATTTTTTTAATTCAAGGGCAGATAATTCAAGAACGAAAAGAGTTATCTGAATTCCGTAAGCAAGGTGCACAACTAGACACCATGGAGATTCATTGTGGTAAGTTTGATCAAATTCCGATCAAAACTGTAGGAGGAGTTGCGCACACAAGAAATTGCTAACGGACGGACTGACAGACGGACGGACAGACAGACGGACAAGCGGGGCCATAATATAATACGACCCTTCAGGCGTATAAAAACTTTAACCTTGGTTGCAACGCCAACGCCAACGCCAACACCAACGCCGACGCCAACGCTCGGGTGACAGTATAAGCTCTCATTTTCTTCGAAAAGTCGAGCTAAAAATACCTAGTAAATTCAAAAAGTAATACACATGTGATATTTTTGTCATCTGCGTCACTATTTCTTACCTAAAATAGAAGTCCTGCCCACTCCGAGAGTTGCTGATGAATTCTTAATATGGCAGATCATTCATCAGAAAACTTCGAGAGAAAAGAAGAAAATACTGATAGCCAGTCTTTTCTCCTTTTCTTTCAATTCTTTCGATGCTATTGAATAATCATTTTCTACAAAACATAGAAATGATATTTATATGATAATTATGTGTTACCAATTCTTACGGTACCTAAAATAGAAGTCCTGCCACTCCAAGAGTTGCTGGTAAATTCTATGGCAAATCATTTATCAGAAATCTATTTGAAAGAATTGAGTGAAAAGAAGAAAATGCTGACAGTATGCATTTTCTCCTTCTCCATCGATTCTTTTAAAGCTGAAATACACATTTTCTATGATAAGTATGGTAATAATATGTCACTATTTCTTACCTAAAATAGAAGTCCTGACCACTCCGAGAGTTGCTGATGAATTCTAAATATGGCAGATCGTTAATCCCAAGATTCTCCAAAATGTCTTCTTCCTTGACGTCCACAGCCATGCGCAAACATTGGAAAACTGAACTAGCGTAACTCTGAAAACTGTAGGTCTGAAAAAGAAGTTGATATTGTCGCTTTTTAAACAAAAACCTCGTATCTACAGCTTGTGTCAAGCTGTAGATACACGGTTTTTGTTGAAAAGCATTGATATGAAGTGAATAAAGAAGATAATTAATTAATTGTTGAAAGTCCTGATATAAACAGGCAACAGCTATGTGTAAACATTGTAAAATTTAACTAGCACAACTCTGAAAACTTAAGTCTGCAACACAAGAGAAATTTCGGTGAAACAATCCATACATTTATACAACCTTTATCGTCATCTAGAATTTACCTTTTCCAAAACTATATCAGCTTTTATTCAAAGTATGCCATGAGTCATTATCTATATGTGATAGACATTTTTTTTTTTTTCTAAAATGTGACCTGTCACGCTAAAAGGGACCTTATCCAAACTCCAAAAATCCAAACTTGTTAGACTCTGCAAAGGTCAACTACATCCGGTATGGGAAAAATGAACATATAATAAGATAGGGAAACAGTCTGGATTTCGAAAATTACATAAAAGTGAAAAGTATCAGCCCTAGTCTGGAATGCGCAGACTGACTAGGGTCCGTCTTTTTCACTCTTCCTATAAGGTCCCTTTTAACATGATGGGTCACAAATTTTAATTCGAACTTTAAATCATTCCCTCATAGGGACCCTTTTTGACGCCTATCAAGAAAATTGCTTTGGAAAACATTATGGAAATGGGCCAGGATTGGCCTACCAGCCAAAATTTCAAAATCAATCACTAAAGAAGTATTTACCTTATTTGACTGACCTTGAACCAAAATTTCTGTTTTACTGGTATAGTCTTCAGGGGCGAATTCCTCCTACATGAAACAATTAAAATTGTAAACATTAACCCTTTCTAAAATGACAAAATTCTAGGGTGATCCACTTCAGAAACTGCCACAAATGACAAAATGGAAGTTATTAAAGATAGAATTTGTGTAAAATATGGCATAGAAAATATTGTGACAAAAGGAGAAACTGCTGGTTATCAGCAGTTTCTTTTTTTGTTTCAACATTTTCCCAAGCCCTTTCTAATATAAGGTCAAAACCAGGGCTTGTTTGGGAAATGGTTGATCATATTTTCTTTTTCATTTGATTGGTAAATCTTGAATGACAGCAATGATCAGTCAAATACTTAACATCAAATGCGTTCAATTTCCATTAATTGATGATCTACAAATTTTGATAAGAGAAAAATATTCAAGCAAAAACGACAGAAAAAAGCTCTTGCTTGAATGTTTGAAGAAACCATGCAAACAGTGCAGAGTGAGTTAAAATCCAGATTGGAGCATACAGTGCACTTCATCTGGTCAAAATCTATAGAATATGTTGAGAAACTAAATAAAGCATACCTTGAAGCTGACAATTTTTCCGCGTGAACATTTTCCAAAAGTCTTGTCAATTAGCCACCATGGGTTTCCATTTTGAAAAATGCAGATTTATGTTGTCATCAAGCTCTTTTTATCTACAAACTAGAAACTAGAGCTATGTCTTACCTTAGCAGGTTCGGCATTTTCAGTAAGGAGTCGCTTAATTCCGACCCTTATGGCACATAACATATCATAATGTGGGTGTGTCTCGTTGACCTCGACCACGCCCCTTCTCTTTAATTTCTTCTTTAGATAATCCCATCGCGACCGAACATGGAGGTACTTTTGTGACGTGCTGTAACTGCTGTCTTCTACTTTAGACATGGTTGCCGATTGTTAGTTTAACCCATTTTAACAAACTCTGAAAAGATGTAAGTGAAAACCAGGTTACATTAACCCTTTCCCAAAAGGCATCATTTTAGGGTTGTCTGATTTGAGAGCTAGTTGCTATAGACTTCTAAATTGATGTTGAAAAAGTGATTTTGTATACAATACAGCAAGGAAAATATTGAGGAAAAAGGAGAAAATGCTGATCATCAGCATTTTCTTCTTTTGTCTCAATATTTTCCAAATCCTTTTCTATCAGGGATGTCAAAACCAGCTTTTGTTTGGGAAAGGTTTAAGATCATTCTATACAGTAGGATAAATTTCATGTTACAAAACACTTTCCCAAACAAAAGCTGTTTTAAAATCCATAAATTATAATGTATTATAAAATTTGGGAAAATATTGAGGTAGTAGAGAATCGGCATTCTCTCCTTTTGCATCAATATTTTTTGTGCTAATTTTTACACAAGTACTAAATGTTACATCCTTTATGTTGTCCAAAATAGCTTTAAATTTTGACCCCCTTAAGATTTGGTTGTTTTTGAAGAGTTATACATGGGATAGCTGAATGCAACCAAATACAATTACACCGAAATTTGGGAACTTGATCTTTAACTCTTTCCCAAACAAGAACGGGTTTTGACGTCCCTAACACAAAAAGGCTTAGGAAAACATTGAGACAAAAGAAGAAACTGCTGATAATCAGCAGTTTCATCTTTTTTCTCGATATCTTTTAAGCTATCATCAGTGGTGGATCCAGGATTTCTGTTAGGGGGGTTCGGGTAAATGCAAATAGGGGGGTTTGTTTTTCTAGTACCACACAATTTTGACTGAATTTCTGCATGAAAATGAAATAATCAGGCTTCAGAGGGGGGTTCGTTCGAACCCCCCGAACCCCCTCTGGATCCGCCACTGATCATATACAAAACTTATCTATCAAAATTCATTTTGTAGTCTGCAGCAGCTTTCAAATTGGATCACCCTAATATTTTGTTGTTTGGGAAAGGGTTAAACCTTTATCAAACTACAAAATTTCAAGCTTGTTCATATTGAAAGAAGTTGCAGAAAATATTTTCATTGTGAGGAAATTTTACAACTTTTTTGGTAGAAAACATTGTGGGAAATGAAGAAATTTCTTGTTACAAGCAATTTTTTCATTTTTCACAATGTTTGCTAAAGCCTTCAACTTGTTGGGCGTCAAAAGGCGTCACTGTGTGGGTATTGGTTAACCCAATACTAGACAGCAAAATCATACATGTAAGAAAATTCAAAGAGGTTGCAGATGATTTATTTAATATTTGAATGAAATTGGACATTTTTCTTGGTAAAAAAACATTGTGGGAAATGAAGAAATTGCTTGTAACACAATATTTTCCGAAGCCTTAATCATGTGGAGCTTTAAAAAGAACTATAAAGAGGGAATGGGTTAAAACGCCGAAACAGATACCAGATCCCTGCGAAACACCAATGTCCTAAAATATTTTTTTTAAAAAATATGACCTCCACATTATGGGAAAGGTCGATCTTGCAGAAATAAACAAGATGTGTTTGTGAAACACTATTGCCTTCGAAATCAATTCTAAATAGTACACAATATTGTCATTTGGGAAAGGGTTTAATCCCTATCATTTAAAGGGGCATAACATTCCAATTTCAATTTTTTTAAAGTATGTCTTGATGCAAAGATTGGTTATTCTAATGTGAAGAAATGTGATTGATTTTTCAAAGTTGTTATTCATAAGCCAATATGCCTTTAAAGTTGGGATAGAAATGACAAATTCCATAAAATCTGAATTGCTGTCCACAACAGTTTGTTTAATTTTAGCACAAAAATAGAATTTTTCTCATTAATGGTTTGGCTTGAAATTTTCAGAATTTTTAAAACAAAATTTGCTGTATCAGATAAAATAAAAGTAAAATTTATGGAAAAATAAATGTGAAATGTTAAGTCAAAAAAAGGTTCAAAAGATATATCCAGAGTCACAATTTTCAGCACAAAAAATCAAACCATATTCATGGTTATGCATTCAAGGGTTAAAACAGATCATAACATTCCAATTACAAATTCATCCAGCGATTGCTGCATCCATCATTAATTTGTTTCAACCCTTTCCCAAACAAGGCTGAGTTTTGACTATCCAAGAAAAAATGGCTGGGGGAATCATTGAGGCAAAAGAAGAAAATGCTAATGATCACCATTTTCTCCTTTAGCCCTCCTTTTGTCTCAATATTTTCTGTGCTATAATGGGCACAATACCAATGTCACTTTCAAGCCTTTATTCTTTAACTCAGAACTGCTCTCAAATTGGACCAACCTAAAACTCTACCGTTTGGGGAAGGGTTAAATAAATATTTCACATAACTGTTATTATAGATTCGCTATTAAACGAGAATTATTCCAGTTGTGTTGATAAAGCAATTCAACTGTAAAAATTCTCGTTTAATAGTGAATCTACTATACCAGTTTATATATCCATATAAAGTTCATCACAAAATAAAACATCAATTCCAAAGATTTCCATGGAGAAATCAATTGACTCTGTGGAACCATGCAGAGCTCCAGATAACATTTAGTTACACCTTGAACATTATTACACCTGTCTTGATTTTGAGGTCCCTGTTACAGATTAACAGGAGGTTCTGAATGAAAACATTGCAAAACGAGATGTGTTTGTGAAACATAAATGCCGCTGAAATGGCCAATGTTAAGTTTTCAGGCAGACAGACACACTGACAGACGGACATGAGTAAAACAATATGCCCCCGATCTTTCGATACAGGGGCATGAAAAAGAAGACAATGCTGATCATCTCATCACCAGCATTAATTTTCTTCTTTTCCTCTTTCTGTGGTTTCCATACTGATGTTTACAATTATCTTGCTTTTACCCTTTCCCACACATTGACGCTTTTGGACGCCCCACAAAGTAAAGGCTTTGGAAAACATTGTGGAAAATGAAGAAATTGCTTGTGACAAGCAATTTCTTCATTTCCAACAATGTTTCCTACCAAGCAAGATCAAAAAATGTTAAATTTTATTCAATGGAAATTGTCGTCTGCAACATCTATGAGTTTGGAATAGGCTAAAATTTTGCCGTTTGGGAAAGGGTTAAGATTTATTTTTCAGTCTAGATTTATCCAATACTTTGTCATTTGAGAAAGGATATATGACAGCATTAATTCCCTTTTTATTAAAACCACAAGTTATGGGTACTCATTTGATTGATTGACTTACTGTTTTTTTTTACACTTCTTTCAACTGCTTTGGTCATATCACTGCAGCTGGAGCACCTAACAATGGATCCCTGTCTTTCTTAACCCTTTCCTAAACAAAACCTGGTTTTGACGTCCCTAATAGGAAATTCTTGGGGAAATATTGAGACAAAAGAAGAAACTGCTGATAAGCAGCAGTTTCTCCTTTTGCCTCAATATTTTCTGTGCAATGTTTTACACAAATCTTATTGTTATCAACATTTATTTTGTCATTAGTGGCAGATTTTTATTGGACTACCCTAAAATTTTGTCGTTTGGGAAAGGGTTAATCTTATATCAGCAAGTGCTATACCACAACATCGTTACTGAGCTGCCAGCTGCTAGCTCACATGAGATCTCATTTGAATCTCATTAAGGTATACCACCCCTAATGAGATTCACATGACGTCGGAATTATTCGTGCGACGTCACTTAACATTTGTTACGTATCCGAACCTATTAGGGCAACGTCGAAAACATTTGGCGGTGGAACTTTCAACCGATGAATGTTTTCGACATCGCCCAAATAATTCCGACGTCGCGTCAATCTCATTAGGGGTGAACTACCTTAAGGAAATCCCAATCTTATATATATTTTGTCCAATAGTTTCAGTATTTTTGAATACCCTTTCTCATCTTTATCTGGAACCTTTGCCATGCAATACATAGGCATGGTCCTCATATCAAATTTCCTAGCATTTTCCAGGGAAAGTCATCAACCATATAAAAAATACTTGTCGCATGACTTGTAACCTTTTCTTCTTCAACCCTTTCCCAAATGAAACTTTAGACTGCCCTAAAGTGAAAGGTGGTAAAATAATAATACAATACCTGAATGTACGCTTGCAAGCATAACATACTTTTGAGAAATATGCTGATTATCACTTTCGTCATTTTTGTCCCATCCCAACACATTAACACTTTTTGACATCCCTCAAGACAAAGGCTTTGAAAAAACATTGTGGAAAATGAAGAAATTGCTTGCAACAAGTAATTTCTTCATTTCTGACAATGTTTTCCATCCAAAAATACCAAAAACTATTGAATTCAATTTACTTAAAATTGTTGTCTGCATTTGAATTTGGACCAGACTAAGATTTTGCTATCCGGTAATGGGATAACTCTTTCCAAAACAACAAAAGGTTAGTCTGCTCTTAATTGAAGGGAGGAAAAAACTAGAAATTTATCACTAAAAGTCATAAAATACTCCATGCCACTACATAAGTCCGGACAAGCGTTTTTGTTGACAAAGGGCAATAACTCTAAAAATATGATCAGCGGAGCTGTAACGGTCCTGCACTGCGCCTATCCACAATGAGATATTTCCACCTATGAAGTTTCATGATTGTACCTTTAATACTTTATGAGCTCTGGACAAGGTTTGTACATGGAAGGACAGACAGACGGATGGACATTGGACAGACAGTCTGATTCGACTTTACCCTTGAAAATATTTTGTTTTGTTGGGGTATAAAAATGTACTGTAGCTGAATGTTCAAAAGAGCATCAACATGATTATTTATGATAATATCACTTTCAGCATTTTTGCCCTATTAACCCTATACTCACATAGTGTTTGTGACCCCTTTTGATATCCTAAAAGATAAAAGCTTTGAAAAACATTGTGAGAAATGAAGAAATTGCTTAGACAAGCTATTTCTTCATTTCAAACACCTTTTTTGCTACCCAAAAAATTCTATTCACATGAAAATGTCTAAAATTCTGAATCTCAGATTTTAAATCTGCAATAGGTGAACTTTTTCGTATACAAATACTAATTTCATCATAAAATTTAATTCATTAAAATTAGACTGTAGATCTGCCAAAAAAAGACTTCAAACCCTAATCAATAACATTCAAGGTACTAAAATTCGAAAACAGCTGCAGAAACACTTCAATCCCAGGTTGCAGCAAATATACTTTCTGAAACAAAATGCCTGGCGCTCACTGAAGCGGTCCCGTTTTCAATCCCCATTCTGACAAAAATGTCACCCACCAATGGTTTGATAATCATTAACATACGTGGCCGAGAAGCTGAAAGCTTGGTAAGGATGTTGTGGGATGAGAAATGACAAGAATTCATGGTTAGGTGCTCCAGTCGCCATACTATGACCATAGCAGTTGAAAACGCATAAAACCTGAATAAATCAAACCACCTGACATGTATTTTAAAAACTAAACATGATAGAATTCTGGTAATAAATCACATTCTACAGTACAGACTAACTGGCAAAAAACACTAAGATGTACTGTAATTATTCTAATAAACGCCCACTAAAATCTTTGCTGAAAATCTGCTTATTTCAAGCACAATTTTAGCGTGAAAGAGTGATTCTAATAAACACCCATCCCTCTATTCCGGTTTTAAATAATGTAAGTCATATACAAAGATAATTTTCAAAGGCAATAAAAAAAGGGGATACCCTGCAGCCCTAAATCTGTTTGCACTGAAAGAATTTCATCAAAAAAATAGTATTTTGCAGTTTTTGTAACAAAACTTTGCCATTTTTGACTTGCTGAACTTTGAGTAGATGAATAGCGAACATTTTTGCGCTTTCGTGTGCTAAAAATAGATTTCTGATGGGAATACAGTTAAGAACATCATGAAATTGACATTCTGAGTGGAATGGCAATGTTTTATGAAAGAATGAATGGACGAATGGAATGAGCGTTTGGAATGATTTTGTGTATCTAAAAAATCGATAACATGCCCACGATAACCATTCAACCAATCAAACGTGATCTTTAAATAGTAACAGCCCAATATTGGAAATTTCCCAATATCATAGGTATGAAGGTTTATCGATAAAACGCCCACGATAATATTTCGGCCAATGAAATGCCTTCTTTCTATAACAACCAATTAAACCAGTGAATGTTTATTGAGTGAGTGGTGTGAATGTTTTATGAGCGTTTTGAATGTTTTTGTGATCGGAATGAATGAATGCTGGAGTGGAATGATTTTGATCGGAATGGAATGGTATAAATGTCATTTTCATGATGTTCTCAACTGTACCCCCAACAACGTTTGCCGGGTACCAGTCTAATATTTTGATTATCGGTCATGAATTGGACCATTTTTTCGTAACAGTGTTAGCAAACAATTATCATTTTCAAGCGAGATATTAGTCGATCTTAGATAATGCAGGCGGGACAGGGATTTTTTTGGGGTGTCTCAGGGGCCGAAATTCGGCCCCATTCCCAATGGAATTTAGCCTACTTTTTTCCCAATCGGAAGAAAAAATTCCCAATCACAATTTAGAAAAAATATCAAAATTATCAAATCATCAGTTAAATTGCTTTTACAAGTCATTTGAGGACAAACGAAAGCTCTCTTCTTAATATCCATAGCAATATATTGATCTTTTCTGTTTATAAATGAATTTCACTTGATCTAAAACCTTATATGAGGTAAGTGTTTAATGTTTGAAATTTCTCAATTTCGGTGTTTACGCCGCTAAATTTCCCAATTGAAAATGCCCCAGGGCCCCTTCCCAAAATTGCCAAAAAAATCCCTGCGGGAACTAAAACTACCAAATATTGTGCATATGCAACATGCAACGTTGATTCCAGATACGGAGACAGACCAGAAATGACAAACGATTTTTCTTGAGATTTACCAGCAGGTTAACCAGAAAAAAACATCGAAAAGTCTAAAAGTAAAGTAGCTATGATCATGAAACTTTTCGGGTAGATAGATCTCACCAAGGAGAAGTGCAACGTACAAGGAGCATAGCTCTACCTTGCTAATATTTTGTGAGTTATTGCCCTATGTTGTAGTGAAAGCCTGTGGGGGTATCAAATCACATTCAGCGACAAATTTTAGTGGTTTTTCTTTCTATATTAACCCTTTCCCAAACAAGACTGGTTTTGATGTCCCCAACAGAAAATTCTTGGGAAAACATTGAGGCAAAAGAAGAAAATGATGATCGACCAAATTGAAAAGGCCTGCACAGCAGACAAAATGGGTGTGAATAACTTCTTATTGGTAATCATTCTTCTTTTGCCTCAATATTTTCTCTGAGATAAAACACTGAAAGTATTAACATCCGTTTTGTCATCTGCAGACTTTTTTCAATTTGGACCAACATGACATTTTGTCGTTTTGGAAAGGGTAAGCGAGTACGCACGAGCTGCACGACGAAGCCAAGGCAGGACCGTATGTGTAATCATTACTTGTCAACTGCTTATTTCATAGTTATCGATCTTAAAAAGTACACAACAGTGCAGCAACCTTCTCAACTCTGAATTAGAATGTTTCTCAACAAATGATTACGGCAATCCAACTCTTAGAATGTCATCTTTGACAAGTTGAACATGGAAAAACTTTGAGAGATTCACAGCCATATTTGTACGATAAGGGATTCCCAATCTATTTTTAGACCAGTGAGGCGAGACGATGACGTATTTGTTTACACGAGAAAACCGAACCCTATCAGTGCTTCTGAAATAAGTTGCCCGAGTTGTCCGACTTGTCCGTTTAGTGGCATTTACCTGTACGGACAAGCAGATTTTGAAAGCTAGGTTGTCCGTGGACAAGTGAAAAATCCGAAGTTAATAAAAAATGTTTTTTATCTTTTTCTCACAATTTTTTTATACAATGTAATTACTGATAGTTAAATATGCGAATTTTGTTGTAGACAATAGTTAGACAGTCATAATAGATATGCAATAAACAAATGAAGCTATGGAAAAGTATATGGGTTTTGTACGAACAAGTTGATTTTTGATACGGACAAGTCAATTTTGGATCAAGACTTGTCCGTGGACAAGTAGATTTTCAAAATATTTCAGAAGCACTGCCTATTGACACTTGATTCTCAACTTTTGAAAAACAAAATTAGAATACCTCTGATAAACGTCCATCCCCTACTATTCCACCGACCATGTTTCTAATTCTATTAGAATAAGCTGTAGTTACGACATTTTTAAACGTGGCCGACGATATACTGGTCCAATTTTATGCTTTCTCGAACGACAAAATTTTAGGGTCGTCCAATTTGAAAGTTGCGACAGACCACAAAATAGCATTTGATAAATTAAAGATGTGATCAATGTACAATATGGCACAGACAATATTCAGGCAAAAGTCGAGACCAAACTTAACGTAGTTTTATTTTATCTGATATGCCATTAGTTTGCATGAGAATGTGTAGGCCTAATTCGTGATCACGATTAAACCTTTTTCCGATACAATACCTGCCCTTGACTTCCCAAATGCTAAAGGTTAAGGAAAATGATGAGAGAAAAGAAGAATGTTGAGAACCCGAATTGAAACACAGTTTAAAGGTTTTTCTTTGAATTTGACCCAGTAGCCTGCAATATGACTTGGGACATAGACGACTGCTCTTACAAATTCAAAACCTAGAAATCCTCATCTTTTGGCCATTCTTTCACTTAATCTGTCTTTTTACTGTCAGAGTATAAATAAATGATATGATTAAAAACAATAACTAGATCTTTTTTGACCTCGGTCAGAAACTTTGCCTCATTTTAATATTAGCTTCAATCAAGCTTGAAATTGATAAGTTGCAATAATGTAACCGAAACCTTTTTGAATTTTGATCTAGATCACAAACCAATGACCAACGTCAAGTTTGTGGCTACGATTTCGCAGCTAGAAACTGATATGCTTTCTCAACAATTTAAATTATGTTTTTTTTCCTTTTTATTTTTGCAATTAGCAAATAAATCACTGTCTTCACATTAAATCTTCTGAATTAAATAAAGACTGTATTTTGAGATGCTGGATTATGAATAACTTGTTGTCTAAAACAAAAGAGACATTGTACTATAAGCAAGGATACAAAACCTGATTTAGTTCTTGAAAATAAAATTTTCCCTTTTTGTGTTTTGTTTTGTAGTTGAGGTAAACAACAAAGGGGTTCCGAAATGTCATTCAATTCACCAGACGCTTTCATCTTAAATAATCTTCAACTCCACTCACTGAACTCTGCGGTTTCGTAGTAGGTAAATGAGCAAGAATGCATTCAATATATTCAGTAGCTCACATTTCATGTCTTTTGTGATTAAATGCAAACGATCTGACTGCATAATGTCGAAAGAAAAGTTGAAAAAAGCTCACGAAAATCATTCTAGTCGTTGTCGTCTAAACGCTTTACAATTATCATCAAAGTACGTGCAGTATCGGAATGTAGCCCTTTCCCAAACAACAAAAATTTAGGATGGTCCAATTCTAAAGCTGCTGCAGACGACAAGATGAGTGTAAAAAAGATTTGATGCATGGTGTGAAATATAGTATGGAAATATTTAGACAAAAAGCTGATTATCTGCATTTTCCCCTTTACTCTCAATGTTTTCCATCTTGCCATTTTCTTATGGTAAACGGAAAGAAAGTAACAGGAAAAAAAGTAACGGAAAAAAAGTCACAATGTTGCCTAGGAAAAAAGTAACAGGAAAGAAAGTAACAATTTATATTGTTTGGGCCTTATAACTCAGAATATATTTAGTAAAAACAAATTTTGATGGGAGTTTTCTTCAAAATATTTATTTTTATATTTTTTAATTTCAAAATGGTGTTTTAATATATTTTCAATAAACTTAATTCTATTAGATCTAATAATTGTTTTGATGTTATATCTTAAGATTAAACTTGAGCAAATGCTTATTTTCTATATACAAAATCAATTTTGAAGGGTATATTTCATTGAAAAAATATTTTATTGTTAATTCATATTTAGCATTTGACAAAATAATAGAATGACAAATCAAAACACCAATCTCACACATTACACATCACACATGTGACATGACATATCACCAATTAATCCCCAATTAACACCTGATAAGACAAATATACTGTCATTTTATCTACTTTAATGATAAACATGTATAGTATCTGAGTGAAGAGAACATAATACAAAATCAAACCCTATTTTACATATTTTCCATTCATAAATAATTTCTTTGTAATAAATATTTGAAAACTCTACCAACTAATATTTATTCATATACTTAAATACTGTTTTAAATAGAATTGTTACTTTTTTTCCAGTTACTTTTTTTCCGTTACTTTTTATCCTGTTTCTTTTTTTCCTGTTACTTTCTTTCCTACAATCTTTTCTTATACAATAGGGACGTCAAAACCAGGTCTTGTTTGTGAAAGGGTTGAATAGAAAAGTGGTCACAAATCTTTTAACCAAGACTTTTGTTTCAGATAACAATTCATGAGAATATATACTACTGATAAACATTTAAACTTTTAAACCTTTCCCAAACGACAAAATTTTGGGTGATCCAATTTTAAAGCTTCTGCAGACCACTAAATGAACGTAGCAAAAGGTAAAAGTTGTGAATAATTTTGCACAGAAAACATTGAGACAAAAGGAGAAACTGCTGAATATCAGCAGTTTCTTCTTTTGTTTCAATGTTTTGCCAAGCCTTTTCTATTGTGGATGCCAAAACATGGTCTTGTTTGGGAAAAGGTTAAAAAGAATTATTGTACATATATATTTGAATAAATTCTATTATTCATACTCTTTAATTTTCCACTGTGCCTCCCTGAGTTCTCAACATAGAAGTCTGATAACTCTAATCAATGTGTGTGATTTTAAAAAATCAAAGGCAGACTTGATTGAGCCACTTGCACTGTTTACTCTGAGTCCTCATTCAGGCTAGTTGTACTTTCAATTCCAACTAAGTGACCCCACTCAAAGTACATCAAGTACCCTACCTAACGTCTAATGGGCAGGGGTTTAGAAACTTTAGAGTGTGACATCATCAATATGGTTTCTGATAGATCTATGATGATTATCAAAACGGTTTGATATAGAAATATCAAACTGGTGGTGTACATGGTCGAGGGGTAGAGCGTCAGCCTTGCAACTAAGAGGTTCCGAGTTAAACTCCTGGTAGCGGGGGTTCTTCTTGGCTTCTCATTGGCCCACACATTCGGCAGAGTAAAGGGAGTAGGGCCAATCGACAAGTATTACCATAGTGTTTAACCCTTGTATAAATTTGTTTTGAATTTATGACCTTTCAGCAAGGTTAGATGCGCAAGGTTTTGATGCTACACAATGTCAGATTCTGATCAAGAGCCAAAAATCAAACCAGATCATGAGAGATTTGAGAGTGAAGAAGAAAAAGGAGGACCTATCTTTGTGCCACCCCTGTACATGCAGCGATATTTCTATGTCCAGCAAGAACTGCAGAAACATGGAGCTAAATCAGTATGTCATTTTGCTAATTTTGTCATTTCAATTTCATCCCCTATGTGGTCACTGGTTTGTATTAACCCTTTCCCAAACAAGACCTGATTTTGATGTCACTATTAGAATTGCCTTGGGAAAACATTGAGACAAAAGAAGAAACTGCTGATAAACAGCAATTTCTCCTTTTGCCTCAATATTTTCTGGGCTTCTCACACAAACATTTTGACCTTTTATGATCATTAATTTTGTCGTCTGTAGCAGTTTTCAAATTGGACCGCCTTAAAATTTTGTTGTTTGGGATAGGGTTAAATCCTTTGAATCGTCTCGATAAGGCATTTCCATGAGTAGGCCTACCCACAACAAAGGGTTTGATGAACAGAGAATGAAATACAGTCGACACTTGTTGTGTCGAAGTCAGAGGGGTCGTCAAAATATCTGGACATATCCGGAGTTAAAGTAAACCGATTTTGTCCAGTTTCCTTTTAAACAATATTTTGACCTTTTTGTTGGTAATCAAGTGCGTTCATAATTGAATTTTGGTAGGAAAAGGAGAGAAATTGCTCGACACGAGCAATTTCTATCCTTTTCCTACTATATTTAAATGGCTATATTTGTTTCAAAAATGTTTTGGTTTTAACATTTTTGATATTTATTGATGTGAATATAACCAGATTTTCACTTCGACTTAAGTGGATATTTGACTTATCTGATGTCGACATAATAAGTATCAGCTGTATTGCATTTTGTCTTTACCTCCTCTTATCTGTAGCTCTGCTCTATAAATTCTTTTCTCTAATCTGCAAGGAGTTTCTAAATAATTGTGACCCGTCACACTATTAACCCTTTTCCAAACAACAAAATTTTATGGTGGTCCTATTTGAAAGCTGTTGCAGATGACAAAATTGAAGGGATTTGTGTACAATATTATATAGCACAGAAAATATTGAGACAAAAGAAGAAACTGCTGGTTATCAGCAGTTTCTTCGTTTGCCTCAATGTTTTTTCTAGGCGTTTTCTATAAGGTGCGTCAAAACCAGGTCTTGTTTGGGAAAGGGTTGAAAGGGACCTTCTGGGAAGTGTGAAAAGTACAGACATAGTCAGTCTTAGCAGACTAAATAGGATCTGAGTTAATCTCTCTGAGTTATTTTCTGGATCTAGAATATTTCTCCTATCTCACTATGATTTGATCATTTTCCAAATGAGGCATATGCTTGATGCCTGCTTAACCCTTTAATTCCCAAGCAACAAAATTTTAGGGTGATCCAATTCGAAAACTGTCACAAAAGACAAAATGGATGTAAATAAAGATAGGATTTGTGTAAAATATGGCACAGAAAATATTGAGGCAAAAGGAGAAACTGCTGGTTATCAGCAGTTTCTTCTTTTGTCTCGATGTTTTCCCAAGCCTTTTCTATTAAGGACGTCAAAACCAGGTCTTGTTTGGGAATGGGTTAATGTAATCTGCTACTTGAAATTTGGTCTTATTCACTTCCTAGAAGGTCCCTTTTTAGCGAGACTGATCACAGTTCAATGGCATTTCAATCAATCCGGGAGTTCCCCGTGCATAAAAATTTTGGGGTCATTGTGACCCCCTCCAAGGCTTGCTTTTAAGATTCGGGGTCATTCCTTCAATTTTGTGGGTCGCTTTTAATAACCTCCATAGGAGTCAAGAATTGTGTGTCATGAAAAACACTGAATCAATGGGTCAACCAGTCAATCAATCTACTCTCTAAGGGGGAATGCTCCAGTTTCCTAAATTTTTTCCCAATTATAGAATTTATTTATATTTTGTATGTTGAAATTGCATGTTATTACCAATTGAAAAATAAAATAAAAATGGATGGTCAGCAATCTTTTTTGAATTTTATAGGCACTCGTATCACATACCCCTACTCGTATCACATACCCCTACATAGAAAAAATGCACGCTTTCTTGCACTTGTCCTTGGTCACTGAAATGCTAATAAAATGCTGTATATTCATCGTTTAGTCCGGAAAATGGATTTAAAGTAATGTCTTACATTTGATAAGAACAGAAAACCCAAAATATGTGCTTCTATAAACGCATAAAAGTATAAAACAGCATGCTCATGTGTTGGGTTAGATCAACGAAGCTGGAGTGTTTCATGTCAAAATTTGCATATTTTAGGAAATATTTCAAGATCTACATAATAGAATTTGATGAAACTCCTTCACTGTATTAAGCAACATGTCCTGGTAATAATTCAAAAAGAAAATGTATAGGTCAGCGCTCTTATTAGTGAATTACATGATTTTTTATCAGCTACACATGAATAAAATGACGCAAAACGGTGGTAAATGCATACACACTTACGACTGTCTTGCTCCAAATAATCAATTTCCATCTTGAGGAAATCAGTTTTGCATAATAAATACATTTCTACTGTCAAAAATGGTAAATTGTAATGATGTATCATATTATTGAAAATATGGTAGCGAAACATATTGGTACGAAACATTTAATTTACTACAGTAAAGACCGAGTGTTCCGAAAAACTGGAGCATTCCCCCTTAATAACATTTATTTTGTTGTCTGCAGCATCTTTCAAAAAGTTTGTCTTTTGAGAAAGAGTCATTGTCTTTTACTTTTCAATGTTCCAGGTTATAGATTTTGGGAGTGCGGAATGCAAGATTTCGCGATTCTTGGTCCAGGTTCCATCCTTGGAGAAAATAGCTCTTGTTGACATAGACAGGCCTTTATTAGAGAGCAATAAATACCTGATCAAGCCGCAGCTTTGTGATTATTTAAAGAATAGAGAGAAAAGCCTGACAGTGCAGATATATGAGGGTAGTGTGACGCAACTTGATGAGAAGATTGTCAATATTGAGGCTGTCAGTATGGTGGAAATGTAGGTGAAAGTAGCAACAGTACAAAATTATTAAATTAATAACCCTTTCATGAACAAGACTTATCTGTAAGGTCCCTATTAACCCTTTCCCAAACGACAAAATTTTAGGGTGATCCACTTCAAAAACTGCCACAAAAGACAAAATGGATGTTATTAAAGATAGGATTTATGTAAAATATGACACAGAAAATACTGAGACAAAAGGAGAAACTGCTGGTTATCAGCAGTTTCTTCTTTTGTTTCAATGTTTTCCCAAGCCTTTTCTTTTAGAGACCTCAAAACCAGGTCTTGTTTGGGAAAGGGTTAATAACAATATGGGAAATATTTCCCTAGGGAAAGAGGGGATTCTTTATTTGAAGAGGATGTGAATATTTGTGACATGTCATGTTATAAAGGACCTGTTTGGAATTGGAAATCAGTAAAATCAATATACATGTAATTATGAGAAAAGCTTTCCCACCAATGGTTGGATAATGGTAAACCTATGTTGATGTGCATCTGGAGGCTTGAGAAGGATATTTTTGTAGTTACTGCTTAGGTGAGAGAAATGACAGGAATGGATTGAAAGGTGCATCAGCGGCCGTGGAATGACGATAGCAACTAAAAGAGGCCTGAAACCCCATTCAATCAATTCAGTAGAAAATCACCTGCTTTTCAATCGCTTTGCTTAACCTTTTCTCAAAATATAAAGCCTTTAAACTAAGAAAGAAGAAAATATTGAGCCAAAAGAAGAGAATGCTGATATGCAGTATTTCATCTATTTTCTTTTGCATTTTCTGTACTTTAATAGTGTTTAGAAATTTTACCTTTATCAACATTCATTTTTAGCTCACCTGAGCACGAAGTGCTCAAGGTGAGCTATTGTGGTCACTCAATGTCCGTCGTCCGTCCGTCCGTCTGTCCGTCTGTCTGTCAACAATTTGGTGTTTTAAAACACTCTAGCATCCACAAAACTTGGCCAATCTTGATCAAACTTGGTCAAAGCAAGTATGGTCATAAGTTCTCGGATGAGTTCGATTATGGGCCTGATCAGACCTGGAAGTCTGGAGTTATTTGCCCTTGAACGTAAAAAATAGCTAGTTTTGACTTTGTTTACACTCTAGCATCTACAATTATCAATCAATCAAGACAAAACTTTGGCACAATGGTTGGGACCATAAGATCTTAGATGAGTTTAATTTTCAGTCTGATCTGATCACAAAGACAAGAGTTATGTGCCCTTGAATTCGACAAAATTGCCATTTTCAGCTGGTTTCGACCTTGTTAACACTCAAGAATCTACAATTATTGACCAATCAATACAAAACTTTGACACAATGTTGGGGACCATAAGATCTCACATGAGTTTGATTTTCAGTCTGATCTGAATAGAAAGTCCAGAGTTAAATGCCCTTGAATTTGATAAAATTGCCATTTTCGGCTGGTTTCGACTTTGTTAACACTCTAAAATCTACAATTATTAATCAATGAAGACAAAACTTGGACACAATGTTTTGGATCATAAGATCTCAGATGAGTTTGATTTTCAGTCTGATCTGAGTAGAAAGTCGAGAGTTATGTGCCCTTGAATTTGATAAAATTGCCATTTTTGACTGTTTTCGACCTTGTTTACACTCTAGAATCTACAATTATTGACCAATCAAGACCATTTTTTGACACAATGTTGGAGATCATAATATCTTGGATGAGTTAGATGTTCAGTCTGATCTGATCAGGAAGTCAAGAGTTATGTGCCCTTTAATTTGAAAAAACTGCTGTTTGCGGCTGCGTTCGACCTTGTTTATACTCTAGAATCTACAACTATTTATCAATCAAGACAAAACTTGGACAACAATGTTCACAGTTGGGCATCATTAGATCTGGTATAAGTTGGATTTTCACACGTTATTGACCATAAGTTCGTTCTCGGTCTTAAAGTCATAAATATTAATTGAATTGAACAAAAGAGTTGCTCATATTATTCTGGTTCAGGTGAGCGATATAGGACCATCATGGTCCTTTTGTTAGCTCGACTTTTCGAAGAAAATGAGAGCTTATATTGTCACCCGGGCGTCGGCATTGGCGTTTGCGTCGGCGTTGCAACGAAGGTTAAAGTTTTTCAAACATCAATAACTTCCATACAATCAAAGGGATTCAACCCAAACTTGGAATACTTATTCACCATCACACCCTCTACCTTACTACCAGGGCCCATGACCCTGGCTCCACTATGTTTGGAGTTATGCCCCCTTTATACTAAGCAACTTAGAAAGTTGAGCGCGCTGTCTTCGGACAGCTTGTATCATCTGCAGCTGCTCTTAATTGGAAAGTCAAAATTTTTGCTGTTCGGGAAAGTGTTAAAAATGCAATGTCATTGTCTTTCCTTTCTTTACAGTATAGAGCACTTATACTCGGACATACTTGAGGCAGCCTGTGAGATGATTTTCTCAAAACTGATAGATTTTTTTCTTTTTTCCTTGGTGTTTTTACAATAATAATTCTATGCACATCTTTCTTTCCAGTATAGAGCACTTGTACCCAGACATACTACAGGCAGCCTGTGAGATGATATTCAGAGGCCTTCAACCCAAACTGATTATAATGACCACTCCTAATGCTGACTATAATGTTTTGTTCCCAAACTTCACTGGCTTTAGACACTGGGATCACAAGTTTGAATGGAGTAGGAAAGAATTTCAAGACTGGTAAATTTGTTCTTCTATCCTTTATGTTTTAGATATGAATTAACCCTTTCCCAAAAATGACCTTGATTGCCATCAGACTTTCAGTCATGAGGTCATGGGCTTGATCCCCGGCTGTGGCAAATATACTGTCTGACAAAATTTTCACCCATTAATGGTTTGATAATGGTTAACCTATGTGGGCGAGCAGCTTTGTAAGGGTGTTGTGGTAGTACTGGTATGAGAAACGATAGGAATTCATGCCTTTCATAGTAAGGTGCTCCAATACTCACTACATGACCATAGCAGTTGAAAGAGGCGTTAAACCCTATCAATCAATTTCTCAAACATGATCTTGGTTTTGATGTCCTTCAAAGAAACAGCTTTGACAAAAAATTGAAACAAAAGAAAATGCTGATGGTCAGCATTTTCTTCTCTTTCCTCAATATTTTCTGAGCAACATTCAACATAAATCCTATATTTTTCAGAATCCATTTGTTGTCTGCAGCAGCTTTCAAATTGGAGCAGTCTAAAACTTTGCTGTTTGGAAGAAGGGCAACCCTTCCCCAAATTACAGAATATTAGGCCCATCCAATTTGAAAGCTACTGCAGGACTGGTGTCAAAGTAGATGCTGATAAAGCAGACAAATTTGAAGTGAATCAAATTACACATGCATATTTTCGGTCTGTGTTGGTAAAACCTTGTTGGAAAAGAATAAATTTCACCAGAATGTTTTCTACCATCATGGCATGTTCACCAATAAAATCTAGACTAACATCAGACTGCATGTATATGCAGGCTGATCTCAGTCTGCACTGCTGGGCCAAAGCATTAATATTCTATCATTTATACGGTATAATTAATGTAAATTTAAAGGCAGGCTTTTGAGAAATGGTAACTGCTTTATTGCTATATGTTCAGGGCTAACAATTTGACGGAGAAATATCCATACACAGTTGAGTTCTCAGGTGTTGGAGAGCCACCCACAGAGTCTGCCCATTTAGGCTTTTGTTCACAGTCAGCTGTTTTTACAAGGTGTTCAAGTCACAATGAAAACAACAGTAGCAGTTTTCCTATAACAAAAAATTACAGATTAGTAAGTAAATTGATTAAATACCATTAAAGGGTCAAAGTATTGCACTGTTCACTAGGAATATATTTTTTTCCCTAAAAGTTTCATTAATTGTTGTAAACCACAGTTTAGATGTAGATATGAAATATATCATTTTCGTTTCAACTTAACCCTTTCCCAAACAAGACCTGGTTTTGACGTCCCTAATAGAAAAAGGCTTGGGAAAACATTGAAACAAAAGAAGAAACTGCTGATAACCAGCAGTTTCTCCTTTTGTCTCAATATTTTCTGAACTGTATCATACACAAATCTTATCTTTATCAACATTCATTTTGTCGTCTGCAGCAGCTTTCAAATTGGATCACCCTAAAATTTTGCCGTTTGGGAAAGGGTTAAAAAGTGTTTTCTTGGCTTATCAGCAACAACTTCAAAAATACTGATAGCGTTAAACTCCATAACAAATCTTTGCCTGAAGACATACTTTTAAAAATAAAAATAGAATGAAATGTCTCTAAGTATTTCCTTTGTTTTGTCCACTCCCAACACAACTTAATGCAAGGTGTGACTGTCTCCATGTAGGTATGGTCCCCGAAAAGCCTAGAATGGCCCCTTTAACCCTTTCCCAAAGAGGAAAGAATTAGACTGGTCCAAATTCAAGTATGTTGCAGACGACAATATCAAGTGCATGGAATTGCACATTTTTGGGGATTTAACTTTTGTTTGGAAACATTGTGGGAAATGAAGCAATTGTTTGTCACAAGCAGTTTCTTCATTTTCCACAATGATTTCCAAATCCTTTACCTTGTAGCACATCAAAGGTGTCACTGTTTGGGAATGGGTTAAGCCTTTTCTATCAGAGACATCAACACTCTCTCTTGTTTGTGAAAAGGTTAAATCCGTGTTGCTGGCATCTAAGAATGTTTGTCTTTTTACTTCAGATTGCTGAGAGTATTTACCCACACAAACAGACAAAAGAAACATCAGAAATTGATTCCTTATTACATGAGGTCAACTATCTCATCAGGCAGATGAGTACATATGATCATAGTGATGGGGATATCCAAGAAAATGGGAAAGACTTGACATGTGAAGAAAATGTGAAAGGGGTAACATGTGAAGAATATGCTAAAGAAAATGTGAAAGATTTGAAATATGAAGAATATGTGAAAGAAAATGAGAAATATTTGAAATGTGAAAAGAACATGAAAGAAAATGTGAAAGACTCGAAATGTGAAGAGAAGGTGGAAGTCTCAAACTGTGAAAGAAGTTTTAATTATTCTGGGTTAAAAGATGATAGAATTGAGACAGTATTGAAAAATTCAGAAGATGAGAAGCCTTGCCAATGTCCTGAATATAATGAGAAAAGTAGACAAACAAAATGTGAAGATGAAGCAGAGGAATGGGAAGAAAATGTGAAATGTTTTGTTCCTTTGACATACTTCTTAAAATTTGACAAATTCAAAAGGAGATTTGACACTGATCAATTAAGGTAAGAACATCAGAACAAGATGGGAAGAGTTTTGTTTCTTCTTCAGAAATACTCACCAATACAATAATAAGGTTACCTGCCTCACAAATGAGCAATATCGCAGACATGTACTAGATACTGTACAAGGAAACTGCTGTAGAAATGCTAATTTCATCAATAAAAATTGTAGAGCCAAGAATGAAAAGACAAGGGTTTTTATGACAAAATAATAAGAAGTATTTTTCTCATTTTATACACAATTAATTTTATTGCATCACACAGAAATTATAATAATAATTAATGATAATTAATCAACATTTTCCTGTCTTATAATTTCAGGACTTTTCTACAAAATCATGGGTACAGAATATCAAAAGACAGCCGAAGTGTGATAGTTTACGAAGAGTATTCCTCGGACAGTGATGACGACATCGATGATTCGGGACTTTTTGAGCCTGTAGACGGAGATGAAATGGGGGTGTTCTGTGACTCCGGGATACATGTACAAGACCAAAGTCAGCAGGAATGTGAGGATTGGGGTTGAGAAAAGTTTAAAAAATACAGAATATCAAAAGATGGTGAAGGTGTAATAGTTTATAAGTAGCACTCCTCCGATGATGACATCAATGATTCCACACTTTTAGCATGACTATTTGTAGAATAGGGGGCTATTCTAGACTCCGGGCATCGGCTTCGGCGTTTTGTTAAGTTCCTAGATGTAGATGTGTTTGACTACGGGATACATTGACAAGACTGAAGTTAGCATGAATGTGAGGACTGAGGTTTAGCATTTTAATTCCTTTCCTAATTAATCAAGCCATTGGCCCCACGATTATAAGATTTTCACAAGAGGTCTTGTCTCAAACTGGTTTCCTCAATCCTAGTTTTCACAGAAAATGTTGAGTTAAAAGAAGAAAATGCTGGTTATCAACATTTTCTTCATTTGCCCCAATGTTTTCCTGAAGCCTTTTCTAAAAAGGGAATCAAACCCAAATCTAAACCCTTTCCAAACAAAATTAATTTGTGTCCTTTTCCCTCATTGTTTTACCTGCTCAGTAATAAGAATAAGTCTGAGATATTGCTTACTTGCGTGCAAGTTTACCTCTATAAATTTATTGGGGAGTATTTCTGGAGGGCTTCTTTTGTAACCACAGTACTAGTATTTCATTTTCATGCAGAAATTCAGTCAAAATTAAATTATTTTACCCCTTGACTACTTTTGCAATCGACTGACCATTTCCGAAACAACAAAATTGTAAATTTGTTCAATGTTAAAGGACTTGCAGATGTCAAAATAATTAACTAGTCATGAAAACTATCAATCGCTGGTGTTTTAAAATATATTTTATATGGCTGCTTTTCAATGAAAACCTCGTAACTGCAGCTTCGTACGAGCTTTTCTTTAAAAAACGGCGATATTTGACCCGTTACTTTACATGGGCCTTCTTGGAAGTGTGAGAAGTATCGATCCTTGTCAGTGAGCGCGGACTGCGCTGAATTACCTAGGTCAAAACTTGTTCTCTTATACTTTAACCCAATACTGCATAGTGACGCATTTTCACTCTCACACAAGAAAATCTTGGGAAAATATTATTGCAAATGAAGAAATTACTTTTGAAAAGCAATTTCTTCGTTTTCCACAGTTTTCTACCTAGAAAGTCGAAAAATTGTAAAATTTCATTCTCTTGAAATTGTCGTCTTGTACATCTTTGAATTTGGATCTGCTGTCTGGTAATGGGTTAAGGTTATTTTCTTGATCTAGATTTGTTCTAAATGCTACATTTGGTCGATGCCTGCTCACTAGGAGTCTGATCTGTTTTTTTTTTTTCGAAATTCTGTCTCATGATGTCCATATTAGTCCATTGGGTTACATAACCCGTTTTTGAAAATGAGATGCGTAACATGTCCAAATTAAAAAAAAATGTTGCAGACAAAAAGTTTAATTAAAAGCTACTTTATGTAGAAAACATTGTGGGAAATGAAGAAATTGCTTGTCACATTCAATTTCTTCTTTTCCACAATGCGTTCTAAAACAATTTTCTTATAGGGTGTCCAAAAGAGTCAGTGTGTTGCAATGGGTTAAAGATTTCTTTACTATAATCCGTAGGTTTCTCTTGAAAGATATATTCTTATTTGTTGTCGTTTTACAACAGTTTTGAATTTTAATCAGTCTGAAACTCGCTGTTCGGGAAAGGGTTATATCCCTGGAAGATATTTGTATTATCATCAAATTCCATTTATGAACAGACCCAGATTGGATCGAATGTTTTGGTGATTCGACAATTGTGTCTTCTTATACCGGAATGAATTATTGTATTACTGGGGTTTAACGCTGTTTCAACTACTATGGTCATATCGCGACGGCTGGAGCACCTAACCGTGGTTTCCTGGTATTTCTCTCAACAGAACCACCACGATATCCAAACCGAGACTCTGATCTCTGACATGGATGGTTTACACCCATAGGTGAAAGACAATGACTTATGTCGATTGTCAGAATTGATGTTGGCCGAGCCAGGGTTCGAACTCGCAACCCTAGATTGACAGACTCGACTGAGCTATCGGATTTCGTCTCTTCTTATAACGGACTGGTCGAAGGTTGTATTTCATCGATGTTATTGCAAAACCTCGTAACTACAGCTTGATTAAGTTTTGCAGTAACACCGACGATTTGTAACACAATTAAGCCTACTCCATGCGATAAACTTCACGGAAAATCTTTAGTAAATCTGTAAATACTTGACCGATTTGGATTGGTTTGCCAAGGTAGTGTAAACATGTCAAAGGTTTTAAAGATCTTTCAAACAATACTTAATGTAGAACGAACAAAATTTTGCTTGGTCGTAAGTAACGTTATATCATATGCTGTTTAACCCATTCCACATGTTGAATTTTTTTAACTCTACAAAAGATGTAGGCTTTGGAAAACATTGTGGTAAATGAAGAAATTGCTTGTGATCTGCAATTTCTTTATTTCCGACGATTTTTTTCTGTCAAAAACAACAAAAATTTCATTCACTTGAAATTATTACATGCAACAACTCTGAATATAGATAATTTGGACATGTTTGTGATTTTGCTATCTGGTAATGGGTTGAAAGACCCACCACGCCAGAAAATCCCACATCTTTTTCATCTTCTCTGTTTCAAACTATGTCAAAATCGGTCACGTATTAACAAAATTATCAAAGTATTTCTGCAATAGTTGTTGATGTTACTTGATTCCCCGCTAGTAAGTTCGGGTCGGTTCAAGTTTCGATAGCTCTTAAGGTAGAAAACCCATAATGTGGCCATTTTGAGAGTCTTAAACATCGGATTTTTTTTTGAGCGACATCGTTACATATCCGAACCTATTCGGGCGCGGTCGTACACACTCGGCGGTGGAAAGTTCCACCGCCGAATGTTTTCGACCGCGCCGGAATAATTCCGACATTAATTTACGCGAATCTTCTGAGGGTTGGGTAACCTTATAACATCAAATAAATAAGCAAATTTGCACGACTGTCGCAAGCAAGGCAACATTTCTCTGGCTGAAGGTATATCATAAGCCTACTTTGCATCACGTGTATGTTCGTGAATATTAACTTCTCGGACAAAACATGGTTTTGACGGACGTACAAAGTCACAATGTACTGTACAAACCATTGAGGGAAAAGAACAACATTAGGAAAATCTGTATTTTTCTCATTTTCCCTCGAAGATTTCTGTGAATTGTAGATTCATGTAGCACTTGTTTTTTCTTCAGCAACATTTCCGATTTTAGACGCCCCAAAGTATTACATTTGGATCAGGTTTAAGAAGCACATCGTTTGATTCATCTTCGGCTAGCGAAGCTGCACAAGCGGGAGAACGTACATGTAGGTTGATTGGGGAGGGCGAAAATGAACTGCTTTCTCAATACTGTTTCATTCGTTTCTAATCGTGAATGATTCCTAGCTTGAGACTCAACAATTTCGAGGATTCGTGACAAAGTAATTGCAAAATTAGATATTGATGTATCTTTTGTCAATTATCCAATAGTTTTACACTAATCCTTGAAATGAAAGTTCCAAAGTTCATATCGCTGCCTCTCAACGAAAACCTCGTAACTGCAGCTTAATAAACGATGCAGTTACGATGTTTTTGTTGAAAAGGCATTTTAAGAGCCTTAAGGATGCCATCTAAATATTTCGGCGTATCTAAGCTCCTTTTAGAATTTAAAAGCAGCATAAGACGCAACACCTAAAATTTGATAATTCTTGAAAATTTCAATTCCGGCTGCTGTCTCCACGAGTCTGACCGAATTATTAAGGTATTCCATTCATCGTTAGATACCAAACATTCCGTGCAGTTTCGGCGTAATTCGTGGTAACGGCGATGCTGAATTCGAAATTGCACCAAGTGTCGGTATCTAATGCTGAGTGGAATACCAATTAGAAAGTAAGTTAAATCTTCTAAATCGCTGCTTTTCAACGAAAACGTCGTAACTGCACCTTAATACAAGCTGCAGTTACGAGGATTTTGTAGAAATACGATGATATATAAGACTAAATAAGTCCAGTATTTCGAAAGCAGTTCATTGGAGCCTATGCAAGATCGATGTATGTCATTTTTGAAAAATATTTTTAAATCACGGTTTTCTCAAATTAACTATGGGATGCTGTCTATAATTTATTTTAGACCATCGTATTTATTTATACTTTGAGTTCTTTGTTTAAGATTTTAGCATTGATATTTGTGTGGCATTCATTGCTGTTGTTGTCGAGTCACAATATTATGGCACATGCTGCCTGTGCATAAAAAGGGGAAACGTTTTCAGTAGGCCTACAATTTTGCATATGTTCGTTTGAATCATGCATGTGTGAGACACCTGCAAGATTCGAACCATTACATACAAAATTTCAATAGTTTATAGAGTTGTTTCAATGTTGTATTGATTACAGCAGAGAACATTTTGAAAACAATTGCCGTAATATCGTGACCGGACAAATCGCTGCTTTTCAACAAAAACCTCGTATATGCAGCTTAAAATAAGCTGCAGATACGAGATTTTCGTTGAAAAGCGAAGAAATGCTATTTTTTTAGACCCATCGTTGTCTTGCATAGGCTGTAAAGGGTGTTAAAGGAGAACATTTAATCAAGGACAATTCCGATACAAATTTATAACTTTTATTTTTTTCCATTTTTTTCTGTGCGGATTTCGATCAAATTTCCCCGCATATCTTTTAAAACGATCAACGTATCTTTGTTTCCTATGCTTAATAACAATGTATAAAAACATGTAAATAAAGAGCTGCTCATAGGCCTATTGGTACTTTGGGGTATGGATACGTTACTCTCGCTTCTTGGACATATAAAGCGTAAATAAGCTAAAAGTTATCCCCCTTGATTTCAACGTAATTTGTGAACTTAAGGGCGGATAACTGGACGGACAACACGAAAAAGTATCCTAAATATTGCCGATCAAGATATGCATTGAAATCACTTTGCCTGCCCGCATGCTGTTTTGCCTTTATGGAGTAGCCTACCACCTATTTACGGGTTAAGTTATATCGTCGCTTTTCAACTAAAACCTCGTAACTGCAGCTTATTTTAAGCTGCAGTTACGAGATTTTTGTTGAAAAGTAGTGATATATTAACGTGACACGAGAGCCATTGTATGGCGTCTGAAAGTTCGAAAGAAGGCAAATTAACATAGTACAAAATAAAATTTATTAGCAAAGTGTTGCTTCCTTTCAATTGAGAAATTTGAAAAAAATAAAACAAAAAAGAAAAAAAAAACTTCAAAAAGTTATAAGTTAAAAAAGTCAACAGAATGTTACGAAATTTAAATAAAATTTCAAAACTTTGAAAAGTGTCACCGTAAAAAGTGTTCCATTGTAATTGGTTAAATTGTCTATCAGATCGAGTAGTTTAGAAGCATTTTCTGTGGACGATGGATGGGCCGGATTCGTCGTATTCTTGTTTGCTGATCCACATCTGCTGGAAGGTGGAGAGAGAAGCCAAGATGGAGCCTCCGATCCAGACGGAGTACTTTCTCTCTGGTGGGGCAATGATCTTAATTTTCATGGTGGATGGGGCAAGGTTGGTGATTTCCTTCTGCATTCTGTCGGCAATACCTGGGAACATAGTGGTGCCTCCGGACAAGACGGTGTTGGCGTACAGATCCTTACGGATGTCGACGTCGCACTTCATGATGCTGTTGTATGTGGTTTCATGGATACCAGCGGATTCCATACCCAAGAAGGATGGCTGGAACAGGGATTCAGCGCAACGGAAACGCTCGTTACCAATGGTGATGACCTGACCGTCGGGGAGTTCGTAGCTCTTCTCCAGGGAGGAAGAAGAAGCGGCGGTGGACATTTCCTGCTCGAAGTCGAGGGCGACGTAGTTGAGCTTTTCCTTGATGTCTCTGACGATTTCACGTTCAGCGGTGGTTGTGAATGAGTAACCACGTTCAGTGAGGATCTTCATCAAGTAGTCAGTAAGATCTCTGCCGGCCAAGTCGAGACGGAGGATAGCGTGGGGGAGAGCGTAACCTTCGTAGATGGGTACGGTGTGGGTGACACCGTCTCCGGAGTCGAGCACGATACCGGTGGTACGACCAGAAGCGTACAGGGACAGCACGGCCTGGATGGCCACGTACATGGCAGGGGCGTTAAAGGTCTCGAACATGATCTGTGTCATCTTTTCTCTGTTGGCCTTGGGGTTGAGTGGGGCTTCAGTCAAGAGGACGGGGTGTTCTTCGGGGGCAACACGGAGCTCGTTGTAGAATGTGTGATGCCAGATTTTCTCCATATCGTCCCAGTTGGTGACGATACCGTGTTCAATGGGGTATTTCAAGGTGAGGATACCTCTCTTGCTCTGGGCTTCATCTCCGACGTAGGAGTCTTTCTGTCCCATACCGACCATGACACCCTGAAGTAGACAAACAGAAACAAACCGTTAGTTTCTTTTATAATTACTCGTAAGTGTTGCTTTTAAAAGTCACTGGGAATAGCCAAGATAGTTCGCTTGCCGATGACAAAATTTGTTTTCGATGACTTTAAAAGGGGTTTGTACATTGAGACTTTTCCAATTTGAAAGATGCTGCAGATCTAGTCAAAATAGGCATTTAAGTTTATTGGGATAATGGTTATAAAGGTATGTGTGTAATGCAGCACAGAAACTACCGAGGCAAAAGGAGAAAATGATGGCAATCACCATTTTCTTCTTTTGTCTAAATGTTATCATACTCTCCGAACATAAATCATTGTTTACAATTAACCCTTTCCCAAGTTTACAAGACCTGGTTTTGACGTTCCTAATAGATTCAGAAGAAGCTAGGGAAAACATCAACAGCAATTTCTCCTTTTGTCTCAATATTTTCTGTGCTATATTTACACAAGTGTTTTCGTTATCAACTATCATTTGGTAATATGCAGCAGCTTTCAAATTGGTTCACCCTAAAACTTCGTGTTTGGGAAAGGGTTAAACGATTTTCTCCAAGACAGTGACGTCAAAACAAAGACTTCTTTGGGTAAAAGGTTAGTTAATTATAGCAAATGAACAATGTCTGATTTTGTAGTCTCTATTCAAGATCTTCTTGGAGAGTATTCAGCGAAATTAAGAAAATATTTGTGTTTTATTCTTTTCTCTTTATATTTTCCATGCTAAAGCATACCGTGTTTGTTAAACTCAAAATCAACGTTTTGACACCTATAACATTTTTTCAATTTCAATAAGTCAGCTTTTATAATTATGTGAAAGATATAGGCCCTATCATTGGTCGACTCTTTTTGATGTTTGCAGGACGTTCTTTTGTCAATTTGCTTTACCAACCAATATCTGAATTTTGTGTATTACTTTTAAGAATCAATGAAAACCCATTGAACTATTTTCGGGTGATCTCATACACTGTGTGCACCTACAATAAATGAAGTGTACTTTCAAAGTTCATTACCAAAGGCCTACCTAGGTCTACGCCATTAACAAATTTCTTTTCACAAAAGTTCTAACGACATTGTAGGCCTATTGATAACGAAACCTTGATATATAATTATATAATAAAGTAATATTAACTTTAATTTTGTAAGTAAAGAGTTAAATGAAATGGTAAGGGTAAATGGTCAGCTCTCGATCAGAATCATGATCGATAATGTTGCGGCTAACCCATTACCACACATTGACTCTTTGAATCCCTAAAAAGATTAATCATAAAGGCTTTGTAAAACATTGCGGAAATTGAAGAAATTGCTTGTTGCAAGCAATTTCTTCAATTCCCACAATGTTTTCTAACCCAAAAGTCTAAATATATTGAAATTTAATCCACTTGAAATTGTCGTCTGAAATATCTTTGAATTTGGAGCAGTCTAAAATTTTGCCGTCTGTTATTGGGTTAAGGGTTCAGCACACCACGTCTGCTAGGAAATGTGTAAACAATAATTGCCCGTCTGCCACTTCACGCAGGGAGATTTAATCGGTTTTTATCGCTATGCCTGATAAGCCCAGCCTTTTGCCCTAGGGAGTGTAGAAAATTTTACACATCTGACTCATGCATTTGATTGGTAAACCGTATTGCCATTTTTGGAACAAGATGGCGTCGTCACGTGATTTCAAGCCGGGTCAAAATGGCGGCTGACCATGTGGCCAAAAATGGTGTTAACTTTCAAATTTTGATATTTTCAAATAAAAGCGAAAAAGATTAATTACCAGCGTAACAATATGAATAGATGGCAGATTGATTTTGATATTTGTTTCTTAATATATCGATTCTAAGACATATTCAAAGGAAATATAGGCTACACTTGTAAACCTACATAGCCTACTAAAACATTAAACATTCTAGCTTTTTTGCACAAGAGTGATGATTCTAAAGAATGTGATTTATAAATGTCTTTATGTGATCGTAGTTAAGTAAGGCCAGGCGAAAATAAAGGTTCATGAAGACTTCAGAGAATGTTTTCTTCCAAAATTGAATTTAAAACATGAAAACAACAATTCTTTGCAAAAAAATGCTGACTATAATGTGGTTGTTTATCAATTTTCTTTTCCCTAGCACTTGCTTTAACTATCACAGTTTATGAAGATTTCTCAGAAAAGATATATCAAACACGCCAACATCACCATGAAAAAGGTTGTTGCATTCAAGGAATGTATTATCTTGCCACGAGAAGTGCATTACTTTTGTCAATGGCAAAGCAATTAATTACGTTTCTTCCAAAGAAACAAAACATTGTTCTCGTTTATTATGATTTTGCTACGTCGAATAGCAAACTTGAATTTCTAATAAAATCATTACAAAGACCAATGTCATTGACTGTCAGTAATAAATTCGCTCAACTCTTTCCCAAAAACATGACCAGCTCTTGACGCCCCGAATAGAAAATGCCTGGGCATATATTTGGACAAAAGAAACATTTTTCGTCTATCGTTTAAACGTTTGGGAAAGGGTAACATGCGCAAGCGCGGATCCAGGTATTTTTCCCAGGGGGGGGGGGGGTCAAACGGTCTTTAACATCTTTTTTCGCCAAATTTCAGGGGGGGGGGGGGGGGGTGTCAGGCCTCCTGACACCCCCCCCCCTGGATCCGCATGCAGATACATGTCATACCATGAAGGACTGAATATAGCAACGGATTGTCGTTGCACACAGGGAAGAATGGCGCAGCTTATTTGGGACATAACCAGTATTCTTTTTGATAACCCCTTTTTTCGCCAAATTCCAGGGGGGGGGGGTCATGACCCCCTGACCCCCCCCCTCTGGATCCGCGCATGATGCGTATGAATTAGGATCAGACATGATAATCTTTATAGCTTGGATCTAAATAAGCATGCTTAGACTAAATACGATCTAGTCAAGATCATTTCGTTTACGTCTTTTTGTACAATCTAAGCCATGAAAATGTTTTATGAAAAGCATATAGAACTTTCCCAGACTCTGTGTTTGGGCAAGCTGATCTGAATCAATATGTACTCTAATGCCACGAGCGCCCTTTTAACAGATTCCAGTTAATGTTTTTCATGGAAATATGAAAATGAGCAACGTGTAGGCATTGTCTTAGCGTTGTTTCGGAGGAATAATGTTCGATTCATAAACCCAAAGATTACATATAAATTTGGAGATGTCCTGAGTCCGAAAATAGGCTCTCGAGTAATATGAGATCAGCATAGGTCTAAATCAGCCTCTGCATACACACAGTCTAATCAAGTTCCACATTGTTCTCGTCAAGCTCTATTTAATTACATGTACTAAAGAAAAACAACGACATAATCAACCAGCATTGCTTTAGTAAAGAGAATCGAACCTTTTACTAAGTTTTTAGTATCTTTTCTGCATGCTTTTGTTTTATCAGTGCATTTTCTTCTTTTTCCTCACTAAAATATCTACCCAGATCAGTCGGAACCTGATTTTAACATATCTTGGTCTTCTTGCAAAACTACTTATTAACTGAAGAACTGATACATGTATAACACTGTACATTTAGAAGAAAAGTTTACCTGATGTCTTGGGCGTCCAACAATGGAGGGGAAGACGGCTCGGGGAGCATCGTCTCCGGCAAATCCGGCCTTGCACATTCCTGATCCATTGTCTACGACAAGAGCGGCAACATCATCGTCACACATGTTTGTTTGTTTGTTATTGTATTCCTACACGAGAAAAAGAGAAAAGGCACGAGATCTTTACCGCTCGGTTCTGCGAGTGACACTGACGAATGAATCAGGGTTCTCACCGCTTTTTATGATCGCGCGTACACAGTTCCGAGAAAACCCGCTACTCCGTATGCAGCGTTTCCATATATGGAGACCGGTACGCACTCAAAATGGAGGAAGTGCTTGAATCTAGGCCAATCAGCCTCGTTTTAATTAAATGGAAGCCTCGTTTTGATTTCCACGTGGCGTAATGATAAATTTGTAATTTTGAGGGTGTTCCACAGGTTTCCATCTGTTTTTCTTTCGAATATCCTGTTTTTGGATTTCCAGACGTGTGTACATTTGCCTTTCACCCCGTTAATTACTCGTTTCTGTTGCTATGGTTATGATTTCAGAAGTTAAAAGTCGTTTTCATAGAAAGTTTCTCGAAATATCCGTTATGCATAAAGTGTTGTTTCCAAAACATCACACTTTCGGCATTTCGACTATTCACAACAGTATGTAATCGTGTGTAATCGATGTCTGTGTGCCAGACAATAAGGAGACAATCTGTCCTGCATTAACGTCGCTTTCAGTAATTTTCTTCTCAAGGTTGCTCTTGCGGAATTAATAATTCTGGAATCATATCATGTTGGATTTGTTTTTGTTTACTTTTGAACCCTTTCCAGAAACAAACAGCTTCTTGCCTTGGCATTCCTATCAGGAATCAAAAGGCTTTGGAAATTGAGTATTAAAAAAAGACAATTCTGATTACCAGAACTTGCTGATGACCAGAATATTAGAATTCCCTTTTTGACATGTTTTCTTGTCAATATTTTACGCTAAATGTGTCATTTGTTTTGTCTGTAACATGCTTTAGTTTAATTTTGGCAAGTCATGTGTATATCTTTAGAGAAAAGTGTACCGAAAAACGTCGTTTTCATTCATATTTTTCTTAGTCTTGATCTTATTGAATTTGTAATATGGCGGATTAATTTTTGAATTTGTGTATACTATAATCAATCATTAGCCAAATGCCGCCTCCCCAACCTTACAATAGTCTCGAATTCAAAGCAATTTTGAAACATGTGCTAATTAGTTTCATGACAAAAATTCTTTGGACTTATCAAAGTTATATAGGGAAGTGAGTAGTTACTGAATTGAGAAAATGTTAAATGAAGACAATACTCATTTGGACATATTCAATGGTTAGATTATTATTAGCGTTGTGCGTTAAGCAGACTGGAATGACGGTTCTCTGGTAGCATCAAATGCCATAGCGCCCATTATTCCATATCCCAGCAGAAATGTAGGCCTATTTGTCAGGTCACATCATACTTGTTGGTGTCATTATTTAGGTTACTAGGATACGAACTAGTAGTAGTAGGCCCTAGTATTCCAAATCATTCATTAGCCATGTTACGGCAACGTGGTTATCGTTGGTGTTATTGAAAAACCTCGTATCTCCAGCTTTTTAAAGCTGGAGATACGAGGTTTTGCGATACCACCGATGTTTTAATGAATGAATGGGCAACATGCATTGAGAGAGACAGTGACAATGCTTTTTTTTCTCTGTATCGTCGATTTTGTTCCAAAACCTCGTATATGCAGCTTATCTTAATCTGCAGTTACGAGGCTTCGGAAAAAAATGTCGCTTTTCTCCAAAAATTTCGTTACTGCAGCTGATAAGCCCTTTCCCAAATGCATTGCTAGGTTGTACACCAGTCCAAAAGGAAAGGAGTTGCAGACGAAAGAAAAGTGATATCAAAAGTAGAAAGTCAGTATATAATAGCACAGGAAATATCGAGAGAAGAGGAGAAATTGTTGATCATCAGCAGTTTTTTTCTCTCAATGTTTCCCAAGCCTATTCTATTAGGGACGTCAAAACCAGACTTTGTTTTGAAAAATGTTAGCTACCGAAAAGCAGCGCTTTTCTGTTTAACCCTTTCCCAAACGGCAAAATTTAGGGTGATTTAAGTCAAAAGCTTCCCAAGACGAAGAAATGACTGTTTCAAATCATAATTATTTGATTCGTAAAAAATATTGAGGCAAAAAGAAAATCTGATTATCATCATTTTCTTCTTCTGTATCAATGTTTTTACAATTGTTTTATATGTTGGACAATGTGTTGTTTGGGACGGGGTTAAAGAAACTTACAAGTTCTTGCTATCATTTAGGTTACTATGACACAGGCCTAACTAACATCAACATGGCTAATGAATGGATGTGTAACATATCGCTGTGAGAAACTGTGTCGACATGTCTGTCAAGTTTTTATACTGTTTTTTTTCAGAAATGATGCACAATATGCACTGAGCTTTTGTTTGTCTAACAGGAAGACTGTGTGTGGGGTGGGGTGATATGGGGGGGGGGGGGGGGTAATCACTTGGTGCCATTAACTCATTGGCAATCGCACAATGAAAATTAAATGACACTGCAACAGACATGTCTGATATAGAAAGCAACATAATTTATTATTCCAGTTGAAATTCAACTTGTGACGTCCACTAAAATGTAGACCCCCTACAAAAGATCAAAAGATGTCAAAGTGAACTATTGAAACTTAATATTTGTCATTCAACTTTTTCTGAACATGCAAAGCCTTCATGTCACTTTGTTCAAACACTTTCATTTTCGATTGTTACTCGTCGGTTGATAAGATGCAGTTGCGACGTAACTACTAGTATGTTGACATCTTGACCATACTTAGGTTCATTGTTCGATCTGATATTTCAGTATTTCAGAGAAACTGACATGATGTCCCGTCTCAATATTATGCAGCGACAAATTTTGTTCAATTTCCATAGATTTTATTCCAAATTTCAAAAACTTTTCCGAGCAGATAGGTCGACTTATTTGCTCGGAAAAGTTTTTGAAATTTTGAATAAAATCTATGAAAATTGAACACAATTTGTCGCTGCATAAAAACATTTAGTCTGACACAGACCATAGTAATACACAAGGGCGGATCCAGGATTTTTTCCAGGGGGTGGGGGGGGGTTAAAGCCTAAATTATGGCATTTAACCCTTTCCCAAATGACAAAATTTTGGGGTGCTCCAATGTGAAAGATGTTGCAGACGACAATTACAAATTGATGAAAATCATTCCATTTTGCTTAAGAAAACATTGTGGAAAATGAAGAAATTGCTTGTCACAAGCAATTTCTTCATTTTCACAATATTTTCCTAAGCATTTTCTTGGAAGGGAGTCAAAAGACATCACTGTGCAGTTATGGGTTAATAATAAGTTAAGAAGTTATATAGTCAAAATTCAATTTTAGGCCAATTCCAGGGGGGTCATGACCCCCTGACACCACCCCTAGATCCGCCCTTGATACATTGAACTTGGATTATAGAGGCAAGCTTTAAAAAGAATGATGTGCACATTGTAAAAATAAGACCAATAGAAAAGATTGAGGTTATTCTATTATGAACATGCAATTTGGACCGTCAACAATACTTGTAATCCCTTTCAGCACGGTGGGTAACCCGGTGCAGAATCTGTCGGCTGAATTAGCTACCGACAACAACACAAAAAGAATGTCTGGCACGAATATTTCGTGTATTACAAAAACTGTCCATTCATTACAACGTTGGAACCTAGTTCTTGGAAACAGAATAGATCTAGTTATTATTAGCTTCTTCTGTCCTTACTTAACCTTGGTCGATCAGCGAAATTCGGCAGTTCCAATTGGAATGATGCTGGACACGACAATAATTATTAGTGTTTATAAAGATAGGAATTCTATACAATACAACAGAAAATATTGAGACAAAAGAAGAAAATTCTGGTTTCTTTTGTTTCAATATTTTTCCAATCCTCTTTTTTAAAACAAGGCCTTCAATACAAAGTATTGTTTCAACAAAGAATGTATACGTCTTTTTCCGCACCCGTCTTTTAAATTTTTAACGATATAGATCTATCCATGCTTTTCAACGAAAACTTCGTAACTGCGGCTCAAAAGAAGCTGTTGTTACTAAGTTATCGATGAAAAGCAGCGATATTTTCTACCTCCCATAATTATTATCTTGATTGTCAAAGTTTCGTTTGATATAAATGAACCAGGAACTGGAAAAGACCCATATGAGACGACAATGGATCTAAATCAGCTGGTGCTTCAGTGTTTTCTGATCAGAACCCATGTTGTCTCTTAACCCTTTCCCAAACGACATTTAATCTAAACGTGGTCCAAATTAAAATATGCTGCAGAAGACAAAACAAATGTTGCTAAAGAAGGGAATTGTGTTTAAAATAATATTTAGGCAAAAAAAGGAAAATAATAATTTTCAGCATTTCATTCTTTGTCTCAATATTTTCTGAGATATTTTTGTATTATAATTATGATGATATAAATTTCCTTAACCCCCAGGGAGGTCTATACTATAAAATGTAGATATTCTTAGGAAAAAAGTCTTGAAAAAATATTGGCAATAAAAGAATATAGTGATAACGCAGCCTTCAATTTGGTACTGTGCAAATCATTACCATTTACAAAAGTGTTAACCCGAATTCAATGCACGTTTAGAAGATAAAATGTAGGCCCTACACGTACATTTGCTAGCTAAAGTGTGAATTGTATTCACATAAAATATCATTTTTTCTTTTCTCTCAATGCTTTCAACCACACTTTATATTGGAAACGTCAAAAGCAGGGAAGGCGATTAATCTGAAATATTTGAAGACGAATATCATTTTCTTATGGCGTATTTTTCCTGGAATGCTGATGTTAAAAAATTATTTTACCAGTCAGGTATTTTCTCTACCTGTATTTTCGTCTGATAAGCGATTCTGGCTGGGTTTACAAGTTCGTGAACACTTTCTCTGTTAAACAATGAATTATAGTTGGCACTTTGCATTTGCGACGTATCGTTATTTTTTTTCCATTTTTCCAAACAGCAAGATTTTACGCTGGTCAAATTTTAGAGCTGATGTAGATATCAAAATGGATGTTGATAAAGATTAGATTTATGCAATGTACGGCAGATTTTAAAAAATATCGAGACAAAATGAGAAAATGCTGATTATCAGCATTTTCTTCTTTTGCCTCAATGTTTTCCTAAACTATTTTCGTCAAAACCAGGTCTTGTTTGAGATCGGGTTAATTTTTAAGGCCACGAATCCACTTAACCCTTTCCAAACATGACGATTTTTGACGCGCATAACAGTAAATAATTCGGAACACTCATTTCCTCCTTTTACATCAGTATTTTCTGTGCTGTATGGAAAACAAATTTGATCTTCATTAACATAATTATATTTTATCGTCTGCATCAGGGTTGCAATTTTAACTGTCTAAATATTTGTTTTAAAGAAAAGGTATAATGATACTCTATCTCGCTTGAATGAATTACGTCTCACTCAACAGCCTAGGTCATATGATATGGTGATATGGAGAACGGACTTCGGTTTAAAGTCACATCCGAAAGACTGGTGAATCTGCGACCCCTGTGTTACAAGTCGAGCGCTTAAGCACTGTACCAATACACTGCAGAGACATGACCGGAATTTGCATTTATCTGCCTCTATATAACTGCTTCCCTCAGGCATCATATTGATGCCGATTCTACCCCCTCGTCTCTGCAGTGAATAAGTCAGGGACGTCAAAACCCTCTCTTGGATTGGAAAGGGTTAAAAGTAAGATCTACATTATACACGCATCATGATCTCCCCCTGGAAAAAGACAATTAAGAATCACACGTTTATTACAATTATGATTAGACATAATACCGCATAATCAGTATTGTACAAAATTTAATGTACCTGGTGCGGTACCCTCCTTTTGCGTCATCATGAATATCGTCGCTTTTCAACAAAAACCTTGTAACTTCAGCTTGTTCAAGCTGCAGTTACGAGGTTTTTGTTGAAAAGAAGAGATAATATGTAGATCTATAAAGATATTAACCATCTCCCAAGGCTAGAATCAAAACTTGTCAAAATTGAAAGCTGCTGCAGACGACAATATTTATGTTCTTAAGGACAGGGTGTGTGTAACATATAGTATATAAAATGATGAGACAAAAGGGAAAATCCTGTTTATCATCATTTTCTTCTTTTGCCTCAATGTTTTCTCAAACCATTCCTATCATTGACGTCAAAGCCAGGTTATGTCTTGGAAAGGACTAATCAATACATTTCTGCATATCATTATTGTGTTCGACCTTCAGTGATAAATATCTAGCAAAAGTTACGTGGTGATAAAAGATAATAGAAATGCTGTAATATTGCAGTAAAAAACACAGCGCATCATTTGTAGTTGATTAACGAACAGGGCCGAACCCCACCGAGTGATAACGACGAAAGCGATATCCCGCGGGTGACTGATTAACGAACTATGTCGAATCATTCCGAATGATAACGAATTGGAAGCGATAACCCACGAGAATTAATTAGCAAACAAAGCCGATTCCTGCCGAGTGATTCCTATGTGAAACCGATCCCTACTCCCGTGCTCTTATCATGGCGTTCGTGTGGTTTTAATTAATACTTCATCAGTAGGATACGAAGCCTTTTTACATATCGCTGCTTTTCGACAAAAACCTCGTAACTGCAGCTTAAAACATGCTCCAGTTACGAGGTTTTAGTTGCAAATCGACGATATGAGGGATAGTTACATAACACACCCACTATGATATGCATAACACAGAGACGAACATTTTTCTCTATGGACATTGCTCTCAAAAGCAGAGGTCATTGATAAACCCTTTCCCAAGCAAGACCTGATTTTGACGTCCCCAATAGAAAATGCTTGGGAAAATATTGAACCAAAAGAAGAAACTGCTGATAACCAGCAGTTTCTCCTTTTGTCTCAATATTTTCTATGCCATATTTTACACAAATTTTATCTTTGATAACTTCTATTTTGTCATTTGTGGCAGTTTTTGAATTGTACAACCCTAAAATTTTGTAGTTTTGGGAAAGTGTTAATCAATCAAATACGGCCGAGTGTTCCGTAGTAAAACGTAGTAAACAATGGACTCTGTGCTAAGAAAGTAGGTAGACATTGGAAGTAGATAGTAAACAAATATTACATATATTACTTTTTTCAGTAAATATAAATTCACAAGAATCCAGTTCTTAGATTGATATCTAAAACATATAGTTTGAAAATATGAACGTCTATGTATCGGTGCTCTTTCAACTAAAACCTCGTAACTGTAGCTTAAAACAAGTTCCAGTTAAGATTTTTTTGTTGTTGAAAGAAGCGATATTTAGCACATACATTTGATTTTCAAATGCAGTTGTATGATTTCCAACCGGAACGTTATCTAGAACCATTACTTTTACTAAACGCATATAAAATGTTTCCTAGCCATATCAATTTTAAAGTTGTCATGATATTTCAATAGACGACTTTCACTTATGTTTTAGTCTGTACCCGCAGATCACACTTCCGGAGGTAAAGACGATGGGTTGATGGGAAATAAACATTGTATACATGAAAATTATTACTAAAAATAGTAAAAAATCGACATTATCAAAACGAGGCTCCCTAAACATATGGAGAAAACAATTAGGACGCACGTGCATTCAATATGCAGCGATAAAGAGCACGTGCATTCAACATTAAAACGCTTTGGGTTCGAGAGTATTGTTACCAAAACGCTATGGGATTGAGAGTATGTTACTAAAAATAGCAAAAACTGAATTTTAAGACTCCAAGGACGACTTTCGGAGGCTGTTGTGTGCGGGGGGGGGGTCTTGGATGAAATAACCGTATTATATGCCTGTTGTTTTGACGATGATGCAATTGAAATACCATTAGTTATAAATGACAACAGGAATCAAGAACCCATGCTTGTATAGCAGCATGACAGTCTCTGTTATTGTTATCATCATAATTGACAAAACATGTGCAAAATAGAATGCAGACAATGACAGGTCTCTTTATCGCTCATGACAAAAACGTATGAATCTTCCGCATAACTTCCATAGATGACACCGTTTCTTAGTTGTAAGTAGTGCGCATGCACTTAGATCTGTTCTCCATTTTGGGACCTTACAAATGTTGACGAGTAAATTTACACCGAAGATTTATTTTTATTTATCAGGCACGCTTTCTAATTTTCATATCAAATGTTATTCTGGTTCACTTTCCCCATATTTATATCGTCGCTTTTCAACAAAGACCTCGTAGCTGCAGCTTAAAACAAGCTGCAGTTACGAGGTTTTTGTTGAAAAACAACGATATACTCATTCTAATCTCAAAACTACATGATTCAAAACTTTTGAGATCGGCTTTTGAGATAACCATGGTTCTTGAAAAGCTTGCGCTTAAATGTGAAATCAGACCAGGATGCCTGTTCTGAAAGATTATTGCCATAGCTAATAAAAATGCTATTAGAGTTCAGAGTAGTTTTCGACCAGACTGCGCGTTGGCTCAGACTGATCTAGAATCATGATTTTTTCAAATGCTTAATACGTCCCCCCAAAAAATCCCTGCAAACCCCTAGAAAGTTTTGACGTCCCTAATATGAATATCTTTGGAAAACATTCAAAGCGAAAGAAGTAAATTCTACAAACGAACACTTCATCGTTTCGTCTAGATATTTTCTGTACGAATTTCGTGGGTAAAATATTGACTTCAATGTACGTATTGTATTTTCTGCAGCAGCTTTTTATATTTGGGAAACGGTTAACTGATCAAAAAAAAAAAAAAAAAAAAAAAAAAAAAACTGACAGAAAAGAAGAAAATGCTGATATCCATATTTTTTATGCTCCCCGAAAAAATTTCGGGGGAGCATAATTATAGTCGCCATCCTGTCCTTCCGTCCGTCCGGCCACAGCCAGATCTCAGCAACCCTTGGACCAAATTCAATGAAACTTCGCATGTGAACTCCCTTGGACATTCCCTAGAAACTTTTTTCTCCGTTTCATAATTTGAGGCTGCGTCATGGAAAATGGGGCCTTAATGTGAAAATTAGTTTTTCTCTAATTTCTCTTCATCTAATAGGCAGAATTTAATGAAATTTAATCCTTGTCCAAAACAGGACCTGGTTTTGACGTCCTTGATAGATGAGGCTTGGGAAAACGTTGAGGCAAAATAAGAAAGTGCTGATTATAGAAAGTGCTGATAATCAGCACTTTCTCCTTTTGCCTCAATATTTTCTGAGCTATACTGAACCCAAATCCAACCTCGTTTAACATGCATTTTTATGTTTTTGTCGTCTGATGCAGCTTTTAAATGGGACTCCCCGAACATTCCGTCGTTTGGGAAAGGGTTAAGACGTGTAGATGTGTCACATGTGTAACATGTTTTCATCAGCATACAAGGCTTATCAGTTCAGACTAATTTTCTACCCCACGTGATTGAAACCAGATTGGCACTTACTGACTCCTAAAATGGCTATGGAAAGCATTGTGGTGAATGAAGAAATTGCTTGTGACAAGCAATTTCTTCATTTCCCACAATATTTTCCATATAAAAGGACCAAAAATGTACTATTTCATTCACTTGAAATTGTCGTCTGCATCACCCTTGGATTTGCAACAGTCCAAAATTTTGTCGTTTGGTAATGGGTTACGATTTGATACTATATCAGACCTATGTCACACGTGTAACACGTTATCATCAGCACCAAGGCTTATCAGCCCAGACTTATTTTCCTGCCCACGTGATTGAAACCAGATTGTTACATTTTAACATTCCTGATAATATGTTTACACGAAGAGGGGTCATTCACAGGGCTTACCCTTATTCCAAAATGTTTCCTTTTTCAAAGTCAGTGTTATTTCTGGGAAATATTTCATTTAACAAAACGTTTGTGAAAATGCCGAAATACAACACCTTGAAATAAATGGTAAATACATGTATACATGTATAAGCCGTGCATCAAAATTCCTACTTTAGATTGTATTACAAGATCAAAAATTTATTTCGTCGTTGTAAATGCAAAACCTCGTATCTCGTTTTTGGAAAATTTTAAAGGCGAAGGGGAAACGTGTAATAACTTTTCCTAAACTGAAAGGTTTTACTTGAATTGAGACATATCGTTCAGAAATAATGTGTCATTAATAGGTCTACTGATCATTAAAAATATCTGTACAAAAATTGCAAAAGTTGTCTTAACTGGACACACACGGGTTTACTTTGAAAATGGCAAAAAAAGACATACGAGGTTTTGCATTTACAACTACGATTTTTGATATTCATTCGCGTAGTTATAATCTTATATTCCATGGTTAAAAGAAAATAATTTGATTTGAATTTATGTAATGCAGAAGCATAGCTTCAGTTCAGTTTATTTTAACCGTTTGCCAAACAAGACCTGGTTTTGACGTCCCTTTCAGAAAATGGTTGGGAAAACATTGAGGCAAAAGGAGAAACTGCTGATAACCAGCAGTTTCTCCTTTTGTCTCAATGTTTTTCTATGTTAACTTTTACACAAATCTCTTCTTTATCAACAACCATTTTGCCGTTTGCATTTAGCTTTCAAATGGGACCAATCTAAGATTTTGCTGTTTGGGAAAGGGTTAAAGAAAATATCAATGCAAGTTTTCTTCAGACAAACATGGATCCAGATCGGCTTGTGGTGTGGCTAATTGCAGTCTCATCAGGATCCATGGCATTCTTTTACAAAATGCTACATGTCATGAAGAAGCTATTAGAGAACAACACGGATCTTGATCCGACTGCGTGTAAACGCAGGCTGATCTAGATCCATGTTGCTCTCAAAAGCCATTAAGGCACATTTCTAGATCCTGACCAAATCATTCCGAAGATATATTTCCATTTCACAGGACGAGGTTAAAAATAAATAAATAATGTCTTACTGTCTAGAAATAGACTAGCCCTAGTCGTTTCTGTTTGATTTGTCTAGAATATTGCTCTGCATATTTTATCAAGAGAGTTGTAAATATAAGTGTGAAAGTCTGAAGCATGAATCACATGACATATGGCTTATTGCAGGGGCCAGATGAGGGGCCTGTACATAAGCATGCTTATAAAATCCTTTTTCATGTATACAAGGTCTGCAGTCGTATTGACGTTTGTAGCGAACATTTCTAAAAATAAAAAAGCCTTGAAAATCTTTACGGCTGTGAGAATTTTCAAAGAGTTCCATTTGAATAGATTCTAAAAAATCTCTAGGAACTATCCTTTAGACTTGCACAAACAGAAATGAGCCTACATCTACTGAAAGGGTTCCTTATGGCATTTGAGAACAACATGAAACCAGATCAGCCTGTGCATACGCACAGACTAATCAATATCCAAGTTATTCTCTAGTATGTAGCTGCTTCATGACCTGTTGCAACTGCAAACGAGTAGAGTAGATCTAGTATGGATCTTGTTCAGATTGCTTTTTGGTGTATTCTGATCTGGAAACGTGGTGGCCTGAAATGCCATAATAATTTTGTTCAGAACCCGACCCAAGTTATGTTTAAATTGGTGATAAAATGGTACAAAAGTGGGGAGAAAATGAAAATTACATAATAATATTATATAAAAGACTCGTTTGTAATAGAAAATCGCAGCTTTTTTACACCCCCCCCCCCCCCAAAAAAAAAAGTAGAAAAAAAAAAAAAAAAAAAAAAAAAAAAAAACAACAACAAACAAACTCGTAACTGGAGCTTAAAACAAGCTGCAGTTACGAGGTCTTTGTTGAAAAACTACGAATTACTGCTTATTGTTATTAGCATTTTTCTGTTTTTATCTCAATGTTTCCTAAATGTACAGCAAAAGCAGAACATGTATGGGAAAGTTGACGTTCACGTGTGGTTTTCATCATGTTGCTCTAGGATAGCTTGGTGCACATGGTTAGTAACATGTTGCATATTATGCAATTGCCTTATCATTGAAACAGATGCAATGCAATCTACTATAATTATGTAGGACTGCAGTGTATCAACAGTATTATTGTAGTCAAATAATGAAACATCTGCATATGAATAGAAAGTGTTAACCCTTTTCCTATCAGTAAATAATTAGGTTGTTCCAATTTAAAAGCTGCTGCAGACGATACATAGATATTAAAAGAGACCAGGTTAAAGTAATAAGTATACTGTATCTAGAACAGAAAATATTGAGGCACAAAGAGAAAAGCCGAATATTCAGCATTTTCTTCTCTCGTCTATATGTAATTTCTCCATTTCCCACAATGATTTCCATAGTCTTGATGTGACAGGGCGTCAAGAAGCGTAAAGAGTGGTAATGGATGAAATGTTTTAGAGCATAATTATACAATTATTCACCATTTCTTCGTCCGTCCGTACTAGGATAATACCTACCAACGCTTTCAAAGGAATGGACTGCTTTCTATGACTAAACTGTAACTGCATTTGTTATTGTCTGTTTTTGTCCCGGAAATGCCTCACAATGAAAGAATTTTGCAAAAACCGTGGTAAATGAGCTAGCACAGATGCAGAACTAAATGGTTTTGCGCTCGTCATTCATTGTTTTTCAATGACGTAGAGTTGTGCCTGATTCCATCGTTAACCCTTTCCCAAATAAAACCCTGAGGTGCGTTCTTTAGAGCGAGATTTCTTGAGATATCTTGAGATTTCTTAAGATGTTTAAGGATAAACCGTTCTTCTGAGCAAGATTTTTAAGACGATCACTGGGAGCCGCCATTGCTCTATACTTCTTTCGGGACACCTCGGTAAATTCTGTAGAATCTATATGGGTGATAATTAACCGAGTTGTTCCGAATGCTCAGTGATTCATAAACCGCGGAGTTCCGAATGCTCCGTACTTCATACAAATGACGTCATGATGACGTCATTTGTATGAAGTATGGAACATTCGGAACACCTCGCTTATAATCTCGGTCTTAAAAACGCTGTATCAAAAACATCTTAAGGGGGAATGCTCCAGTTTTTCGGAACACTCGGTCATTACGGTAGTAAATAAAATGTTTCGTACCAATATGTTTCGCTACCGTATTTTCAATAATATAACACATTATTACAATTTACCATTTTCGACGGTAAATGTGTATTTATTATGCGAAGCTGATTTACTCAAGATGGAAATCGATTATTTAGAGCAAGACAGTCGTAAGTGTGTATGCAGTTACCACTGTTTTGCGTCATTTTATTCATGTGTAGCTGATAAAAAATGCTGTAATTCTCTAATAAGTGCGCTGACCTATACATTTTCTTTTTGAATTATTACCAGGACACGTTGCTTAATACAATTAGGGAGTTTTTATAAAATTTTATTGTGTAGAACTTGAAATATTTCCAAAAATATGCAAATTTTGACATAAAACACCCAAGCATCGTTGATGCTGTTTTATACATTTACGCGTTTATAATAGCACATATTTTGGGTTGGGTTTTCTGTTCTTATTAAATGTAAGACGTTACTTTAAATCCGTTTTCGGGACTAAAGGACGAATATACAGCATTTTATTATTAGCAATTTAGTGACCTTGGACAGGTGCAAGAAATTGTGCATTTTTTTCGATATAGGGTACCGTATGTTATACGAATGCATATAAAATTCAAACAAGATCGCTGACCATCCATTTTTATTTTATTTTTCAATTGGTAATAACATGTAATTTCAACATACAAAATATAAATAAATTCTATTATTGGGAAAAAATTTAGGAAACTGGAGCATTCCCCCTTAAGAAATCTTAAAAAATCTCGTTCTAAAGAACGCGCTTCTGGTTTTGACGTCCCTATTAGAATATGCTTGGGAAAATATTGAGACAAAAAAAGAAATTGCTGATAATCAGCAATTTCTCTTTTTATCTCAATATTTTCTGTGTTATATTTTACATGAATCCTATATTTATCAACATCCATTTTAGTGTCCGTATCAGCTTTCTAAGTGAAAAAGTCCTTATTTTCGTCATTTGGATGGTTTATGATCACGCTATGGGCTTTTTTGGCCATCACGAATCCAGGTCAGTCTGCATATACACGTGGACTTATCACAATCCAAACTGTTCTCTTCTAACCTCTTTGTTATACATACGAAGCCTGCTTGAATATGTCCTGCAGGCCCGTAGGAACAGGGGGAGGGGGTCTAGGGGCTACCACCCAAGTTGGCCAAAAGTGCCGAATTTTCATTATTTCTCACTGAAACTTTAGGGGAAATCCAAATTAGCCCCCCAATATTTAGACAATGGGACATTAGCCTACCCAATATGAAATTGCTTCCTACGGGCCTGTCTTGATTACCAATATTGGGCCCGTTTTAAAAAAACGTAAATTGTAGCAAACAATGTGAGAAAAAAGAACTTCATTCGTACATACGAAAAAAAGTGCTCATGAGTTGTTCAGTAAATCAGACCATCAATGTTAATTTATACGTCTATTTTTTCACTCAAAGTGACAGGTGTGATTTAATTTGAACGAAAAAAGTGAAGTGCCTTTGAAATTTCATAATTATTGCAAAATTATTGAATTCTCACGGCCTAGAAGCCAGGCTATGTGAACAGCTGATCGTTCGCATTAACCCTTTCCAAAACGGTGATTTTATGGTATGAAAGCTGCAAACTACTAAGTTGATCATATAGTACAAAATATTGGCGCATGAAATGATGAAAAAGTTTATTATCCCAAACCTTTTCTATTATGGACGTCAAAACCATACGTCGCCGCTTTTCAACGAAAACCTCGTATCTGCAGCTTGTTTTAAGCTGCAGATACGAAGTTTTCGTTGAAAAGCAGCGCATATCTCTTCTTTGGAGGGAGGGGTGTGGTTGGGTGTTGCATGGTCAGTTCTCGCCAGATCGACAAATGCCAGGAACGCATGATTATTTGCTCCACATGATCTAGTCGTCTATTTCGTAGTCATAAGAAATGTTTTTGAAACCACTTGCAAACACCAGTCGTTTTTGTACCACAACATATGTTTTCTGCACACACCCTGCTTTGTTGTCATACATCCATTAGTCTGGAATGCATGATGCATTTTGCACGTCAAAACATCGGAAAGTGCACGCAGATTGACAATATTGAGAAAACACGCACACTTTGTCAGATGTTTACATATTTTCTCATGTCGGGACAAAATAAAACCAGTCTTAGTCTTAAAGGCACTGATTATAGTCGAGAAACGTCTATTTAGGTTTATGCGATAACGTTGACAATGCGTTATATACGTAAAATATGGCACAGAAAATATTGAGACAAAGGGAGAAACTGCTGGTTATCAGCAGTTTCTTCTTTTGTTTCAATGTTTTCCCAGGCATTTTATTTTACGGACGTTTGTTGTTTGGGAAAGGGTTAAAAAGAATATGAAAAAAATTATTGACGACAATAACGTTTTCACCAGGAGTTGTTAAGAGGATTAAATTTCATTCAGCAAATTTCTGATATTTTTCAAAAAAAAAAAAAATTCTCTGCTTCAGCTAAATTCAAATCGGTCACGTATCAAAATATTTATGGAAGACTTTCTGCAATGGTTATTGGGTCACGTGATTCCCCGCCTTGGGTGTTCCAACACTTTCTTCGCAGAAATACAATGTAGATCTACATGGATAATTTATTACCATTCTTACGTAAAGACTGCCGATGCAATATTACGGGTGCTGTATCATTGTATGTATTTATTATATAATTGCTTTGTGCTATTAATATGTTATCCGCCATGCCAAAATGGCCACCTGGAAAGTCCTTGAAACTTATAATTATTTCGTGGCTTTCCAACAAAACCCTCGTAACTGTAGCTGGAAATAAGCTGTAGTTACGAGGTTTTTGTCGAAAACATGTTCTTATATGAATTATATGAATATAGTTTATATAGAAACACTTTCTAGATTCAGAAAATCATCATAGGACTGTATGTTTTGACTTTTTCAGTTTTCGTTTTACGTGCATGCTAACTGGGTCGATACTATTTCATGCTTCGCTTTCAAGCAGCCAGATGCTCATAATATCGTCGCTTGTCGACGAAAACCTCGTAACTGCAGCTCAAAACAAGCTGTAGTTACGAGGTTTTTGAAGAAAAGAGATGATATGCAGAAGATTGGTAAACTAGTTGATATATACAATATCTGTGTGCATAGGCCTAATTATATAAAAAAAAATGTTGAATGGCAATTGCACAGCGATAAAATCTACAAAAAGAAGCGAAAGTTATCGGCCACGGTCAGACTGTGCGGATAGCGCAGGCTGTCAAGGATCGATAGTTTTCGCTTCAATCCAACAAGACCCCTTTTCACACGGCTTGATGTTCTATAATAAACACGAATTTATTCCTATCTTATCGAGCAATGAAAAGCAACAATTTCCAGGAAAACCCTCGTAGAAATATACACACACTCTCCAAAATCGGTTCCGAGTCGCTACCTTTCTCGACAATTAATTTTACGCTTTTACACAGCGGCGCATTCTTCCTTCATAAATTACACGAAATAAATTCTTTGGTGTTTAAGTGAGTCTATCCCTAATGAGATTCGCGCGACGTCGTAATTATTTTGGCGACGTCGGAAACATTGGGCGGTGACATTTTCACCGCTTAATGTATACGACCACGCACGAATAAGTTCGGATACGTAACGACGACGATGCTTTATGAATCTCAAAATGGTCACGTTTCGGGTATTTTTCCTTAATGTCACGCATTGGAGTTGTTTGCACTAAATGACTGAGGCCATTTGCAGTTTGGGCCCGTTTGTATTAATAATTAGAAAGATGCTGCAGACAACAGAAATGGTGTTGATACAAGTCGGATTTGTGTATGTTGTAATGCAGAACATATTGAAACAAAACGAAATTCAATATAGGGTTAATTCACGTCTTTGAGGTCTTTAACATTCGCAGATGCCCAAGAAATACGTTAACACCCGAGTGCGAAGCACTAGGGTCGTTTTTCAAATTTGCGGGTCTCTGCGAATGTTAACGACCGAAAAATACGTGAATTGCCGCTATTGTTGCATAAAAAGCATAAAATTCCATTGATTACTTACCCCAAACCCCTTGATATATGCGAAAAATGAACCGAAGTGAGATAAAAAAAAATGTCCGTCATTGTTGTTTTGTTCTGAAAAATCCCCCGAGATTTTTTTTGTTATGCGTAACGTCGGTAAAACGACATTACGTCATAATTTGGCGCCAAAGGCAAACGTCGCTTATTTAACGCAAGACGTTGAGAATTTTGCGGGAAAAGAGACAACTATTTATTTTGATGGTCAAATCGAGGATAATTGAGTGCAAAGTCGGTCCGATATCGCACGCGAATCTCCCGAATAACGACCGGTTTTTCAATATATCAGCCCGGTTTCTTCTCTTATTCAATGCTGAAAACGACCCGAAAACACACATTTTATGCAGTAATGTTGCTTATCAGCATTTTGTGTCTCAATAATTGTCCAAACTGAACTCAAAACAATGGCTTGCTTGAGAAGGGCTTAATGTGTCCTTAGTTCACCGGCAATCAATTAGGAACAACCTTGGAGTAATTTGGCAGATAATTACTTCTGACATGGCATAATAGATACAGGTTATACTGTAAAATGTCTACCAATAAATGAAAAGTGTGTGATCTCATGTCTTTTCAGTAATAAGTAAGCAGCATGAATCACTTTCAGACTACACTTGACCATAATCCGAGTTTTCTCTGATGAAAATTCGCTCTTTGATTTTTGGATGTCGTAAGTATCGACATCCAAATATCAAAGAGCGAATTTTCATAAGAGAAGACTCGGATTAACTTGACCATTATGCTGATTTGGAAACACTATGGTCTTAAATGCTATAATCAATTCTCAAACAAGGGCGGATCTAGGATTTTTTCCAGGGGTGGGGTGGGGGGTCCAAGCCCTCCAGGATTTGTCCAGGGGGTCCAAGCCCAAATGATGGCTTTAAATGTGTTAAATATGTAACGTTATACTAGCGTTATATAGTCAAAATTTGATTTTCGGCCAATGCCAGGGTGTCGTGGAACCAGTTTGAGGTCATGGACAACAACAACAAGTGTAAAAGATTATAGCTTTAATATACCAGAGATAGCATTCCTAGTAACTCTCTTAACAACAGCCCATCTCCCCTGCAATCATCTTACTTCCATATATATATGCTACGCCTTTCTACGTTTCATGCAAATGTGATCATAAAAACGAATGATGAACGTCAATCATTCGTTTTTAGGCGGATAGAACAGAGTTCATATATTTAGAAAGTATATACGTAGAATAAGGCGAGACTACATTAGATTTAAACGTACATCTAGTTACACTACATCTTATAACCATATAATAATTTTATTTTTTATTTTTTTTTTCCAATCAATGTTTTCGTGATTTGTATAACATGGAAACAAACAACAAAATGACTATTAATTCCAATGAAGTAATGAAATAATGATTTTAAATGAAACAATAATACTGGAATAATGATTTAAATGAAGACAGTACTTAATAGTAATCTTTAGAAATATCATGACTTTACAGGTATGTAGCAAAAACATGATATTTCAACAACAATTGATTTTAAATGAAAACAATAATACTGGAATAATGATTTTGAAAGAAAACAGTACTTTCATAGTTATCTTTAAAGAAATATCGTGATTTTTCAGTTAGATGTAGCAAAACATGATACTTTTTACTAAGGTATGTCACTCTCTCTCTTTCCTGTCAACATTTGACAAGTTGAAATGCTTGTATCTAATAATAACATCATTTAATAATATACATACATATTTGATAACCAACAATCTTAACGACATGCATTTGGTTAATTGAATCAGTAAATTGAAATTTTTTTCCTTTCTTTTCAATCAATGTTTCGTGGATTTGTACAACATTTAATAACGCTATAACGCCAACAATAACAACGACACTAATCAGTAACTGAAATATTTGGAAAAGAAGGGTTTGATAGTAAAGCAGTAACTGTTATTGATGCCGCAGGCGCGACATGTCAAATGAATCATAACAGTTATTGAACTGTACCTATCTTAACCCTTTCCTGGAAAATTAAACAATGAATTTGAATGAATGAACAGTAATTATCCAATCTTAATCAAGTAATTCTACACATTGCTTTGATTTGTACGTTGCTTCCAATGGTTTCCAGATCTTATCGTTACTATCACAACAAATACAACGTTTTTTACCAAGAATAGCCAGCGTTTCTCAGTTATATATCAATCAAACACAAGAAAATATGAATTAATCATTCTTCTTAATCATGATTATCGACATACATGCTGTGTTCTCAGGTCAAGTAATCAAAGCAATGTATAAGGGTTCAATTTATGTAAGAACATACGAGTAATTGTCTAGTTTATCTTTAAGTTAAATGGTCATAACAACCTTAACGAATATCAAATTTGAATCTTAACTCACGACTATTTAGTAGAAAGATACACATAGCTCCTTATAAGATTTAACAACAATGCTTGAATACGATCGGTCTAGAAGTCTTACATGTACTATTATTATCATAGGCTATTCAGTATCATTATAAGATACAACGTTAATTATGAATTATCATACATAAGTGACTATCCAACTAATCGCAACACATCATATCAATATGAAAGAAATCTACATATAACACGAGATTCGTAATTACTATAACTTGTTGATTTGAATAATTATGACAGTCTTGTCAAAATCTGAAAATCTGAAAGCCTCCAGGTACGAAACTACTTAATATATTCGATAACCTAATTAATGGACATTAATTTATGCATTTAAATCTAGTAATTTCGGCAGTAATTAATTTTCTAACTTTTAACCTTTCCTAATAAATGAACTTTCTGTTTTGCAAGAAGAGATCTTATAATCTTAGTTTAACAGGCAGAATATAGCTTCAATTTTGAGTCAAAATTGTTGCTTTATTTTTAACCTATTGCTTGCTGATTTGTTTAACCAAACTATAGCATTTAGATACATACGACCATGATTTACAAATATAGTGAGGAAAGGGATCATGAAATGAAGTACAACATGCATTTATACAATGAAATAAGTAAAGAAACGGTATATGGCGTCATTCGGCGTTTTGAAGAATGTTCACTCTGGTTGTCTGGTAATGTTCTGGTTACACACAGCTAATGGGAACGAAGAACGGAGTTTTCTCTGGTGTAGATAGTCCATTTAACACATACTTTTGTTGATGGAACGAAGGATGGAGTTTTCTCTGGCACACATAGTCCATTTGACACATACTTTTGCTGATAGGAAGGAAGAACGACGTTTCTCTGGGATTGACAGGAATGTCTCTCTTTAATCGGAATGGAATTATGTAGAACTCGATCAAAAGTCTCTAATCATTTGTCCCTGATTGAAATCGAAATGTTGATATTTGATGTAGTCGAAATGTTCATATAGTATTCATAGTGACTCGAGTTAGCTTTATCAGTGAGGACCCAGGAACAGTAAGTAATGTGACTATATAAGACAGGCCTACATGATAACGGATTGTGTGATGTGATATTGATGATTGGCCGAATATCTTGTACAGTCGCCATGTGTGTAGACCGTTTTGTGACAACGTGAGTCCTTTCTGCAGCTGAGGTGATTGGTTGAATCCTTGGTACAGTTTCGTTCTGCAGCTGAGCTCCTAAGCTTGTGAAACTTTACCTATCTCACATTTTAACCCCTTTCCCACGTCTATAGATTTTGGTACAAAAATTCAATACAACATTTATTATACATTTGTTATAAATTATGTACAGAATAAAAAGTCCCTTAATACACAAACGTCATAAATAACATGTGATGTCAAGTCAATGTAACAATGCCCTGAAGGCATCTCGAACGTTCGAGAATTTGTCATACATACTTGTCACTTTAAGTCATTAACTTTGCTTTATCAGTGAGGACCCAGGAACAGTAAGTAATGTGACTATATAAGACAGGCCTACATGATAACGGATTGTGTGATGTGATATTGATGATTGGCCGAATATCTTGTACAGTCGCCATGTGTGTAGACCGTTTGGAGACACTCCACAACGGGAAATGCTTCCGGGTCGTAGTATACAAACATAGTTCCGTCAAAAATGGATTCGCTCCTTTTGTTGCATTGATTCTGTGTCTATAGAATAGGCAGATGCATGAAATGTGGTTCTGAACACTGGCAGACCATCAGTGTACTGCTAGGATGTGTTTTAATGAATTTGTTGGGAACTAGTTTCTTGCGCGGTCGTGACCTTTCATGGGGGTGTGTCACATGCAGATCCCGAAATAGATGGCAAATTTCAAGGGTGGCTGTGTTCACGGGTGCGTGATTTTAGCTGATGGTGCTATTGATACCACTTTCTTGGTAGTAAATTAAAGACAAAGAAATGGTCTGTCAGGCAGACTAAGTAAACGGTGCCACAAAGACTTCTGAGAGGAGCTAGAAGCTGCCAAATTGACCCATTTTACTATATATTTAATAGGCCCGTTTCGTTGAGGAGTGACACCTATATGAGCCAGAAGTGAAAATTACGAAATTTCAATTTTGGCCACATTTTTGTGTTTGAAGTTGCTTCAATTGATCTGAAAGTAAAGAATTTGTGAAAAATAGACCATATTTTTGAAATTACGTCATATTTTAACTTGAATTTAAAAAAATTAAAAAATGTTAAAAAGAACAAAGACAACGTTAGAAACCACATCAAATGGGCTCGATTGCTTGTGTTGTCAATTCCTGTGTATTTTTGGATAGATAATTCCGTTTAGTACTAGTTCAAGGCGAAACTAGCTTAAAAATATCGTTGGAAAGGCGAAAAACCCTTTATCCCAGAAACACCCCGCCTAAATTTAAAAAGGTGCGTGACATGATTTTTTCATTAAATTTGATTTGAAATGAACCTTTTTTGCACAAAATGCCCTTTGTTTTGCTTATCGCACAATAGATAAAGCAAATTATTACAAAATTCTGGATTTTAAATCGATTTAATACATATTTAAACATTTCAATAACAGAAAATGACTTTTTAATGTTTAACATTTAGCCCCCCCCCCCATTTTTGTATGCCCCCCCCCTTCGTGATTTCCTTCTATTTTCTATACAAAATCATTTTCAAGTAGGAGAAGCACGTATGCAGTAATTATGAATTTCAAAGATATTTTGAAAGCATTTTTAAATGAAAATAGACTGCAGAAACCCTTTATCCTGTAAAGACTTATTTTACTATTGATTTCTGTTTCGTGTGTTTTCCACATTTGTATTGTCTTTAAAACCTTTGTTTTTCCTTCTCAAAGACACGGTTTTCAGCTAACTTGAATATCTGAAGACGGGAAATAGCACGAAGAATCTTGGGTAAAATATTTCAATCGTTTTTAAGATTTTTTAGGTCCACAAAATAACGAATTTTAGTAGAAAATCGATAATTTTGTCATTTTGGTCCCTTTTTATGTGCCCTGTTTCTGCTAATTTGTCACAGGAGTTACGAGCTTTGTTTTAAATAGTGTTACTAATTGCATAGTAACGATTTGCTGTATTTCCACATTCAAAACATTGTAGGAAAAGGCGAAAAACCCTTAACTCTCCCCAATACTTACTTTGGTCATAATCCGATTTAAGAGGCTTAATTGGCCAGTAGTGGCCATTTCCTGTCCCAAAACAGTCTTTGTTTTTATTCATTTTATTGTAAAAATATATATCTGCACTAAAGTATTACTTTGACAAAATTCGAGTTTAGTTTTTACAGTTTAAAATGTATATAAATGATAAAAATAGGATTTCAGCCTGAAAAGGGACATTTGTCTTAAAATAGCCCCTTTTTCCGCATTGTTTTATGCAATATTTTCAAGAAATGCATCTTACTGTGAAAGCTTAAGGACGACAGAGTAAGTATCTTTTTATTTTTTGGAAATCTGACCATAAATTCCTGATTTATTCCAATTCAAGTAAGCCAGGGGGGTCTCAACCCAGAATTGCATTAAAGACATCGTTTTGCAGTTAGGGGGGCCCTTTTTAAAATGCCACTTGGTTGTTATTTAGAGACAAATTTTAGACTCTTTTTATGTTTTCTCTTTGGAAACACCATAAAGCACTGACCTGAGACAGATTTGGTAATTTTTTTGTAAAATCCTTCATTATATAGGAGACACTCCACAACGGGAAATGCTTCCGGGTCGTAGTATACAAACATAGTTCCGTCAAAAATGGATTCGCTCCTTTTGTTGCATTGATTCTGTGTCTATAGAATAGGCAGATGCATGAAATGTGGTTCTGTACACTGGCAGACCATCAGTGTACTGCTAGGATGTGTTTTAATGAATTTGTTGGGAACTAGTTTCTTGCGCGGTCGTGACCTTTCATGGGGGTGTGTCACATGCAGATCCCGAAATAGATGGCAAATTTCAAGGGTGGCTGTGTTCACGGGTGCGTGATTTTAGCTGATGGTGCTATTGATACCACTTTCTTGGTAGTAAATTAAAGACAAAGAAATGGTCTGTCAGGCAGACTAAGTAAACGGTGCCACAAAGACTTCTGAGAGGAGCTAGAAGCTGCCAAATTGACCCATTTTACTATATATTTAATAGGCCCGTTTCGTTGAGGAGTGACACCGTTTTGTGACAACGTGAGTCCTTTCTGCAGCTGAGGTGATTGGTTGAATCCTTGGTACAGTTTCGTTCTGCAGCTGAGCTCCTAAGCTTGTGAAACTTTACCTATCTCACATTTTAACCCCTTTCCCACGTCTATAGATTTTGGTACAAAAATTCAATACAACATTTATTATACATTTGTTATAAATTATGTACAGAATAAAAAGTCCCTTAATACACAAACGTCATAAATAACATGTGATGTCAAGTCAATGTAACAATGCCCTGAAGGCATCTCGAACGTTCGAGAATTTGTCATACATACTTGTCACTTTAAGTCATTAACTTTCGGTTCATTAAACCATCCTAACTTTGACGGACATTAACTTTTGACACATTACAAAAACATAGCTAGTAAACACCTAGCATAACTTTAAATGCATATGCACTTTTCATTAAGGATGATTAAAACATCCCAAACATTCATTCTTATATCAGAATGTTAAGACCACTTATTACACATAATACATGGGTCATTAATTGTAACATATGGACACGGATCTTACATAACCAGTGATGTTGAATTAAACATTCATAGCATTTCAACATGCTTTTAATAAACACTTAGCCTACTACCAGTAAGTAAGAAATAAACACCTTTCAATAGGATTATGGCTAACACTGCCTTCAGAAATGACCATATCAATTGTTTTTGATATCTCAATTCTTTATTACACAAGTATAATTCATCATCAACATGAACTGATGCTCTAGAAAGCATACTAGATTTTGGCACACGGCACGACTGCCTTTTTCTTATTAATCTAGGTCGAGGTTGCTTAAATTGAATGACCTCGGGCCTCTTACGCAAATTTGTAAGTGTAGAGACACCACAATTTTTACCATGTGACCTATATCTAACATCGGTGTCCGACGTATTGGGAGAAAAATTTGTCAAACTGTCAATCAAATTACAGTTAAATTGTGTGTTTTGTTCGTCATACGGACCCTTATAGTACAGCAAACATTTTGGACAAAATTTTGTCGTTCTTTTCTCTTTCTTAACATTAAGATGACGTAGATCAAGAACTGATTTCCTAGAGTGATCTTTTGTAGAAATTAGTAGGACTGACGGCCGGTTATTGTTATGTTTGCAAGTAGTTCTAGAATTACGGAAATCAAGTGGATTGGCATTGAATATAGCTTTAGAGTTAAGGAAATCAACTGAATTGTCATTACATTTAGCTTCAGAGTTAAGGAAATTAACTGGATTTGCATTACACTTAGCTACGCGCCCATGTGTCTCAGAAGACGATGTAACACTCTCAATACAGTAATTCCTTAATTCTTTCAGTTGACCTAAAATACAACCTCTTTTTAGTTTGACTATGTCATTCGAGGAATTTGTTAGTGCTATAGGAATCTTTCTACTTTTACCTAGATGAATTAGAGCAGAAGATATGCGAATATGCTTTTGGGTGCTAATAAACCCTTTGCGGACTTCCGAAATTTCGTAATGTTTGTTTACTTGCAGAGATGGGTTTTGTTTTAATTTGGCCGGTAGAATGTATTCTGTACGGGGTTTTAGAATGACGTCCCTTGATAAACGGATTAACGAAGCAATTTCGGCGTCATCTTGTAAATTTATCAAGCAATCTTTAACTCTTAGTGTCTGTGATTGGTAATTTATCTGGCATGCATTTTTTGATAAGAAATCTCTACCCAATACACAATTTCTATCTAGATTGTCTACCATGTAAAAGGTATGAGTTAGCAAAATATGTTTGATCTTAACAGGAATGTCTGCACGACCTGAAATGTGAATATGTTTTCCTGATGCACCTCTTAGTACAAAATCACAATGTGTTAATTTTGGTTTTGGGTTAAGGTTTTTGTAAATCCGTTTATTAATCAAACTGACAATAGAACCCTTCTCAATTATCGTTCTTACTGAAATATTTTGTAATTCTATCAGAAAAGAAGATGGTTTTGAGTTGTCTTCTAGATGTAAGCATGATTCGTGTCCAAAAGTTAAATTGTCCAGTAGGTCAACCCGTCCACTACCGGAAGTTACGCGTTTTTTGAAAGATCGTTAAGGAATGGGTAGTTTGTTTGTTTCTTACATTCATATTTGAAATGTCCTAAATTTTTACAGAGCCAACATCTCATGGTTGATTTGTCCCTAACAGATAGACCTACCCTACTTCCCTGACTTATTTTATTTCGCGAAGAGTTAAATTGATTTTGTGAAAGCCGTAGGGGAAATTTGCCTGTCATTTTGTCAAAATCGTTATTTTCTGGTCTAAACCTGTTCATGTCTGTAATTATAAAGTTTTTCGAAATTTAGTTTGTGTATTTTATAGTCTAAAATCTGTCCATAATTTATAAATTGTTTGAAATTTAGTATGCGTGGAATTTAAACAAACACGAAATAAATCGAGGCAACATATCTAAATTTCCTATCTTTCTATTATTTTTGTACCAATACAACCCAAAGACATGGTAATTAGAGAAAGAATATGAATTTAGTAAAGTTCACACTCACCTCGGAACATATCTTCTCAGGCTCGCTGGTCTCGGCACCAAATAAACGTATGTCGTGGAACCAGTTTGAGGTCATGGACAACAACAACAAGTGTAAAAGATTATAGCTTTAATATACCAGAGATAGCATTCCTAGTAACTCTCTTAACAACAGCCCATCTCCCCTGCAATCATCTAACTTCCATATATATATGCTACGCCTTTCTACGTTTCATGCAAATGTGATCATAAAAACGAATGATGAATGTCAATCATTCGTTTTTAGGCGGATAGAACAGAGTTCATATATTTAGAAAGTATATACGTAGAATAAGGCGAGACTACATTAGATTTACACGTACATCTAGTTACACTACAAGGGGGGGTCCGTATCCATACCCCCCACCCGACCTCCCTCTAAATCTGCCCATGTCAAGTACATGTAAGACCTTACTTTGACGTCCCCGGAAGTATAGGGTTGGGAAATATAGAGGTAAAATAATATTTTTTCGGGTTATATTATACACAAATTCTATATCTATCAATAGTCATTTTCTTATGCACGGCTTCTTTGAACTGGAAAAAAGTTTAAAGTGACATTTCAGAATTTTTTGTCATAAATTTTACTTTTATTTTTATCTGAAAGAGCATATTTCCTTGTGAAAATTCTGAAAATTTCAAGCCAAAATATTGCGCCGTTTACGAGAAATTTATATTTTTGTGTTAAAATTGAACAAACTGTTGTGGACAACAGTTCGGATTTATATGCCATTTATCGATTATGCCTCAACTTTAAATGCGTGTTTCTCGCTTATTTGCAACAACTTCAAAAAACTAATAGTATTTATACTCATTAGAATAACCAATCTTGGCATCAAGACATACTTTAAAGGCAGAATAACACTTAACATCTTGCAAATTTTCCGAGAACTTCGTACAAAAAAATAAATATATATTATTAAAATATGGTCTTTAAATTGCATATATGCCAAATCTTAGCTTTCTAACTTGTGTATTGGCTTAGATGTCGACGGATTTAAAACCCCATGATTTGTTGTCCCGGGGATAATATTTACAATAATGGAACATATGGGGTTTTAAATCCGTCGACATCCTAGCCAATACACAAGATAGAAAGCTAAGATTTGGCATAGATGCAATTGAAAGGCCATATTTTCATAATACATATTTATTTTGTACGAAGTTCTCGGAAAATTTGCATGGTTTTAAGCGCCATTCCCCCTTTAAAAAATTGAAATTGGAATAAAATGTCCCTTTTAGTGCTTGCTGTTTGGGAAAGGATTAAATGCTTTTTTTATATCTCCGCTGATTTTGAAGTGCCGCGTACAGGTATATGTTGCTTTGTTTTGCTTATCAGGATAAAGGTCAACGACTCATCTACATAGATGCTATGTTAGCATGATATCTGACCTTCTGACAGATCGTACCCTTTCCCAACAATGTAGACTACTCATCCAGTCCTGCGTTCAGTAGACAAACTGTTAGCTTACGTTACCAACATTCGCAACTTCTTTGACCAAAATTTGACAGAATTGAATCGAATGAAACGGCTAACTGTTAGCTAACGTTTTGTATTAGGCCTACTGAAAGCAGGGCTGGTCAGCACTCAACAGTAGAACCTTTATCAATAATAAGGGGGAATGCTCCAGTTTTTCGGAACACTCGGTCATTACTGTAGTAAATTAAATGTTTCGTACCAATATGTTTCGCTACTATATTTTCAATAATATTACACATCATTATAATTTACCATTTTCGACAGTAAAAGTGTATTTATTATGCGAAACTGATTTCCTCATGATGGAAATCGATTATTTAGAGCAAGACAGTCGTAAATATGTATGCAGTTACAATAGTACCGGCCGAAAATGACCGTGACGTAGGCTAATGTTTACTACTTGACAACCAATCAACTCTGTTAGTATTTGTAACGGTGCAAATCAGACGAATTGATTGGTTTTACGGCAGTAAACATCAGCCTACGTCACTGTCAATTTCGGCTGGGACTATTGTACCACTGTTTTGCGTCATTTTATTCATGTGTAGCTGATTAAAATTGCTGTAACTCACTAATAAGTGCGCTGACCTATACATTTTCTTTTTGAATTATTACCAGGACATGTTGCCTAATACAGTGAGGGAGTTTTATCAAATTCTTTTATGTAGAACTTGAAATATATCCAAAAATATGCAAATTTTGACATTAAACACTTCAGCTTCGTTGAGCTGACCGAATACGTGAGTATGCTGTTTTATACATTTAAGCGTTCATAATAGCACATACATGTATTTTGGGTTTTCTGTTCTTATTAAGTGTAAGGCGTTACTTTAAATCTGTTTTCGGGACAAAACAACCAATATTCAGCATTTTATTAGCATTTTAGTGGCCTTGGACACGTGCAAGAAATTGTGCATTTTTCGATGTAGGGGTATGTGATAGGAATGCCTATAAAATTCAAACAAGATCGCTGACCATCCATTTTTATTTCATTTTTCAACTGGTATAATATCATGTAATTTCAACATACAAAATATAAACAAATTCTATTATTGGGAAAAAATTTAGGAAACTGGAGCATTCGCCCTTAAAGTAGTCTACCCTTAATGAGATGCACGCAACGTCGGATTTATTCGTGCGGTGTCGTAAACATTCGGCAGTGGAACGCTCAACTGCTGACAGTGGAACATTCCACTGCCGAATGTTTACGTCGTCGACAGAATAGGTTTGGACACGTTACGTATTTAACGATGTCGCACGAAAACTTCCGCTATCGCGTGAATTCCATTAGGGGGTGGACTATCTTACAGTCGAAAATGATCAGGGTACATGTGACATCTTTTGACAAACTCCATTGATGGGCCTGTCGATGATAGTACTCGACAGTTCGACAGTACTAGAGCAAAATGTTGAATTTCCATGGAAGGGGAGATCACTGGAAACCTTTGGCAATTCTGATCAGTTACTGTTATCTCCCTTACAAATACAGTTTTTAGATTGGAAGAAATACTGGAAAAAACATGCAACTTCTACTACAAAATGTATCGATGGAAAAACTGCATGTGGCGTCGAAAATGCATACCAAATGTTGAAGTGAAAATCAGTCCCCTATAGATATTATGGGGGGGGGGGGGGATATGAAAGTAGGCTAACATAGGAAACTTCTGTAAACGACAGGTTCTTTACGAATTTAGAATGCCAAATCCATTGTAAATTGTTCGATATGGACCGATTTGTATGATTGTAGGAACTGAACTATCTGTTTTGGTAGCGAGATGAAGTTGCAGTTACGAAGTTTCCGGTGAAAAGCGACAATATCCACCAATTTACAAACGTTCAGAACTGCCCAAGGATTGCCTCCAGTACCTCACGTGGTAGGGGCGATCACTCAAAACATTTTGCATTCCAGGATACTTATTGTTATCTCCCTTTCAATTACATATTTTAAGTATAATTTACTTTGGAAATAAGATTATATCTGATGGTTTTCCCAGAGTCTAGTCTAGTCCTCATAAGAGGCATTTGAATTTGCGAATTTTTCCCTGTAAGGAAATGAATATTTATAATATGGGAATACATGTTTTTATTTTTTTCGTTAAATGTTAAAATTCCTGATTCCAAGTGTCTATGGTCCTAGTTATATCTCTAAAATCCCATAACATGATATAAATTCGAGTGGAAATATATTTTTGTAAGTTGTTAAACACAGAGGGAATGCTAGTTTTTTTTCTAGAACAGAAATCTTTTTCATCATGTTAGGATTTTACTCTTTTCTTTCCACGTTTTCGAACTTTTTTCTACACCATGAATCTCATTTCAACATGTCACCGTTTTCATTTCAAATTTACTATTAATATTTGTCTACTTAATGTATTTGCTTTTTTTCTAGACCACGTGTTCTATAGAAAATCTCATTTCAACTTGCTCCGCTAAATCCTCTTTCTTTAGTTTTCTGAGTCCACGAATCAGCTGTGCGACGTCCGCCCGTTTCCGGCTAAAAGTCCGCCATTTTTCCAAAGATTTCAACGCCTGTTCTTCGTAAGTCTTGTCCCTCCGGGCGCTTATTATATCAATGAGCTCGATATCATTTGTAAGCTTCTGTTCATCCCGATTGGGTTCCCATGGTAAACACGTGTACAAACGTTTCCATTCTTCTGCTATTTCGTGTGCGACGAATCTGCATGCTTCCATGAGTTGCCCTGAAATGATTTTATGGTATTCCATTAATTATTAGATACCAAAACACTTCGTGCAAATTTGGACGTCATCCAAGGCAGGGGAAATTAACGATGGTATACCCTAGTCAATTTCCGGGTGTCACCCGTGGCAACGGAAATTGACGAGGGACACCCGCGTCAATTTCTATTGTAACGGATGACATCCGAAGTTGCACGAAGTATTTTGGTATCTATTGGCGAATGGAATAGATATACCTTAACTAAAAGCTATACCTTTCTCAAAAAGTAACACTTGATAAAAACTAGGTAATATCGAAATCAAATAAAATTTGACACTCGTTTTCCGTGTATTCACGATTTCGTGGGTGACGAATCTGCATGCTTCCATCAATTGGCCTGAAACACGCCAATATACGTACTAATCTTTTTCAAGCGTATTTACAAATTAGATAAGTTCAAAATCAAAGCTCTTCCATATGAAAAATCTGAAACTTTAATACATGTATGACTATTTTCACCAACGTGGCTCTTTATCAGATACCTTTTCTAACCGAAGATTACCGTTTGGTTACATGCTGAACATTTATGTTTTCAAAGATAATGTATTTCATAAAATGCCTCTGTATAGTTACAAGTCGACTAACAAAACTGATAAGAAATATCTAGGCTGTATTTAGTCAAGAACCTTCCAAGTCTAAAATCCTCATTTACATTAACGAGACACACAAATATTTCAGTGTTCGAAAAGTAGGCCGAAAATTTTGAAAAGTTTAGTAAAACGATTCTTCAACAGTACGGTTACATGGTATACTCTGGACAAGAAAAGTACCAAAACGAACAAGACAAAAACAATACAATCATAAACAATTTACCTTGCTGATAGAACTCTCTCCTCCGGCGATATAACTTGCGTAGAGTCTCGGGCGACATCTTCAATATCCGTATATGTTTCATGACCCTCGTCTTCCGGTCTACATCGTCCAGTCTATCTCTGATTGACTTCAACTCAATCTGCATGCCTTCCAGACTAGATTGCATTTCCTCCTGCGCATGTCTGTTGGTCACCAGTTCAACCTTGAGCTCGTAGGTTCTATCAGATATTTCTTTAAGCTCTTTCTCAAGACGTTGTTTTTGTCTATGCATAACGGACAACCATTCGTTAAGACGATCTATTTCGTTAGCTGTTCGGGATAAAACTGCGTGGAGCTCTTCCTCTTGGCGGGGTGAAATAGTTCGTCGTGAAGATAAAGCAGTTTTCGTACCTTCAATGTTTTCACTCTTTTGATCAATTTGAAACTCCAATCTTTCTATTTTGAGGTAAACAGTTTTTAAACTTTCCTTTCTTCTCCGCTTTTCCTTTTTATGATTCGTGTAATCTTTGTCAACTTTTCTGTTACCCTTTCCTCGCCGTTCCAAAGATCTATCAAGTGATGATTTTCGTTTGACTAGTTTTTCCACGTCGACTTGCAGAGTCTCCCGGTAGCCATTATTGAAGAGTATTTCCTGTTGGAGCTTGTCGGGATACATTGCGTCATCATTGATCCATTTCTTAACCACGTGACACACCTCCACAATTTGAACACATATTCCCTCCATCAACTTCGAGATTATATCTCCTTCCGTGATAAATTTCTCCAACGGAGACTTCATTTCACTGTATCTTAGAATATCTGCGTTTATAGAATCGAATTTTGACTCGATTTCGTTCTTATTTGATCTAATTTGTTCTTCATATTCGGTAACAATCTTAGCATCCACTCCTCCTGTTTCTTCTATAAAACTATGGCAATATTTATAAACATGATCTTTTACACATCTCAGTGTTTTCTCACGAATATGAGGTACCATGTGTTCAAACTCTTTCGCTCTATCAAACACAGTTATCAAATCACCATAGATACTTTTCACCTTAACACTTTTATCCACATCTTTAGCCCTGACAAATTCCATAAAATCCTTCCATGAATTCATTTGCGAAGTTTCCATCTTCCACATTTTAACAATTTCCAAACAACAAGAATGGCAAGCTTCATAATTAATCTCCTTGTCGGTGAAGAATTTTTGAGCGAACTTTTTAATGGTGTTACATATATCATTGATAGTGTCTTGTATGTATTTGTATTCAGCCTCGCGGGATGGTGGTGGTCGACTGGCCCGTTCTTGACGGGATGAACGATTGGACAACATTGCTGATTATATTCGTGGACATGTAAGTATCAGTCTGCAAACACTATCAGTTTGGTCTCTCACGAGAAAAATTCAGAACCACGGTCATGTTCCCACTCCTGAAAAGATAAGAATACCAGATGATAAGCTACATGTATAAATTATTTATTTATCAAAAAATATTTAGTCGAAAAGACCATAATAAAGGCAGCTTTGAAAATATTTGATGATGACGAAGAAAAGTGTTGGTTGCCAAGTGCCTTCTTTGACTTACAAGAAAACGATTCAGGCTGTTTAAACGACTGACTGTGTTTGTCTTTGCTGTATGAACCATTGGCTTTTAGTTTATTTGTCTATTGGTCTAGGGACAATGTAGGATACGGCCATACATCCAAGGTGCAAAGAATTGAAAGGCAGTCAGAAAAACAAATTTCTGATTTTAAAGTTGTGAAATTAAAGGAAAAAGAAATACAGTTAAGTTTTGCTCGATCGGAACTCTAAATGACAGTTTAAAGATGGGTTTTAAATCGCATTTAAATCAACTGCTCCTATAGGCCCTACATTGAATAATATTACATTACAGCTATTTTGAAAAGTTTTATTTAGACCCGGTTAAATACAAGTCTGCCTCCATATCGAGTACAAATCTCGTCCAAAATTATACTGCACATGTGCCCAGGTTTAGACGTGCTCCGGACGTGATGTGGACGTGGAATAGCGTTTATGTGTCCGGGCCATAGGTTATATGTCCGAGCCTTTAGCATGAGTACCTGATTTGCTTTTTCAATCGAAAGCATTGGACCACATATACCACAAGACCTTGTTTTAGGACCAACGTACACGGTTAACACCTTCTTAGACATGTACACTAAATCCTCTTAACTGGCTATGTAAATGTCTGAAATCCAAATCCTATTAAAGACATGTCCCCAGCATTCAAACTTTAAAGTGACATTTCACAGACATTTTTCATAAATTTTACGTTAAGTATAGCTGGAAGAGCACATTTCCTTATGAAATTTCTGAAAATTTCAAGCTAAAATATTTCGTCGTTTACTAGAAATGTATATTGTTGTGTTAACATTTAACAAATTGGTATGGACAAAAGTTCATGCGCATATGGAATTTGTCATATCTAGCTCAACTTTAAAGGCCTGTCACACACATTCTCTAATCAGCAACAACTTCAAAAAACTTATTGCATTTATGCCCATTAGAATAATCAATTCTGGAATCAAGACATACTTTAAAAAATTGAAATAAAAATTCGATATCCCTTAAACGTGCACGTATTTGTTTTAGCAGCAAATTATTTGAAGATTGCATCACGTAGGAAAGGACATAGGAAATGTTACAAAAACACCATGACCAATTATGTTTCTGGAAACCCGAGTTTACAGTAAGAGCGGAAAAAAGACTAGCTTAAATGAAACCAGTCGATGTCAAATTTTATCAACATCTACACTGTGGAGATTGTACATTATGGGATGGATAACAACTACGGACAAAAATAATCTAGTTTCTTGTTTTTGCAAAATGTCTTACCTGAAGCGCGTCATTTGTCCGTAGATTTACCAATCCCATCATTCACAATCTCCACCGTGATCTAGCTTTGAACGTTTTTGTCATCTGCGGGCCTAAAATTTAAATTGATAACGGATTACCGAACATAAAACTACAATTTAAATCGGATTAGTCTTCTCAATTTGTAAGATGTATTCTAAATTGGATTGCACTTCAACTTAGTGTAACCCTGTCTCAAAACATCTCCGTTCTTTTTAAGGAAATGATTACAGAGCACAGTTCGATCAGTTATTGATAGAGCCATAGTTGTATTCGATTCTTCCTCGCAACGACGAATGATACCAAAATGCAATTAATACTTATTAGTCTGTGATAATCGGTAATCCGTGTGCATTTGAGTATTAAGAATGCCAACATCGCAAATCAGAGAAACAATTCCCTGGTGATGATGAAACTGCTTGTTGGCATATCTGTAGACGCGTCGTATTCCTGTGACGTCACGTCAAAAACAACGATTATAAATAACAAAATTGAGATAAACAGTCGATTACAGGGATATTATACAGAAAAAGTACAAGAAAATAACTCAAATCCTTTGATCTAATTGTTTTAGAGAAAACGCATCATTTTGTAAACATGTTAAATGCGTTTTTGCATTCAGACGTCACACTGACGTCAAATTACAAACATACATGTTTACTGTTTATAATTATGAATAGCTTTAGCAATTTTCTGTTCATGATCACACACAATAAATGTAAAATCATGAAAATACTATACCAAGAGTCACAACTTATGATTACGTCAAAAGATAAATAACGTCGATGATAGGTCAATTTTAGCTTATACATATATTCACTGCATTACGTTTGCAAAGTGAAAATCCACTTAAACTTTAACCTTTAAATGTTCCATAATGTGATTTACCTTCGATATTTTTGCTCTGACGCCTTAACGTCAACAACGTCATTGTAACGTCGTTACTAATAATCATAAAATTTACATCAAAACATACGGATGATAAATATTTGTGAAACCAGTACATGAACATTAAAAAGTTTAAATGTATACGATTTGTTATTCACTTTTAAAGTTTGATTTAGGTATTTACCGTAATGTTGAATATTTATTCCACTTATCTCTGTTTCATCTCATTCGTTTGATTTTCCTTTATAAGTTTAAATTTGTGTCAGAAAATGTAATATACTTTATTTTAAAAGCCTTTTCTCTACTTGTTAGGGCTTTTCAAAATAAAAAAAGAAATAATTATCCTAAAAATATATACTAGTCTTGTAGATTTCGATTATGTCAAGGTTGACCTTTCATTTTTTTGGCGTAAATGAATTGTGGCGTACAACTATGAATGAAAATAGAATAACCAATTACCCATCGAGTAAGAAGAGAGTAGACAACGATTCTTAGAAGAAATTAAAGTATGATAAAATATACGGTGTAGAAAATCGAAAAAAATAGATCTCTACTTATAAAGGCACACCACAGTTAGCTGAAGTACGGTAGAAGACTGAAAACATTTATTAATCTGTAAATTGTTCTCGATTCAAACAAGCATCTTTGTCCGCTCCTTTTTACCAAACTGCAGTGTAGACCAGCCCGTTTGACACAAATGTTCGCCTTGATGTAGGACACATTGTTTTGATGCAATCACACGTTACAAGTTCTCAGAGTGCATATCGGTCAAACGTGTAACAGGCCCGTAGGAACAAGGGGGCTAGGGGGGTAAGCCCCCCAAAGTTGGCCAAAAATGCAAAATTTTCCTTTTTTCACACTGAAAATTTGGGAAAATCCAAATTAGCCCCCCCCCCCCAATATTCAGACACTGAGGCTTTAGTCCCCATATGAAATTGCTTCCTACGGGCCTGTGTAAGGAACCACTTTGTAACCTTCAAATTGCGATTGTGTTACAGTTAGTGCTAAAGGTTGATATTGCCTTTTCTCTGAGTTTGGCCGTGAGTAGTATTTCATGGCATTTCTTTGCTCTTTCTTGCACAATCCTTTTTGTAGCACCACTGTATTACTGTTTGTGTCAAGAAGCTTTATTCTTTTGACATAAATATCTGTTACCAAACATGCTGAAACGTTGAGCAATTTCAGGTTTTGTCCCCATACTGGGATATGGTATCAACACCCTAAAGTAAATTTTCACAAAAATCTTTTGTTGCTTCACTGACTAGAATTCCATCTAGAACTTGACATGATACAATTGCTCCATTGGGTAAATATCCTTGACAGATACTATTCTTGCCATTATATTTACAATACAAAAACTAATGCACACGCGTATCAATTTCACCCACAATAACGTACGTGATGCACGTCATTGTACAACAACCATTTCCCCGTAAATTATTTTGTATGTAGGAACTAAATACTTATGTAATTGAATACTAAACGTACAAAAATATACACTAGATACAGAGTATTTGGGATTCAATATATGTACACTCACATGAGGACATTTTTGACTGACAAAATAACCACAATATATACTCGTCTTCACAGACAAATGATTGAAATTTGCCCTCGTGATTCCCGACGACACAAAATTACACAATATGTTCAAAATTCTTTTGGTTGTGTTAATTCAATTCGCAAAAAGGAATGAACATTACAACTGTCAATAAAAAGAAGTATGTTTGGAAAATTGAAATAGGGCCTACCATGATTTACCCCACCCACTCCTTTTCTCTTTTTGCTGTAGTCGTCAGCAATAAAAACGTGTCATTCATTTTTTGTTTTCCTCCATTGATTGGCTTCTGCTAAAACCCCATGTAACTTAAAACCAGTAAAAATGCATTATCTGAAGCTCTACAACGATTTAGAGCTTTTTAAGCTTTACCCATATATAATCCTGGCATTCGATGATAAATGTCAAAAAATTGTGAAAATTACTCTAATTGATAATATCAATTCACATATAAAATTTTATAAAGGTATGGTAATTATTTAAATAGTTATAGTCATTTGTAATTTGGCGCTTTAGAACTTTCGATCAGTATAGCACACACACACACACACACACACGTGGGTCAAGTGCATATACGGCTCGTGAAATCCATCAAATCGATATTTATCTACCCGGTATATCGTCGAAGACGTCCTATCAACAAAGTAATAACAACTACAACACCCACACAATAAAAATCAAACATCAAGATAGATTTCAAGTAGTGCAAAAGGAAAGAACGTTGAATACGTAAGTATTTGTCTCGATATTGTTAACTACGGTATATCTATGCATCATACATGAAAAGGTTGTTCATTTCAAAGCATTTTATATGTCTATCTAGATATCTGTTAATAGAAACACACACAAACAAAAAAACAACATCATTTTCATATGTATCACTAAACTCAGTTTGCAATTAAGCAAATTGACAACGTTACGTAATCGGCGGAATACGACGTAATGACGCATTTCCAGATATGCCAACAAGTGGATCATGAAAGTTAAGATATTGATGCAAACAACTGCAGTTGTTGGCATGCTTAATACTCTAATGCACACGGGACGTGATTTCCGGACATACCATCACAGACTATCCTACCATTCCACACTACTTTTCTAAAATCCCATGAAAATCGTTTGTCGTCAACAAATACAAAGCCCACTAGTATTCATATCCGTCTATCATTTCCCAAATCGATCCCTGTTTTTGCGACCATAATTATAGTGTGTTATATTCGAAATATTCGAGATAAAAGTAGGCAATACTGCATTTTCTCCCTGACGCTCCTCAAAGATTTAATTTTATACGCATTGACTCGTGCTTTGTCTGTTTTCGGGGACATCTATTTTGTCTTCTATAACAGTTTTCCATCAGTATAAAACCTGTGTCATTTGCGTAAGAGTTAGCTTCAATGGATTGTGAAATGTTGTCCCTACTTAAGATCATTCATGAATGTCTTACAGTACATCGTGAAATATGTTTTTGGATGCAACAAATATTGCAAATTTAAAGCATTTTCATGTCCGTGCAATCTGCGTGGGATTTTACGATTTCCACGCTCGTGCTTCGTATCATGTAAATTACATAACGTCGGTCACGTTCAAAAATGCCGTAACTACAGCTTTTTCAAGCTGTAGTTACGACATTTTCGAACGTGACCAACGATAAACTGGTATATGACAAAAGGGTCAATCTGGCATCTGAGGGAAACAAAATGGGTCTAGATCAGCATACACATACACATATTTTGGTCAAGATCTGCGATTTCTTTCATAACTTTGTCATTGCCTAACGGAACTGTGATTTTACTCAGACACAGTGTGTGCACAAGCTTATTTGAATGGCAATGATTTTGTGCTAAGAATAGAATGGGTTTAACGTTATGTTTTGATAAACCGTCAGGGTTGTTATAAAATCTCGTAACTACGGCTTGAATCAAGCCGAAGTTACGAGATTTTATAACAACACCAACGAAATACCATTTGTTTGTCCGAAATCACGTCACGGTTAACTATATAAAATCGTTCCCTATTCACATTGACCACAAATGACACAACGACCCCTTTCTCATACACTGACCGGCTAACATGTAAGATATAGCATAATAAACATTGATAATTCAAGCGATCAGGCCCATTTGTCTTGTATCAAAACTAGATTTAAAAAACTGAAATTCGCTGCTTTTCAACAAAAACCTCTTAACTGCAGCTTCAAACAAGCTGCAGTTACGAGGTTTTTGTTGAAAAATGACGAAATGCTGCATTTACAACAGACATAGAAGAAATGAATTGAGTAATCCACTTTATTACAATGCACAAATGCCATATAAAGAGAGAAGTATCCAATAACTTTCTCCATTTAACGGATGGACTTCGTCGTAAAATTTAACTACAGAGAATAAATTCATACATATCACGCAATGAATTTTACGCCTTAAATCCTTACCCAAAGAATGAAATGTATAATGTTCCAATTTATAAAGGGTAAAATATTAAATTAGGACCTGTGCAATGGGCTATGTGACCAGTTATGGAACGAAATATGTATGGTGCGAATAGACGATTTCAAGGGGAGTAATACTCATTGCTCTCAAATTTTGAATTGTTGACTTTTGTTGGGGGATTTTGCCTTCTCTTCATACAATTTAGAAACATTTTCACAAAAAATATTTAGAATATTCCCCGGAAATATGAGCAAGCTCAATTATTTCCGTTGTTACGAAAACAAGCGATATTGCATCTAATGGTACTTTAAAAATGCTCGGACTGACGGACGTCACGGAATAAGTCGAAATATAACGATTATACAGGAAATGCATTACACAGGTCTTACCTTTATGTAATATTTTATCAGTATTAACAAACTTAATGATTCCTTACCGTAGTCTGTGAACAAAGTGTTTAGTATGTTTGTCTGTCGGAAAAATACTTTTGTGGTCTTTCAATTTAATTAAACCAAACTGTTCACTGAACAACATTCATACTTTTCGAGACAAAAATGCGTCACTAGATCTACTCTTGTGACTTTTATACACCGCAAATAATGTGAAAACATAGAAAACAGTTGAAGAGAATATTGCATTTCATGCGGGGGTGTTTGCAAATCCGGATGTGGTCAACGAAATGCGTCTACATGGTTAGGTGGAAGTATTACATTTTCCCGGCATCTGTCAGATTTTGTCCACTGAACGTCCGCACTATAAACAAGGATCAAGGTGAGCTCTGATTGGTCAATAATGTAATAATTTAGAATTAATTTTCTTTATTTATAAAATTTGATATTTTGGCAAACAATTGCAGTAATTTTTTTTTAAGAATTTAGAACATTTTGGCACTTCAAGAGTTATTTTTAGACATGGGTGTATATTGAGGAAAGGCCAGTCCAAATGATTGCCCGAAGAGGGTCATGTCAAAAAGGGGCCAAAAAGTCTGTGATAAAAGGGATCATGCCATATCAAATTTGCTTGTTTTGGATGTATGAAGGATTGTTCTTGAATTTGAGGTAAGCCATAACATTTTTGCGGACTCATGGGCTGAGCTATAAGCCAAAACGTTATAATGGTCGGCTATGGGAAACGTAATACTTCCATCTAACCATGGTAACATTTTGAACATTTTAAAGGGACCCATGCTAGATTATATGGAGGAAAGGAATATATTCCAGAAATATCGTATGAAATGGTCAACCATCATAGCTAGATTATTTATGTCCAGGAGAGTATCAAATGAAGTTCATTTAGCCCTTCTAGATAAAAATCTGTACATTTGACTGACCCGCCGTCCGCCATTTATGCTCATAGAAACATGGCCCTGCACCTTGAAAGTTAGTTAAAATTTGACATCAGCGCTAAAATTGCATTCTTTTTGGCCCTAGATAATTCAATGCACCATACAACAATGCAGGCTCTGACTGTTCCCATGTTGTTCTGATCCCTGAAAAAAATCTCTCTATAGCTCACGATAATTGACCTGGCAGAGCATCTCTAGCCCACCGATAGGGATACTCTGCCGGGTCATTTATCGTGAAGTATACCTAGATTTATTGACCATCGATATTTACTTTATAGTAAACTTTTTTCCTGAAAGTGTGTTCCACCTTGCTTGTTCAAATTGACCACTGATTACTGAGTTCTCATTTCCGTAACCTATACAAATATAAATGTGTGATGTATTTACACTGGTTAAACAGTCAATATAGCCACCTGACAAGGTTTCTATGGACAAAATGATTTTTGTAACAAAACTGCTACCGTGGCAGTGTTGTTACGGCGGTGACATTGAAAGCAGGACGTCGAATGTTTGTCACCAGCAGGCCCGTAGGAAGCAATTTCATATGGGGGGGGCTAAAGCCCTTGTCCTGAATATTGGGGGGGGGGGGGGCTAATTTGGATTTTCCCAAATTTTTCAGTGTAAAATTAAGAAAATTCGGCATTTTTGGCCAACTGTTCCTACGGGCCTGACCAGATTGGAGCTCGCTTTTCAGAATAGAGCTGGCGCTTGACAAGGCCAATTTCTATCAGATGCCTGGTATCTGATGTGAGGATTCGGGGGTTACTGTCAAAGACAAAAGTGATTCGTAGCTCAAAATTACCTGGCCTTAGAATTGGCCATGGAAGGCACACGACAAATTTTCACAAGAAAATACTTTTTTCCGTTACATAATTACATGCACCACAGAAATAATGATCACCACATGCGGTTTACAGAGAATGAATTCCTCTAACACAAATGAATATTGTATCAGAAATTATTACCGTGATTTTCTATGTAAATGCCTTGAATCTGAAAACAATTTTTACAACATATTATTACAATACAGATTATAAAATGATACATTTTGTAATGTTTTTTATTGAAGCGGCCCATTAGAGGGCAATTTCAGTCTGATTGATTTTCAATTTGCTTATAATCTAATCTTTAATTGATTGATCTCCAAATCGAATCGATGATTACAAAACGATCAAATTTACAGGCTATGTAATGAAACGGAATTCCGCTTAGTAAAGGAATTAGAAATCAAAGAAAAAATGAAATATTTAAACCGAGATCTGAAAAAAGGTATCTTGTGACATTTGATAGCAACATGTTGTTGGTCATGTTCGAAAGTGCCGTAACTGCAGCTTGAACAAGCTGCAGTTACGGCGTTTTCGAACATGGCCTACGAGTAATCCAAATTATCTTACTATAGGGGTTTTTTCAAAACTGTAGATATTCAGTATGATTAAACAGGCATATACAACAAATCAGTCAGTGTACATGTATCTATGCAGTGTTCAATCATTGCGGGGAATCGCGTGACGCTTCTATTTCAGAAAATCGTCAATAAATTTGTACATATCCGTTCTTAAATCATTCTCCCTGAAGAAGCCCATAAGGGCGAAACGTCGGAAATGAATTAAAGAAAAACTGTTAATATAATCGTGTTTGTGGCGTTTTTTTTCTAATCTTCCTACATAATTATTATATGGCCAAATTCTAAAGGCTTCGGAGCAAAGAACACGGAATTTACCAGAGATTTGTGTCAAATATAAAAGATATTTTTATTAATCAGCTGATAAAAAAGTAATTGACGACCGAGCAAAATTTTGGTTGGTCGTCAATGTTTTTATCCTAGACCCTCTATGATTAAAAAAAAAAAAAAAAAAAAAAGATAATTACTGTACCACATCCAGTTAATTCCTAGCATTTTTCCACCTTCTCTGTTTCAGACCGATTTCAAATTGTTGAAGTATTAACAAAATTATTGAAGGTTTGCTGAAATTGTTGTGTCACGTGATTCCCATGATTCCCTATAGCTTTTTTTTATTTCCTTTGATAATTGTTAGAGAACCACATTGAACCTAATTATGCTAATAGGGTGCAGGCTGAAACATGTCAGCCATAAGGGTTCTTTTCCCATATTATTGTTCAATTATTAACAATTGTATCGGTTTGCGTATATTGTATCAATAATGTTTTCTATTTAGCAATGTTTGCTGCGTTTAATTAAGAAATTATTGGAAGTAAATAAAACGTACAACTAGTTACAACTACAAAACTGTAGTGAAGAAAGAGAGGCAAAATCGGGACACAAAATTGTGAATTTTAGACATGTAAAGCCCCCGCCCACCCCCCCCCCCCCCCCGTTTTGGATTAAGCCCTTTCCAAATTGCGCTCGAATTTGAAAGTTGTTACTGATGAAAAAAGTAAAGCTTCAAATTGATACGATGGATTAAACCTGCTACTGTAACAAGCCTAGATAAAAACAAGTTCGATGTCAGAAAAAAAACGCCATTGATGTTTCGAAAACATTAAAGTTAACAACGATAAGGCAATTACAATAGAGGAAGAGACGCCGCTAAGGAAAAAGCTTCGAAAACATAAACGAAACAGACAGTGATGAAAAACATTATTTTCTCCATTTGCGTTTGCTGTGTTGTAGACAAATCCCTTTTCTATTAACATTGATTTGGTCATCCGTTATAGCTTTAAAACTGGAGCTGGAGGCTAGGATAGAGTGTTGTGTTAGTTCTGGTTTGAGAAACAACAGGAATCCATGGTTAGGTGCTCAAGCCGCCGTGATATGACCAAAGTAATTGTAAACGGCGTAAAACCCCAATAAGCAAAAAACTAGAATAGTATGAAGTTTACAATTTAGGAAAAGGTTGAAACAGCAATAAAGAATAAATTGCTGTCTCTAATACAATAATATAAATTCTTTCATGGCTTAAACAGCGATCTCTGATCTCTGGGCAATATTTAACCCTTTCACCTTAAAGTAAAAGAAAGTGTATGTGCCTACCAAGGATTTTCAGAAAGCAATATAGAATTAAAAAAAATTTGAATTTTGCAATAGGCCTAAACATAGGTGAAAAATTGCCGACCAGATTTACAATTAAGAAAGATGTACTGGTCATGACGCTTGAAACCCGTTTTTGATCAAGGTCTTTAAAGACGGTCATCAAAAATTTAGATTACGGTATTTCATCCATCATTGGATAACAACCACTTTGTGCAAGGTTTTGCGTCGTCCGTGGCAAAGAAAATTGACGAGGGCATCCCTCATCAATTTTCGTTTCCACGGGCGACGCCCGGGAATTAAAGTGGGTATACCATTGCCAGTTTCCGTTTCCAAGGATGACGCTCTAAGTTGAACGAAGTGTTTGACATCTAAAAATGGGAATGTAGCTTTAAACATTCCATTGTTATATTAAGGGGGAATGCTCCAGTTTTTCGGAACACTCGGTCATTACTGTAGTAAATTAAATGTTTCGTACCAATATGTTTCGCTACCATGTTTTCAATAATATAACACATCATTACAATTTACCATTTTCGACGACAAAAGTGGATTTATTATGAGAACTGACTTCCTCATAGTGGAAATCGATTATTTAGAGCAAGACAGTCGTAAGTTTGTATGCAGTTACCACTGTGTTGCGTCATTTTATTTATGTGTAGCTGATACAAATTGCTGTAAATCACTAATAAGTGCGCTGACCTATATATTTTCTTTTTGAATTATTACCAGGGCATGTTGCTTAATACAATGGAGGAGTTTTATTAAATTCTATTATGTAGAACTTGAAATATTTAAAAAAATATGCAAACTTTGACATAAAACACTCCGTCTTCGTTGATCTAACCGAACATGTGAGCATGCTGTTTTATAGATTTACGCGTTTATGATAAAACATATTTTGGCTTTTCTGTTCTTATTAAATGTAAGACGTTACTTTAAATCCGTTTTCGGGACTAAATGATGAATATATACTGAAGGAAACTTCTAACGCAAGATGCTTTTTTGCGTGCAAAATCTTTCTGCTTGAATTTTTGACAACAATATTTATTGCAATTGTTATCCCTACACATGTACTATAATTGTTCACTAAAAACTTGAGTGTCCTGTCATGCATCATTGCGCATGTGCGGCTGTGCACAAATATCCAATTTTGTGTTGCACGTGCAATTTGAACACCGATTTCAACCTTTATGTATGCAGCGATTTTGTTAAACGATAGCTGAGTTAAGTTACAATCATTTCTTCAAAGTTCCTCTTCACAATATGCCAAGATTGAGCACTGAAGTCAGAGTGCGCGCCATTGGAATGCGCCAGGCGGGAATAACATTCGCAACTGTAGCCGTTTTGTTGTATTGTGCAATATCTACCGTCGGCAGACTTTGGCAAACGTTAAACACGTCAGGTAGACACACCATAATGAAATTCTGATTAGCTGATCAAAGCATTAAACAAAATACTGCACTATTAGTCCATACACCCCCACCCACCACGAAATGCCTTAGACCCATTTTCTGCTCTTTCAGATCACATGGCTGATTTGCAAAGGTGGAGTAACTACTGGGGCACAAGAAATCAGACTAAAAACTCAATGTGATGCTGATACATGGGGATCTCAAAATTGACCCCTTGTGTGTATTGGTGCTTTGGGCTGTGTGATACGGTGCATTTCAGTACTTTCATTATTGTCAGTGGCATTATAAAGAATTAGTCTTTGCATATGCCATTTTTGGTTACGAGTTATACAAACATAAATGAAATATACAACACTGAAGCTGGTTTTGCGTTGGAAGTTTCTTTCAGTATACAACATTTTATTAGCATTTTAGTGACCTTGGACAGGTGCAAGAAATTGAGCATTTTTTCGATGTAGGGGTATGTGATACGAATGCCTATAAAATTCAAACAAGATCGCTGACCATTCATTTTTATTTAATTTTTCAATAGGTAATAACATGTAATTTCAACATACAAAATATGAATAAATTCTATTAATGGGACAAAAATTAGGAAACTGGAGCATTCCCCCTTAAAAGTGTTCAAATCTTGAGTATTTTTATACAGATAAATAAAAAATGAATTGGCAATTTTGTCAAAAGAATAAGGCAAAATGGAAATAAGAATGCATTCACAATAAAGATAATGATAAACAATACAAATTCGATAATATATCATCGTTTTTTCAACAAAAACAACGTAACTGTAGCTTGTTTAAGCTGCAGTTACGACGTTTTCGTAGAAAAGCAGCGATATGACCAATCAATAAGACATTCGATAAATCAAAAGATCGATCAATCGATCAATCAATCAGTCAGTCAAATTAACCTAGTAACGATTGATTTTTTTTTTTGTAAACGGTGTAACTGTAACAGTAAAAACAGTTTTCCAAAGAGTTTACAATACAAATGGACCATTTCCACACAAAGCCTGGTCTTCGTGTCCTTGAAAAGAAAACTTTGATTTAGTATTGAAAGAAGAAAATGCTGGCAATTGCTTTCCATGTTATACATGTACCAGACATCTTTTCCACATTTTAAGTAACATTGGTTTTCTCGTCAAGAGCTTTCGATTCGGAGAAAGGCTAGAGTTGTATTGTTTGGGAAAGAGTTAAAAGTTACAATGCATTTTTAAAGGTAGCACGCGTTTGTGGGTCTGGAGCGTTTTTGAAACACTTGTGATTTTATCATGTGCAAATAAATAATCTTCGCTCCTTAACAAAGTTTGAATTTACACTCTAGAGCGTACCTTGGTTTGAAATAAATTGGTCCACTTTTCAACCCCTTTGACTCGGCTATTTGTCTAATGGTATTTAACCCTTTCCCAAAGAAGACCTGGTTTTGATATCCCCAATAGAAAAGGCTTTGGAAAATATGGAGACAAAGGAAGAAACTGCTGATAACCAGCAGTTTCTCCTTTTGTCTCAATATTTTCTGTGCTATATTGTACACAAATGCCTACCTTTTAACATTAATTTTGTCTTATACAGCAGCTTTTAAATTGGACCGCCCTGAAATTTTGTCGTTTTGGAAAAGGTTAATCCTTTCCCAAACGACAAAATTTTAGGGTGTTCCAATTCGAAAGCTGCTGCAGACGACTAAATGGATGTAACTAAAGATGCAACTTGTGAATTTCATAGCAGAGAAAACATTGAGGCAAAAGTATAGATGTTGGTTATCAGCAGTTTCTTCTTTTGTCTCAATGATTTCCCAACCCGTTTATATTAGAGACATCAAAACCATGCCTTGTTTGGGAAAGGGTTTAATGTGATTAGCTACCTAATTTAAGCCGTTTTCCCGTAGCCTAATGTAAAACCGAATTCCCATTCTACAGGAAGAAATAATTTATTGTTAAACATTTTGACACATTATTGTAGAGCTCTACATTTAAAAATCCTTCTTAATTTAAACATTTATTTTGGTTAGGATTGCTTTCGCGCTGGTCCGCGCTCCTATATAATTTAACTTGCGATTTCTTATTAATGAAGGTCAGACAGTTTCGCGTCTTTCGCGTTTTTCAGTAATACAATACAATACAATACAATATTCTTTTATTTCTGCCACAGTTAACAAATGTTATACATTACATTATGTAAATACATGTGAGCAAAAATCATTTTGTAATGCCACCGAAACAATTAGTAAAAATTTGTTAAAGACACGGCTACAACAGCTAGGACTTTCTAGATGTGGCAGGTCTTTAACCCTTTCCCAAAGTTGAAACAAGATCTGGTTTTGACGTATCTATAGAATTGGCTTGGGAAAACATTGAAACAAAAGAAGAAACTGCTGATAACCAGCAGTTTCTCCTTTTGTCTCAATATTGTCTATGCCATATTTTACAGAAATTTCATCTTTGATAACATCCATTTTGTCATTTGTGGCAGTTTTTGAATTGGATCGCCCTAAAATTTTGTCGTTTGGGAATGGGTTAAAAGAACACTTGATAAAAAGTTTGGTCGTCAATAACTTTTTATCATGTACGGCTAAAAAGACCAACCACATCCAGAAAATCCATGTCATTTTTAACACCTTTTCTGCTTCAAACCAAATTCAAAGCGGTAACGTAATTAGCAAACTTATTGTCGATTTTCTTCCATTGTTGTTGTTGTCGTCGTGCGCGTGACTGTCCTCTAATTATCATTGGTTTGATTTAATTTGTTATAATCATGAGTAGTGCAATATTACCATTAAAGGCAGAACAACACTTAACATCTTGCAAATTTTTCCGAGAACTTCGTACAAAAAAATAAATATATTTTATTAAAATATGGTCTTTAAATTGCATATATGCCAAATCTTAGCTTTCTACCTTGTGTATTGGCTTAGATGTCGACGGATTTAAAACCCCATGATTTGTTGTCCCGTGGATAATATTTACAATAATGGAACATATGGGGTTTTAAATCCGTCGACATCCTAGCCAATACACAAGATAGAAAGCTAAGATTTGGCATAGATGCAATTTAAAGGCCATATTTTCATAATACATATTTATTTTGTACGAAGTTCTCGGAAAATTTGCATGATTTTAAGTGCCATTCCCCCTTTAAGAATCATTATCGCAGATAAAGGTTATTGCACATATCTATTTACTTTCCCTGTCACAATAGATCTAACTTTGGCTTATCTAAATACGACTTTTTACTCACATTTGCTTTGAATTGACAGCCAAGGTATTTTATCATTGCAATCCTTTATCTTTTTTTGTTTTTGTTTGGTATATCACTCTAGACGGAGATCTAGTCTAAAATTTATCTTCGTTCACTCGGTGGCAAAAATTGGAATTAAAATTGACCATCGTTATATCGTTATATCGACAAATGGGAACAGCACGTGGGTGGCAAAATATTTGTTACTTTATTGACAAAATTTGCTTATTCTCCTTTACACAGAATGCATTTCAGGTAAGAAAAAACACAAAGTACTTAAAATCAGCATTTTACCTTTCCCTAATACAATAAAATTTTCTAGGGCTTTCTCTCCTGACGTTTCTGACCAGAGTTCTGATTTTGACATATTTATTAAAAAAAGTCTTCGGAAAGCATTGATGCAAAAGAAGAATTTATCCATAACCTACCATTTCTCCCATTCTCGCAATGGTATACACGCTGTCGTAACACAGTCTTACTTGATTTTTATTGATTTTTATTGTAAGGTTCTTGTTATCGTATGTTCCACCTTCGACTTTGGAAAAAAAATCAAATTTCCTTGTGTGAGAAAGGCTAAAAACAGGAAATTAAGAGGAAACTACATGTAGTTCGATATTTGACCAAGCCATTTTCACTACAAAATTTTTGTAAAACGGTGTTTGTAGTGGTTAAATATTCACTGCTTACCATTAGAAATTATAGAATTTTTTTTTTGACATGCCAATCTTTTAAACTCTTTCCGAAAATAAGACCTGGTTTTGACGTCCCTGCTACATGTAATAAATACAAAAACATGAATGACGTTGTAATACATGTACATACGCTTAAACATCGATCGTTGAGTTATTCACATTCTGAACTGTCAAATCGAAATCAACCTTGATACTCTTACTAATGAAATTGTCTATATTTCTATACGCCAGCATAAGGGTCAAATTATGTTATGACCCTGCTCGCCCGTCCGTCCGTCTGTCCGTCCGTCTGTCCGTCTGTCTGTCTGTCCGTCCGATAGTAATTTCTTGTGTGTACAACTCCTGCAGTTTCAACTGGACGTCAACGACGAACTCTCGTGGTCAAGAACTTGGTACATTCAGCTTGAATAAAAACAATCAGTATCGTGTCAAACAAAGATTTTGATTAGCTGACACAGACCAGAGTGGAATGAAATAGACGTAACTATAGCTCGAACTATCGCGAATCGAAGTCAACAAAAATCAGTAATGAACATTTACGGAACTGCTTATTACCCAATATTCTTGTGCAATTTACACCTCCAATGACAAAACTCCAATAGCATACCAACAGAACGACACGTGTAGCGCCCCGTCCAATTATCTATTTCTTTTAAACTAAAACCTGATTCTTATTCTTATCGTTGACCTATTTGTATCAGCCAATATATTGCCATTCCCATACCTCTATGGATATGAATATATGGTAACTTGTCTCCCAAAACCTCATAACTACAGTTTAATTCAAGCTGTAGTTACGAGGTTTCTGGAAGAAAAGCAAATACATGTATTTATATTACAGTGATCCCCGAAAGCGAAAAATAGCCAAGTAATTGGTACTTCCACTTCAATAATGAGAGTGCTGTCAAGCCATAGAGGACGAATTTCACTTTCTTATCACATGCCAGAAAAATATTCTGAGACTTTCCATTAGTATACGGTCACTTTTTCATCGAAAACCTCGTAACTACAGCTTAGTTAATATGTAGTTACGAGGTTTTGATAAAAATGGCGATATATTTATTTCCATTCTTGTCCAAGACTTCTGGGCATTCCATATTTGGCAGCATTTTGCGTGATTCTTTATTCATTACGGTAAAAGCTGGAAAATATTGATCCCTGGAAGATCAACGTCAATCTCGCTCGAATGTGATCAACATGGAAATGTGACAATCGCATGCCTTTTCCTGTTGGTAATTTACTTTATAAGGGTGAATTCAAACCACGTGTCAGGATCAATAAAATATTACCAAACTCAAACACATTCCTTCAAATACCCATACGTATTGTAGTGCACAATGAATGTCATATTTTGTGAAATTATTCTACAGAAAGTACTTCTTTTATCACAACTATATTTTACAAAAATCATCTTGTATGGACGTCAAAACCATTGTGTTCAGGCATATGCAATGTGGATTATCACGTGGTTCAGAATTTCAGCAGACCATCAACATTTTTGTTAATACTTGACCAATTTGAACTCTGTTGAAGCAGAAAATGCATTTCTGAAAAACAAACTGATAGAAAAACACTATTGAAGATCAACCAAAGTTTTGGTTGATCTTCAATAACATTATTTCAGTTGATGTTTCAAAAATCCACCACGTTTATCTAATGCATGTCGTCTGTCCACCTTCTCTGTTCCCGATTCAAATCTGTCCCGTATTAACGATAATATTGAAGATTTTCTGAAATTGTTGTATCACGTAATTATCCACCGTGATCTGATTCACGCCAGATAATCGAAATCAGAGGTAAAGTGTATGTGCCTGATACAATGGAATTTACTAGGATTGTAAAACGCCGGAATGCGTTGTTTAGTTGGTATAATCTTGCGATAATTTGTCTGCGAAGAATGATTTGTTTTTACCGCTTTCCCTGAATACTAAAATTCAAACCTGTCTAAATTTACCTATACAACGGAGATATAGGCATATGACAAGATTTATACACCAGAAAAAAATGGGATAAAAAGACAAAGTATTTTATCAGCACTTTGGCGGTTGTCTCAATATTTTCCCAAGTCTTGTCTATAAGGGGCGTCAAATTCAGGTCAATGACTTTGTCAATGAGAATACTGGTTGCGGGATGCATGTCGACGTATCAAACGGACGTCTCAATATTTTCCCAAGTCTTGTCTATAAGGGGCGTCAAATTCAGGTCAATGACTTTGTCAATGAGAATACTGGTTGCGGGATGCATGTCGACGTATCAAACGGACAGGAATACTACATAGATCTACATGATTTGCTGTTTGTTTAGTCAAAACATTTTTCAATAAACATGACTTCCAATTTAAATTTCAAAATAACAAATTCAAAAAAAAAAAAAAAAAAAAAAAAAAAAAAAAAGAAAACGAATGTCATGAATAGCATTGTGTCTGTCAAAAATATCTCATACAAAATACAAAAGTTTACAATAAGAATTTAATTCCTGAGAAGCCACGAACTAGTTCCAGGCAAATTGAAATTCTTGATTTCCCTGTGGATTGTATATCGTCGATTTTCAACAAAAACCTCGTAACTGCAGCTTAAAACAAGCTGCAGTTACGAGGTTTTTGTTGCAAAGCAGCGATATTTAATCTACAAAACTAAGTCTTTCTATTTCGAAAGTCACGAAAACCAAACACAAATGATCTTATTAAAAGAAAAAAAAATGCGCTTATGGTATTTGAGAACTAGTTAGACCCAGAAAAACCTAATTATGCGGACGGTTAAATCAAATTCCTCGTTGTTATGTTATCATCCATTCATTACTCATTGTGTAGATCTTGATCAGACTGCGTTTATGTAGTGTCTGACACAAAAAAACATGGTTACCTCAAATACTCTTTTAGGACCCTTTTCCAGACCGGACTAAAAGTCTTCTGATAAAATAAGTTTATTCAAGAAAATGTGTTTTCCGCTTGTTTGGTGGACTCGCAGCCACAAACCAATACCCATCATCAAATTTGAGCTACGATATCGCAGCTAGTATACATGCAACACTTTGTAAGTCGACTTTTTGCAGTTTTGAGATTTTTTTACTTATTATTATTAATGACACATTATAATATGAACTATATCCGAATATCAAATAAAACCTTTCTGTTTCAGAAAAGTACCCCCCCCCCGTTAAAACCTTAAAAAGGTAAGATACGATGTTTTGTATTAACAATGACGAATTATGGCTTGTGTACATGTAGGTTTTAACTGTGATTGCAGAACGCCAGAAAAAATAAAATGAAGTAATTGCAACTCCCACTCCCATAATGACAATTCTTCTACGAGGGGCGTTCAATTAAAAGTGGTACTAATGGTCCACCATACCTCACGGTTCTATAGAACTAGTGGTGCTTGCGGCTAGTTGACGGAAAAATTACTGTCTATACTTGGTCAAAATTTGAGATAAAGTCGTTGACTCTTTCAAGTTATTTAACTTTTAAGTTGGTTCAGTCATATACACTGGCCATTTCGCTGTGTGCAAAATGGAAAACGAACTGAAGTAGGATGTACGGGTCTACATTAAAGGTCGCATATGCTTTGAAATATCTACATCACATGTATATAATGAACTATATCAGATTCCTGGAATTTCGAACGTTGAATATACGTCAGTTTTAGGAAGATAATAAAAAATAAAATTGGTAAAACTGGCCTGAATGATGCCCCCCTCTCAGGCAACCCGGGTAGAGCTAGTACCAACGCAAATGTTGCTGTAGATTCCGACATGACCGAACAAGACGCATGGTTCAATGTGCAATAAATAGCAGATAAAGTTGTTTTTTCATCTGGGACATATTATAAGATTTTGACGAAAGAGTTGAAACACAGAAAGGTTTATGCCCAATGGGTCCCCCACCTGCTGCCTAAAGGACAGAGAGCCACCCGTGCAAAATATAGTTTGAAATAATGCAATAAATGCAACAAGTGTGGGCTTTCTGAGCTTTATACATATGATTGAACAATAATTTGCAGTTATGAGCACCAATGGCGTATCATTAGCAAGCAATGGTTGTGATCAGGCAAGGTCCGTAATAGCCAAAGAATTAGAAGCGCGGCAAAAGTTTTGTACGCGGTAATTTTCAAATGTAACGGGTGTATTGTTCAAATTACTGTTTCAAATAGTACAACTATCACCGGTCATTCGTACAAGAAATGTATGTCAGCGAAAGTAAGGGAATATCACGAACTTATACATCCATGACAACGGAGCTGTCCACAGGTGGCATCTTGTCCAAGACTTCCTGAAAGAGACACATGCTGCACAACGTCTTCGTCCACCCTTATAGCCGGGATTAAGCCCGAGTGGCTTTTTTGTGTTCCCCATGATGACGAAAAAAGCTTCTGGTTGTCGGTATAGGCCTTCATGTTCCATATGGACTGCAATTTTCCAGTGTCTGCGGGGTGTTCCAAAAGAGTCCCATTTATTGGCATATAAGTAATGGATCTCAAAACTTTAGAAGTGTGTGGGTGTCAAAGAGGATTACTTCGAAGGATTGAAGAAACTTAAAATTGAATTGCGACATAACTATGGCTTATAGAACTTCCAAAATTAATTGAACGTCCCTCGTAAGCTTGAGAGGATGGGTATCACCTACTTATCACCTGCCTACATTTGAACACTTTCTAAAACACCAAAAATTTAGGGTGACCCAATTTGAAAGCTGCTGCAGACGATAAAATGGTGTTTAGAAATGTGACACATCACACTAAAAGGGACCTTATCTGATGTGTGAAAAATATCGACCCTAGTCAGTCTGCGCAGTCCGCGCAGCCAGACTAGGGCCGACACTTTTCACTTGTATGTAATTTTCTAAATCTGGAATGTTTTCCCAATCTTACTATATGGTCATTTTTCGCATATGGGATCTTGTTGACCTGTGCCGGGTCTGACAAGTCTTTCAAAATTTAGATTTTTAGAGTTCAGATAAGGTCCCTATTAGCGTGACGGTATTATCTATTGTTTGTGTAGGATATGTCACAGAAAATGTCTAAAGTGACTGGTCATTTGTATGTTCGTCTTTGAATGTGATTCTAATAAGCAAGAGTACAGCAAATAAAGAATTCGTTTACTAGCACAACCTTTTAATTCTACAATATGCCTAATCTTGTCACAAGAAACGTATAATAACTGCTGATTTTTCTTGTTTGTAATTGGTTCACTCAATCCCCTGTGGTAACTTCTAGATTTTCCTTATACAAATAACAATTCACAGTTCGAAATGAAGGGAAAATTACTCACGGGTGGTAAACTTTGGAACGACCTCCAAAAAGAGGTAGTGAAATTCTGTTCCCATAGCACATCCGGGAACTCGCGAGGTCGGCCCAATAGCTGAAAACGTGTAAACAAAGGTAGGTGTCGGTGGTTCTTTTGATTGTTTTCTATGTTTCTAGCGAAAAATGGACAATTATGGCAATGCTATGTCGTGTAAATATGACTTCTCGACGCATACGGCCCAAAACTGCGGTCGAAACCGAAGTAATTTCCGCTGGATCGTTTTTAAAAGTTCGAACACGATGTCGCTTTTTCACAACAGTTTGTCAACAACTGACACATTTTTGCATAATTTGTGGTTTTCCGCGAAGAATAAAGCCACGATACGCTCGCCCTGGGGAAACGAGTACTCTGTATTACATATCCTGTAAAAAAATGGCAACGAGGCACATTATTTAAGAAAATTATTGAGAAAATTGCAGTAGAGGTCGTTCCAATGAGGTGGAGCTTGTTCCAATTTGAATGAGATCGTTCCCAATGCTCTCCTGTTTTATACAATGAAATTAATATCTGTGATATCAGACAAGCCAAACTCAGACAAAAGATGATGGCGTTTGAAATAACAGAATTATCGTCATATCAGAGGCGCCGTTTTGTCTTGTGTGGTGACTTCGTTTTACATGAAAGTCTGTTTCTGATGTTTCTTAAACTCTACGCATGGATCTCTCGAAAAACATATTTCTTCATGCTCAGGTGAGCTACTGGTCACTTTTTGTCCGTCGTCCGTCCGTCCATCCGTCTGTCTGTCCGTCTACACTCTAGCATCCACAAATATTTATCAATCAACACAAAATTTGGACGGAATATTGTTGAACATGAGATCTTGCATAGGTAAACATTTAAGCCTGATCAGAATGATGCATCTTGAGTAATCTGCCCTCGAACTAGACAAAATTGCGATTTTCGGATTTACTTTCACTCTTCAGCATTCACAATTTCTTTCAATAAAAATTACATCCAAAGAAATAAGATCTTAAGATAATAAGATATTACATGAAAGAAGATTTAAGTCTAATCAGAATGCATCTTGAGTTATCTGTCCTTGAATATGACCTCAAGATCTCCGAAAATGGGCTGTAGAAACTCAGGTGAGCGATATAGGGCCATCATGGCCCTCTTGTTATATATTTCAGATGGGTGTTTTCAAGGGTCGACGAAAAAAGGGTATCTTCTTGGCCACCAGAAAATGTTACGTCTCAAAAACTTGCTCTCGGCTATTTCCTTACTGCCAAAAGACTAAATGTAAAGGAACGTCTAACCGTTCTAATAATATTGTAAAACCACCATCACCTTTAAAAAGAAGCACTCCGTGTTACGGAACCTCAAAGAGGAGGCTTACATGCTCTGCCAGAAAATATGTCCAATCGCCACTTGTGAAAAAAATCAAGTATATGTCTCCAGTAAAATTCACACCCAGCAAGATCAGAAACAGAAAGTCACCACACAAGACAAAACGAAGCCTCTGGCATGACGATACTTCTAATATTGAGTACATCGCTGCTACACCTCTCATGTCTGATGACAAATTTGAAACAGATGATGATGCAGAAGAAACTGTAATATACTCTGACGAAAATAGTGTTATTGGCGATAACAATGACAAGATGAATGAGCGTGTTGAAATAAATACGGACACTAAATTCCATGAACTGTTAAGTGGAGCTATTCCAAAATTTCTTTCCAATGACTTGCAAAGTGATATACTTACTTTTCTAGAACTGGTATCGGAAGACAAGTTTCCCCTCAACAATGTTGCCTTTTCGCTGTTTATAGACGTGGTTAAGTGGTTCAGTAAAAGTGACACAAGGGGAATGCGTTATGGTGATACATCTATGAAGTTCTTTTGGCTTGGGAAAAAATTATTTGGTAGTCGGTTTTTACGGTTTATGGGTGGACCAAAAAACGAAACAGATATTTTAACCGGCAACACAACATTGTCGCCGTTGAATTCAAAGATTAACTTTGCGTGTCCTAGTGATTCCCTGCTTCGCGACTTTCAACCCCTTGGCTACGATATTGGCGTTTCGGATAGTGAACCTGGTTTGATTCAATCAATGATTGACCTAACTGCCAGTAAGAACAATGACGAACTGTCATATGTTATTATGTTTGATGGGAAAAAGATAAAGAGGGGAACAGATATGGATCTGTTAGGTTTCGAAAGCCTACCTCTGAAAGTTAAACAACGCGCATTAGAAGTTGACATGGAAGTTATTGAGAACGCTTTGAGTACATTTCAAGATATTGATAAAATGTTAGAGGACGGTTGTGACATAAGTGATAGTAAAACTGGACTTCACGAATTACTGGTTAAGTGTTTCGAGACAATCTCAAAATATATAATGGAAATGCGAAAATTGAGAAAGGGCAAGGACTTGGCAATGAAAAACTACAGAGAAAAAGTTCACAAGGACCCTTCACAAGCAAAATGTCTTAGTTATGCCATAGATTCCTGCCGTACTTCAGCCTTCCAAGTTGACATATGTCTTCGCCAGCTGCTAGAAATACAATTTGAAATCTGTAAGAGCGGCGCTTATTTGAATGGAATGTTGGATGTCTTTGCAACAGGAAAGGTTGTGGATATTGAAAGGCTGAAAAATGTAAAACTCTTACAACCAGTTGACACTATGAAAGAGATGTTGAATACAGACACTGTTCCAACAAGCTGTATCAAGCAACGGTCTGAGGAGTGGTTTGCTGCGAGAAAATCGGCAAGAGTCACAGGCAGTAGCGTGTATGCAGCAGTTGGCTGTGATACATTAAAGCAACAAAATGAACATTTTGATTATGTGTTTAACAACAAAGAAAAGTCTTCAGTTTCCGAGAGTCAAGAGAAGGCAATGCAGCACGGCGTGGAAAGCGAACAGCATGAAATTGCTACATTAGCCAGTGTGATCATACCATTCATGTTTCCTGAAACGATATTTTATGAGGAGGGGTACTATATCAAAGACAATGTAGTAGTCTCGCCAGATGGAAGCCTAAGGGACAAATCCGGGGAATCTGTCGTGTATGCATTTGAAGGTAAAGCGCCGATCGGGAATGATTTTACCACACAGCAACATTATAGCGTTCCTGAACGCTATATCACACAAACACTGTTTGAGGATAAAGCTCTAAAAGCAGAAAATGGAACCATATATCTGTGCTGGACGGATGAAAGTTCAACCGCCTTTGTTGTTCCGCCTAACAACGACATTTACGAATCATGTCAAAGTATCATACAGGAAACGTACCTGTGCGAAGAACCCAAACGACAAACAAGATTGTCTGAGAAGTCTAAAGCGCTGAAGGAAAAACTGAAGCATCATGTTTCAAAGTGTAGATATATCGGCGAATTTCCCTCTGCAAAGAATGTTAAGGGTTGTGTCACGCATTCGACTGACAAAAACTTCTCATACAGTGATTTGATTAAAAGTTTGATGTTGGCGAAAAACACTGTTAAAGACTCGTACAACCTTAAAAGAACGTTTGCTTCACAGGTTGTGGTTTATCTACTGGCAGATTTAGACAGGATGTGGAAATCAGAACTACCACACGCGGTACCTGTGATGTATTATTACCGTGGATACAGTTTGCCCATGGACATGGCAAGAGTACTAACAGCGCACTGCAAAGGGGCTTGCGAAGAAAAGGGTTTGGATGTTGTGGCTATTGCTTCAGACGGAGAGTTTATACCTCTCATGGTCAGAGATAGGGAAAATAAACCACTGACTATGCTGCAGTTGAGCAAAGATGTGTGGAATGAAGCTTGCAAGTTAAAGAAAGGCCAGCTTATAAACCATTTAAAAGCGTTAAATGCTCAGCATACCATTGTTAGAGATGAAAGTGGAAAACTGATTCTGGAAAGTGTAGATGGCGGGTCGCGGATAAACACATCACCTTTCGGATGGTCTCAAAAGGCAAAGCGCGCAAGAGCAATAGATATAGACGATAAACAATTAAATACTAAACACCATGAAGATGTTACTGCCATTGATACTCCTGCAATAGTGGAACAGACTGGTGAACAGAATATTGTCGGTATCGATAAACATGTTTTGGAAACTGACCTGCAAAATGAAATAGGCTGTGAG